>JAJHZJ010000126.1:1150634-1750634 GCA_023548195.1 Bettongia penicillata ogilbyi | reverse complement strand
TTTGGGGCTTACTGACTGGAAGTGTTTCTGGGGTGAGATGAGGACTCTGGGAAGTTGCTAAGGAGCTCCCCTGTTTGGGAAACCCAGATTTCCCCTTTCTGGTAAAGATGTATGTATGTGAATGGTCAGACATTTTGGAAGCAAGTATGTTGACTTTTGATTTCTCTGTATTTTCTCTGAAGTTCAGGGTGCTGACTTTTTCTCCTGAACTAACTGAATGATACATGTGTTTGAGTAAAGTGATTGTTAACCTCTCAAAAGTTGCCTTTCCTTGTAGGGAAGCAGATCAAAGAACCTGTGATAGCAAGCCCCTCTGTTCTTGTTGGGTGCTTACTGATACATAAACCAAAGTCAATCTGATCACAGAGAAGAACTAGATGGTCTCTGGGAATATGTGGAAATCTGATACAGAGACAAAATATAATAATACTAATAAGAGAACTCAATTATCCAAAAATTTGCTAGGCCTTTTTTTCTTTGTGTCCAAAGCATAATAATAAATGATTTCAAGTGCTTGAAAGGCTCCAGCTATGGTTCAAATTATGGTTTATCACTATTTTCTGAGAACAATGCTATGGTGAAATATAGAGAAAATCATGGCATGTGAGCTAATCACTTGGAGATGAATACTTGGTCTTAAACAATGATACAAAGAAAAATTCAAAACATTTCTCTGTTTTATATCCTCCCTTGCTGTTTGTGTGGTAATGGAGACAAACTGATGGAAATTAGCTGGGAGTGCTAATAATCACATAGTTTTTTAAAAAGTATTTACCAGGCTGAGTTTAGATTCTGGTTCTTTAAATGGGACAACTCCGATAAATATCATTAAAAATTTAGTTGGCAAATCTTGTTACTTTTACTATAAATGAAACCAGCTAAATGGTAGGATGATACATACTTTTTCCTTGGAGAAGAAAACAAAGACTTCACAGAATTAGTTTTACTAAGTTTTCAAAGGGAAAAACCATTTCATGGAACATTTGGTCATCTCTTAGTGCACTGTTCTTTATAAATATTTTCAAAAAGACTGCCCAGAAAATAATGAAGACCTATTTATCACCACTATTTGCAGAAGGTGAGGAGAAAGAGAAATTCCATGAAGAGTGTTATAAGAACCTCAAAATTAAGCATAAAGATGTGTTATATACATTTATACTTGGATACACAGAGACTTCAGTGCATAAATGTAGTAAAAGAAAATCATGAAAATGTTGGAAAATAAAATTTTGGAGTAAAGAATGAGACTAAACATTTGTAGACTATGTAGAAAGCTCACATTTTTATGATTAAAATTTATTTGAGAAAAGAATTGTGAGGTACTATACTTGGAATGTTCTAAACAATATAACAAAAATTTATTTAAATATATTTTAATGAGATAAAAATGGATGATTACTGATTCAAGAGTCATTTCTGACTCAACTGTCTGTTTAGAGCAAAACTTGTCTGTTTAGAGCAAAACTTGAGACTTAATAGGGCAAAGAGCAAAATTAAAGCAAAGTTAAAGTAAAAAATGAGAAAAATTGATAACAATAAATTAATTCTAACATTATTTAAACTAGTTATTGAAGCAATATGTGAAATAGATGGAGAAAAGGGCAATTACAACAATTTCTTGCAAGAGTTTAACTGATGTAAATCAACTGCCATAACAAAGACACCAAAAAAGCCTAGAAGCTGTCTGATGCAGCACTCCTTACTAAACATGAATATATGGTAGATGGTAAATAGTGTCGGCATGAGTTTAGAATATAAATTTGCTTGTAAAATCTTGTGAAGAAAAGTCAAAGATTATGACTAACACTGATTTATGAAATAGTAAGAAGTGTTAGGAACAAAGAAAGGAAACTTCAAAGAAATGTTTACGAGAGATTTAACAAAACATAGTTATACCAAAGTTATCTATGAATGAAACTAGACAGAAATCCAATGAAAAATTGAAAAGATTCCTATAATACACGGTCAGCAGAAGCACTGCATTTGGAATATAACACTGCAAATATTTTGTGAGAAGAAGTAGATATGTTACTGAAGAAAGCAAAGATTTCTCATCTCCACAGCAATCTTTTTGTTACACCATAGAGACTTCTCTCTGGAAGCCAACTGCTTCCTCATATTAGTCCCATTGGAAATGCTTTCTGCCCCTATAAGGATCAAACTTTTGATTAGCCAATCCCTCCTAGTACCACCGAGGCCCAGGCCAAAGATATCTTCATCCTTTTTTCTGGGAAGATAGGTGGCACAGTTAATAGAATGCCAGATCTGGAGAAAGGGAGACCTGAGTTCAAATCAGCCTCAGACACTAGCTGTATGACCCTGGACAAATCACTTAACTTGTTTTTGTCAGTTTCCTTACCAGTCAAATGAGCTAGAGAAGGAAATGGTCAACCACTCCAGTGTCATCGCCAAGAAAATTTCAAATGCAGTCATGACTGAAATGTTAGCCATGACTAAAATGGCTGAATAACAGTTACTACATCTCCATGGTACTTTTTCTGCCACGATCTAATGCTGGGTGTCTTTTCCTCACTCTGTACGTTTATTTTCCCTTTGTGTGTTGTCTTCCCCCATTAAAATGTATGATTCTTGAGATAAGGGAACATCTTCCTACTTCTATGGTCATTGAAAGGTGTTAGCATAGTGTTTGACACTCGGTAAGCCATTAATAAATACTTTATGACTGACTCACTCACTCACAAAAGGAGCTGAGCCATACTAAGTACACATAGAGGAAACTTATTCCAGAGAAAACACAATTTCATACATGCTAAATGATAGATTCTTTCAGTGAAGATTATATAAAATTTGAATGAAAAAAATATCTTGGACTTCATTACCAAAAAGACCAACCAAGAGATGGTTAATAAAATAAGCTTATATATTATTTGTTGACTTATACCAAAAAATACAAGAATAATAGTCACATACACTGAGAGTGTAATTTATCATGACATTAAAAAGAATAAAAGTGCTATTTTACTGATAAGTGATATTATCATAGTCATAAGATTGAAATGTGCAGAGGTTGATAAAGAATAAAACACAATTCCACTGTAATTATAATTAGTTTAGTATTAATAATTATTCAATTAAACAAAAATTTTACTTAAAGGAGTTTTTAACTAACAAGATAACTGCTATGCATATAACAACAGCAACAAAACAGCAACAATAATGACAACAACTATAATTTACTTAAAAGGTTAGGTTTGCATATATTAGCTCAGTTGATTCTCACGAGAACCCTGATAAGTAAGTGTCATTATTATGCCTATTTTGCTGAGACATTTAATTTAAGTGACTCATTCTGGATTACACATCTAGTATGTGTTTCAAACAGGATTCAAATTCAGGTCTTCCTGATATTAAATCCAGACCTCTATTCACCTACCTACTTAGATTTATCAAGACCATAGCATATACAATATCTTGAAAGACATAATAAATTTAATAGTTCATCCTTGTATAACTATTAAGTATTACTACAAACAGAAATAAATAGCCTCACCAAATTGTTTTTCACTGCTGTGGAGAAGTTTCAGTGAAGAGAGTAATTTGGATAGTGATATACTTCCTGAATTCCTATTTATAAGTAACAGGGTGTAGACTATCAATGACTGATGAAATATTGTAGTAGATTCTCAATAAGATACACAATCACACTAGAGACAGCTTGGTGGTGCAGTGGATAGAGCACAAGTGCAGGAGTCAGGAGGCCCTGAATTGAAATCTCACTTCAGACACTTGACACTCATTAGCTGTGTGACCTTGGGCAAGACAATTAACTCCAATTGCTTCATCCTGGGTCATCTCCAGTCATCCTGATGAATATCTGGTCACTGGATTCAGATGACTCTGGAGGAGAAGTGAGGCTGGTGACCTGCACAGCCCTCTCTCACTCAAAACAAAGTCATGTGCAAGTCATGTCATTATTTTTCTGATGGTATGGTCTTCTTTGGCAGTGGAGGACAAGCACACAGTCACCCACAAGGGTCAGCATAGCTTCACATAAGAAAAAAATAATTTTTTTCTTTTCATTTTATTTTATTTTATTTTATTTTTTTAATATAAATTCATTAATTTAACTTTTTACAATTATTTTCACAAAATTTTGGGTTCCAAATTTTCTCCCCACTGATCTCCTCCCCCAACCCCAATACACTGAGCATTCTAATTTTCCCTATCACCAATCTGCCCTCTCTTCTATCATCCCTCCCTTCTCTTGTCCCCATCTTCTCTTTTGTCCTGTAGGGCCAGATGACTTTCTATTCCCCACTAACTGTGTTTATTATTTCCTAGTAGCAAGAACAATACTAAACAGTTATTCCTAAAACTTTGAGTTCCAACTTCTCCCCCATCCCTCCCTCCCGACCCATTCCCTTTGGGAAGGCAGGCAATTCAGTATGGGCCATATCTGTGTAGTTTTGCAAATGACTTCGATAATAGTCATGTTGTGTAAGACTAACTGTATTTCCCTCCATCCTATCCTGCCCCCCCATTGTTTCTATTCTGTCTTTTGATCCTGTCCCTCCTCGAGTGTTGGCTTCAAATTGCTCCCTCCTCACATTGCCCTCCCTTCCATCATCCCCACCTCCCTGCTTGTATCCTTCTCCCCCAGTTTTCTGTATTGTAAGATAGGTTTTCATACCAAAATGAGTGTGCATTTTACTCCTTCCATTGGTTGAATGTGATGAGGGTAAACTTCATGTTTTTTTTTTCTCAGCTCTCCTCTTTTTCTCTCCACTAAAAAGTCTCCTGCTTGCCTCTTGAATGAGATATGATTTACCCCATTCCATTTCACCCTCTCTCCTCCCACTACATTTTTCTCTCACCATTTACCTTAATTTCTTTTAAGATATGGTCCCATCCTATTCAATTCACTCTGTGCTTTCTGTCTCTGTATGTGCATGCATGTGTGTATGTGTATGTGCATGCACGTGGGTACATGTGTGTGTGTGTGTGCACGTGCGTGTGTGTGTATGTGTGTGTGTGATCCCACCAACTACCCAGATGCTGAAAAGTTTTAAGAGTTACAAATATTGTCTTTCCATGTGGGAATGTAAACAGTTCACCTTTGGTAAGTCCCTTATGACTTCTCTTTGCTGTTTTACTTTTTCATGCTTCTTCTCATTCTTGTGTTTGAAAGTCAAATTTTCTTTTCAGCTCTGGGCTTTTCATCAAGAACGCTTGAAAGTCCTCTATTTCATTGAAATACCATATTTTCCCCTGAAGTATTATATTCAGTTTTTGCTGGGTAGGTGATTCTTGGTTTGAGTCCTAGTTCCTTTGACTTCTGGAATATCCTATTCCACGCCCTTCGATCCCTTCATGTAGAAGCTGTTAGATCTTGTGTTATCCTGATTGTATTTCCACAATACTGGAACTGTTTCTTTCTAGCTGCTTGCAATATTTTCTCCTTGACCTGGGAATTCTGGAATTTGGCCACAATGTTCCTAGGAGTTTCTCTTTTGGGATCTCTTTCAGGTGGTGATCGATGGATTCCTTCAATACTTATTTTGCCCTCTGGCTGTAGAACATCAAGGCAGTTTTCCTTGATCATTTCATGAAAGATGATGTCTAGGCTCTTTGTGTGATCATGGCTTTCATGTAGTCTCATAATTTTTAAATTGTCTCTCCTGGATTTATTCTCCAGGTCAGTTTTTTTTCCAATGAGATATTTCACACTATGTTACATTTTTTTCATTCTTTTGGTTTTGTTTGGTGATTTCTTGTTTTCTCAGAAAGTCATTTGCCTCCATCTGTTCCATTCTAATTTTGAGAGAACTATTCTCTTCAGTGAGCTTTTGAACCTCTTTTTCCATTTGGCTAATTCTGCTTTTGAAAGCATTCTTCTCCTCATTGGCTTTTTATACCTCTTTTGCCAATTGAGTGAGCCTATTTTTCAAGGTGTTATTTTCTTCAGCATTTTTTTTGTGGTCTCCTTTACCAAGGTATTGACCCTTTTTTCATACTTTTCTTGCATCTCTCTCATTTTTCTTCCCAGTTTTTCCTCCACCTGTCTAACTTGATTTTCAAAATCCTTTCTGAGCTCTTCCATGGCCTGAGCCCACTGGACATCCACCTTGGATGCCTGGGATACAGAAGCCCCGACCTGCCTTATGGTAAGAATTGTTCCTCTTCATCAGAAATGAAAGGCGGGAACATCTGTTCCCCAAGAAAGTACTCTTCTATGGTCTTATTTTTCTTCCCTTTTCTGGGCATTTTCCCAGTCAGTTACTTGACTTCTGAGATTCCTCTCCACCCCTGCCTAGATCCACCCAGCTAGTCCTTGGGGTCTGAGATTCAAATGCTGCTTCCCAGCCTCAGGGCTTTCAGTAGGAGGCATGGCTGCTATTCAATGTGAGCTTAAGTTCTTATGCTCATGTGGGGGCAGGCCTGCTTCCCAGGCTCAGTTCCCTTAGAGGGTTTATGTGGAGACCTTTGGTAATGGAGCAGAGCTCCTGTCTGCTCCAGGAGTCCCAGGCCACAGCTGCCTCTGCTGCTGCCTCCCGAGGGGGCCTGAGCCACGGAGACACCCCATTCCCGTCTTGACCAGCCCAGAAGTCTCTCTCACTGACCTGTGTGTCTGTGGGTGGAGGGACCTTTGCGGCCACCAGAGATTCCATCCCTGAAGCCTGCTCAGATCTGCTCCTCTGGGGCCACGTGGCCAGGGCAGCGCAGGGGTGGGTTCTGTTGTTTTGTGCATGATGGACCTTTGGGGTCAGTTTTTCAGGGCTCTCTGGAATGGAAATCTCCTCCCCTCCATTGCTGCACGGGTTCCACTGCTCCAGAATTTTGGGGAGCTCTTTTTACATGAAATTTATGGCCTGTGGGTTCTGGAGCTAGCATACAGTGAGTCTTTCTACTCTGCCATCTTGGCTCCTCCTTGAAAAAATTAATTAACTTGAACTTCCAGTAACCAGAATGGTAGGGTAAATTGTAAGTATTCTCACCCTTCCTTTGTTGATGTCAAAATTGCCAGAGTAGATTGCCCTAGGAAAAATCTTGAAATAGTGGAGCCAACAGAAGGGGAACAATAGATCAATGGGCAAAATTCCACTTGCTGTGGCTGAAGAGTACCAGTGCAGGATCAGAAGCACCCTAGTAAGCACCACCAATCTAAGAATTATTGGTCTACCAGAAAGCCATGATGAAAAAAATGTCTGGAGACTATTTTCCAAGAAATCATCAAGAAAAGCTGCCCTGAGGTGCTAGATCCAGAGGACAAAATAGTCATCAAAAGAATCGACCAGTCATGTCCTGAAAGGGGACCCAAAATTAAAAAGAAAAGAAAGATCACAAATTAAAAAGAAAAGAAAGATCACAAATTAAAATGTAAAGGCATATTTTTGCCAAATTCCAGAAGTATCTGTTCAAGGAGGAAACATTTCAAACAGTTGGAAAGAAAAAATTGAAATATTGAGGAAATAGTCAGGGTCACACAGGACCTTGCATCTTCTATACTAAAAGATGAGAGGGATTGGAATATGATATTCTGTAAGGCAAGGGAGCTTGGAATCCAATCAAGGATCAATTACCCAGCAAAACTGAGCATAATCTTTAAGGCAAGGAGATGGACATTCAATGAAATAAGGGATTTCCAGACATCCCTGGTGAAAAGGCCAGAACTCAATAGAAAATTTGATCTTCAAATACAAGACTCAAAACAGGCATAAAAATATAAACAGGGAAAAAATATTGTTAATCAATATTGGCAAACTATTTATATCCCTATACAAGAGGGTGATACTTGTTAATCTTGAGAAATGTATATTTAATATGACATTTAAAAAGGATATTCATACATAGAAGGCGTGGGTATAAATTAACTAATGTGAAGATAAAAGAATAATGAATATGAATGGATTGTAATGGGAGAAAAGGAAAGGAGAAGGCAGAAAAGGGTAAATTATATCACGTGAGGAGGCACAAAAGCATACTATACTAAAGGGAAAGAAGAGAGGGAGATGAGCATTGTTTGAGCTTTACTCTCATCATATTTGGTTCAAAGAGAAAAGAACATGCTCAGTGAAGTGGAAATATAACTTGCCTTTCAGGCAGTAGGAGGGGAAAGAAAATGGAGATGTTGTTAGAAGGGCAAGAAGAAATAGTAAGGGAAAAGGGAGAGGGTAACAGAAGGGAGGGAAAACTGATGGAGGTAGTGTTCAAAAGTAAAACTCTTGAGGAGGGGAAGGGATAAAAGGGAGAAATAAAAGCATAAATAGGAGAGGAAATGGGATAGAGAGAAGATACACATAATAATCATAGCGTTGAATGTGAATGGGATGAACTCTTCCATAAAACAGAGGCAGGTAACAGAATGGATTAAAAGCCATAATCCTACCATATGTTCTTTACAAAAATTCATTGAAATCTATTGAGACAAATATGTTTTTGTCAGATTTATGGAGGATGGAGGAATTTATGATTGAACAAGAAACAGAGATCATTATGAAATGCAAAATGCATAATTTTGATTACTAAAAATTGAAATGTTTTTGCATAAACAAACTCAATGCAACCAAGATTAGGAAGCAAGCAGACAACTGGGAACTAATTTTTACAACTAGTGTCTGTGATAAAGGCCTCATTTCTAAAATATGTAGAGAACTGAGTCAAACGTACAGGAATACAAGTCATTCCCCAATTGATAAATGGTCAAAGGATATGAACAGAGGAAGAAATTAAAGATGTCTATAGTCATATGAAAAAATGCTCTAAATCACTATTGCTTAAAGAGATGAAAATCAAAACAACTCCGAGATACCACATCACACCTATCATACTGGTTAACATGAGAAAACAGGAAGATGATAAATGTTAGAGAAGATGTGGGAGAGTTGAAACACTAATTCATTGTTGGTGGAGATGTGAGCTGATCAAACTGTTTTGGAGAGCAAGTTGTAGCTATGCCCAAAGGGTTATAAAAATGTGCATAGCTTTTGATCCAGCAATACAGCTTCTAGGGCTGTATCTGAAAGAGATCATAAAAATGGGAAAAGGACCCACATGTACAAAAATATTTATAGCAGCTCTTTTTTGTGGTGACCAAAAACTGGAAATCGAGTGATGCCTGTCAATTGGGGAATGGCTGAACAAGTTGTGGTATATGAATGTAATGGAATATGGTTGCGTTGTAAGAAATGATCAACAGGATGACTTCAGAAAAATCTGAAAATATTTATATGAACTGATCCTGAGTGAATTGTGCAAAATCAGGAGAACATTCTACATAGTAAGAGACCCAGTGTGTGAGGACGTATCTGATAAACTTAGGCCTTCACAGCAATACAACGACCTAAAACATTTCCAAAGGACTCATCATGCAAAATGACATCCAAATTCAGAGAAAGATCTATTGAGTCAGAACACAGAATGAAGCAGATTATTTTCTCTTTTGTTATGTTTTGTTTTTTTCTTATGGTTTCTCTCATTCTTTTTAATTCTTCTATGCAAGATGACTAATGTGGAAATGTGTTTAATAAAAATGTTTGCTACTCTCCAGTTTATCAGTGTTCTTCTTAGCAGATGATACCCATAAAAAATACAATACTCCAAATATGCCTTAATCAGGTAAAAATGCAATAAAGGAGCTATATCTTTTTATTTTTGAAAGATTTATCAACTTTTTTTGGCTGCCACATACTATTTACTATTCATAATGAATTACAGTCAAATCCAGGTTTCTCAGATAAACCTTTATCTAAATATGCCTTCCTCATCTTGTACTTGATACACTCCTTTCCCTGACACAGATGAAAAGAAAAAAAAAAAAGAATAAATGAACTAGCCTCCTCTTTGGATTGTTCTTACTTGTTACCCAACCTATTCTTCCCTTCTAGTCTCAGCTCATTATAAAAGTTACAACTATTGATGCTATATGTTTTTCAGTGGCAGTATCATATCACATATTTATATATGTTGCCTGTTATATGCCCTTGCTTGTATCAATTCTTCTCTGACTCTGTGTCACTGTCTCTCTCTCACATCCATCCATCCGTCCATCTGTCCATCTATCTATCTGTCTATCTATCTATCTATCTATCTATCTATCTATCTATCTATCTATCTATCTATCTATCTATCTATCTATCTATCTATCTTTCTATCTGTCTGTCTGTCTGACTGTCTATCTATCTATAATTTACATATGTATGTTTTTAAAACTGACGGATAGGCTCCCTGAATAAATATAACCATCAGTTTATGCAGGTTCTATTTCATTTTCATAGCATTTGTTTATTTTTGCAACTTCAAGGTTTCATTCTTGAATATTTTCCATTATTTTTCAATATATTTTTCAGCAGGATTTTAATATGTGGAATAGTTTGCATATTTTTTCCTAGATTCCTTACATCTATATTCCAAAACTAGGCTGCATATCAGACCATACCCAATTTCCCCTTCCTTTATTTCAAACTCTAGAATGAATGGTCACTTTCCTCTTCTCTTTTGTACCTGCTATAACCATATCATGTCCATTACAGTAATAAGTTCCTTCCCAGGAAGAAACAGATCTAAAATTCAATTCCCTCTTTTTGTTCTATCTGCCTTTTAAAGATAAAATACCACTAAGAAAAGTTAAGAAATTTTTAAATGATTTTCTTTGAGGGAAAAAAAAATGATCTCTAGTAAAAAAAGATCTAGATCTTTAGATAAACAAAGATTTCTGAATTGTTTTTTTTTGGTGTGTTGTCTCATTAAGGTAAACATTAAAATTTCTTCTATATTGCTATGGTCCCAGAGCTGCAGAAGATGTGTATATTATTGAAATCCTTCATTATTAGGCTATCATGTTTTGTCTCAGACATGTTTTCAATAATATTCATTTATTTCCTCTTTCTTCTCAGATGATTTCAGGTATAGTACAATGAAAAAATGTTTCCCTCTCTATTGACCATACAAAATTCTTTCCCATGTAGTCTATTAAGAACCTTTGTATCTTTTATAGATTACCTATTTTCTAGACAATCTTCTCTCATATCCTTTATTCTCTCATATCTGTTTATTTTAATTTTAGGGACTTCAACTATTTAACTGGGGTGACATCAGGTAATGAAAGGTTTTGATCAAGTTAATTCCCTGATATGACATAAAATGGTAAATATTTATAAAGTTCCTACTAGGTGTGAGGCACTACGATAAGTGTTAGGGATACACATTTGAAAAAAAAAAGACAGACCTTGACTTAAGGACTTTACAATCTAATGGAGGAAGACAATAAATAAAAGGACACTGTAAAGGGGTTGATGTTTAGGATACCTGGCAGGGGAGCTTAAAAATGAAGGCATACTTGGAACCAAGCAGAGCAGCTGGTGGTTGAGATTTTGTGCCTGTTATAAAGGAAGAATATTAGGAGATGAGTTTTTTTCTCTGTACTCTGACTCTTCAGCCAGAGGAATAGAAACAATTGAAAGTAGTAATATGATATGGCGAGGTAACCAGGTGACACAGTGGATAGGAGACAACCATGGACTCAGGAGCACTTGAGTTGAAACCCAGTATCAGGCACTTCCTAACTGTGTGAACCTGGACAAATCACTTAATCTCTATTTGTTTGGTTTCCTCATCTGTAAAATTAGCTGGAACAAAAAATGGAAAACTACTCCACTATCTTTGCCAAGAAAACTCCAAATGCTCTCACAAAATATCAGACATGACTAATTGATGAAACAGCAATGATTAAGGATGAAAGCAATCTTTAAAATGTTTTCTGGCAATGAGCTGTCTCTCTTCTCTCTCTCAGAGATGAGGGTTGGGCAGGGGATGGTCGGTAATGAAGTTGGAGTAAAACACAAGCAGAGCTGCTATTGGCAAATGATCAATTTGATATACTCACAAGGTCCTAAGCATTTATTTGAGATTTTTAAATGTTTCTCCCAATGGAAGACATGGAAAAATCCCTTGGTGCTTCTTATGTGTTGTATTTTACTGATTAGGGAGATCCCCATTGGTAGCTGGCATCTAAAGTTTGAGGTCAGAGTATTATGTAAATAGTACTCAATTTGTATGTGATCTAGAAAAAGAGAAAAAATGATTACAGAGAAGGAATATGTATAGGCATATGTGTATATATATGCACACATATGTATATATGTACATATAAACATATACACATACATATATGTGCATTGTGTATTATGTGTGTGTGCTTCTATTTCCCAATCATGTGGTATCTATAGAGATGAAAACCAAATGTCAAGTCATGAAATTCCTGAGGGTAGTTCCTCCAATAGCCTTCAATTCAATAGTCCCAGAATTCAAGCTTCTAGCTAAATTAAGACAAATCTAGGAAATATATATATATATATGTACATATATGTATAGTCTTGAACTCTAGTATTTTTCAAGTGAAGTAGAAATTATTAGGCAGCACAAGCCTTGAGAGTTTACTTGTGAGTAACTCTACATTTGAAATTTTGCGGATCCACACTTCTATTGAGATTACGGGAATGAATGCTCTCTGCAAAACCTTGCTTGGAAAGCAAAGAACAAAAACAAAACATTTAGTTCCTAGAAAAAGGAAGAAGAACAGCAAAGGACAAGAACCACTGAAGAAACAAGAAATCTGGACTTTGTCTTTTCTTAAGACCACAAACTATTCAGAGAGTTCAGATTTTATGGGAAGGGTAGTTGCCTAACTATAAATCCCCAGTGCATTTCCTTTTAGGAAAATTTAATTTGCAAGATGGTGCTGTGAGTCTGGAGTTCTGTGTATGTTTCTAGAAAGTAGGATTCACTGCAATGTTATGAGGTTGCTTCATTGCAAAATTCAAATTCTTTTCCCTTTTGAAGGAAGTACAACTGGCATCATTTCATTACTAATATGGAGAATATTTAGGATTGTGGAGAAAATTAAGACTCATCAGGAGGAAAGAATTGTATTTTTTTTATAGAATATTGTTAGTTTTTTTATCACTACTTTTTGATTGACATTTGTTTACAGGCTCTTTGACTCTTTTAATTTCATTAGACTTTCTATTAAGTACAAGAAAAGCTGCCTTGTACCCAATAAATGCATTGTTACCTTGAGAAAATGGTCAGGATTTATGCACCCTTTTAACCACATCTGTGGATAATAATAAAAAGCCTATATTCTGAGATTCACCCAGGGCAAATCTGATTTGGGACTTGCAGAGACAATGTTAAACTTGGAGCTTATGGGGTATGGGTCACAGATAACAACCACTAGGAATATTACAGCACCTTCTGGAATGTACCACAATTTTATTCGTTTGTTATAGGCTTCAGAAATTCAGGTTGCAAAATGAGAAACCAGTAGAAACCAAGATATTTTAAAGGAAAACTGTGATGCATATTTATATGTAGTATAATTTTTAATATCAAAATATAGTAAGTTATTCAAGACACTGACTATGATCTGTTGATTCTCTCCTTGAAACAAATGAGTTACAACACACAAGGTTATTTTTCAGTGTGTGGGTGAGTAAAGAGTGGTGGGGGAACAAAATAGGTTGATGTTGTAGCATAATTTTTATATGTAAAATGAGACTGAACTAGATGACCCCTAAGATATCTCTTCAGTTCTAGAATTCCATGAGTGTATTCCTTGAATCAATGTTAGGATACCTTTAACTAATAATAATTATGCTGTTATGAAAAAAGGAGAGGGCCACATGTCAATGACTTGCAGGAAATCTGATCATAAAGATGGAGGATTAGACATTTTCTCTAATGATTATGACCCCTAAAATCTGTATAAATAAGATCTATAAGCAAGAGATACATTAGTTATAGATGCCTCTGCAATTGAAGAAACCAAAATGTCTAACATAGCAACAATTTTTAAATGAACAGCAGAGAAGGCTAAATTCTAATACCTAATTATCTAATTAAGCAACTTGCCTCCCTCTCATCTGTCAGTGTGGCACATTGAGACCTCTCTCTTCTGCTCTTGGGATCCAACCAGCAGTATATCTGTTGCTAGCATGCTTTATCATTGCCCTCAACTTACTATTCCATGACAATTATGAGTAGAATCACAATTTTACTAACTTCCTTTGGCCCCATGTGGAGGAAGTGTAAGTATAGGAAAGCTAAATGTCCTAAGCTTTGGATGACACTGTGCTGTGAAGCATTGTAATTTAGCCAAAAATTTAAAGAAGAGAAATTAAGCCAGGACACCAGAATATGGGGCCTAACAGATCATTTCACAAAATCTGAAAGAAAACAGGCTAGCATCCTGATGGGGTCAGTTTTGTCCAATCAGAAGTCACTTTGGTAGGGACTTGAGGCAAAGAAAAGTGAATTCTCCAGTGTGGAAGGAGTCAGATGGTATTGAGATTCTACATATGGATGTCTGCCATTAATAGGGAAAGGGTTAGATAATGAATTTTAAGAGAAATAAGAGAGCTAAGAGTGAAATTACCAAGTATTTCAGGAAGAGGTAATAGATTAAAGATTTTAGCACATTCAGAGAACTCTATAAAAAAAAAAACCAAAAAAAAACATTAAAATAGACGGTAAGATGACCTGAGGGATGTCAAAACAATTCTAAACATCTGCAAGACAAAATGAATTAAAATGATACTGAGGCAAAGGATTCCATGTTTTCAAGAGTATATGGAACCAAAGCAGAAATACAATAGAAATAAACCTTTTATTAATGGTGGTTAGTCTTTCCACAGAAATAAGAGAAATAATTGAAATTACAAATATATAAAAGTGATTAATCTTCTGAAATAAGAGAAATAATCAAAAGCCCAATAACATTAAAGGGATATATAATTTTTATACAAACAAAAATATTTATCTCAAAAAACATAATTAGTAGAGATAATGATCTAAGGATCACTGGTTTTTCAGAAAAGTGTTATGAGTCAAGAAACCAAGCAATCATAATGCAGGGAAAAAATATAAGGAAACTGACCCAAATTTGTGACCAAAGAAATCAAGGTGTCAATAGAAAAATCCCATATTACCTCTGGTAAGAAAAAAAAAAAACAAATAAGAATTTATGCTGCAAACTCCAAAACATACAGGTAATTTAACAATTCCAATATGGGAAAAATTTCTCCAATCAAGCATGACAAAGATCTTCAAAAATAAAAGAAAATAAAATTTTAACAATACAAGATTATTTTATGTTGACCAGAAATTGTAAATGGAATGGAATTATGAATTTTTGAAGGGTACAGCATGAATACAATATTCACAGCACATACCTTGGCCATGAATATCCACAAGCAATTCTGAATCATGAAATACCTCAGACTCTCCACAGGGAAGGCAGAACTGAAACCTATATTAAGACACCAGAAAGCCACATTCATCACAGTAATATCAATGCATAGAACAGCACCATCCTGAAACAGTAAGCACGACAACATGAACAGGGGGGACTGCTATCACAGGTTCTTAGATCTGTATTCATAAAAGGAAAGGTAACTTTTGAGGGGTTAACAATCACTTTAATGAAGCACATGTATCACTCCTTTAACCAAGCATGAATATCATTCACCTAGTTCAGGGGAGTCAGCACCCTGAACTTCAAAGAAAATACAGGGAAATCAAAGATTGACAGACATGGCTTCCTCTGCCTGACCATCAACAGACACATCCAACTGTCTGACCATAGTTACCAGAGAAGGAAGCACAGGCATCTGGGTTGTCCAAACCTGGGGCCTCCTTAGAGGCTTCCCAGAGTCCTTGTCTGATCAAACAAACACTCGTAGTAAGTCCCAAAGTAAAACCTCACCCTTAGCATATTTATACACTTTTCAGAACCAGAGGGCATAACTCTTGGACCCAGTTCATCAATAGAAAAAAAAAAAAAAACAAAAGGTACTTGGAACCCTCTTACAAAACAAGTCCCCTAATCAAGCTTCCCTCAGTGGACAGGTCCATCAATGGGAGGGGAAGGTCTTCTTTAATCACGTTATTCAATCAGAGGCACTTTTATTAAGGCAAAAACAGCAAAAGATCCTAATTTGAGTGCCATCACATATTTCCAAGCCTTCCCAAACCAGCTAGGTTTCCCATAAACTAGCTCCATTAAACAAATCACAAGCAGGCTCTCTTAAACAAAATCACAAACAAGCTCTTAAACAGCAGCTTGCATCCTTCCTAGCTCTGAGGGCTCTCAAGACTAATGTCCTCTCAGCTCTGCTCTAGCTCCCCTGTTCCTGCTCTATCCTTCCTGTTCTACCCATTCAGCAAACTCCCACCACAGGTTCCATGAGACTCAGGTTTCCATGTGACCCAGGCAGGCTACATGGACCTATTAATGAATATAAAAATCTCCCCATTTAAAATTACCATTACAAGAAACTCAGCAAAAGATCTAGTATCATATATCCTTCAAACATGAGCCTTATCAATGAAAAGAAATGTGGATGTTCAATTAAAAGGGTACAATTTTGAAAATAATGGAGTAGAAGCAGGAACCTGGATGAACTCTCCACCCAAACCCCTCAAAATACCTGTAAAAATGAAACTTAACAAATTCTAGAACAGCAGAAATCACAAAATGACACAGTGAAAAAATTTCCAGCCCAAGACAATCTGGAAAGCCTACAGGAGGGTTCTATTACACCAGACTCAGAGCTGAGAGCAGCCCAATGTGGGCCACCATAATGTCACAGATGGACTGGAGCAGACCTCAGGATACTGAATCACTGAACTTTGGTCTCCCACAAATGCCAAAGACAGCTTCAGTAAGAAATCTCTCTCACTCGGATGAGAGAGGAACAAGGTCTGGCCCCAGCCCAAGCTCCAGCCTCAGGCAAATGGCAGTCACTGCTGCAATGGCCAGATGCTTCTGGAGCTTTTAGTCTATGGACAGTGGGGGAATTGATGGTTTGATGTAGGTTGCCGTCCTGGGGCAAGGTGGAAGGCTGGCATGGCAGAGAAGGTGATGACTGTGGAGAGTAAATTCTACTTACAGAACAAGGACAGAAAAGTGTGCTTGTGGTTGCTCACAGACCAGAGTATAGGCTAGGAGAGAAGTAACACGTCTCCTATGATGATGCCACTTTAGAGGAGCTGAGAATTTACAGGTCATTGGAGATATCTATGAAAGCAACTGCACAAAGCCTCTCAAACTTGGGGCAGTGCACACTTCACTTAACAAGTATTGTAGAAACAAAAAATCAGGATAACACAGGATATTAGGAACTTCTACACTAAGGGATCAGAGGGCTTGGAATTGAATATTCCATAGGTCAAAGGAGATAGGATTAATATCAAGAATCACCTGCCCAGCAAAATTGAGTATAATACTTCGGAGAGAAAATGGAATTTCAGTGAAATAGAGGGCTTTCAAGCACTCTTGTTGAAAAGACCAGAATAGAATGGTAATCCCCTCGATTTCCAGTTTTTTGGCTACCAAAAAGAGAACTGCTATAAATACTTTTGTAGATATGGGGCCCTTTCCCATTTTTATGATCTCTTTGGGATACAATCCTAGAAGCAATATGGCTGGGTCAAAGGATATGCATGTTTTTGTAGCCCTTTTGGAATAGTTCCAAAATGCTCTCCAAAATGGTTGGATCAGCTTACAGATCCACCACAAATGAATTAGTGTTCCAATTCTTCCACATCTCCAACATTTATCATATTCCTGTTTTGTCATGCTAGCAAATCTGATAAGTGTGATATGTTACCACTATTCCTTCATCTTCTAATTTGTTTGTAGTAACAGTCTTGATAGGTAAATTATGTATCCATTTGGACCTTATTCTTGTGTATGGTGTCAGGCATTGATCTATGCCCAGTTTTTGCCACACTTTTATGCAGTTTTCCCAGTAATTTTTCTCAAACAATGAGTTCTTCCCTAAAAGCTGGAATCCTTGGGTTTATCAAACAGTAGATTGCTATATTCATTCCCGTGATAAGTTGCTATATTCTTTTTGCTAATATCTCATTGAAAATTCATCTTTATTCGTTAGTAAAATTGGTCTATAAATTTCTTTTCTGTTTTGGCTCTTACTGGTTTAGGTATCAGAACCATATTTGTACCATATAAAGAATTTGGTAGGACTCCTTCTTCACCAATTTCCCCAAGTAGTCTATGTAGTACTGCAATTAATTGTGCTTTGAATGTTTGATAGAATTCACTTGTGAATTCATCTGGCCCTGGAGGGTGCCACTAGCAGCAGCTGCAGTTCCCAGATCCCTCAACCCACAAATGCCAGAGGCAGATTCAAAGACAGTGAGAAAGCTCTTTCACCTGGGTGAGAAGGTATAAGAATCCTCCTGCCCTGGCCATGGCCCTAGGTGTTCCCAGGCTGTGTCACCATCCACTTTTTGAGCCCTCAGTCTAAAGCCACTGTGGGAATCGAGCTGCTAATCTAGGACTCAGCCCTGAGTGGTGGCTCTGGGGTGAGGAGGAGCACTGGCCTGATGGAGCTGATGGAGGCTCTGGAGAGGGAATTCTACTCTCAGCTCCTGGGCAGAAAAACTTGCAGTAGCTCACAGACCAGAGTGCAGGCCAGGAGAGGAGAAAACTCATTTCGCTTGATTGTGCCATCTTGCAAGAACTGAGAACTTTCAGGTCCCCAGAGTATATCCTCCTCTTGACAAAGGGCTCAAAAGTCAAGTGACTGGTTGGAAAAATGCCAAAAAAGGGGGAAAAGATAAGACTATAGAAGGTTACTTTCTTGGTGAACAGGTATTTTCTTCCATCCTTTCAGTTGATAAAGAAAATTAAATAGTAATAAATAATTCTCTGATAAAGAATCAGAGAAAGACATAAAAGTCAGGGGTTCTGCATCTAAAACCTCCAAAATAAATATGCAATGGTCTCAAGCCATGGAAGAGCTCAAAAAGGATTTTGAAAATCAAGTAAGAGAGGTGGAGGAAAAATTGGGAAAAGAAATGAGAGCTAGGCAAGAAAATCATGGAAAGCAAGTCAACAGCTTGCTAAAGGAGACCCAAAAAATGTTGAAGAAAATAAAACATTTGAAAATAGACTAACCCAAATGGCAAAAGAGGTTCAAAAAACCAATGGGGAGATGAATGCTTTAAAAACAGAATTAGCCAAATGGAAAAGGAGTTTAAAAAGCTCACTGAAGAAAATAGTTCTTTAAAAATTAGAATGGAGCAGAGGGAAGGTGATGACTTTATGAGAAACCAAGAAATTACAAGAGTACAGGCTCAGGCCCTGCTGCTACAGCTGCGCTGGTTGTTGCGGCTGTTGTGCCTCTGGAGCTGCTGCTGTAATGCTGCTGGAGAACATGGAGGATGAGGGCCTGCCCATGAACATGGACATGTGCATCACACAGTTGTGCTTCCTGCTCAGCCTACCTGAGCACAGCAGGGATGAGCTCATGGCAGCCATATGCAACAACAATATGGCCCCTTATTACAAAGCCTTATATAAGTCTCTCGACTGGCAGATGGACACGGAGCTGCTCAATAAAATGAAGAAAGTGAATGAAGAAGAGTTGAATTATTTGGAAGATGAGTTTGAAGATGCAGAAAAAATTTGAGGGAGAGTGAGATCCGAGATGTGATATTGGCCAAGGCCAAGTATTTGTGCCACATTGGGGACAAGGATGGAGATCTGACTGCCTTTTGAAAGACATATGACAAGACTGTGGCTCTGCGTCACCAATTGGATATTGTATTCTACCTCCTAAGAATTGGATTATTTTATATGGATAATGATCTCATCATAGGAAACACTGAGAAGGCTAAAAGCCTAATAGAAGAAGGAGCTAACTGGTACAGGAGAAATCACCTAAAGATGTATCATGGTCTTTACTGTGTGGTCACTCCATTAAGCAGGCAGATGAACTATTCCTTGACACCATTTCAACATTTACATCCTATGAACTGATGGATTAACAAACATTTGTAACACAAACTGTCTATGTCAGCATGATTGCTTTAGAAAGACCTGATCTCGGGGAAAAAGGTTATTGAAGGCAGAAATTCTGGAAGTCTTGCACAGCCTATGCACAGTTTGACAGTACCTCTTTTCACTATTTGAATGGCCTTATTCAGTCTTCTTCCAGTCATTGGCAATTGTGGAGCAGGATATCAAGAAGGACTGGCTCCTTGCTCTTCATTATTGATACTATGTGTGGAAGATGAGAATCCATGCCTGCACCAGCTCCTGGAGTCCTACAGGTCACTGACATTCAGCTACATGGTCGAAGCTTTTGCAGTTGACATGGAGTTCACTGACCAGGAACTTTCCAGATTCATTGCAGCTGGGAGACTACACTTCAAAGCAGATAAAGTAAATGCAATCATAGAAACCAGCAGATAAGATAGCAAGAACTGGAAGTACCACGAAACCATCAAGAAGTGACATGTGCTATTGAATCGAGTTCAGAAGCTTTCTTGCATAATTGATATGTTTGGCTCCAGGAAAGTATATACATAAAAGGGGAAATGAGATAGTTTATAAGGATGTTTTGGACATCTTCTGACCATCTTGTTGGAATAAAGATGCCCCTCAGTGATAAAGACTTGGAAATTTTATAGTCCACTTCATTATGTAAAGAATTCAATTGTAAACAATAAAGAATACAGTTTTGGTTTAAAAAAAAATAAAAAAAAATAAGAAAATAAAAAATAATTAGAACGGAGCATATGGAAGCTAATGACTTCATGAGAAACCAAGAAATTAAAAAACACAACCAAAAGAATGGAAAAAATAGAAAACATTGTGAAATATCTCATGGAAAAAACAACTGACCTGGAAAATAGATCCAGGAAAGACAATTTATAAATTGCAGGACTACCTGAAAGTCATGATCAGAAATAGAGCCTAGCCATCATCTTTCATGAAATTATCAAGGAAAACTGCCCTGATATTCTAAAACCAGAGGGTAAAATAAATATTGAAACAATCCACCAATCACCTCCTGAAAGAGATCCAAAAAGAAAACCTCCTAGGAATATTGTAACCAAATTCCAGAGTCCTCAGGTCAAGAAGAAAATATTGCAAGCAGCTAGAAAGAAATAATTTGAGCGTTATGGAAATACAATCAGGTTAACAAAAGACCTAGCAGTTACTACATTAAGGGATTGAAGGTCATGGAATATGATATTCCAGAAGTCAAAGGAACTAGGATTAAAGCAAGGATCACCTACCTGGCAAAACTGAGTATAGTTTAGTATAATACTTCAGGGGAAAATAGTCACTCAATAAAATAGAGGATTTTCAAGCATTCTTGATGAAAAGACCAGAGTTGAATAGAAAATCTGAATTTCACACACAAGAATCAAGAGAAGCATGAAAAGGTAAACAGGAAAGAGAAATCATAAGGGACTTACTAAAGTTGAACTGTTTACATTCCTATATGGAAAGCTAATATTTGTAACTCTTGAAACTTTTCTCAGTATTTGGGTAGCTGGAGGGAGTGTGTATGTGTGTGTGTTTACACACACATATGTATATATATATGTATATATATATAGATATATAGATATAGATATAGATATAGATAGATAGATAGATAGATAGAGACAGACAGAGGGCACACAGTGAGTTGAATAGGAAGGGATAAATCTAAAAATAAAATTAAGGGGTGAGAGAGGAATATATTGGGAGGAGAAAGGAAGAAATGGATTGGGGCAAATTATCTCTTATAAAATAGGCAAGAAAAAGCTTTTTCAATGGAGGGCAAAAGGGGGGATATGAAAGGGAAAAAGTTAAGCTTACTCTCATCACATCTGGCTTAAGGAGGGAGTAACATGTATGCTATACTTGCTATGAAAATTCATCTGACACTACAAGAAAGTAGGAGAGAAGGGGAAAAGTGGAGTGGGGGATGATAGAAGGCAAGGCAAATGGGAGGAGTGAGTAATTAGAAGGACACACTTTAGGGGAGGGACAAGGTCTAAAGAGAGAATATAATAAATAGGGGACAGGATAGAATGGAGGGAAATATAGTTAGTCTTTCACAGCATAACTATTATGGAAGTCTTTAGCAAAACTACACATATATAGCCTATATTTAATTGCTTGCCTTTCTCAGTGGGGATACGTGAGGAGAGAGGCAGGCAAAGAAGTTGCAATCGAAAGTTCAAGGAATGGATGTTGAGAACTGTTTTTGCATGCAACTGGAAAACAAGAAATACTGGTAATGGGGTATAGAAATATACTTTGTCCTAAAACAAGAAAGAGAAGATTGGGATAAGGGAAGAGAGAGGTGTGGTAGAAGGGAGGATAGATTTGGAGAAGGGACAATCAGAATTCACAGTATTTTGGGGTGACAGAGGAGGAGATGGTGAGAAAATTTGGAGCTCAAAATTTTGTGGAAATGAATATTGAAAACTAAAAATAAATAAATATTTTTTATAAAAAGAAAAGAAAAAAGAAAAGGGGAAACTGATTTTCTCTTCTTCCTTCTCGTTTTTTCCCTTTCCTTGGACCCTTCCCTCTTCCTCTGCCTTCCCTCTTTCCCCTTCTCCTCCCTTCCCCCTCCATCTCCAAGCTTCCCTCCCATCTTTTCTCCTTACTCCATTCCCTGGTTGAGAATGCTCAGGGGGTCATGGAGTCTGACAAGGTGGACATCATGTGGTTGTGTCAAGATATGTTCTCCACAATGATCATATACCTGATGGGTGAGTTGAGAGCCATCAGTGAAGACTATGAACTTCTGGAAAATATGAACAAACTGATTAGCTTGAAGTATCTAGAAATGAAACATATTGCAGTAAACATAAGTAGAAACTTAAAGGATTTAAACCAGAAATATGCAGCACTTCAGCCTTATCTGTATCAAATCACTTTAACTGAGGAGGAAGTTGCAGTTTTTGAGCAGATAGCCTACAAGTTGGATGAATATTCAAAGAAACTAGAAGCAAATGACAAGTTAGAGAGGCAATGCAAAACTTCTTTAACACAAAGACTTTAGGAGAATTTTTTTTAAAATTTATTCTTAAGTTTTCAACATTCATTTCTACTCATTCATTTTTAGTTCCAAGAATGTTTTATAGGAGCTGAAATAAGTAAGATGGAACTTATCACTATGGTTCAGTTCCTAAAAGGAAGCACTGCTGCTGATCCATGGAGAATCCCAGCCCCCACCTCTGGCTGGATGTGTAACTCTGGCCACCCTCAATATTTTCCTAGATGTGTACCCCCTTTGAACCTTGTATTATTATGTGCTTCATTCTGTGCCATGGACCAAGACTCAGAAAACAGGATCAATCTGGTCTAGAGAAGACACAGATGAGAGACTCTTGAATCCCTGTCACATCTCTTCCACTAGGGTCCTCCCACCTCCTTCATAACCTGTTCTTGTTCTTAAATAATAAATACTGATATATGGAAAAAGAAAAGGGAACACTATTTATAGTCATGGTACCTTCATCTAGAGAATGATCTTATACTAGAGAGATGGTTTCTAATCAAAGATGCCAAACTTTTAAAGTGAATTAACAAAAGTCTCAGAAAACAGAAATGTCCAAGTAACCATGTGGTCAATGTCAGGGAGATTCAACAGGCATCAGAGACCTATGCACTATGTATTTGAACAACCAAGGTCAGAGGTCAGACATTAAGAGAGTGAGACATAATTTTAGTCTGCCCTATGAGACATCTCTAGAAATGAAATTTATTAATAATTTGATGTTCAAAGGCAGAGGGGAAGTCCATATGAACCAAAACCAGGGAGCACCTAAGAAAGGAAAAATAGGATATATTGTCAAAAGACCAATTGTTTCATACAAAGATTTAACCTGAGATAAATTCCTTTTAAATATGCAGCAGCATCTTAGCTACAATGCTCTGTCTGGAGAACTAGGGATCTAGGGAATAAATTGTCCCTGAACTTGTACAGGGACGCTTTTGTGGAAGTTATGAATACAAATCAGAAGCATATGTATTGATCCAGCCATGTCACTGCTGGACAAGTACCCAAAGAAATAGGAAAAATTCCTCTATTATCCTAAACCTTTTATAGCAAGTCTTTTGTAGAGGCAAAAACCCCTAGAAAACAAAGGGAGCCCATCAACTGAATAACATTTGTAATAAGCTGTGGCATATGAATGTGATAAAATACTACTGTCCTCTTAAAAATAGGAAATCGATTATTTCTAAGAGACATGGAAAGACTTATATGAACTGAGGCACAGTGAAGTAAGCAGAGCCAGAACAAATTCTGCTTAAAATTAATATTTTAAAATGTTCAATTTTGAGGTTTTGACAAATTGATAAAAAATGAAACGAATAAAACAAGGATAATAATTTATAAAATAACAACAGCAGAATAAAAACAATTTTGAAAGTCATCGAAATGATGATCGACTCAACAACCATCCATGATTGCAAAGGAATGATAATGAAACATATTGTCCATCTCCTGATAGAGAAATGATAGATTTAAGGTGCAGAATTAATGAGACATAAATTATTTTGAATACCGCCAATGAAGGGATTTGTTTTATTTGCCATGCATATTACTTATAAGGAATTTATTTCTCTTCTCTCTCTCATTTTTAATAAGATGCAGTAGGAGAGAAAGCAATAAAAAATTCTGTTTAAAATATTTTAAAAACTCGAGTGGTAGAGGGTTGCAACAGATATTGAATGTCACCTGCACTTTCATATGAGATCATCCTATGCTTGTACCCTGTTTTTCTTAGTTGTTTTCCTATGTTAAAACATATTTTTCAAGGATTTAGGGTAATATGTTTACATGTCTAAAATAAAAACTAAACTTATCCTTAAATAGAAAAAACATACTGATAGAGAGGCATAGATAGATTAGCAAGCAAATGACAGATTCACTAAAGTAAGAGCAATTTCATCTGAAGGAGCTAGGGAATGAAGGAAGCAATGGGATACCCAGTTTTAAATACTACGTTTAGGACCTTGAGCAAGTAATTTGTCCTATTTGCACCTACATTTTTCTTATTTGAAAAATAAAGGGATAGAACTAGATAGCATCGAAGGTCCTTTTCTGCTCCATATCTATACTCTTAGGAGTTACTAATTTTCTCAGATGAGGGTTAATCCCTCCAAGGATATTAAGTAGGCACAATTACCAAAACTAGAAATAAAAAGGACAGGATTTTCAGCAGTCATCAAAGCAGTAGCAATGAAGATGCTAAAGTACATAATGACTTCCCTTAAGGAGCACCTGGAGCAATAAGGCAGCCTTTAGGTCATCATTGCCTGGTAGTTAATTAAGGTACCCACCATGCATCCAACAACAGTTCCTGAGGCCGGTGATTTCTGGGTGAGTGTGTATATATATATGTATGTATATATACATATGCACATATGTATATATACATACACATATACATATATGTATATGTGTATATATATACACACACATACATATATATGTATATATACATATATATGTATATAAATACACATATACATACTGCAACTTTTCTGCTTGAAATCTTCCTTATTTCATTCTTTTTTTGGTATGAATCCACTCTAAATTCACAAACTCACAAATTCTAAAGCCTAACAGGATTTCAGGAAACACAAAGGGAACAGGCCATCATTCATGACCCACTGGAACTTAGGAATTGGGACTGAACAACAGTTGTTTAAACCATGAGGATGGTTTAAGAGAGAGCTTCCCCAACTGTCCTCTGGGATGAGATTTTTAATCTCTTACCTCAGAAACCTACAGTGCTAGAGTCTATTGTGTCTAGTAGAGCTACAGTTCCCTTGTTCCACATCAGTGTAAGAATGATGCACTCCTCCCGGCTTTACTGTGGAGTCCTCAATAACTCAAAAAGTTTTGTGTATTAATCTAACAGTTTAACCTTTGTTTTCTTCACAATATATGCTGCCCAAAACTGAAATGGGTTCCCTCTGAGACAGATAGGTAATTTAGTGGGTAACACGGGGGATATGGAACAAGGGAAACCTGAGTTCAAATCCTGTGTCAGATGCTTTCTACCTATGTGATTCTGGGAAAGTTATTGAACTTCTGGTAGCCCCAGTTCCTGTACAGTGATGCTAGGAGAATTAACTGAGATAACTTAAGTATAGTTCTTTGAAAACCTTAAATTATTACATAAATATAGGAGTATCATTATTATTTTTACATTTCTTCTTGATGGGATTCTTCAAGAAAAGTTTCTCTCCCTGTTAGTTATTTTATAGAGTAGGGATATTCAATATTTTTAGATGTTTTGTGGACCTTTTTTGCTGTCTGGTCAAACTCATAGACTCATTCTTAAAATATTTTAAAATAATTTGAGGAAATTTATTTCAATTGTAATTTCTCAGCTCTGATAAGACAGCAGTTTCCTGAACAACTTCCTTTGACCCCAGCTTTCCTAAAGACTTCCCTGATGAATCTTCCCCTTAGAGAACCTGACCAGACCTTACTCCTTTAACACAGCTTCCTGGCCAATAAAAGTCCTAGCCATATCCATTTCATGTCTCTCAGACTTCACTGGTGTCTGTGACCATGCAAGTCTCCGTGAATCTCTAAACACTGATGCCTGACTTAACCAGATGCATGGAAAGGGGATAGTTCAGTCCTGACCTCCATCATTCATCTTCCTCACTCTTTAAATTCCACTTTCATTTTTAATTCTTTGTGTGCTTTTAAAAAATATCATTATGCCCTGTTTCCCTTTTACCTCATGTATCCGTCTTTCTCTTTTTTCTCTGTTACTTCATAAAATAACCATTAAATAAGGAGAAATTCATCCCATTACTTATCTCTCTTTGGTAATTGTACTAATGCTCCTTTCCTGTGTTTCTGTTGCTCAGGATGATTGTAAATTTAATATTCTATTCAATTTTCCCCTTCTTTTTTATTTTGATACAAATTCATCAAAGATTTCTCTTTGAAAATCTTTTTCTTTTTTTAACATAAAAATATTTTATTAGGAAATCAACAGTTTTAATATATAAACAGCAAATTTATTCTGGAAATGAAATAAGTGAAAATCTTAAAATGAATTGTTTCTTTTGGCCAACTGTGGCAGTATGGCCCTTATTCCTTAATTGCAAATGTTTTGCTACTTTCCCAACACTTCAATTAATCCATGATCTCACCCATGAGGGCACTCCTTTTATTGATGCAGCATCAATATGGTCTATGGTCTTCTCCTCTGATTCTTTTCCATGGTCTCTCAAAGAGATTTTCCACATACCTACCTTGTGTACTAGATGCCTTTCTCTCTTTTTTACATTTTGTGTGTACTAGTCTATTACTTATGTTGTCTTTTTGTTATTGCCTGTCGATTGCTACATGACTGATCCATGCTACATGACTTTTACACCATTTCTTACACATAGTCATCAGTGGAAATAGGCATACTTTTCCCCAACTACCTATCTCTTATTTACCCCAAGGTCTCCTGCAAAACTTTGATCCTTCAGAGATCAAACATTCCAAGATTTTGAGTATGTAGAATTCTTGGGAAAACATTAGTGTTGCAAAAATGATCATATTTGATATTTTAGGAAAGGAAATTAACACAAGATAGACAAAAAATTATGTTTAATCTCACCCCCCCATCACCAAACTGGTCCACAGAACATTGAAAACTTAAAATATATGCCTGTTTTCACATCTTTATTAAAAATGTGTTTATCTTTTATTATGTAAAATAAAATACTATTCACTTATGTTGGAAGGTTAAGCTTATGTATGGCTTGAAAAGATATCCCAAAGAGTACAATCAAGATTCGCCTTCAAAATTCCTAAGGTGCAAAAGGCAGTTGAACACAATAGATTCCTTTTTCAATATGGACCTGTTTGTTTCAAAACATGAGCTCCAAACATTCTCAGGGAGCCACCAGAGATACCAAAGAGCAATCAAAAAGCAATCCAAGTTTAGCTCTTACCCATTTGCTAATGCAACACTGTACCTTTGACTTATCAACATTTGAAGTTGGGACCCATTTTAGAGTGTCAAATCTAACCCTCAGACAAAGCATATTTCCTTCTCCTTGGATAACCCTAGAACAATTAAGGGATTTCTGTGTCCATTGTGTAAATCTTAATCAGGTCAGATACAGTATTATCAATGACTGGTTTGGTAAGGTCTTCATTAAAATTCTGTCATGAAGGCTCTTCTGCCTTGGAATCAGCAGGCACCTCTACTCTGTAGCACTGCAAAGCAAGATAGAGCACTGCTACAGCTATGAGCTGGGACAAATATTGAAGGCAAAATGCTCCATGATAACTGCCCCTCAGCAGCACCCCAAGTCCTCTCCCAGCTATGACAATTCATTCAATTCTTTAAAGAAATAAGGTAGTGAAGCAGATATTTGTGGGGATTCTGGAAGGAGACCTGGAAATGCAAAACTCTCTACATAAGTAATTCACACTGAACAATTCTATCCCTCAGTTCCCAGAACTAGGAGTCTAACTCCAAAGGTTCACTTTTGGGGTTTAAATACCTGTGAGAAATATTTATGATGTCTTGTGTCCTAACGTGTTGCTTCTCCGCTTATCCTGAGAAGTCAATCATTGACATGGCTATGAAGGTAAGGGTCATATGCACCTAATATGGTCTCGCAGAAAATTTCATGGTAAATGGTACAGGCTGTGACAATTGGACTGGACTGAATCCCTAGCTAGACACTGACCTCCATGATGAAACCTGTCTCTTTGAAGTGAACTTTGACCCCTGAGGCCGGGTGCCTCTCTTTCCTACCTTCTTCAGCCTCTGCAATGCTCTTATTCAGTATTGACTCCATGGCTAACACCCTCATCCCCAATGTATACCTGGCCCTTTGGTCCCTCAATGCCAAACAAAAATCCAATTCAAGTCACAAGGGGGAACAAAATGAGATAAAACAAAAGAAGAGACACACAGTACTACTATCAGGTCCTTGCAGGAATGATCTATACACATATCATGGAAAGTTTAAAACTATGAACCTGTCAGCATTCACAAAAGATTTCCTATAGCATACCACATATCTTTATAATCACCCAGTTGCCTGAAAGGTACAGAGAAAACAAGATTCCACTACATTGAGTGTTTTTTGGGCAATAAAGAAGGCTTTGACTTCACAGACTAGAAGACCACCATTTAAAGACTCTCTTTCAATGAGGAATTTTTCATAAGTTAGTTAACACAAGATTTCTTGATGAATGAATGCAATCAGGATTCTGCTGATAAACAACATTTCAATTACTAACATCCACCAAAGGATAAAAGACAAGAGGGATGCTCACCAAAGATACATGTCAGTGTCATGTAAGATGGTCTGTACAGAGTAAAGGTGGACAATGAAGTCTTCTGATATTCCTGTTTGTGGATAATATTGAATTGATTACATCAAGCCCTAGAACATGGAACTTCCATACAGGGGTAAAAAAAGGATGAAAAATGCCTATAGTACAGAATATGATATGAAGATGTTGGATGGCCAGGCAAGAGAATCAGTAACTTAGTTCGCATACCTGAAACAGACATTGCTGATGGAAAACCAGTAGCGCTGATAATCACATAGGTAGAAGAATATAGACTAGAACTATACTTGGGAAACTCTGCAGGGCATTAATTTTGCATTTTCAGCATCAACAGTATCACTTGAATAGGTCAGTTTGAAACTTTCAAATTGTACAGTATGTCAGGGATGTCCCCCAGGGTGTCATGGCCTAAAAGTGGAGAAGTAAGGACCTGAACTGGTTCTTCCAGGGCCAGAGTGTGGGGGAGGGCGAGGGTAATGCTGTTCCATTTCAAGGTGGTGGTGGTACCTCTTGTGGCCCAGGACCTCCAAAAGTTACTGCTGGTGGACTTCTTTAAATTTTTTTTAAATTGATTTTATTTATTTTCAGTGTTCGGCAATCACTACCATACAATTTAGATTACTATTTTTCCCTCCTCACCCTTACTTCTCCCCTTCCTCCTCAAGACAGCATACAATCCTATATAGGTTCCACACACACATTCCCATTAAATACACTTTCACTAAAGTCATGCTGTGTAGAAGAATTAAAATGAATGGGAGAAATTATCTAACAAACTAAAATGCAATACACACAAAAAAATGATCTTCTACAGTCTGCAATTGAATTCCATAGATCTTTCTCTGGATATGGAAGGCATTTTGCCTTAGAAGACTGTTGGGAATTTTTTTTAAGTCCTTACGTTGCTACAAAGTTCCAAGTCCACCAGAAAAAACTCTCTCACATTGTGGTTGTTGCTGTGCACAAAGTTCTCCTCATTCTGCTCCTTTCTCTACATCATATAAGTCTTTCCAGGTCTCTCTGAAGTCTTCCTGTTCATCGTTTCTTATAATGCAATAGTATCCCATTACATTCATATGCCATAATATATTTAGCCATTCCCCAATTGATGGGTATCCCCTTGATTTCCAGTTCTTGGCCATCACAGAGAGTGCTGCTATAAATATTTTTGTACATGTGGTACCCTTTCCCATTTTTATGATCCCTTGGGGATACAGTCCTAGAAGCAATATTGCTGGGTCAAAGGGTAAGCATAATTTTGTAGACCTCTGGGTATAGTTCCAAATTGCTCTCCAGAATGGTTGGAACAATGCACAGCTCCATCAACAATGTATTAGTGTTCTAACTCTCCAACATTTATCATTTTCCTGCTCTGTCATGTTTGCCAATCTCATAGGTATGATGTGGTTCCTCAGAGTTGTTTTGATTTGCATCTCTCTAATCAAAAGTGATTTAGAACATTTTTTCATATGACTATAGATATCTTTAATTTCTTCCTCTGAAAATTGCCTATTCATATCCTTTGACCATTTATCAATTGAGGAATGACTTGTATTTTTGTACATTTGATTCAGTTCTGTGTATAATCTAGAAATGAGGTCTTTATCATGGACCTTAGCTGTAAAATATCTTTCACAGTTTCCTACATCTCTCAGAATTTTGGTTGCATTGGGTTTGGTTGTGCAAAAAGTTTTCAGTTTGATGTAGTCAAAATTATCCATTTTGCACCTCATAAGGTTTTCCATGTCTTCTTTAGTCAAAAATTCTTCCCTTCTCCATAAATCTCATAAATATACTATTCCTTGCTCCACCAATTTGTCCACAGTATCAATCTTTATACCTAGATCGTGTACCCATTTGGATTTTATTCTTGGGTATGGTGTCAGGCATTGATGTATGCCTAATTTCCACCACATTTTTATTCGGTTTTCCCAGCAATTTTTGTTGAACAGAGAGTTCTTATCCCAAAAGCTGGGGTCCTTGGGTTTATCAAATAGTAGATTGCTATATTCATTGTCTACTGTGTCTTGACTATCTAGCATATTTCACTTGTCTCCTTTTCTATTTCTTAGCCAATACCATGTGGTTTTGATAATTGCTCCTTTATAATGTAATTTGAGATCTAGTAGTGCTAGGCCACCCTCCCTAGCATTTCTTTTCATTAGCTCCCTTGATATTCTAGAACTTTCATTCTTCCAGATGAATTTTGTTACTATTTTTTCCAGCTCCATAAAATAATTATCTGTTCATTTAATTGATATGGTCCTAAATAAATAAATTAATTTAGGTAGAATTGTCATTTTTATTATATTGGCTCAGCCTACCCATGAGCAACTGATGTTTTTCCACTTACTCAGATCTGACTTTATTTTTGCAAAAAGTGTCTTGTAGTTGTGTTCATACAGTCACTGGGTTTGTTTTGGCAGGTAAACTCCCAAATATTTTATAGTGTCTACCCTAGCTTTAAATGGGATTTCTTTTTCTATCTCTTGCTGTTGGGGTTTGTTACTAATATATAGACATGCAGAAGATTTGTGTGGGTTTATTTTGTAACCTGAAAGTTTGCCAAAGTTGTTTATTATTTCAAGTAGTTTTTTACTTGAATCTCTGGTATTCTCTAAGTATATCGTGAAATTATCTGCAAAGAGTGATAACTTAGTTTCTTCTTTGTGTATTCTAATTCTTTCAATTTTTTTATCTTGTCTCATTGCTATAGCTAACATTTCTCGTACCCTATTGAATAACAATGGTGATAATGGACATCCCTGTTTCACCCCTGATGTTTTTGGAAATGCTTTTAGCTTGTCACCATTGCATATAATGCTTGCTGAAGATTTTAGGTAGATACTGTTTATTATTTTGTGGAAAGTTCCCTTTATTTCTATGCTCTTCAATGGTTTTAATAGGAGTGAGTGTTGTATTTTGTCAAAAACTTTTTCTGCAGCTATTGAGATAATTGTGTGATTTCTGTCAGTTTTGTTGTTGATATGACCAATAATGCTAATAGTTTTCCTAATATTAACCAGACTTGCATTCCTGGTATGAATCTTACCTGATCACAAATTATTATTCTCATGATAAGTTACTGTATTCTTTTTGCTAAAATCTTATTTAAAATTTTTGCAACTATATTCATTAGAGAAATTGGTCTATAATTTGCTTTCTCTGTTTTGTCTCTTCCTGGTTTAGGTATCAGAACCATATCTGTATGATAGAAAGAATTTGGAAGTACCCCTTCTCCAATTTTCCCAAATAGTCTATATAATATTGGAATTAACTGTTCTTTAAATGTTTGATAGAATTCACTTGTAAATCCATCTGGCCATAGAGATTTTTTCCTAAGGAGTTCCTTGATGGCTTGTTAAATTCTTTTTCTGAGATGGGGTTAAGTATTCAACTTCTTGTTCTGTTAATCTGGGCAATTTATATTTTTTAAAAATAATCCTCCATCTCATTTAGATTGTCAAACTTATGGGCATAAAGTTAGGCATAAGAATTTCTAATTATTGTTTTAATTTCCTCCTCCTTGGAGGTGAGTTCACCCCTTTCATTGTTGATATTAGTAATTTAGTTTTCTTCTTTCTTTCTTTTAATCAAATTGACCAAAGACTCATCAATTTTATTAGTTTGTTCATAAAACAAACTATGAGGTTTTATTTTTCATTTCAATAGTTTTCTTAACTTCAATTTTATTGATTTCTCCTTTGGTTTTCATTATTTCTAATTTGGTATTTACCTAGGGATTTTCAATTTGTTCTTTTTCTTGCTTTTTCAGCTGAATGCCCAAGTCATTGATCTTCCTTTATTCTATTTATGTAGGCATTCAAAGATATTAAATTTCCCCTAAGAAATGCTTTTGCAGTATCCCATAAGATTTGGTAAGTTTTCTCATTATTGTCATTCTCTTGAATGAGGTTTTGATTGTTTCTAGGATTTGTTGTTTTACCCACTCCTTCTTTAAGATCAGATTATTTAGTCTCCAATAAATTTTTGGTTTATCTTTCCATGGCATTTTATTACATATAATTTTTATTGCATTGTGATGTGAGAAGGATGCATTGAATATCTCTGCCTTACTGCACCAGATTGTGAGGTTTTTATGCCCTAAAACGTGGTCAATTTTTGTATATGTGTCATGTCCAGCTGAGAAAAAGGCATATTCCATTCAGTTTTCTCCAGAGATCTATCATACCTACCTTATCTAAAGTCTTATTCACCTCCTTCACTTCTTTCTTGTTTATTTTAAGGTTAGATTTATCAAGTTCATAGAGGGGGAGGTTGAGGTACCCCACTAGAATAGTTTTGCTGTATATTACTTCCTACAACTCCAACAAAGTCTCCTCTAAGAATTTGGATGTTATACCATTTGGAGCATACGTGTTTAGTAATGATATTGATTCATTGTTTATGGTGACTTTTAGCAGGATATAGTTTCCTTCCTTATTTCTTTTCATTATATCTATTTCTGCTTTTGCTTTGTCTGAGATTAGGATTGCTACCCCTGCTTGTCTTACAATAGCTGAAGCATAGTATATTCTCCTCCAACCTTTTACCTTGACCCTGTGTGTATGCCCCCATTTCAAATGTATTTCTTGTAAACAACATATTGTTGTATTATGGCTTTTAATCGATTCTGCTGTCTGTCTCCACTTTGTGGGAGAGTTCATCCCATTCACATTCACAGTTATGATTGCAATCTTTGTCTTTCCCTCCATCCTCTTTCCCACCATTTTTGCTTTTAGTCCTCCCATCTCCCTTCCCTTCGTAAATGGAGTTTTCACTTCTGAGCACCGCCTCCAACAGGCTTCCTTTCCTTCTTTAGTCCCCCCCTTTTTTACTCCCCTTTACCCTTACCAGTTTTTCCCCTCTTTTATCTTACCCTCCCCTTTCCTCCCCACTCTCCTCCTACTGTCTATAGAGGTAGTCAGATTTATATATTTAATTAAGTTTATTATTCCCTCCTTAAATCAAATCAGATGAGAGTATCTCTCAGAAAATGCTCCTCTGCCTCCCCTCTTTCCCTCCACTATAATACTGTTTTGTTCTTCTTCCTGTGATGTAATTTATCATTTTCTGCTTCCTCCTTTTTACATCTCCTGTTACAATCTCTTTGGATGCTTAAATCACATTTTTATTATCACACTATTGACTTTATACACTTTCCCTCTATCTATGTATATCCCTTTTATACTTCATGATAGATGTACAATTCTCAAGATTAACATGTATCATTTTCCCTTAAAGGTATGTAAACAGTTAGCCCAAATTAAGTAACAAGTGTTTCTTTTCCCCGTTTACCTTTCTATGCCTCTCTTGAGACTTGCATTTGAAGATCAGCTTTTCTGCTGAATTCTGGCCTTTTTGTCAGGAAGGTATGGAAATCGCTTATTTCATTGAATGTCCATCTCTTTGTCTGAAACGTTATGCTGAACTTTGCTGGGTAATTGATCCTTGATTGTAGTCCCAGCTCCTTTGCCTTACAGAATATCAGATTCCTATACTTTTGATCTTTTAATGTAGAAGCTACAAGGTTCTGTGTGATCCTGACTGTAGCTCCTCAATATTTGAATGGTTTCTTTCTGGCTGCCTGCAGTATTTTCTCCTTCACTTGATAGTTCTGAAATTTGGCAACAGTATTTTTTGGTGTTTTTAGTTTGGGATGCCTTTCAGGAGGTAGATTCTTTCGATGACCACTTTGCCCTCTGCATCTAGCACTTCTGGGCAGTTTTCTTTGATGATTACTTGGAAGATATTGTCCAGATTCTTTATTTCATCATGGCTTTCTTGTAGTCCAGTGATTCTTAAATTTTCTCTCCTGGATATATTTTCCAGGTCAGTTGTTATTCCAATTAGATATTTTACATTTCCTTCTAACTTTTCATTCTTTAGATTTGGTTTGACTTATTATTGATGTCTTATAGAGTCATTAGCTTCTACTTGTCCAATTCTAATTTTCATCAAATTGTTTTCTTCAGGTAACTTTTGCATCTCTTTTTCCATCTGTCCAATTATTCCTTTTAAGGAATTATTTTCTCCAGTAAGTTTTTGTACTTCCTTTTCAATTTGTCCAATTTTTCCAGTTAGCTTTTGTGCTTCCTTTTCCATTTGTTCAATTTTCCTTTTTAAAAAGGTGTTCTCTTCAGAGAATTCTTTTTGCATACTTCTAAAATCATTGGCCAGTTTTGCCTCTATTTTCTCCTTCAGCTGTTCCAGGAGAGATCCTTGTGCATGCCAGCAGTTTATAGTCCTTTCAGAAGTTTCGGATGGGAGTGTAGTCTCAATACTGACCTCTTTGGTAATCGTGCTTTGGTCCTTGTCCCCATAGAAAAATTTAATTGTCTTTTCCCTCCTGCTTTGCTTCTTGCTCATGATTGTGAGACTGTGTTATGGCATCTAATTCTTTCAGTTAAAAGATGGAGAATCAGGTGTTAAGTTGCTGGTGTGGAAAATCTAAGGGCTGGAGCCTTTGCTTTTCCTTTTGTTTTGTGTTTCCTGGCTTAACCCTGGGACTAGCTTGTTAAGTGTGGGGGAGGGGTGGTCAGGTCACTGGAGATCTCCTCAGGGGAGCTAGGGCAAAGGCTGGCTCAGCTTGTGCTTGGGTCCTAGTGTGAGTTTTCACCCTCTCTGAGGCTCCTCTCCTTCCAGTTAGCCTCTGCCACAGTAAGGAATCCGCCTTCAATGTTTTCCTAGCCTCAGGTGCTACAAGACTGTTTGCCTTTTCAGCTGTTCTCACTGATCCAGGATTTTTCTGGGGAAATATTTCATGGTTCTTTTGATGTCAATAAAGGGAAGGAGAGAGCATTTCTTGATCACTCTGCCATTTTGGCTGCTGGAAGATCAAGTAGGTGACTTACACAAGTTTATTCTGTGGGCTCAAAGTCTCCAGAGTGGCTACAGCTGATACCTGGGGCTCAGAGGCTGTGATTTGCTCAGCTCTTCTGGTCTCCCACCCTGGGCTGCCACTCTGCCTTTCCACATTACTGCTGCTGCCTGCGGCCACTCTGGAGTTTTTCTGCACTGCACTGTGTGCTGTGGGCTCACCCCAGAGGACGAGATCCTTACTGTCGATCTTCCAGGCTGTCCTAGGCTGTGAATCTACTACAGTCTGTCTCCTATTGGATTTTGCACCTCCAAAATTTGTTGAGATTCTCTTTTTAGAGGTATCTGAAGGAATTTGTCTAAGAACTTAGATGAGTAGTTGCTCTCACTCTGTCATGACTCTGACATCCCCTTTAATTTTTTCCCAAAAGTTTTTGCCAAGTAGTAAGTCACCACCCAACGCCCCCCCCCAACCCCCCTAGGAATTGGTGTCTTTGGATTTATTGAGTACCATATTACTGTCTTTGTTTCTGCACATTGTGTCTCAAATCAGTTCTACTGATCAAGCCCTCTCTCTTTTTTTTAACCAATACCAAACTATTTAAATCATCATCACTTCATATTACAGTTTGAGACCTGGTACAGATAGAAACTCCTTTTTTCCCCACTCCTATTCATTATTATTATTCAAATACTAGACATTTTATTTCTCCATCAGATTTTCTTATTATTTTTCTAAGTTTGTAAAATAAGATTGTGGGAATCTAGCACTGCAATGACTATATAAACTATTTCATATAGAACTCTTTTTTTATTGAGTGACTTGAGCTATGATCATTTATTTTCTCTAATTATTTGGATTTGTATTTGTTTTTGCAAGAAGTGATTTTTAATGAGATTCATATTCATAGGTAAATCTCGGTGTTATGCTCCCCCAAATTAATACTTTTGTAGGTATTTCATATGTAATATCTCCTTCTAGGTCTTCTTCATAAGTTTTATTGGTAATGTATAAGAATACTGACAATTTATATGGACTTACTTTATGTCTCTCAAAATTTTCATGAAGTTATTATTTCAATTAATTTTAGTTAACATTTTAGGGTTCTCTAGCTCCTTTCTTTTTCAGAATGCATTTTCCTTTTTTAAAAATTATTTTATTTTTTCTGCGTTCTACAATCACTTTCATATATCTTAGATTTTTTCATCTCCGTTCTTCTCCTTCCCCCTCCCTCCCTGAGATGGTATGCAGTCTTATATAAGTTCTACGCATACATTCCTATTAAAAACATTTTCACCTTAGTCATATTGAATAGAAGAATTAAAATGAATGGGAGAAACTATAAAACAAAACAAAACGTAATACAAAACAAAATGGTCTGAATCATTCTGCAATCCAGTTTCATAGTTTTTTCTCTAGATGTGGAAAGCATTTTGCTTCAAAAGTCCACTGGGAATTTTTTAGGTCCTTGCATTGCTATGGAGGACTAAGGCTACCAGAAAAATTCCTCACACACTGTGGTTGTTGCTGTGTACAAAGTTCTCCTGGTTCTTCTCCTTCTTCTCAGCATCAGTTCATATAAATCTTTCCAGGTCTCTCTGAAGTCTTCCTGTTCATCATTTCTTAAAGCACAATAGTATTCCATAAACCATAAATTGTTCAGCCATTCCCAAATTGATGGGTATCCCCTTGATTTTCAGTTTTTGGTCACCACAAAGAGAGCTGCTATAAATATTTTTGTACATATGGGGCCCTTTCCCGTTTTTATGATCTCTTGGGGATATAATCCTAGAAGCAATATTGCTGAGTCAAAGGGTAATGTATTTTTCTGATTACAGAATTTGTTGCTTGTATTCTATGCACTTTTGCAATCCCACATAAATCTTCTTTTCATCTATCATTGGTTAACTTACTTTATGAATATTCTATTTATTGAGTGCTCCACAACTTGGCTGCAAACTACCTTTCCAATATTATACCTGTATAACTTTTATAATGCACTCATTGGTTCTGCTAAAGTGACTTTCTTACCCTTCCTCACATATGACATCTCATCTTCTGTTTCTGTACCTTTGGGAACATTGCCCCACACTCCCACTTTATGCCTGGAATACAATCTGTTTAAATCATTGTATCATAAAATTATCTAGTTTCCATTCAGCATTCCTCTTGAATGAAACATTTCCTGATCCCAAGTCATCAGCCTCAGTCTCAGTCTCCTTCTCTCTTCTAGTCATTCAAGTCTACTGACAAGACAAAAATTAGGATTACTGGTGATAGCCTGGGATGCAGTGGATGACCTTGGCATCTTCAATGACTGATCAAACTCTAAACAGTCTATAGTGCTTGCTTCAGCTGCCTTCATGGCTGTTAGAAAAAAAAAAAAAGTTCTCATCTACCCCTTCTACCATGGGAAATCTTTAGTTTGGAGGTAGATATCCTCCTGACTTACCCATGGGTCTGAGACCTGCCATAAGTGAAAATTTGCTGTAAGGTAGATAGCAAAGATGGATGAGCAGGCTTGTAAAGGATTCAGCAAGCCCTCACAGAACAGATGTTAATCCTCCCTGAACACCTGATATATCTCCTGATATATAGTAGCTATTTAATAAATTTTTATTGGTTGATTAAGTGTTAGTAGAATAGATTATGAAAAATACTTTTACACTGGTGAAAAGGCAACATATCACAATTAGGATGATGATAGTTCTTGATGTCATATAAGCATAAGTTTAAGAAACTACATATGCTTATCCTAGAGAAGTGAAGACAGAAGGGATATAATGATTATCTCCAAAGACTAAAAGTTCTGTCAGAGGTATTAGAATTGATTTGTTTGGATTTAGTAGATTGTCAGAAGTAATGAGTAATAGTTGCAGACAGATAAATATTGACTCGTAAGGAAAAATTCCTAACCATGCTGTCAGCATTGGAGTGTACAGCTTGTAAAGGTAAGTCCTTCCTTAGACTCCTTCGAGCCAAAACTAGAGGAACATTTGCTAAGTACGCTAAAGTGGAGATTTCATTCAGATATGTTTTGGACTATATTATTACTAAGGTCCTTTCTATGCCTACAATTTTATATTATGTAATTATAATGTTTAAACTTGGCCTTGGTGAAGAGATGAGATCCTGAACCCCAATTCTTCTATTGAAGAGCTGTGTGCTACCAGATATAGTAAATAGGCTGGTTTGTTTTAATCAATACATATTTATTACCTGGTCTACCTAGTGGTTATTATACATACATACACACACATATAGTGCTTATTATATATGTGTATATGTATATATATATGCATGTGTGTATATGTATATATATACACACACACATATAGGTATATACATATGTATAATGTATATATATATATATGTATATATGTATGTGTATATTGCACAGTGGTTATTATGCTCCCACCCTTTCTATCTCTTCATCTTAATGATAGTAAATCCCTACTGAAAAAAAAAAACAATACTCCTTTCTCAAATCTAGATTTTTGTATTTGATTCCTATCTACTTTAAACCTACACCTTTCTCCCAAAATTATTTTCTTGATTGTTTCCTCATTCCACACTATTCTCTGGCAAATTTGCTCATAATTTGAAAAATTCCTGTCACTTTAAACTCCTTCCTTTCTTCCAAGTAATTCTTTACATGTGAAAACATTCCCTGAAATCTGACTATTACTGATGACAGTGCTAACCTAGCTTCTCTTTGAGACTTTAGAGTTTTCTTCTTAAGTGCTTTCAAACTTCTCAGGCTGACTTTTTCTACAGAATCTTAGGCCATCAGATTTTATTATTCATTCTCTGCACATTTTGAAAAATATTCTCCCCAGTCCTGGGGTACCCATTGGGTTATTGCTGGCTTTCCATTCTATACCACAGATTCTACGATAAAGTCTTGAATTGCTGTTAAGGTTTCCATCTATTTTGCCTTCAGAATATTATCTTTACTTTTGACCAGAATCAGTTTTAAAATATCTGTTATTTTTCCTAATCTTTCTGCCTTAAAGAGTGAAATTATCATTAGAACAAATTAGGAACTTATCGACCCTTCATTAGGCAAAAAGAACATTATAGTAAACATATTAGTTGAAATTCTCTGTTGTAAAATATGCATAATATAAAAAATATTTCTTTTCATATACTTCTAATGCTTCTGTGTTTACATAAAGTTTAGGAATTAGGTCCAGATTAGTATTAATAATGCATCCCATGAAGTCATTACATGTATTATAATTTGTACTACTCAAAGCTGTAATTATGAAAATATGGCAATTGTCTCCACTTCAAATGAAATCTGTAATGCAATTCCAAATACTGCAACAATTTCACGGTACTAATAATCTGTACTAATCAGTACCTAATCATCCCCACAATGTCAATTCTCTTTCTCTATCCATTTATTCCTACTCAGCAATTGTTCACACACTTTCTTAGGTTCCTAGATCAATAAATCTCATAATAAGAACATATTTACTGTTGACTATATGTCAGACACTATATCAAAATACTGAATTCCTCATGAGTATGTTTTCCTGATAAAAATTCTAGTTTCTATTTTTTAGTCAGTCCCTTTTGAATCACATATACACTTTGTAACTTATTTCAGTTATGTATTATATCCAATTGAATTTCAGTAAGGCATATGAGTTAATATTTGAATCCTAAAATTAAATTTCTAGTCTACCTTATTAATTACTTACTTTGCGAACTTTACATACAGTCACTTGAGGTTAAAGGTCTTATTGATGCATTTCTTTGCTTTGGTCTACTATGAGTCTCTAGTCTTCTCTTGGCCTGTTCTTTTCATATTGTATTCAAGTCATTGTTAGTAGACTTGATATGTGAAGGTAGTTTTCGTAGTCCTTCTGCATTTAGAGTTTAATATCCTCATGATCAGACTGACAAGACTTCTGGAAAAAAAGGTGTGTATGTGTGTGTCCACACTAGTTAGTTAACTGTCACCTATGAACCATGATATGAAGATCCCTGTTCATCTCAGATGTCTTCTAAGCTAGCTGTTTGCTTCCCAAATCATTCTCTGTCTCTCTGTCTTTGTCTTCCTCTGTCCCTTCCTTTCCTCCTTCTTCCACCCTTACTCCTTCCCTCTTTCTGCCTGTCTTCAGAATCTACTTCAATTGCTAGTGATAAAAGCACTACCTGTTCCCATAAGGTATTCAAGTTTAATTGGTTTTGTTTTGTTTAGGAATTCATAATTCTTAATGATACTTTTGAAATTCCTTTGAGCATTGTCATTTCCATCAGTTTTCTGGTAAATGTTTAAAGATGGAGGCTGCAAAAAAAAATGGAGGACACTTTTACGTTTAACCTACATCATTAACATTTTATTCATCATGTTTCAGAGTCTAGACAATAAACAAAACAAGGAATCAAGTTCTGATTTGTAGTGTTTGCCAATTTCTGTGGTGTGGCTCACACTGAAAATTCATCAATACACTCTCAAAAGCCAGTTCCAGCACATAGTTGCATTCCCTCCAAAGCAATTGCAAGGGATCTTGGCCATTAATATTAGCTATTGGGATGTTCTTTTATATATAAAATATGGGCTCCAGGAAGACAGCGGATTTCTCTTCTGTTTGCATCAAGTTGACAAAATATTACCTCTATACTTCTCCGGAGTTATCAAATAAAATTACTTGTCTCCTGCTAATGAAAAGCACGAATTTCTCTCATCTGCTGGTACAATTGAATACTCATAAACTTCTTCTTCCTGAGATGACCTGATTCTATCTTCAATGGGCAGAGTTTCATATCTTTTACTTATCTCCCAATATTCAGTGATCTGTCCCATCTCCCTTTATATCATACACTTTAACTTCAAGACGTAAGTAATATTTCTTCCTACTCAGACGTTTCCTTTATTTCCTCCTTGAAACATTTCTGATTGTTCAAGTAGACCTTAATTTCACTGATAACTTGGAATGTAAACCTTAATAACTTCAAGCTACTTCACTTTCCCTTGTATAGGAAGGAGATCAATTTGCAATGTCTGCATACTGTGTTACTTGCTATTGGTAGAATGATAAACATGGAATATTTCCTGCAGCTCACTGAAAATTTTCCTTTGCATTCCATACTTGTTTAAACAAGTTTCTTAATCAAATGCTTCTTGCTTTTTTGACTAACCTTTGTAACTTACTGTTGTCCCAAACCACTTGCTTCCCAGACCTATTCCCTGTGCTTGAAACTAAGTTAATGATAACTCCTAAGGATGGCTTAATTCATTTGTGGTGGCTTCCTGCCTGTTCTCTGGATAAGGCAATACTATTTGCTCATCTGCCCTTAATTTGCAATTAACACATTCCTGCTTCACAGAAACATAAATCCATTTATCAGCAAAGTATATCCAATTAGATCTAATTAGCCACCTTCTTCCTCCATTCCAACTGAGCTCCAGATTTTTCCCTAGTTGCTTCACTCTCACTAGATGCTGATTCTCCCTTATCTCCTTTTACTTTCTTATTAGCAACAGAATCATAGAATCACAGACCTGAAGGAATTTGTCATGTTTAATATCTATCGCCTCTTAAATAACTAAATTGTTCAGTTAAAGCCTACATCTCAAGCCTCTCTGCAACTTGTGTTCATCTCTTTATCATTCTTGTTTTCTTTTGTTCTGTTTAAATTTTCAAATTTCTGCATTAGTGATTTCTTCAGATCAAGTAACCTTAGGAAATAAAACAAAGTTCTGTGTGCTTTTCCTTTTATGCTGAATATTAAGGTGACATGAGCACAATGTTATTACTTAGAGGAGTTTACCTCCTACTTGGTTGTTTGTTGTCTCCTCACTCTTCTTAGATCATTGATTTGAAGCCAAAGGGAGAGGAAGATACTCAAGAGACAGGCACTGATATGTAAGAATGATATTCATAAAAGGAGAAGATATGCCATTGAAGAATAGCAGAGTTAAATGCCCATAACCCTGTTCTTTCCATGCCTGTTTGTTCCCAGCTCCATGAGAAGACTAGTGACCTGGATAGGCATCAAAATAAATGGACCTTTTATCCAAAGGTCCAAGCCACACAGTACTGAAATTTATAAAGACATTTAGGCAAAAGGGTTGATATGGAAGTAACAGGTAGTGGAGTGATCTCAATCACAAGCTTTCTTCTACCTCACTCTATATCTTCTCTAAGTAATTTCATTAACTCTAGGTATTCAATTATCTCCTTACAAGTCATTCCAAAATTTCTATTTCTAGCCATCATATCTGTTACCAAACTTATTTGGTCTGTTACCTTCTTTAAAAAAATTACTCAGTGCCCCCTTTCCAGAAATTTATTTTATTTAACCTCTTAATGTTTGTTTTTGAAATTTGCATCATTTCAAAAACATAACAATATATACATATTTTTTCAAAATGATATATCTTAAATTTAATGATTTATTGTAAATTTGTGGTTTTTCCTGCATTGAAATTTTGATGATGCAATATTGCATCAGATAACTGTTTAGTATCATATTGTAAACAAGTCACAATGTATGTTGGACTTCCCGACAATGCATAGTACACTTGCCTGCCAACACTTTCCTGTTAAGACTTTTTGGTAGACTTGACCATTGATCCTTTATAACTTATATTTTGTGTGTTTATTTGGAAAGTAAGGTAATCACTGTGACTATAACTCTGTTACACAATATATAAAACATATACAAATTTTTTTATATATTTTCTTCTCCTTTCCTTATACTTCCAACATCCTCTTATTTTTATTCAACACCCCTTCAAAATTGCATGTGAGGCTAGTACCAGACCCTGGAGAGTTCCAACAATCCCTAGGGTGCAGTACTACCAACTTTGGGAACCTATACTCTAGAAAAAAAATTCTGTGTCACCAATTTAAACAGGATGTCTGTATTTAGATGATCCATCAGCTCAAACCCAACATTTCTAAAGATCACTTTGTTGCTACCCCTTATTGTTACCACTTAATAAACTCCCTCATACTTCCATTTTTTCTTTCAAGGGCATCACTAGTCTTCTATTCACCTATATTTATTTATTTTTCATATTAATTTTATTTTTTTTCAGTGTACTACAATTGCTACCATATAACTTAGATTATTTTCCTTCCCTTCCCCCTCCACTCCCCCTCCCTCCCTGAGACAGCAAACAATTTTATATAAGTTCTATACATACATTCCTATTAAATACATTTTTACTATAGTCATGTGTAGAAGAATTTAAATGAATGGGAGAAATCACATGACATATCAAAACGTCAAACAAAAGAAAATGATCTACTATATTCTGTGATTGGTTGAACTCTGAAGTTCTTTCTCTGGGAATGGAAGGCATTTCGACTTAAAAGACCACTGGAAATCTTTTTAAGTCATTCCATTTCAATGAAGGCCCAAGTCTACCAGAAAAACTCACACTCTGTGGTCATTGCTGGGCACAAAGTTCTCCTGGTTCTCTTCCTTTCATTCAATATCAGATCATATAAGTCTTTCCATGCTTCTCTGAAGTCTTCCTGTTCATCATTTCTTATAGCACAATAATATTACATTACATTCATAAACCATGATTTATTCAGTCATTCCCCAATTGACAGGCATCCCCTTGATTTCCATTTTGTGGCCACCACAAAGAGGGCTCTTATAAATATTTCTTTGTACATTAGGGACCCTTTCCCATTTTTATAATCTCTTGGGGATACAGTCCTAGAAGCAGTATTGATCGGTCAAAGGGTATGCACAATTTTGCAGCCCTTTGGGCATAGTTCCAAATTATTCTCCACAATGATTGGATCAGCTCACAGCTCCGCCAACAATGAACCAGTATTCCAACTCTCTCATATCTTCTCCATATTTATCATCCAACTGTTCTGTCATGTTAGCCAATCTGATAGGTATGATGTGGTACCTCAGAGTTGTTTGGATTTGCATCTCTCCAATCAATAGTGACATAAAGAATGTTTTTCATATGATTATAGATATCTTTAATTTCTTCCTCTGAAAACTGCCAGTTCATATCCTTTGACCATTTATCAATTGGAGGATGACTTGTATTCTTCTACATTTGACTCAGTTTTCTATATATTTTAGAAATGAAGCCTTTATCACAGGTACTGGTTACAAAAATTATTTCCCAGTTTTCTCCTTCCCTCCTAATTTTGGCTGCATTGGATTTGTTTGTGCAAAAACTTTTCAATTTAATGTAATCAAAATTATTCGTCTTAAACTTCATAATGCTTTCTATCTCTTCTTTAGTCAAAAATTCTTCCCTTCTCTATAAATCTAATAAATACACTAATCCTTGCTCCAGAAATTTCTTTTAGTGCCATTCTTTATACCTAGATCATATGCCCATTTGGACTTCATTCTTGTGTACAGTGTCAGGCATTGGTCTATGCCTAGTTTTCACGACATTTTAATCCAGTTTTTCCAGCAATTTTTGTCAAACAGTGAGTTCTTATCCTGGAAGCTGGGGTCTTTGGGAATATCAAACAATAGATTGGCATATTCATTGACTATTGTGTCTCGAGTACCTAGCCTACTGTACTTGTCTACCTTTCTATTTCTTAGCCAGTACCAAGTGGTTTTGATAATTGCTGCTTTATAATACAATTTGAGATCTGGTAGAGGTAGGCCACCTTCCCTAGCATTTCTTATCATTAGTTTCCTCGCTATTTCCTTCCTATTTTGTTATTCCAGATGAATTTTGATTCTATTTTTTCCAGATCTAGAAAATATCAGATAGTTTGATTGGTATGGCACCAAATAAGTAAATTAATTTAGGGAGAATTGTCAATTTTATGATATTGGTTCTGCCTACCCATGAGCAACTGATGTTTTCCAACTTACTTGGATCTGACTTTATTTGTAAGAAAAGTATCTAGTAATTGTGTTCATATAGTCCCTGGATTTGTTTTGGTAGGAAGATGCCCAAATATTTTATACTGTCTACCTTAGTTTTAAATGGGATTTCTTTTTCTATCTCTTGCTGTTGGACTTTGTTAGTAACATATAAAAATGCAGAAGATTTGTATGGGTTTATTTTGTAACCTGCAATATCCTCGTTATTTAATTTCCAACTAATTTGTGGTCTATGTTTCCATGACCTTTTATTACATATGATTTTTATTGCATTATGATCTGAGAAGGATGCCATGACTACCTCTGCCTTTCTGCACTGGATTTTATGCCTTCGTGCATGGTCAATTTTTGTATATGTGTCATATATTGCTGAGAAAAAGGGATATTCCTTTCTATCCTCATTTAATTTTCTCCAGAGATCTATCATATCTACCTTACTCAGAGTTTTATTCACCTCCTTAATTTCTTTCTTATTTATTTTAAGGTTAGATGTATCCAGGTGAGAGAGGGGGAGGTTGAGGTCCCCCATAAGTATAGTTTTGCTGTCTATTTCTTCCTGTAACTCCCTTAACTTTTCCTCTAAGAATTTGGATGCTATTCCACTTGGATGATGATATTGTTTCATTTTCTATGATGGCTTTTATCAGGATATAGTTTCCTTCCTTATCTCTTTTGATTATATCTATTTCTGCTTTTGCTTTGTCTGAAATTAAGATTGCTACTGCTGCTTTTCTTACATCAGCTGAATCCCAAAATATTCAGCTCCAGCATTTTACCTTTACCCTGTGTTTCTCCTCAGTTTCAAATATGTTTCTTGTAAAAAACCTATTGCTGGATTATGGCTTTTAATCCATTCTGCTATCCATCTCCATTTTATGGGAGAATTCATCCCATTCACTTTCACAATTATGATTAAAATCTGTGTCTTTCCCTCCATCCTCTTTCTCACCATTTGTGCTTTTAGTTCTCTCTTCTCCCTTCCCCTCCACCACAGATTTTTTTAAAATTTTTTCCACCGCCTGCCATAGTCTTCCCTTCCTTCTTTCAGCACCCCTCTTTATTAATGCCCTTTACCCTTACTACTTCTTCCCCCCAATTAGCCTCCCCTTCACTTTGTTTTCCCCTTCACGTCCTACTACCTATAGAGCTAGTTAGATTTAAATACTTAATTTTGTTGTTCCCTCCTTGAACCAAATCAGATGAGAATACCTCTCAAATGATGCTCCTCTCCCTCCCCTTTTTCTGCCTACTGTAATATAATTTTGTACTTCTTCCTGTGATATAATTTACCATTTTCTTCTTCCTCCTTTTTACATCTCCTGTTACAATCCCTTTGCATGCTTAAATTGCATTTTTATCATCACATAATTTGTTTTATATCCATTCTCTCTATCTCTGGAATATCCTTTTTATATTTCATATTAGATATACAATTCTCAAGGTTAATGAGTATCATCTTCCCTTATAGGGAGGTAAACAGTTTGCCCATATTGAGTAACAAGTTTTCTTTTCCACTGTTTACCTTTTTATTCCTCTCTTGAGCCCTGTGTTTGAAGATCGAATTTTCTAGTGAGTTCTGTCCTTTTTGTCAGGAAGTTCTGCGAATCCCTTATTTCAGTGAATGCCCATCTCCTTGCCTGAAATGTTATGCTGAACTTTGCTAGGTAATTGATCCTTGGTTGTAGTCCCAGCTCCTTTGCCTTGTGAAATATCAGATTCCAATTCTTTCAGTCTTTTAATGTAGAAGCTGTAAGGTCCTGTCTGATCCTGACTATAGTTCCTCAATATTTGAATGGTTTCTTTCTAGCTGCCTGTAGTATTTTCTCCTTCACTTGGTAGCTCTGAACTTTGTTAACAATATTTCTTGGTGTTTTTAGTTTAGGGTTCCTTTTGAGAGGTGAACGGTGGATTCTTTCAATGACTATTTTGCCCTCTGGATCTAGCACTTCTGGGCAGTTTTCCTTGATGACTTCTTGGAAGATATTTTCCAGACTCTGTTTTTCATCATTTTCTGGTAGGCCAATAATTCTTAAATTTTCTCTCCTGGATCTATATTCCAGGTCAGTTGTTATTCCAATTAGATATTTTACATTGTCTTCTAACTTTTCATTCTTTAGATTTTGTTTGACTGATTTTTGATGTCTCATAGAGTCATTAGCTTCTACTTGTCCAATTCTAATTTTCATCAAATTGTTTTCTTCAGTTAACTTTCGCATCTCCTTTTTCATGTCCAATCATTCCTTTTAAGGAATAATTTTCTCCAGTTAGTTTTTGTACTTCCTTTTCCATTTGTCCAATTTTCTCACTTAAGTTTTGTACTTCGTTTACCATTTGTCCAATTTTCTTTTTAAGGAGCTGTTCTCTTCCGCGAATTCTTTTTTTCATACTTTTAAAGTCATTGGTCATTTTTTCCCTCTATTTTCTTCTTCAACTGTTCCGGGAGTGCTCTCTGTGTGTGCAATTAGTTCACAGTCCCTTCTGAAGTTTCAGATGGGAGTACAGTCTCAATAGTGACCTCTTTGGTATTCCTGTTTCAGTCCTTGTCCCCAGAGAAATTTTATGTTCTTTTCTTTTCTCCTTTGCTTCTTGCTCATGATGTTGATATTTTATGTGTTGTAGCTTCTAGTTCTATCTGCTAGACTCTAGAGAACTTGTTCCTGAACTCACTAGTGTTGGAAAGCAAGGTAGGTGAAATCTGTATTTGTTTCCCTGGATTAGCCCTCGGACTAGTCTGTTCAGTGTGCGTGAGGGTACTAAGGTCATGGGAGATCTCCTCAGCTGTGCTTGAGCAAAGGTAAGCTCAGTGTGTGGTGATCCTGGCTGTCTTCCCATTTCCCCTGGAGCACTTACACACACCTGAGTCCTAGTGTGAGACTCCACACCACTGGAGCTTCTGGTGTCTGGGATGGCTCTGTTCTTCAGCCTTAGCAAGGGGAATATTCTTTTGCTATTTTCCTAGCCTCATGTGCTATGAGACTGTTTGCCTCTTCTACTGATTCCACTGATCCAGATTTTTTCTGGGGAAATATTGTATGTTTCTTTCAAGGTCAACAAGGGGAGGGGGAGAGAGCATTTACCGATCACTCTGCCCTTTTGGCTCCCAGAAGTTCAAGTAGGTGACTTACAGACATTTAATCTTCAGGGCAAAATTCTCTATGTAACTGCTGCATATACCTGGTCCTCCTTCCATGGCTCTCACTTGCTAGGCCCTGCTTGCCTGTCATTCTGAGCTGCTATCCCGCCTTAGTTCACCTTCTTCAGTCTACCCCTGGGCTTTCCTGCTTGGCTGTGCAGTGCCAGGCAAGGATGCTGTGCTATGCGCTGTATGCTCCTGCACCCTCATGGAATAGATTCTTCACACCGACCTTCTAGTGTGCCTTGTACTGTCCAGCTGCTGCAGTCTGTCTCCTACTGGATTCTGCACTTCCAAAATTTGCTCAGATCCTCTTTTTAGGTGTATCTGATGGAGTTTGTTTAAGAGCTTAAGTGAGTAGTTGCTGTCACTCTACCATCTTGGCTCTGCCTCTGTTCACCTATATTTATAATTTAAAAATTATTCCTTATTCTTCCCTCTACTTCATTCCTATTCCATTATTTGCCAAGTCCTATGGATTGTACTCCAACATCACTTATATACTCCCTCTTCTTCCTATTCAAATATTCTTGATTATATCCTAACTTCCTCACAAGCAAGACTATTGTAATAATCTCAGATTAAATACTCCCTTCCATTTTGTCCCTTTTTATAATTCATTTTTTCACAAAACTGAAAAATTTATATTTTATTCATTTTTGTAGATTGTTTTTTAAAATTAATTTATTTTTAGTTTTCAACATTCCTTTCCACAGAATTTTGAGTTCAAAATTTTTCCCCTCTCCCCCACTCCATGGTAGCATGCATTCTGGTTACTCATTCCACAAGTCTACTCTCCATTATGTCACACCCTTACTTTCTTCTAGGACAAGATAGATTTCTATACCCCATTGCCTGTATATCCTATTTCCCAATTGCATGTAAAAACAAATTTTTTCTTTCTTTTTTTCACCAAATTTATTTATGTGTTTTCAATTCTCCACCATCACTTCAACAAGCATTAAATTTTCTCCCCCTCCCTGATGTGTGTGCTCATTCTTCATTGCCCAAAGAAGACTATGCCATCAGAGAAATAATGACATGACTTGCACTTGACTTTCTTTTGAGCAAAGGAGAGCTGTGTAGGTCACCAACCTCACTTCTCCAGAGTCTTCTGAATCCAGTGACCAGATATTCATCAGGATGACTGGAGATGACCCGATGAGGCAATTGGAATTAAGTGATTTGCTCAAGGTCACACAGCTAGTGAGGGTCAAGTGTCTGAGGTGAGATTTGAACTCAGATCCTCCTGACTCCTGCATTGATGCTCTACCCACTACATCATCTAGCTGCCCCTATGGCACCACCTAGCTTCCCCTTTTTTTCTTAACGTGCTGCTTTATAATACAATTGAAGGTCTAGTATGGCTAGGCCATCTTCCCTGCTATTTCTTTTTTATCAATTCCCTTGATATTCTGGACCTTTTGTGCTTCTGAATGAATTTTGATATTATTTTTCTAGATGTACAAAATAGTGGGATTTTGGTAGTTTAATTTCTATGGTATTGAATAAGTAAATTAATATAGATAGAATTTCATTTTCATTATTTTATCTCTGCCTACCCATGAGTAACTGATGTTTATCCAATTATTTAGATCCCCTTTATTTGCATGGGAGTGTTTTTCAATTGTATTCATATAGTATCTAGGTTTGTTTTGGCAGGAGGACTCCCAAATAATTTGTAGTGTCTACAGGAAGTGTAAATAGGGTTTTTCTCTTTCTGTCTCTTGCTATTGGGCTTTATCAGATATATATATATATAAAAATCCAGAAATTTATGAAAGTTTATTTTCTATCATGCAACTTTGCTAAAGTTGTTTATTATTTCAAGTAGAATGTTATTTGATTCCCTAGTATGTCATCATAAAGTCTGCAAAGAGTGATAGCTTTGTTTCTTCTTTGCCTGTTCTAATTCCTTCAATTTCTTTTTCTTCTCTTATTGATAAAGCTAACATTTCTAGTACCGTATGGAATAACAGTGGTGAAAATGCACGTCCTTGTTTCACCCCTGATCTTGCTGGAAATGCATCTAGCTTGTCCCTAATACATACAATGCTTTCTGACATTTTAGGTAGGGGGTACACATTATTAATGAATGTTCCATTTATTCCTATGCTCTCCAGTGTTTTCAATAGGAATGGGTGTTGTAATTTGTCAAAAAAAAATTCTGCATCTATTGAGATATATCGTTTGTGTTAGTTTAGGTGTTGATATGGTCAATTATGCTGATAGTTTTTCTAATATTGAACCACCCCTGCATTCCTAGTATAAATCCTACCTGATCAAAGTGTATTATTCTCATAATAAGTTGCTGTAATATTTTTGGTAATATCTAACTTAAAATATTGCATCTATATTCATTAGGAAAATTGGTCTATAATTTTCTTTCTTCATTTTGGCTCTTCCCAGTTTAGGTATCAATACCATGTTTGTATTATGAAATGAATTTGGTAGGAATTCTTCCTCTCCAGTTTTCCCATATACTCTATATAGTATTGAAATTAGCTGTATTTTGAATGTTTGCTAAAATTCATTTGTAAATACATCTGACCCTGGAGATTTTTTCTTAGAGAATTCATTGATAGCCTTTTCTACTTCTTTTTCAGTGGGATTATTTTAATATTTTACTTATTCTTCTGTTAATCAGTGCAATTTATATTTTTAAATGTTCATAAATTTCACTAGGGTTGACAAATTGATGGGCAAATTATGGGCAAATTAGACAAAATAAAATCTAATTATTGTTTTAATATCCTCTTCATTTGGGGTAAATTCATCCTTTTTCAGTTTTGATACTGGTAATTTGATTTTTCCTTTCTTTTTTTTTTTAAATCAAACTGACAAATTTTATTGCCTTTCTCCATAAAACCAGCTCTTAATTTCATTTGTTAGTTCAATAGTTTTCTTAATTTCAATTTTATTAATTTCACCTTTGGTTTCCAGTATTTCTAACTTGCTATTTAATTGGGGATTGTCGACTTGTTCTTTTTCTAGCTTTTTCAGTTGTATGCACAATTCATTTATCTGCTCTTCTTCTATTTTATTTATGTAAGCATTCAGAGAGATAAAACTTCTCCTAAGAATTGCTTTTGCCATGCCATAAGGTTTGGTAGGTTGTCTCATTGCTGTCATTCTCTCCAGTGAAAGTATTGATTGTGTCTGTGATTTGTTGTTTGATTGACTCATTCTTTAGGGTTATATTATCTAATTTCCCATTAAGTTTTGGTCTATCTTTCTATGGTGCTTTATTATGTAATTTTTATTGCATCATGATGTGAAAAGTTTTCATAGACTATTTCTTACTATATGGACGGAATTGTAGGGTTTTTATGCAATTCTCCATGCTAAATTTTTCCTTATGTGCCACGTTTTGCTGTGAACAATGTATATTCCTTTCTATCCCCATTCAGTTTTCTGTAGAGTTCTATTGCATCTAGCTTTTCCAGAATTTTATTCACCTCCTTATTCACCTCATTCTCTCATGCTTATTTTGAATTTGAATTTATCAAGTCAATAGAGGGAGAGGTTGAGGTCCCCCACTAGTGATGGTTTGCTTTCTATTTCTTCCTATAATTCCCTTAACTTCTCTAAGAATTTGGATGCTCTGCCACTTGGTGAATGTATATTTAGTAATGATGTTGTTTCATTTTCTATGGTTTCTTTTATGAGGATGTAGTTTCCTTCCTTATATCTTTTGATTAGAACTATGTTTTTACTTTGTCTAAGATTAAGATTGCAATCCCCTTTTTTAACTTTAGCTGAAGTATAATATATTCTACTCCAGCCTTTTTCCTTTACCCTGAGAATATCCCTCTACTTCAAATATGTGTGTTGTAAACAACATATTATAGGATTGTGTTTATTAATCCATTCTCCTAATTCTCCTCTGTCTGTATTTTATGGGAGAATTCATCCCATTCACATTCACAGTGTGTCTTTTCTCTACCCTATCACTCCCTCCTCTTATGCTGTTATTTCTCCCTTCTCCTTACCTTTCCTTACTTTTGACCACAGCCTCCTTCATTCTTCCCTCCCTTTGTCAGGTCCCCTCCCTTTGCTTTTTCTTTTCCCTTACTACTTCGCCCATCCCTTCTAACAACCCCCTCACTTTTCTTTCCCCTTTTGACTCTTACTGCCTGCAGGGCAAGTTAGATGTCTAAACTTAACTGTATATGCTGTCCCTTCCTTGATCCAAATCTGATGAGAGTAAAGCTCAAACAATGCTTATCTCCCTCCTTTCTTTCCTTATATTATAATATGTTTTGGGCCTTTTCTTGTGGTGTAATTTACCCTTTTCTGCCTCTTATTTTCCTCTTCTCCTATTGCTCCCCTCAATTGGATTTTTATCATAACATCAGTTAATTTATACCCACATCCTTTATCTATTTATATCCCTTTTAAATGTTATAATAAATATACAGTTCTCAAGATTAACAAATATCCTACATAGAGATGTAAGGAGTTTGCCCATATTGAATGACAAATCTTTTCCTTTTTTTCCCCTCATTTTCCTTTTTATACCTCTCTTGAGTCTTGTTTTTGAAGATCAGCTTTTCTATTGAGTTCTGACCTTTTCATCAGCAAGGTCTAGAAATCTATTATTTCGTTGAATGTTCATCTGCTTGACTCAACAGCTATGTTCAGTTTTGCTTGGTATTTGATCCTTGGTTTTAGTCCAAGCTTCTTTACCTTATGCAATATCATATTCCAATTCTTTCAGTCTTTTAATGTTAAAGCTGCAAGTTCCTGTGTGATACTGACTGTAGATCCTCAGTATTTGAATTGTGTTTTCATAGCTGTTTACAGTATTTTCTTCTTGAAATGATAATTCTGGAATTTGACTGCAATATTCCTTGGTTCTTCCAATTTGAGATCTCCTTCAGGAAGAAATCATGATTTCTTTTAATGATTATTTTCCCTTCTGGATCTAGGACCCCAGAGCAATTTTCTTGGATGATTTCTTGGAAGATACTGTCCAGGCTCTTTTTTTCATCATGTTTTTCCTGTTTTTCTCTTAGATTTTCTCCATCATGTTTTTAGATTTTCTCCATCATGTTTTAGATTTTCTCCATCATGTTTTTCTCTTAGATTTTCTCCCCTGTATCTATTTCCCAGGTATTCACTGTTTTTCAATGATATATTTTACATTTTCTTCTATTTTTTTTTTAATATTTTGGATTTTGTTTAACTGATTCTTCTTGCTTCATAGTCATTAGTTTCTATTTGAGCAATGCTAGTTTTTAATGAATTGTTTTCTTCAGTTAGCTTTTGTACCTCCTTTTAAAAAAAAAGATTTTTTTTCCTACACATAGGTTTTTGTCCCTCCTTATCCATTTGGCCAATTTTACCTTTTAAAAAGCTGATTGAATTTTTCAAGTCATAGGTCGATTTGTCTTCTACCTCTTTAATTTGGCTTTAAAAACCCTTCTTGAGCTCTTCCAAGAATGTTCTTTAGTCTTGAGACCAATGCCTTTGGAGTTTTCTGATTTGGGTACAGTGTCAATGCTGTTCTCATCTGAATTCATATTTTGTTTTTTTCAGTATCTGCGATAAGATTCTATGACCTTTCATTTCCTAATTTGGTTCTTGCTCATGGTGGTTGCCTTTTTTCCTGTTTTTAAAGAGGACTTCTGATTCTGGAACACAAGGGGCTCTATCCTACATTTCTTATGCTGGAACCTAGGGTCTTGGTTACTGGTTTTGTGTTCTTTGACCTCTGTTTCTTTCAGCTAGAAACTATATAATGCTGCAACTTACCTGTTGCTGAAGTGGCTTGCATGTGCCAAAGTCGAGGTCAGGTGACAGCTAAGTTTCCACGGGGTTACCCTGAAGGCACTGCATAAGATGTGGGAAAGGGATGGTCTGGCCACCGCAGATTGCCTCCTCTCCTAGGGCTGCATTAACCCCGTCTGCACTGGTGTGTGTCAATTTCCCTGGCTTTGCTAAGGCATGCCTAGGGCCCTGGTGTTAGAGCTGACCAACTCCACCCCCTTTGGTTTCAGGTTATCCTCCTGTTGTGCTTAGGTGTGGCTTGCTTGTATGCTTCCAGTCCTGCACTAGTCTACTTTGGCCACAGAAAGAGGGACCCTTCCTGGTGGTCTCCCTAACATCTCAGCTAGAAGACTGTTTACCCCTTATGCTGGTTCCATTTTTTCAAGGACTTTTCCTGGGGAAATATTCTCTGAATGTTTTTTTTTTTTTTTTCAAATTTAACAAGGGAGAGTGAGAGCACTTACAGTTTATTCTGGCATCTTTCTCCCAGAATTCTGTAAAAATCAATTTTAAAATTCGTTTTTAAAACTTTGATTTCTAACTTCCCTCCCTTCTTCCCACCCCATCCACCCTCATTGAGAAGGCAAGCAATTCAACATAGGTGATACATGTGCAATTATGCAAAACATTTCCATAATAGTCATGTTGTGAAAGACTTTTTTTCTCACCATCCTCTCCTGCCCCTTACTTATTCTATTTTCTCCTTTTACCTTGTCCCTTTTCAGAATTGTTGGCTTCTGACTACCCCCATCCTCAATCTGCCCTCCCTTTCACAATCTCCCCCTTGCCCTTTTTCCCCTTACTTTCCTGTAGGGTAAGATATCCAACAGAGAGTGTTTGTTTGTGTGTGTGTGTGTGTGTGTGTGTGTGTGTGTGTGTGTGTGTTATTTCCTTCTTAAGTCAAATCTAATGAGAGTTGGATTCATTCCTTCCATCTCACTTCCACCCTCTTTTACTCCACTGTGAAACCTTTTTTCTTGCTTCTTTTACATGAGATAATTTACCCCATTCTCTCCTCCTTTCTCCTTCTTCCAATAAATTCTTCTTTTACCCCTTAATTTTATTGTTTAGGTATCCCTTCATATTCAACTCACCCCTTGCTGTATCTACTTCTCTCTGTCTGTCTGTCTGTCTGTCTGTCTCTCTCTCTCTCTCTCTCTTTCTACATAAGAATGTAAACAGTTCAACTTTGATAAGGTCCTTATTATTTCTCTTGTCTCACCCCTTACATGTATTACCCCCTTTTTGACATGTTAGGTCTTTTTGTATGATATCTCTCATATTTTTCCTTTCCTTCCCATATCCACTGCCACCAGGACAACTCAAATCACAAATACTCCTGCTCTAGCCTCCAAGACAAATTCCTAGTTGTTCCCTCTAATTCCAAAGTATCCCTCTCCACAACCATGGGATCCATTGCTGCTACATTAATATTTCTTGAAACTCAGGTATGATTATGCCACACCTGCTATGTCTCCAAGTTCAATCAAATCTTTTTTTAATCTCTTTTTTCTCTTAGTGTTATTTTATTTCTTACAACTTTATGTAAAGATAGTTTTGAACATTTATTTTTGTAAGATTTTGAATCCCAAATATTTCTCCCTCCCTTTCTTCACACCTCTCTCCCCAAGAGAGCAATCTAATATAGTTTATACAAGTATAATCATGTTATATATTGTCCATATTACTCATATTGTGAAAGAAGCAGAACAAAAGCAGAAAAAAACACAAGAAAGCAAAAGCAAAAAACAAAGTAAAAATACTGTACTTTGATCTGCATTCACAATCCATAGTTCTTTCTCTGAATGTGGACAACAAAAAAATCTCATTTATTATAATTCAGACCCTGAACAATAGCAATCTACTATAAGAAGGTTGATCATTGTGGGGTATTACCATTCTTTTTAATAAATTAATTAAAGCTACAATGGAGTTCAAAAAGATTAATAATAAATGTAAGTAATCAAAGCACAATATGAATTTATAAGGTGAAGCAGGAGCTTGGGATATTTTTTTCCCTCTTTGGAAAAAGCACACTGACAACACACCCATTTATCACCTTTCCATATCAAAATTCCAATTAAAGGAATTCTTGGCAAGTTACATAACAATTAATGCAACAAAATGCTTATTAAGGAACCTAATTACATTTTCCTTCTCATCGTCAGAAATGTTGTCACCATGCATAGCCCTTAATTAGTTAACTGGATGGATGATTGATTAATGTATCATTAGCTAAATCTGTTAATTAATGTGCCATGAGGGCTCCACTAACTTCTGGGTGGCTAAAATTAAAAGAGAACAATTCACTTGCATGTAAAAGGCATTTATCATTTTTAAGATCTGTTTTGATTTTGTCATCAGGACAATATTCTTATGAGTGTCAAGGTATTTTCAGGATTTTCCAGTAAGACATATTTACCTGTTTTTTAAATTAGGAATCACAAACAGAGGCATATTTCTACTTAGATTGACTATTTTCAAAAATTTATCTTAATTTAAAAGTAAAATAACATATTCCTAATTTACCTGTGATCCTTTTGTTTACTTTTTGGTATCCTTAAAAGGTGTGTATCATAGAATCATAGATGGAGTTATAGAAGCTTAACTAGAAAGTACATAAAAGGATAGCTAGTCCAAACCTTAAATGAATATGAATCACTTTCAATATGTCATCTCTTGACATGTGACAATCCAGCCTTTTCTTGAAGCATGTCCTGCTTGCTCGAATAAAGAGGGTAGGGAGGCTATTATAAATGTTCTGTACACAGAGGGTTTTTTTAGCTTTTTTCCCCTAATCATATTGTAGCATAAACCTAATTATTAGCATTGCTAGGTCAAAGGGTATTCATATGTGAGTGAATCATAGGACAAAGTTCATCAGAAAGGACAATTTCATAGCTACACTAATAGTACCTTTTAGTACTCACATCCCTTCTAACAATCATCACTTCTTTTTCTTTTTGTTAACTTTGCCAATGTGAGGAATGTGAAATACAAGCAGAGTACTTTTACTGTTCATTTCTCTTTTTATTAGGTATTTTGATAATTTTACATAGTTGTTGTACCTTGTATTTTATGTGAGCATTGTCTTTTTGTATCATTTATCTCTTAGGAAATTGATACTTGTTCTTATACATTAAACTCACTTAAATTATGTCTTGGATAAAAAAACTTTTAAGAGAAATAACTATTTCAAAGATTTTTGCAAGTAAACTCTTTTCTCCCTAATTTTTCCTGCATTGGTTTTTATCTTTCTTTCTCTGTCTGTCTATCCATCCATCCATCCATCCATCCATCCATCCATCTATCTATCTATTTGTCTATCTATATATCTATCATCTATCTATCTATCTGTCTGTCTGTTTTTCTATCTCTCCATCTGTAAATAGTTTCTGCAATTAAAATTCTGCAATTTATCTCATGTAACTCTGTCATTTATTTTGTCAGTGATTCACTAAACTGAATTGTGACAGGTATATCCTTTCCAGATTCTCTGATTTCTTTACAATGTGAATTTTAAAACTGAAGTTATGTGTTCATTTAGAGTTTATGGTAGAACAAGATATAAGATTTTATGCTAAATCTAATTTCTGCCTAAACTTTTGAGTTTTCTCAATAGGTTATGAAAAAAAGTAAATCTTTATCTCAGCAGTTTTTAGGTGTATCAAATCACCCTATTCTATCATCTTTGTTTACTTCTACATTGTATGTACCTAATGTGTTCTGGTGATCAATCTTTCAGTTTTTAAATGTGTTAAATTTTTGGTGATTGCAGTCTTGTTTTATAGTTTGAGATCATATCATAGTAGGATCCCTTACTCCTCATCATGTTTTCATCATCATTGCCCTCAACAGGGTTGGGTTCTGTTCCTCCTGAAGGATCAAATTATTTTTACTAGCTATATAAGGTAATTATTTGGTCCTTTGATGTATATTAAATTAATTAGTCTAGGTAGTATCATTTCCTTATATTGTGATTGAATAGTCAAATGCCACTAATATTCCTTCAACTATTTAGTTCTACTGTTTTTAGTTGAAGAATTTTTTAAAAATTATATTCAAATAATTTCTCTAAATGTCTTGGTAGGTAGACTTCCACAAATTTTATATACTCTGTTTGCTTTCTTTTAACCTAAATTTTCTTTGTGCCTCTTCCTGATAGATTTAATATGCAGAAATGATGATTTGTACAGGTTTATCTTATGTTCTGCTAATTTTCTGAAGATAATTTTAATTATTTTTGTTGAATTATTAAAATTTGGTTGATTGTTTTATGTAGGTTATTGCCTACAAAGTGATTTTTTTCCTTTTTTTGCCTATACTTACTTAATATGTGTGTATCCATATATATATTATATATATATAATACATATGCATGCATACATATATATGTGTACATATGTATATACATATACATACATAAATATAGATAGATACACATGCATAAATACATATAGTGAGGGTGATAGTGGACAGTTGATTTACCACTGATACATTGAAAAGACCTCTAATCTTTCCCTATTACATGTTTTGTTTTCCTCAAAAGGGAAGACAGCTCTCCTAATGGTATGAGCCCTAACAAGCCACAGTCAGGAACTTGCAGGTCTGATCACAGAACCATTGTCTATATTTCCACAGAACTGCGACAAAAAAATGATTCAATTTATCTAAATCAAATTCAAAGTATGAAACAAAAGATCAGGAATGAATACGTTAAAAAAAAGAAGCTTGGGATCTCAATAGTGGGGGAAAAAAGAATAGTGAAAAAAATTCTTATCCTATTGCTGCTTCCAAGAGGATGGAGTTTTCTGCCATTAACAAAACTGGATGATGAGTGGACTTTCATCAACACAGAACTGGTTAGATTATATAGAAATATAATGAATTTTCTATAATGTAGAAAATAGGAGCAATGCCTTCTGAGGGTATGGTCTAATGTATCAATGCTAAAACACTGTCCAAAGTACAGTTCCTTAGGCTTATAAACTTTGGACTTCTGGGGAAAAACTAAAATTATATAATAGAAACTGAGTTTTCCTAAAATCCATCTTCAGATGACTTTACAATATAACCTCAAATTGAATTCTAGAGTGATGGAACCAAAAAAAGGTCAGGATAAGACATTCTTCTAGCCCAAGATAATCTAAGAAACTCAAAAGAACAATCTGTGATGCGGGTGTGGAAGTTGACTTGGAGCCCAAATTGCTGAAAGTTCAGTGATGGAACTGCAAAAGAAGCCATACATTTGAGAACTCTCAAGTCAGAAAAGATAAAGGTATATGGCACCTGTTCAGGAAGAAATTACAGAGGACTACTTTGCTACTTTGGGTGTGGGACTGGGAATAGCTTGGCAACTCTATTGCCTATAACAAATTTTGGGCCACAGTTTAAGGAGAGAGGGGAGCACTTTTGCTCAAGAGAGAGGAGGGGCCTCGGGAAGCAATATTAAGTCCAGTTCCAAGGGAATAGAGGCCCTGAGGAGCACTAACACTTCCAGGCCTAAGGGATCAGGATGTGTGAAGAGAGGAATTCATTACAATTCCAAGGGATCAGTGATCCTTGTTGGGTAACTATCAGAGTACAGAGTAAGAGAGAGTGACCTCCCCTCTCCATAAATCACAATACCTTGAAATTAACCAAAATTCCCACAGTCCTAGAATTTTCTGTAAAAACATCAATGCAAAAAAAAAAAAAAAAAGACATCAGAGTCAGGACAACACTCATCCTTTCCCATGAAGGTAGCAGAGCCAAACTAACTTAAAATTGAAAATCAAGAAATATGATGGTAAAGGAGCAAAGAACAAATACAAATAACTCAACTATACAAAATATGCTTTGGTGACAAGGAAGATCAAGACACAAACTCAAAACATAAAAGAACTACAAGTACAGCCTGAAAAGACAAAAAAAAAAAAGAATTGGACATAAACAAAATAAAAATCCTGGAAAAACTAAATATAATTTAGAAAGTATGTGTTTTTAGTTTTCAACATTCATTTCCACAAGATTTTGAGTTTCAGATTTTCTCCCTGTCTCTCCCATTCCCCCACCCCAAGAAATTAACTGTATATTAGGCCATTAAAAACATTACAAACACAGAAAAGCAGTGTTATTAACAAAAACATTATTCCTGAATAGAATGCAGTAAAATAGCATTCAAAGAAACTATACATTAAAAATTAGTTGAAAGCTAAATAATCTAATCCAAAAGATTGAATAAGTGAAAAAATCATGGATACAATCAATAATTTCATTTAAGAGAATAACAGGGAAACAACATGCCAGAATTTGTGGGATTCAGTTAAAGCAGTACTTAGGGGAAAATTTGTATCTCCAAATAAAATCTTTTCATCAGTAAAGGAGAGAAAAAGTAGATAAAAATGGGCAAACAACTAAAAAAACCTAGAAAAAGGACAAATTAAAAATTTCCAATTAAATACTAGAAAAGAAATCTCAAAAATGAAGTAAAAACATCATATTTCATCTGTGTTACAAAATTGTAATCATCTCAATAATTTTATACTGGCTAGGAAACTGTGGTGGATCAGTAGACGATTAGGTAAACTACTGAGTAGTACATTAGCATAGTGTTTGAGAAATCCAAAGATGCAAATTTTGGGGGTAAAAACTCACCACTTGATAAAAATTGCTGGGAAACCTGTAAGAGAAATCAGTTTGACAGAAGCTAGGTATAGACGAACATCTCACATCTTACACAAACATAAGGTTAATATGGATGAATGGATATAAAGGGTGATGTTACAAGTAAATTAGGAGAGTATGGGGAAATGTACTAGTTAGATCTATGGATAAGGCAAGAGTGTATGACCATACAAGAGATAGAGAGGATCAAAGGAAGTAAACTGGATGGTTTTCATTACATGAAATTCAAAAGTTTTCACAAAGAAAACTCAGGCAACCAAAATTAGAAGGAAAACTAAAAAAAAATGGTAGAAATTTGAATAGTTAATTTCTATGATAAAGGTCTCGTTTACCAAATATATAGGAAACTGAGACAAATTTATGAAAAAAATTAACCCCTCCTTATTTGATCAAAGGAGATAAATAAAAAAATTTTCAGAAGAAAGCTGTTATTTACAGCCTCACCAAAAGGTTCTAAATGATTACTAATCAGAAAAATGCAAATTAAATAGATTCTGAGGTACTAACTAAAATCTTTAAGATTGGCTAGCATGATAGGAAAGAAAAATAGCATATGCTGGAGGGAATATGGAAAGAAAATTGGGACATGAATGAACCATTGATAAAGTTGTGAACTAACCAAATTATTCTGGATAGCAATTGGTAATTATACCCAAAGAGTATAGAGCCTTTGACCTAGCAATACCACTACCAGAACTGAATCCTGAAGAGATAAAAGGAAAATGATCTACTTGCACAAAAATATTTATAGTAATTTTTTTTTGTTCTGGTGGCAAAGATTTTGAAATCATGGAAATGACTGAATAAGTTGTGATATATGATTGTGATAGAATGTGTTTGTGTTATAAGAAATCATGAGCAGGATGGTTTCAGAAAAAAAAAAATTCTGAAAAGAATTATATGACCTCCTTCACAGTGAAGCTAGTGGAACCAGAAGAACATGGAATATAGCAACAGCAATATTGTAATGGTGTTCAACTGTGAAAGAATTAGCTACTCTGATCAAGACAAAGATCCAAGACAATTCCAAAGGATCTATGATGAAAAAATGCTGTCCTCTCCAGAGAGAGAACTTATAAACTCTGAATGAAGATTAAAGCATGCTTTTTCACTTTTTAATTTTTGTATTTATTTTCTTTTGCAACATAGTTCATAGAGAAATCTGTTTTGCATGAATTAACATATATAAATTACTGATATAAATGCATGATCTAAAACTACTTTTTCTCAAGGTGGAAGAAGTGAAAGGGAAGGATACAGTTTGGAACTCAATTTAAAAAAAATGAATTTTAAAATATTTTTGCATGTAATTGGGAAATACTTAATGAAATGGCTAAAATACATTGGAAAAGGAAAATCATAGAAGTTAGTACAATTGAAAATAAAAATTGAACTAATAAATAAAACTAGGAACTGCTTTTATGAAAACAGTAAAATGACTATATCATTGGGCAATTTGATTAAAAAAGAATGAATAAAATCATATTACTGATACAAAAATAAAAAGTTTGAATGCACCATTAAAGAAAATGAAATTAAAGAAATCAATAGGTGTTATTTGACCAAATCATATTCCAGTAAAACTGAAAATTTACATGGAATGGATAAATATTTACAGAAAAATAAATTTCCCAGTTTAACAGGAATGGAAATAGAATACTTAAATAACATTGTTTTAGAAAAAAGAAACTGAACAAGCTATAAATGAACTAAGAAAAGATCCCAGACTAGATGGATTTGCAAGTGATTTATGTCAAAAATTTAAGAAGGAATTAATCCCTCTACTATATAAATTACATGAAAAAATAGGTAAAGAATGATTCTTTAAAAATTCCTTTTAGTAAAGAGATATACTTTGATACCTAAACCAGGGAGAACAAAAATATGGAAAAAATTATAGATTAATTTCTTTAATGACTATCAATACAAAAAATTAAATAAAACATTAGCAAGGAAATTGCATCAGTGTACTACAATTTTGTGAAATATTACCAGGTGAATTTCATAGCCAGAATTATGGTGAATTCAATATGAGGGAACAATAAGCATAGTTGAACATATCAATAATCAAAAAACAAAAAAAGACCCATATGATTGTATCAACAGATGCAAAAAAAAAACCATGACAAATTGAAACAACTCCTATTAAAAATACTGGAAAGCTTTGGGATAAGTAGAACATTTAAAATGTGAAACAAACCACAAACTTATAAGATATTTTGCAAAAAGATATCACCCATCCAAACTTCAAAAACATTCAGTATATCTCAGATGACAAAACAGCATAAATAACCATGGTCAACAAAACAATGCTCACAAATATTAATTGAGTGATATGCACACACATATGTATGTAGGTATTTATGCATGGATGTATGTATTCTGTTTGCCAAGATACTCACAACCAATTGGAATCAATCCAATGGAAAGTCAATGATTAAGAGGGATTTCTTTTAGTGTGATCTTCCTATGTCCCTGTGTGTTTATTACATTTTTGTTGATGACTTGCTTCATGCCCCAAAATATAAAATCTTACAGAAGTGATTTTAATTTTTTTTAAAATTTAAATAGTACTTATTTTCCCCCAGTTATATATCAAGAAAATTTTTAACATTCATTCTTACAAGATTTAGAATTCCATTTTCTCCCTCCCTCCCTCTACTCCCCTCATCGGAAAAAAAGATAGGCATGTTGATATAGTTTATATGTGTGCAGTAATGTAAAACATATTTCCATATTAATCACAGTTGTGAAAGAAGAAACATATTAAAAGCAAATAAAATCCTGGAAAGAGTAAAGTAAGGGAAAATGTTTTGATCTACATTCTGAGTCCCTCAGTTCTTTATCTGGATATGGATAATATTTTCCTTCATGAGACCTTTGTACTTAGATCACTGTGTTGCTGAGAAGAACTGAGTCGTTCATAGTTGATCATCACATGATGTTGTTCATACTGTGTACAATGTTTTTTTTTTTCCTAGTTGTACTCATTTCACTTTGCAACAGTTTGTTCAATTCTTTGCAGGTTGTTTCTGAAATCTGCTTGTTCATCCTTTCCTATTGCACAATAGTATTTCATTGCATTCATATGCCACAGCCTGTTTTAGCCATTCCCCAATTTATGAGCGTCCCTTCAATTGTCAATATTCTGCCACCATGAAAAGATACTGTTCCAGTCCCTTCACTTTACTCGGTATGTCTCTCTCTGCTTTAAGTGTATTTATTGTAACCAACATCTTGTAGGATTCTGTTTTTTAAATCTCCTCTGGCAACCACTTCAATTTCATGGAAGAGTTCATCCCATTCACATGCTGAATATCCCTGAGACATAATATCCCTGAGTATAGTTGTTTGGTCGTTGTCCTTCATCTTCGAAGAGGACCAAAATGACATCACCATTGTAAAGTGAAATTTCAGTGTTTCCAACTGTGGCTGATCAGACCAATATGAGTTCAGAATGCTCTATCACAGGTTGGGCACAGAGAGTCCGTGTGAATATTTGGGGTGGATATCCCAAATTTGAGCATCCTACACTTACTTTGTGCTGTCTCAATTTTGCTTTGCTCAAAGAGCACAGCACTTTTTCTTATGTGGGCGCACCATACTGAGCACTCCTGTGTCAGTGTCTCCCATGTTGCACAGTCAAATCCAAAGCTCTTGAGAGTGTCCTTGTGTCGTTTCTTCTGGCCACCATGTGATCTCCTGTCCCATGAAAGTTCTTCATAAAACAGTCTTTTTGGCAAGTGTACATTTGACATTCGAATAATGTGTTCAGCCCATCAGAGTTGGGCTCTCTGAAGCAAAGTTTGAATACTTGACAGTTCAGGTGGAACAAGGACTTCAGTGTCTGGTACCTTATCCTGCCAGGTGATTCTCAGAATCTTTCTAAGACAGTTCATATGGAAGCGATTCAGTTTCCTGGCATGGCACTGGTGGACTATTCATGTTTCACAAGCATATAATAATGAGGTCAGCACAACGAGTCTATAGACCTTCAGTTTTGTAGTCAGTCTAATACCTCTTCTCTTCCAAAGCTTTCTTCGCAGCCTCTCAAACACTGAGCTGACTCTGGCAATAGGTGCATCAACATCATTGTCAATGTGTACATTCCTGGAAAGCACACTATCAAGGTAAGTGAACTTATCCACAGCATTCAAAACTTCTTCATGTGTTGTAACCAGTAGTTTCATGTATGGATGGTGTGGTGTTGGTTAATGGAGCACCTGTAGCATCCCCTTAGACCACTGGTCTTTTTTTCCTTCTCCATGAGCCCACCGAACTCTTTCCCCTTCAGCTAGTGAAGCAAATGCTTTGATGAACAGGCTGGTCTGCCTCACAAACTACGTAGCAACTGTCACCTAAAAGGAAAGAAAAGCATCCGAGGTAAAATTAATAATTCTATTTAGGAAAAGTTAGGAGGCAGATCATACCATGCAAGGCAAATCATTACCACCACATGAACTACCGCCTCCCCAAGAGCCCTGACCTGCAATGTTCCTTATCTTACCAGTGGAACTTCTGTTCTAGACCCTCAAAGTCATCATTTGAGATATCATGCACAGTGAAAAAGTGTTCCACCTTGCTTGAAACTGGCAATAATCCTAGCTGATTGTCCCAGATAGACAAATAGGTCTATGAACCTAAGGAAGATCATTTTCTCTTTTCCCATATCCTCCTTCCCCCCAGATATTCTAGTTCCAGTCCAGCTCCCAGAACCATCATTCCAGGAAGCTAAACTTGTAAAAATGTCACCTGTCAATTGCTTCTGTGTATGCTACAACCCCACATCCAACGTCAAAATTACGGAAGACCTAGGAAGAAAAGTTTTTGCCACCAAAGTCTTCAGTACTTCACAAATGGTTCAACATGATAAATAGAGATAATTTTATCACTAAAAGTGACATAAAAGTGTATGGATTGTACTTTGCCAATGTAGAATAAAGATCTTGCAGAGTGGTCCAGGTAAATTCACTTCTACACACACACGCGCGCACGCACACACGCACATGCACACGCACACACACACACACATCGTTTCTTGCACAGGAAAGTTAGCACTTTGAAATTAAGGATTGTCTGTTTTTTCTATCTGTGATTAGCAATGTATGAACAAACAGTAAGCATTTTTAAAATGTGGGTTTTTGTTAATTTACAAGCTCATAGAAGGGCTGTTTTTCACTTTTATTGTTGTTCTCTGCCTCAACACGGTGCCTAGCACATAGAAAGATATGTTTAAAGATTGAAGTTGTTATTGATGAGCACCTTACCTATGTGGTAGCTTTACCTGTCAGTATATTTCTGGGTGGCAGAAACTTTCAGGAAAAGTACATAGTTTATAACTATTGCCAGTTACTGCCTCCTTATATAAGACTCTCTTAGTGACCTAATGTACCTCAATTCATAGTCATTGATATGGATTGTGCTGCCTTCTGATTTTTTTTAAGTTCCTTGGAGTTATGGGTGACCTACCACTCTTTTCATCACTACATGGATTTCATAGTTCTTCCAACAGCAAAAAATAATAAAAAATAACTATCCCATATGCATGAAAGTAGTTTAAGTGTCATAATCAATTGATTTATTTTCATACTTGCACCATTTACCAAGTACAGATGGATCATAACCCCTTGTTTGAAGTGGAGCAATTTGAGACTCCATCTTTACTTGGTAAATGGTGCAAGTATGAAAAAAAAATCAATTGATTATGACCTTTCACCCAAATGTTTCTATTTCCCTCAGACATTTAAATTACTTTTTATGCATATGGGTTATTTATTTTTGTTACTTTTTGTTCAAATAGTTGTCAAACTTTCTCTGATACAATACTAATTGATTTAAAACTTCTAGTCTTCTTGAGGTCATTTATACTTGGATTTGCATATGAGCTATAAGAAAACAACCAAATCTCAAAGGATCCTCTACTCATATGAGAGTCAGAAGAGAGCATATTTTGGTGTGGAGAGAATTTACCTTTATGCTCTTTAAATCATATTATATTAATTAATTTAGCCATGACTATGCTCCATCACTTCAGTTGATTTTTTAAAAAACTCTGCCTAATTTCTTCGTGGTAGATGTAATTTCCTTTTTTCTCACTTTTTAAGTTTAAATAAGTTTATCAACATATTTTTACATAGTCTGTATATTCCAATGTAACTCTTCTCCCCCTTCCTAGCCAGTTATATGTTATCACAAAAAATAAAAATGAGAGAAAAAAAGAAAAGAAGAAACATTCAGTCAAATCAATCCATACCTTAAATAAAGTGTTTTTCATTTTTAGTCCCCCAGCTCTGGAAAAAAAAAGAGAGGTAAATTCTTATTTCTCTTCTTCAGGGCAAATTACGATGATTACAACTGCATAGTATCCAATTTCCATTATCTTTTCATTTTTCTTCTTTCCATTTTCATTGTTGTAGATATTGTGTAAACTCTTTTACTACTTCTGCTTACTTCACATTGTACAATAGTTCATGATGTTTATATCTTCCTATGCTTCTCTACATTCCTCATGTTCATTTTTTTCATACAGTGTACTATTGCATTTCAGTCATGATCCTGTAACAGTAAGCACCTCAACATACACAAGGGGTCCTGCTACCACAGGTTCTTAGATCTACATTTATAAACGGAAAGGCAACTTTATGAGGGGTTAAAAATCATCTTAATCAAGTACATGTAGCATTACTTTAACCAAGCACATACATCATTCATCTAATTTAGGGGAGTCAGCACCCTAAAGTTCAAAGAAAATACAGAGAAGTCAAAGATCAGTAGACATGCCTTCCTCAGCCTAGCCATCAATCGACAGGTCCAACTGTCTGATCATAGTTATCAGAGAGGGAAGTACCTGCATCTGGATTTTCCAAACCAGGGGGACTTAGCAGCTTCCAAGAGTCCTCATCTGGCCAAACAAACACTTCCAGTAAGCCCCCAAATAAAGCCTTACCCTGAGAGTATTTATACACTTTTCGGAGTCAGAGGGCATAACCCTCTGACACAGTGCCTCAATAGAAAAAAACAGAAAGTACTTGGGACCATCCTATAAAACACCTCCCCTAATGAAGTTTCCCTCAATAGTCAGGGTCATCAATAGGTGGGGAAGATCTTTAATCACATTATTCAGTCAGAGGCATTTTTAGTAAAACAAATACAGCAAAAAATCATGATTTGATTGCATCACAGTTTCACATTTATTTTTTGTTATTCCACGTGTAGCATGAGTTTTCTTTGGTCTCACTGTCTGAAGGCCATGACTATTTTATTTTATACCTCTTTGCTTTTTCTAGTTTCTGGAGGGTTTTGAAACTGACTTGACTACAGAGATATTATGTTCCTACTTATTGAGACCAATGTTTTTACTACCTTTTAGCCTTAATATCAGATTAGCTTTGCAAAAGCATATTTATTCAAAAATATAGGAACAAACATCAACCATGCATACATATTTCCTCCGACTGTCCTCTAGAGTATAATTTTCCCTATACCATCTCATTCTGTTAGGATGAATTAGGGTTTGGGCTCAAAATTTAACCCAGTTTCTATAGTATTAGTTCCACTAAATTCAAGTTCTAAATACAATTAGACTAGCACCCTAGAACTTGTCTCTTCAAAGCTTTGTAGTTGGCTAAGCACTTGACCTAAATTCCTGGACTCAGACAAACGAAACAGACCAAAACCCAAAGCCCATTTCTCAGAGCTATATAATATAAGAAAGTGTGTACGTGAGGCCCTCACTTTACCACATCGTGTTATCTTCTATAATTGAAGAAGTCCTTTGATCTTATATTCAGGGGAAAAGGGCAAACTGTGCTCAGTCACACAGCTTTAAAGATGCAGACAGTTCTGATTCTGAAATCTATGGAAAAAGGTTACTCCCAGTAATGTCCATGCATCTAGCAGGTTCCAGAAGCAGGTCAAGAGTGTCTGCCATTTAAGTGACTCTATCATAAGTGATCTAGAAATGTGTCAAACCTCCCTTACACTGGATTTGTGGTTTAATGGTAGAAATGACATAAAATATCTATGTACAAATAACTCATGAATACAGGATAAATTATTTTTAGCTTTATATTCTCATTGCCAAACCCAGGGAATTCCACCAGAATTCTAATAAATATGCATTGATTTAATCTGAGTTAACCAAGTTTTACAGTGGTATTTAAAGCTGATATCAGTCATTGCATACCTTACTTTAAAGGGATAGTTATTGTGGGAGAGTTTCATGAAAGAGCTATTGGGAGTGATAATTTGATGGGAAGTGGTAGAGTGGAAAGATCATGTAAAGTGTTGACCCTTTTATAATCACACTACAAAGAAGGCTTATTACATTGTCTTCCTATATAGAATAGATAGGGTTTATTCACTTGAAGAGAATTAAGGAATCAAACACAGGTGCTTAAGAGATCTTTTCTCTTTTGTCTCTAACAAAGTATTCTGTCAATGTCTCTTCTTTGGTTTTACAAATTGAGAATCAAGAAACAAGCTGAAATTAACATACCGTGTTTGGCAAAATCCTGCTCTTGATACAAAAAATTTCATAGCACGGTAATGGCCATATGTTGGATTTTGGGAATGTAACATTGCCCAATTTAACACTGAACTTAAGATAATTTTCCCAGTATATTTTAGATATGAAAATAAGACATGTATAATTCAATAGTATTGAAATGGATTTACATTTTTTTAAAAAGTCTCAAATTATAAAAGATACTCTTAATAATCAAAAGTTGAGTATTCTGAAATGCAGTCATGATTATGAAATCTAAGTAAAAACTGGAACTATTTTGCTCATTTAGATATAATATAGTCTCTCTAGTTGACTGTCTATACATGATGTAAAAATATCTAGACAAAAACGTGAAGAGAACTCATTATATGCAGGTGTTATTTACGTAAAACGCCAAACATAAAGATATCTGTAAATTTTTGTTTCATTAACTTTTTGTCTACATGTTTCATTTGGTTAGTAAGTATAGCTCTTATTTACTTTGCTCTTCAATATTCTATTCTGAACTCTAGATCCTGATACTATCTAATCATACAACTAAAAATCACTTCACTGCTTCTTTCTTCCTTCTTGCCTAGTGACAATAATAAATGTTCTCCACCTATATCTAAGAATGCCATGAGGATATGTCTCAAACATTGTGAAATCAGTGGAAGAAGTTCTTGACAATTCTAGATAGAAATATTATAAGGTGTCTAATTCCCCCATCCAAGGGTCAGGAAACTATTAAGAAAGAAGAGCTATGTTGTGTATTTTAATTGAATAACACCAAGTTTAATTCAATTCAATATGCACTGTGAATTTTCTTAGCATATCAATTTTTCAAGAGCCGATTTATAGTTCAATTGATATTCAGCACATTTTAGACCAGCCTCATATGAACTGATTTATACATTTTATTCTACTTATGCCAATTAATACAATGTAATAGAAAGTCCTGATAATTTGTCACCTGATGTCACTTATTATATATTCATGCCCATGTCACCCATCAACTGGAGAGTCGGTTCCAAAGGAGCTTCTGTAGGATTATGCCATTCACATATTAGTGAAACGAGTTTATAAGAGAACCTAGTTATCTACTTAAAAATCAAGGAAGTAACTGTCCATTAGGAGTATAAGTTATGGAACAGGACATAACTGAAATAGAACAGGGAGAGATAAACAAGGAAATAGTAAACCCTTATCATGAAATGAGACATGGGTGGGGGTGGTAGATGATTCCCAAATTGAATACCAATAAAAAAATATAGTAAGTAGGATATTATCCTGTCTATAATGTATGTTAGGGTGGGGGGATAAATAGGTAGACAGAATCTTATGTATTTGTATTTCCAAATCTAGTAACTAATTAATATTAGTACAGGAGATGTGTGCACATTATTGAATAGACCCAAAACAAGACTGAATGATTTCTTCTTTTTTCTGCTCTGTTTTCAGTGACTTTTATCTGCTAAATCCAGAGGGTGAGGATCCCAAATCACCCACAGCAGTGGTACCATGAACTAAACTGGTGAGAAGGTAAAGATTTCATCCATCTGCTCTTCCTCTTCTGCCCTAGTGTCCCAGAGTTTCCAAGTGAGATTGGTTGGCTATTCTGTCTTGCCTAAAATCCTGGCTTGAATTCCCAGATCCAGTGAAAATCAACTCTGGTATGTGAAAGTGAGGAGAACAGATAATGCAGAACAAAAACAATCACTGAAAATATATTATTTATATTAATAAATATATTAATAAATTATTAAAATATATTATTTTTACCTCCAGAAAGTAAATGAGCTATTTCTATTGAAAGAAACCAAATTTAACCATTCTACTAACTTATATTCAAAGTTTTCCCAGAAATTAAGAAAAATGAGTTGTAAGTATTAATCTCTATTCTCATGAAATATAATAGTCAATATTAATAAATAATTTTAAAGTTTTCGAAACATTTACTTCTTTTTATTTGTTCCTCACTGGCACCTTGTAAAGGTACGTGTTATTACTCAGATTTTATCAATGAGCAAACTAAATTTGAGAGAAGTTAAATGACTTGATTAGGGTCACATAGCTAATAAATGTCTAAAGTACTGTCTTCCCCCCTCTACTGAATTCAGTTTTATCCACTAAATCATCTAGGTAACTGTGATAATTATGACAATGACAATAATGATGATCCACCAATTTAAGGAATTGATTTATTAACCAAATCCATCAATATAATATCTAAAATAAATTATATCACTTGCAAATACTATGGTATAATGAATAATGTGCTGAGTTGGGCGTAGGAAGAGTCTGGGTTCTGACCTCTGACACTTAACAGCTAAACGAATCATTTTTGAATATCTCAAACTACTATCTGATTTTGTCTAACATGTTCTGGATAGGCTGAGATCTGCCTCTATGGAAAGAGTTTCTCACAAATGCCAAATAAATACAAACCAACTCCTTTGTATTCAGTGCTCTCACTTTTCTAAAGAAATGGTTTGTATCACTGTAACATCCTCTCCATATCAATTTTGCTGCATTCAAGCATTAAGTTTGAGGAACTGACTTAGAAAAAAATATCGAAAGCAAAGTTGAAGGGGGACCTTTCAGTGACTAGATGTCCCATTACACAGCAAATTAGCTGATAAAAATTTCTCCATGCAGAATGAATAACTAGGGAATTAGCTAGTTCGGAATCTCTACGAAGTTGGGAAGTTCTTGCAATGGGGAGAAATGCAAGACAGCTAAATATAGTATTTATGACTTAGCAAATTGCTCCCCATGTGATATTATATCATACTGATGTAAATAAAATCTTCAATTTTATCACTCTCCCTAAAGGAAAGTAAGATGGACAGTAAGTTCTAATAGCTTACCATAAGCTTATGTGTCTCCCTATAAATTTTCTTGATTCTAATTGTGGTGATGGGTTGATTGATGCTTACTGTTTGTTTGTTTTCAGACTAGTTTCTGCTTATTGGATTCTCTCTGGCTTACTTTGAATAGTGTAAATGATGATCACCATTTTCAGAGGCTCACTTCTGGCTCCTTCACTCAAGTAGATCCACAGGAATAATGCAAATATTATGCTCCATCATAGGAATAAAGGAAACTTAAATAATCATGATGTGATTTGATTTAGAGCATGCATGCATTTAACATGACACATCCCTTGCTTTTATTATGATTTTAATGAAGGACTGAAGAAATATAATGTGACTGAATCATGCTTTTGGTAATAACATTAACATAGATTCCTTCAGATCATTCTGTTCTTAGTGTATATACTGAAACTTTCCTTGAACTTCTTTTTCTTTTATTAGGAATAAAGAGGCAGAAGTAGAATTTGTCAACCTCCTCTCTGTAAGCGAAGGCTTAAAAGATAATACTCAGAAAATCGAAGTTTGGAAATAAAAATGAAATAATTCAGCAAGAGATAATTAATATTCTGGAAACACTCCAAAAGTTAGCTCAAGATCCCAGTGTTTTGTGTAAATCCTCCATGTAGAATTCATGGAATGAAATGGACAAATATACATTAAGAACATGCCTTTTTGTGACATGCATTATTGGAGGAATAGCCAAGTTAATGCCCTAAGGTCCAGTCAAATGGGCAGAACTTGATCTTTAATTTTTTTTCCTCCACATCTTCTCCCTACCACCTGTGTAACAGATGTGAAACATGAGAGATGAAAATAAGTGCCTATACCTAAATGAGAAGTCATTAAGGGACCATTGATTGTTTCAGGTTATTCCTTGTATAGACAAAGGATGATGAATCTGTATTCTGAAGATTTGTGTTCAAATCATGTTTCTCATAGTTGTGTAACTACTTGTGTAACTTTGGGTAAATCAGTTTACCTCAGCTTCTTGGCCCTGTAACATAATGTGACTAGTCTTGACAATATCCAATGTCTCTTCCAGTTCTTGATATGTTCAACTAATATTACAATGAAACTGATTTTTCCAAAGTAATTACTAACTTTTCAATTGCTAAATCTGCTTGCTTTTTCTCAGTCTTCAGTCCTCTTGATCTTTCTTCATAATTCATATAATTTATCAATCACTGCTCTTGGATATTCTTCTTGTTGTATTTTGATGACATCATTTCTTCCTGATTATCCTGTCTGATAAACTTCTCAATCCTTCTGAGTTTCCTATCCTGAATAATAATATCCTGATCCAAACTTTATTCTGAACAAATTCTAGGATGATCTTCTTTACTTTTCCTTAGTGATCTTCTGAACTCCCACTGGGTCAAATATCATCTCTAAGCAGATGTTTTCCAAACGTAGATTTCCAGTCCTCATATTTCCCATGACTTCTATCACCCTACTGTCAACTACCTACTGGGAATGTCTATTGCTTCCCATATTCACTCTAAACCCAAGATACATGAAGTAGAATTTATTTCCAAAATTCACTCTTTTTAAGTTCCCTATTTCTGTCAAAAGCACCATCTTAACATCTAATCACCCAAGTTTACAAACAAGGGAAAAGGAAGAGAATAAACATTTCTGTAACACTGCTATGTACCGTGCACTGTACTAAGCACTTACAAGTATTATCTCATTTTATTCTCATAAGTACCTTGAGAGATAGGTGTTATTATCATCTTCCATTTACAACGGAGGGGACTGAAGAGTAAAAGTAACTTGTTCAGAGTGATTACTGAATCTGTAAATCTCACATCTTTATGATTTCCCATTTCTTGCCAAACTTTGTCCACTCTGTCTTCTCAACATCTCTCATATCAGTCCTCTTCTCCCTATTCACATTACAACACTACTAGCCCCAAATTAAAATATTTTGGAATTATGTTATTCATTTACTCATTAGATTACTTGATTGTAATCCCTCTTCCTATCCATTCTGGCTTTACCTAGCTGCAAAATTTTGATAGCCTTCTGGGGACCTATTCCACTGAATGGAAGCTCTAGCTCTGCCTCTTCCTGTCCCACCCTTCCTATTTCACCCATTCAGCAAACTCCTCCAACCACAGACTCCATGTGGTTCAGATTCATATGACTCAGGCTTCCATGTGACCCAGGCAGCTCATATAGGCATATTAATGGATGGAAAGGTCTTCCCATTAAGAAGCAAAATTACATTGACAATAAGCAAAAATACATCAATATAGCAAGGTGGCACAATAAAAAAAAGATTTTAGACTAGAATTAGGAAGATGTGAATTCTGATATGACCTCAGATACTTCCTACCTCTGTAAACCTGAGCAATTCACTTCACCTCTGTTTGCCTCAGTTATTCTATCTGTAAAATGGGGATAATATTCAGGCAATAATTGCAGAGTATTTAGCACAGTCCTTGGCAAGTAGTAATATATATACATATATATGTATATATATACATACATATATATGTATGTATCTGAGCTGTTATTATTATCTTATCAGTATTATATTTATTATTACTAATAATAATGACTTACAAAGAGGTTATGAGGCTCGAATGAGTAATGTATGTAAAGCACATTGAAAAATTTAATGTTATATATATCACAGTTTTTTCATTAAGAACAGTCATATATTTGTAGGCACACATATAAATGCAAGGAAAATATATTAACATTATTAAATATTTTATTATGTATATGTGAATAACGGTGTGCATATATTTAAGTACATATCATTTAGGAATAGGAACTGGGTCTCTAATTTGTTGTCGCACAGAAAGGGTGAGGAAAGTTTTTCAATGTGGTTTGACAACTCTGAAAGTTGAAATATTAGAGAGCTGTCTGAGTCCTGAAATCTTTTTTTTTTTAATTTTTATTTATTTATTTATTTAACTTTTTACATTCATTTTCACAAAATTTTGGGTTCCAAATTTTATCCCCTTTTATCCCCTCCCCCCACCCCAATACCCCAAGCATCTAATTTTCCCTGTCTCCAATCTGCCCTCTCTTCTGTCATCCCTCCCTTCTCCTGTAGGGCCAGATGACTTTCTATTCCTCGTTAACTGTATGTCTTCTTTCCTAATAGCAACAGCAATACTAAACAGTTGTTCCTAAAACTTTGAGTTCCAAATTCTCCCCATCCCTCCCTCCCCACCCATTCCCTTTGGGAAGGCAGGCAATTCAATATAGACCATATCTGTGTAATTTTGCAAATGACTTCCCTGATACTCGTGTTGTGTAAGACTAACTGAATTACCCTCCATCCTACCCTGCCCCTCATTGTTTCTCTTCTGTCTTTTGATCCTGTCCCTCCCCAAGTGTTGACTTCAAATTGCTCCCTCCTCCCTTTGCTCTCTCTTCCATAATCCCCCCCCTTGCTTATCTCCTTCTCCCCCACTTTCCTATAATTTAAAATAGGTTTTCATACCAAAATGAGTGTGCATTTTATTCCTTCCTTTAGTCAAATGTGATGAGGGTAAACTAATTGTTTTTTTTTCTCAGCTCTCCTCTTTTTTATCTCTACTAAAAAGTCTCCTACTTGCCTCTTAAATGACATATAATTACCCCATTCCATTTCACCCTCTTTCCTCCCACTACATTTTTCTCTCATCATTTACCTTAATTTCTTTTAAGCTATGGTCCCATCCTATTCAATTCACTCTGTGCTCTCTGTCTCTGTATGTGCATGCGTGTGTGTGTGTGTGTGTGTGTGCGTGCACCCATGTACGTGTGTGTTTGTGTGTGTGTGTGGTCCCACCAACTACCCAGATACTGAAAAGTTTTAAGAGTTACAAATATTGTCTTTCAATGTAGGAATGTAAACAGTTCACTTCTGGTAAGTCCCTTAAGACTTCTCTTTGCTGTTTACTTTTTCATGCTGCTTCTCATTCTTGTGTTTGGAAGTCAAATTTTCTTTTCAACTCTGGTCTTTTCATCAAGAATGATTGAAAGTCCTCTGTTTCATGGAAAGACTATATTTTCCCCTGAAGTATTATACTAAGTTTAGCTGGGTAGGTGATTCTTGGTTTGAGTCCTAGTTCCTTTGCTTTCTGGAATATCCTATTCCACTCCCTTCGATCCCTTAATGTAGAAACTGCTAGATCTTGAGTTATCCTGATTGTATTTCCACAGTACTGGAATTGTTTCTTTCTAGCTGCTTGCAAGATTTTCTCCTTGACCTGGGAGTTCTGGAATTTGGCCACAATGTTCCTAAGAGTTTCTCTTTTTGGATCTCTTTCAAGTGGTGATCGATGGATTCTTTCAATACCTATTTTGCCCTCTGGTTCTAGAATGTCAGGGCAGTTTTCCTTGATAATTTCATGGAAGATGATGTCTAGGCTCTTTTTTTGATCACGAGTTTCAGGTAGTCCCATAATTTTTAAATTGTCTCTCCTGGATCTATTTTCCAGGTCAGTTGTTTTTCCCATGAGCTATTTCACATTCTCTTCCATTTTTTCATTCTTTTGGTTTTGTTTGGTGATTTCCTGGTTTCTCTGAAAATCATTAGACTCCATCTGTTCCATTCTAATTTTGAGAGAACTATTAAATTCAGTGAGCTTTTGAACCACTTTTTCCATTTGGCGCATTCTGCTTTTGAAAGCATTCTTCTCCTCATTGGCTTTTTGAACCTCTTTTGCCAATTGAATGAGCCTAGTCTTCAAGGTGTTATTTTCTTCAGCATTTTTTTGGGTCTCCTTAACCAAGGTATTGACCCGTTCTTCATACTTTTCTTGCATCTCTCTCATTTCTCTTCCCAGTTTTTCCTCCACCTGTCTAACTTACTTTTTAAAATCCTTTTTGAGCTCTTCTAAGGCCTGAGCCCACCTGACATCCCCCTGGGGTGTCTGGGGTACCGAGGCCCCACCCTCCACGTCTTTCCCTGATGGCAAGAATACATCCTCGTCATCAGATCCGAATGTTGGGATCATTTGCATTTGTTTGAAAAAACTCTTTATAGTCTTATTTTTCTTCCCTTTTCTAGGCATTTTCCCAGCCAGTTACTTGACTTCTGAGATTCCTGTCCACCCCCGCCTAGATCCGCCCACCTAGTGCTTGGGCTCTGAGATTCAAATAGCGTTTCTTCACCACCTGCCCAGCTGCTAATCAATGTAGCTTTAGTTCTGGTGCTGGGGTGGGGGCAGGGCTGCCTCCCACGCTCAACCCCTTCAGGGGCTTTATGCAGAGACTTTCAGGAACAGAGCGGCTGGGGGGGGCGCCTCCCAGGCTCAGCTCCCTCAGGGGCTTTATGCAGAGGCCTTCAGTAATAGAGCAGGGTGGGGCAGGGCCGTCTCCCAGTCTCAGCTCCCTCAGGTTGTTTATGCAGAGACTTTCAGGAATGAAGATCCTTCCTGCTGCTGGGGGAGTCCCGGGCCGCCGCCTCCTCACCGCTGCTGCCTCCGCTGCTGCCCATGCCTCTGCCTCCGCCACTTCCTGCCCCTGTCTCTGCCGCTGCAGCTTCCTCCTGAGGGGGCCCGAGTCACGGAGACACCCCACTCCCCTCAGCCAGCCAGCCATCTCTCTCACTGACCTGTAGCTTCTGTAGGCAGAGGGACTTTCCCGGCTGCCAGAGCTTCCGTCCCTGAAGCCTGCTAGGGTCAGCTTCTCTGTGGCCGCGGCCAGGGCAGCGCTGGGGTGGGGTCCACTTTCGGGGGCGCGATGGACCCTGGGGACGGCTCTCCAGGGCTCTCTGACACGGAAATCTCTTCCACTCCGTTTCTGTACCCCTTTCAGTGGTCCAGAAGTTATGGGGGTCTCTTTTTACATTAATTCTCTGAGCTGTGGGTTGAAGCTTGTAAACGTGCATCCTTCTACTCCGCCATCTTGGCTCCGCCCCCTTGAGTCCTGAAATCTTAAGAGTCTTACCATAATTACACAGCTAATATTTGTTAGATACAGGACTTTCACTCAGATTTTTATGATTTTTGGTCTAGCTTTACATTCATTATGTTACTCTACTTTGGGAGCATAAATGTAAATTATATATGCAAATGTATGTTATATCATATATAGAATATAGAATGTGTATTATGTAGACAGTGTATAAATATATATTATATAAATGTATATTTATTATATATACATGTATCTGTATTATTTTTAGATTTCAATATATTTATATATGAATTTGTCACATCTTCTGAATATCTATCTATAATAACTATCTATCAATTGGTCTATAAATACATATACATACATATATAACTATTATTGATATTGAGTTTTTTTTTCTAGAATTCTTTTTAGCTCATAAATTCTTTGCATAAACGTGAAGCCAGTTCTAGCCTACAACGCAAAGGAGATTTGTTATCTTATCAACTACCTAACTCATCTTCTAGAAATGGCAGGAAACTCCTGGTTCTTTGGCTTCCTCTTGAAAATTAAAGCAAAGGGGTTTACCAAGATTTTCTTTTAGTTCAGCAGAAAAGTGGTAGAATCAAAATTACTGTTGGTGACCATTAGATCCATGTTCTTTCCAGAAAATTCAGCATCTCTTAAGAATGAAAGACTGGTACTAAAAGTGAGCAGAAAGAAAAAGCTGGCATCGTTCTTGAAAAAATGTACTGAATGGGATATACAATTAGTATTTTGGTATGACTTCGCAGAACAAGGCTAGGTGTGTGATTCCAAAGCACTTGAGTCCACTTCTAGCTGTGAAAATCCTGAAACAAAGAATATCCTTCCTGGGATGATTTCCTCAATATTCGGGAATATAATCAAAAAGACAGTTTGTCTTTTTTGTGACAATATGTTTATAATTATACACTGGACACAAATACTTTCAATAGACACCTGTTTGCCTGTAGACCCATCTGTTATTCTGGGATTTTGTCAAGAACACATCAACATATACTGTGTTAATATTAATTGCCAACTTTATATTCTTCACATCCATTTAATGTTCATATTAACCACAGCTCTTTCTGTTCCTCTTGAAAGTTAATTAGTACTCCTACTATTACCTCTGACTGTAATAAAAATGATGATAGCAAAGATTTTCTTTTTTGAAAGGGAGAGTTGTCCATAGTAATCATGTAATATTAGATACCCAGCTATTACTTATTATGAATGCTTTGGAAATGTAAAATATCATGATGACCCTTTAAAAGTAATTATGATCTTTGGATTGACCTGTGACTTCACTAATGGGAGTACAATGATATGACAAACAGTTTATATCTTATTCTTTGTGATTGTGCAACTTCAATCATCCAAAGGGAGTCCACTTAACATCAGGTTAACATAGTTTAGAGCCAGATAGGATTTTTAAGGTTAAGGATTCCCATGTCTTTATTATATGTATAAAAAACCTGAGCCTTGATACATTGTATCTGAATTTGAATAAGATAACACAGGTAATAATTAGATTTAGGATTCCATCTCAAGTTCTCTGACTCCAAATTTCGAATTCTATCTCCAGTACAGAGTGCTATAGATACTGTTTTAGAAATCTTAATATTTCATGAGTATTATTAATGGATATAGAAGAATTCTATCTTATATCCATTCATGGCCTTGTATGAGTAATTCACAAATCTGGTTATATTACTCTGATAATTTTTCTGTAAATTACTTTTTGTAATTCCTCATTGACAATATATCCTACTTACCACATACTCTTTCCATTGCCCCTTAGGAGATGCAAGTGTTATCTGTGGTGCTGTTTAAAAAATGTTTAATTTAGAATCAGAAGCTTTAGGTTCAAACCGTATTTCTTCCACTCTTAGCCTACATGACCTCGGTTAAGTTATTTAATTTCTTGGGCCTTATTTTTTTAATCTTTAAGGTGAGATGACCTGTGAATTACCTTATAACTCTCAGTTTATGATACCATGATCCATGATTCAGAGCAATGCAACAGTCCTGGAATAGATTGTTTTTAAAGAGATTGTTGTTTCTTGGAAGCTAAAATAAATCCTACAATTTGTCAAATACAATTGAGCTTGCAGCAAAAGGGGTAAACAGACTCTCAGCACAGTAGGCTAGAAAGATTGGTAAAGAGGGTTCCCCTTTCTGTGGCCAAAGGTGACCAGTGCAGGATCAGAGCTGTCTCAGACAGTCTCACCTAAATAAACTGGGTGAAGATCCTGAACCTTCAGGGGAGTGAAGCCAGCAACTGCCAACACCAGGACTGCAGGTGTGCCCAGCACCCCAGGGGAATCAGGAAGACACTAGCGCAAAAATCTAAGCGTGTCTATGCTCTAACTCAGCAGAGGAGCCCCCAGTGTTCAGATGACCCTTGCCCACACTTGACAGTCTACCTCTGGGGTAACTGTGAGGAACCCAAAAAGACCTAACTGGCCTCTATTTTCAAACACCAGTCAGTTCAGCACCAAGTAAGCTGCCATATTTAATTTCTAGCTGAAAGAACCAGAAGAGAGGTGGAGCCAAGATGGCAGAGTAGAAAGACTCACGTATGCTAGCTCTGAAGCCACAGCCCATATATTTCCTGCAAGAAGAACTCCCCACGAATTCTGGATCACTACAAGGCACGCAGAAACACAGTGGAAAAGATTTCCATTCCATAGAGCCCTGGAGAGCTGTCCCCAGAGTCCGTCGCGCCCCGGAAAGCGGAGCCCACCCTAGCACTGCCCTGGCCGAGGGCCGAGAGAAGCAGATCCAAGCAGGTTTCAGGGACAGAATCTCCAGCAGCCGGGAAGGTCCCTCCACACACAGACGCTACAGGTCAGTGAGAGAGACGTCTGGGCAGGCTGAGAGGGGAGCAGGGTGTCTCCGTGGCTCGGGCTCCCTTGGGAGGCAGCGGTGCAGGGAGCGGCAGAGGCAATGGCAGAGGCAGCGGCAGCAGCCCCTGGGACTCCAGGACCAGCAGGCAGAAGTTCAGGTCTCTGCATAAACCCCCTGAGGGAGCTGAGATTAGGAGGCGGCTCTGCCCCAACCCGCTCCATCACCGAAGGTCTCTGCATAAAGCCCCTGAGGGAACTGAGCCTGGGACGTGGCCCTGCACCCACCCCAGAACCAGAACTTAAGCTCACATTGAATAGCAGCCACGCCTGCCATGGAAAGACCATTTGAATCTCAGACCCCAAGTACTACCTGGGCAGATCTAGGTGGGGGTGCAGAGGAATCTCAGAAGTCAAGTAACTGGCTGGGAAAATGCCCAGAAAAGGGAAGAAAAATAAGACTATAGAGAGCTACTTTGAGGGGGTGCAAATGTTCCTGCCTTTCAATTCTGATGATGAGGAAATATTCTTACCATCAGGGAAAGATGTGGAGGGCGGGGCCTATGTATCCCAGACATCCCAGAGGGATGTCCGATGGGCTCAGGCCATGGAAGAGCTCAAAAAGGATTTTGAAAATCAAGTTAGACAGGTGGAGGAAAAACTGGGAAGAAAAATGAGAGAGATGCAAGAAAAGCTTGAAAAACGGGTGAATACCTTGCTAAAGGAGACCCCCAAAAATGCTGAAGAAAATAACATCTTGAAAAATAGGCTCACTCAATTGGCAAAAGAGGTTCAAAAAGCCAATGGGGAGAAGAATGCTTTCAAAAGCAGAATGCGCCAAATGGAAAAAGAGGTTCAAAAGCTCACTGAAGAGAATAGTTCTCTCAAAATTAAAATGGAACCGATGGAGGCTAATGACTTTCTGAGAAACCAAGAAATCACCAAACAAAACCAAAAGAATGAAAAAATGGAAGAGAATGTGAAATACCTCATTGGAAAAACAACTGACCTGGAAAATGAATCCAGGAGAGACAATTTAAAAATTATGGGACTACCTGAAAGTCATGACCAAAAAAAGAGCCTAGATATCATCTTTCATGAAATTATCAAGGAAAACTGCCCTGACATTCTAGAACCAGAGGGCAAAATAAGTATTGAAAGAATCCATCGATCACTGCCTGAAAGATATCCAAAAAGAGAAACTCCTAGGAACATTGTGGCCAAATTCCAGAATTCCCAGGTCAAGGAGAAAATCTTGCAAGCAGCTAGAAAGAAACAATTCCAGTATTGTGGAAATACAATCAGGATGACTCAAGATCTAGCAGTTTCTACATTAAGGGATTGAGGGCATGGAATAGGATATTCCAGAAGTCAAAGGAACTAGGACTCAAACCAAGAATCACCTACCCAGCAAAACTGAGTATAATACTTCAGGGGAAAATATGGTCTTTCAATGAAACAAAGGACTTTCAAGCATTCTTGATGAAAAGACCAGAGCTGAAAAGATAATCTGACTTTCAAAGAAAAGAATGAGAAGCAGCATGAAAAAGTAAACAGCAAAGTCATAAGGGACTTACCAGAAGTGAACTGTTTACATTCCTACATGGAAAGACAATATTTGTAACTCTTAAAATTTTTCAGTATCCGGGTAGTTGGTGGGACCACACACACACACACGTACACGGGTGCATGCACACACACATACACACATGCATGCACATAAAGAGCCAGAGTGCACAGAGTGAATTGAACAGGATGGGACCATATCTTAAAAGAAATTAAGGTAAATGGTGAGAGAGAAATGTAGTGGGAAGAAAGAGGGTGAAATGGAATGGGGTAAATCATATCTCATTCAAGAGGCAAGCAGGAGACTTTTTAGTGGAGGGAAAAAGAGGAGAGCTGAGAAAAAAGGAAACAAGAAGTTTACCCTCATCACATTTGACTAAAGGAAGGAATAAAATGCACACTCATTTTGGTATGAAAACCTATCTTACAATACAGGAAAGTGGGGGAGAAGGAGATAAGCAAGGGTGGGGGGATGATGGAAGGGAGGGCAATGGGAGGAGGGAGCAATCTGAAGTCAACACTCGGGGAGGGACAGAATCAAAAGACAGAATAGAAACAATGCGGGCCAGGATAGGATGGAGGGAAATACAGTTAGTCTTACACAACATGACTATTATCGAAGTCATTTGCAAAACTATACAGATATGGCCTATATTGAATTGCCTGCCTTCCCGACGGGAATGGGTGGGGAGGGAGCGATGGGAAGAATTTGGAACTCAAAGTTTTAGGAACAACTGTTGAGTATTGTTGTTTCTACTAGGAAATAAGAAATACAGTTAATGGGGAATAGAAAATCATCTGGCCCTATAGGATAAAAGAAAAGATGGGGACAAGAGAAGGGAGGAAGGATAGAAGAGAGGGCTGATTGGTGATAGGGAAAATTAGATTGCTCGGTGTATTGGGATAAGGGGAGGGGAGAAAATTTGGAACCCAAAATTTTGTGAAAATGAATGTAAAAAGTTAAATAAATAAATTAATATAAAAAATAAAGAACCAGAAGGCACAACACACATAGCCTCAAGTTTTAGGCAGAAGTAGTGCTGCACAGTGTTCCTTGTGCCACAGATACAGAGATCTAACTTAAAAGCCAGGAAAAGTATTACTGAAGAAAATAACTCCTTAAAAGGCAAAATTGGACAAGTGGAAAAGGAAATACAAATCCTGAACAGTGAAAATAATTAAAAGGAACAATTGGATAGATGAACAAGGAGATGCAAAAGTCAATTGAAGAAAACAATTTGATAAAAATAAAATCAGAAAAGTAGAAGCTAATGAATCTATGAGACATCAAGAATCAGTCAAACAGAATCTGAAGAATGAAAAGATTGTAGAAAATGTAAAACATCTAATTGGAAAAACTGACCTGGAAAATAAATCCCAGAGAAAAAATATAAGGACTATTGGGCTACCTGAAAGGCATGATGAAAAAAGAGCCTGGACAATATCATCCAAGAAATCATTAAGGAAAACATTCAGAGGGCAAAATTATCATCGAAAAAAATCCACCACTCACCTCCTGAAAGGGACCCCAAACTCAAAACTCCAGGAAATATTGTTGCTAAATTCCAGAACTGTCAAGTGAAAGAGAAAACACTGCAGGTAGTCAAAAAGAAACAATTCAAATACCAAGGAGCTACAATCAGGAATACAGAGGACCTTGCAACTTCTACATGAAAAGACTGAAGGAATTGGAATGTGATATTCCATAAGGCGAAGTAGCTGGGATTACAACAGAGGATTAATTATCTAGCAAACCTGAGCATAATATTTCAGGCAAGGATATGCACATTTAATGAAATTAGGGATTTCCAGACCTTCGTGATGAAAAAGTCGGAACTCAATAGAAAATATGATCTTCAAACTCAAGTCTCAAGAAAAAGGTAAACAGGTAAACAGGGGGAAAAATAACTCGTTACACATTATGGGAAAACTATTTACATCCATGTAAGGGAAGATTATACTTGCTAATCTTGAGAATTTTATATTTATATTGAAATGTAAAATGGATATACATAGAGAGAGTGAGGCTACATTAAATGATGTAAACATAGCAAATGTGATTTAAGGGTGTGAAGTGATTGTAATAAGAGATGTGAAAAGGAGGAGGCAGAAAAATAAATAAATTTCATCACAGGAAGTAGTACACAAAAATGTACTGCAGAAGAGGGAAACAATAGAGGGAGATGAGTATTGTTTGAAAGGCACTCTCATCTGATTGGATGCAAGGAGGGTACTACAAACTCTGTTAAGTATAGAAATACAACTAGCTCTATGGACAATAGGAGGGGAAGGGGGAAAGAAAAGGGAGGTGAGCCTAAAAGGGAGGGATGAAGTAACAAGTGAAAGGGGGATTAAAAAGGAGGGATACTGAAAGAAGGGAGGGAAGACTGAGGAAGGTGGTGATCAAAAATTAAAACTGTTGGGAAGGGTAAGGGAGAAGCTAGAACTAAAATCATAAACAAGTGGAAATGGGATGGAGGGAGATACACAAATAGTCATCATATCTATGAATGTGAATGGTATGAATTCTCCCATAAAAAGGAGATGTATAGCAGAATGGACAAAAAAAATATAATCCAACAATATATTGTTTACAAGAAATGCATTTGAAAAGGGGAGATACACATAAGATAAAGGTAAAAAATTAGAGCAGAATTTATTGTGCTTCAGCTGATGTAAAAATAGCAGGATTAACAATCTTAATCTCAGACAAAGGAAAAGCAGAAATACATCTAGTCAAAACAGATAAGGAAGGAAACTATATCCTGCTAAAAGGCACCAGAGACAATGAAGGAATTTCATTACTAAACATATATGCTCCAAGTGGTATAGCATCCAAATTTTTGAGTGGTTTCTTTCTGGCTACCTGTAGTATTTTCTCTGTCACTTTACAATTCTGGAATTTGGTAACAATGTTTCTTGATGTTTTTATTTTCGGATCCCTTTTAGGAGGTGAATAGTGCATTTTTTCAATGACTATTGAGCACTCTGGATCTAGCATTTCTGGGCAGTTTTCCTTGATGATTTCTTGAAGATATTGTCCAGTTTATTTTTTCCATTTTGTCTTTCTGGTAGGCCAAAAACGTCTTATATTTTTCTCTCTGGAATCTATTTTCCATGTCCATTGTTTTTGCCAGTTAGATGTTTTAAATTTTCTTCTATTTTTTCATTCTTTAGATTTTGTTTGACTGATTCTTGATGTCTTGTAAAGTCATTAGCCTCTACTTGCTCAATTCTAATATTTATTAAATTGTTTTCTTAAGTTAACTTTTGCATCTCCTTTTCTGTCTAATTTTGCCTTTATGGAATTATATTCTCTATTTTATTTTTGTGCTTCCTTTTCTATTTGTCCAATTTTCCTTTGTAAGGAGCTGTTCTCTTCAGTGAGTTATTTTTTCATACTTTTAAAATCATTGCCAAGTTTTCTTCTATTATTCTAATTTGGCTTTTAAAATCCTTCATCAGCTCTTCCAAGAGTGCTCTTTGTGCTTGCAACCAGTTCATAGTCCCTTCTAAAATTTCATATGTGAGTACAGTCTAAATGCTAACCTCTTTGGTATCCGTGTTTCGGTCCTTGTTCCCATAGAAAGATTCTATGGTCTTTTCTTTGCTGCTTTGTTCTTACTCATGATGATGAGGATTTGTGTGTGGTGGGCTCTAGTTCTTTCAGCTAGATGCTAGGTGGTGCAGTGGATAGAGCACCAGTGCAAGATTCATTAGGACCTCAGTTCAAATCTTACTTCACACACTTGATACTCACTAGCTGTGTGGCCTTGGGCAGGTCACTTAACCCCAATTGTCTCATTCTGGGTCATCTTCCATCATCCTGATGAATATCTGGTTACTGAATCCAGATGGCTCTGGAGGAGAAGTGAGGCTGGTGACCTGTACAGCCCTCCCTTACTGAAAACAAGGTCAATTTCAAGTCGTCACTATTTCTCTGATGGCATGGTCTTCTTTGGCAACAAAGGATGCACCTACACGAAGTGCTGCAGCTTGCCTAGTAGTGAGCTGGTTGGAGTGAGAAAGCAGAGACCTGGTGAATTCTTTTTGTGTTTCCCCAGATTTACCCTGGAGTTAGCTTGTTATGTTTTTGGGAGGGATGGTCAGGCCACAGAAGGTCTCCTCTCCTGAGCTAGAGTGTAAATAAGCTCAGTGGTTGGTGATCCCAGCTGCCCTAGAGTCTTCCAGTTTCCCTTGAGGTGCTGAGGCACTCCTGCAGTCCTGGTGTTGGTGGTTGCTGTGCTCCACCCCACTGAGACTCCAAATTTCCTCCTGTTTCACTGAGGTGGGGCTATCTGGGACAGCTCCAGTCCTGCACTGGTCCCTGTCTGCCAGAGCAAGAGCAATCCTCCTTAGTGATTTTCCTAGCCTCATATGCCATGAGACTGTTTTCCCCTTCTGCTGATTGCACTTATCCAGGACTTTTCTAGGGAGTTATGGAATTTGGCTACAACGTTCCTACAAGCTTTCTTTTTGGAATCTTTTTTAAGAGGTGATTAGTAGATTATTTCAATTTCAATTTCATTCCCTGACTCTAATATATCAGAGTAGTTTTCCTTGATAATTTCTTAAAAGATGATGTCTGTGCTCTTTTTTGGTCATAGGTTTCAGGTAGGCCAATATTGTTAATGCTTTTCCCAGTCAGTTGATTTTCTAATATGATATTTCACATTTTCTTCTATTTTTCACTCTTTAAAATTTTTTTAACCAATTCTTAATTTATCATGGAATTCTTAGCTTCCATTTGCCAAATTTTATTTTTTTTAAGGAATACTTTCTAACTCCTTTTTACATTTGGCCAATTACTGGTTAAGGAATTTTTTTTCCTCAGTAGATTTTTTAAAAATTCTTTTTGTTCCATTTTTCCCCTTTACCAAGCAGTTAACCTTTTTCATGATTCTCTTGCATCACTCTCACTTCTATCCATTTGTTTTCCTTCTACTTCTCTTATTTTATTTCTGAAAACCTTCTGGGGTTCTTCTAGGAGTTCCCTGTAAGACTGACACAAACTCACACTCTTTTTTGAGACTTTGGCTGAAGTCATTCTGATATTCTTATACTTTTCTTATTTGTTTTTATCTTTCCCATCACCATAGTATTTTTCTTTGTTTAGTATTTTTCTCTTATACTTAGTGTTCATTTTCCAAGCTATTTTGTGACTTTTAAGGTTGTACTCTGCTCCTGAAGTGGACGATGTACTGTCTCAAGCTTCTTGTACTGGAATCCAGATCCTAACTACTGGCCTGCTGTGGCATTGTTTTCTGTGCAGGGACCATGACACTTCCTTGCTGACTTTTGCCAAAGCTCAAGACCTCTGCTGGCTTGCCTGGGCATCACTTGCACTAGGCTGTGTTTTCCCCTTTCCCGAGTAAGACAAATTTTTCCTGGTGACCTTATAGTTTGCCTTGAGGTGGAAAATTGTTTCATTTTATCTTCCTTTTTCAGGGAGGGAGAGGCTTCACCTTCTCTAGAACTTGATTTGAGGGGTTATTTTATAGTTATCTGGAGGTGAATTTGGAAGAGGTCAGGTGAGTTCCTTCTTTATTCCACATCTAGGGCATCATTTCCTGTACAGAACTGCTTATAGACTTGGTCTAAAGAAAGAGGTCCAGGAAAACCTAAGTCCACCATCCATCCATATACTCAAGAGTAGGACTGATATTACCATTTGTGACCAGCCATGATGAACCAATCAGTTACTCTACTAGGAAATTTTTGTGAAAATCTTACAAATATATAGAATAACAAGAAAAAATAACTTTTGTATAAAATTTAATATTTGCCATTTCCTGTGCTAGCCATTTTATAAGTATTTTCTAAATTTCTCCTAACAACAATCATCAAGAATGTGATGCTATGGTCATCATTATTTTGCAAATGAAGAAACTGAAGCAAAAGAGGTTAAGTAACTTGCCCAGGCTCATAGAGCTAATACAAGTGTCTGAGGCTGTATTTGAATTTGTGTATTCCTGACTACAGGACCAGTGCTTTATTCATTGAACTACCTAGCTGCCTCAAAATGATCAGTGAAAAGTATGTGTGACTGATCATCAAGTTTACCTTGAGGAGAACAATCAATCAAGGCAAGTTTTTCATCTTTTAAATTTTTTTTTGGTTTTTTTAAATTACATTTATTTTTTGTTCTACAAACACTACCATAAAACTTAGATTTTTCCCCCCTACCTATCCCATACCTCCCACCTCCCTCCCCAAGACAGCATACAATTTTATATAGGATCTATGTATACATTACCATTAAATATATTTTCTCCTCACTCATGCTGTGTAGAAGAACTAAAATGAATGGGAGAAATCATATAACAAACCAAAACATGATACACACACACACACACACACACACACACACACAAAGATCTGCTACATTCTGCAATTAACTTCCATAGTTATTTCTCTGGATGTGGAGGGGATACTGCCTTTGAAGACCACTGGGAATTTTTTTTTTGTTAAGTCCTTGCTTTGCTATGAAATTGCAAGTCTACCAGAAAAAATTGTCACACACTGTGGTCATTGCTGTACACAAAGTTCTCCTGGCTCCACTCCTTTTGCTCAGCATCACATCACATAAGTCTTTCCAGGCTTCTCTGAAGTCTCCTTGTTCATCATTTCTTATAGCATAATAGTGTTCCATTGCAATCATATACGATAATGTCTTCAGCCATTACCCAATTGATGGGCATCCCCTTGATTTCCAGTTTGTGGCCACCACAAAGAGTGCTGATATGAATATTTTTGTACCTGTGAGGCTCTTTCGAATTTTTATGATCTCTTAGGGATACAGTCCTAGAAGCGCTATTTCTGGATAAAAGGGTATGCATATTTTTGTGGCCCTATGGGCATAGTTCCAAACTGCTCTCCAGAATGGTTAGATGAGCTCACAGCTCCACCAACAATGAATTAGTGTTCCAACTCTCCCACACCCTCTCCAACATTTATCACTTTCCTGTTCTGTCATGTTTGCAAATCTAATAGGTCTGATGTGGTATCTCAGAGTTGTTTTGATTTGCATCTCTCTAATCAAAAGGATTTAGAGCATTTTTTCATATGATTATAGATATCTTAAATTCCTTCCTCTGAAAATTTCCTGTTCATATCCTTTGACCATTTATCAATTGGGAAATGACATATTATTGTACATATGACACAGTTCTCTATATATTCTAGAAATGAGGCCTTTATCCCCGACATTAGCCGTAAAAATTCTTTCCCAATATACTGCATCCCTCCAGATTTTGGTTGCATTGAGTTGGGTTGGGCAAAACCTTTTTACTTTACTACTGAAGTAGTACTGTAGTACTACTGAAGTTTACTAATGTAGTAGTTTACTACTACTACAAAATTATCTATCTTGTACATTATAACAGTTTATCTCTCTTCCTTAGTCAAAAAATTCTTCCCTTCTCCATAAATCTGATAAATACACTATTTCTTGCTCCTCCAATTTGTTCATGGTATCAATCTTTATACCTAGATCATGTATTCATTTGGACTTTAGTCATGTGTATTGTGTCAGATATTGGTCTATTCCTAGTTTCCACCACATTTTAACTGGTTTTCCCAGTAATTTTTGTTGAACAGTGAGTTCTAATTCCAGAAGCTAGCGTCCTTGAGTTTATCAAGTAGTAGATTGCTATATTTCTTACCTACTATGTCTTGCGTTCGTAGCCTATTCCACTTGTCTACCCATCTTTTTCTTAGGCACTACCAAGTGCTTTTGAAAATTGCTGATTTATAATACAATTTGAGATCTGGTAGTGCTAGGCAACCTTACCTGTCATTTTTTTAAAATTAGTCTCTTTGATATTCTGCATTTTTTGTTCTTCCAGATGAATTTTGACATTATTTTTTCCAGCTCCAGAAAATAATTATCTGTTAGTTTAATTGGTATGGTGCTAAATAAATAAATTAATTTAGGTAGAATTGTCATTTTTATTATATTGATTCAGTCTACCCATGGGCAACTGATGTTTTTCCACTTACTTAGGTCTGACTTTATTTGTGCGAAAAGTGTCTTGTAATTTTGTTTATAGAGTCCTTGTTTTGACAGGTAAACTCCCAAATATTTTACAATGTCTACCCTGTCTTTAAATGGGATTTCTCTTTCCATCTCTTGCTGTTGGACTTCGTTACTAATACATGGGAATGCAGAAGATTTCTGTTGGTTTATTTTGTAACCTGCATCTTTGCCAAAGTTGTTTATTATTTCAAGTAGTTTTTTACTTGAATCTCTGGGATTCTCTACGTATACCATCATATCATTTGCAAACAGAGATAACTTAGATCCTTCTTTGTCAATTCTCATTCCTTCAATTTCTTTATCTTGTCTTATCACTGTAGAAAACTCTTCCAGTATCATATTGAATAATAGTGGTGATAATGAACATACTTGCTTCACCACTGATCTTATTGGAAATGCATCTAGCTTATCTCCATTGTATATAGTGCTTGCTGAAGTTTTTAGGCACGTACTGCTTATTATTTTGGAAAGTTTCCTTTATTCCTATATTCTCCAGCACTTTTTAATAGGAATGGGTGTTGTATTTTGTCAAGAGCTTTTTCTGAATCCATTGTGATAATTATGTGGTTTCTGTTAGTTTTGTTGTTTGTATGATCGACAATGCTAATAGTTTTCCTAATACTGTACCAGCCTTACATTCCTGGTATGAATCCTTCCTGATCATGCTGTATTATTCTTGTGATAAGATGCCGTAATTGTTTTCCTGAAATCTTATTTAAAATTTTTGCATCTATATTCATTAAAGAGATTGGTCTATAATTTTCATTCTCTGTTTTATGTCTTCCTGGTTTAGGTATCAAAATCATATTTATATCATCAAAAGAATTTGGGAGGACTCTTTCCTCCCCAATTTCAAAAATAGTCTATATATTATTGGAATTAACTGTTCTTTAAATGTTTGACAGAATTCACTTGTAAATCCATCAGACTCTGGAGATTTTTTTCATAGGGAGTTCATCAATGGCTTATTCAATTTCTTTTTTTGAGTTGTTTAAGCATTCGAATTCCTCTTCTGTTAATCTGGGCAATTTGCTTTTTTAAAAAAAATTGTCCATCTCATGAAGATTGGCGAATTTCTGGGCATAAAGTTGGTCAACGTAATTTCTAATTATTGTTTTAATTTCCTCCTCACTGGAGGTGAGTTCACCCTTTTCATTTTTGATATTAGTAATATGATTTTCCCCTTTGTTTCTGTAAACCAAATTGACCAAAGGTTTATCAATTTTACTAATTTCTTCATAAAATCAACTATTGGTTTTATTTATTAGTTCAATAGTTTTCTTAATTTCAATTTTATTAATCTCACCTTCGATGTTCAGTATTTCTAAGTTGGTATTTATTTGGGGATTTTCAATTTGTTCTTTTTCTAGCTTTTTCAACTGCATGCCCAAGTCATTGATCTGCTCTTTCCCTATTTTATTCAGGTAGGCATTCAAAAACATAAAATTTCCTCTAAGAACTTCTTTTGCAATATCTCATAAGATTTGGCACATTGCCCCATTATTGTCATTCTCTTGAATGAAGTTGTTGTTTGTTTCTATGATTAGTTGTCTAACTCATTCCTTCTTTAGGATTAGATTATTTAGTTTCCAATTAATTTTTGGTTTATCTTTCCATGGTCTTTTACTTTTAATTTTCCATGGCTTTTTAATTTTTATTGCATTATGACCTGAGAAGGATGCAATAACTATCTCTGGCTTTCTGCACTGCATTGTGAGGTTTTCATGTCCTAGAACATGGTCAGTTTTTGTATATGTGCCATGTACCGCTGAGACAAATGTATATTCCTTTCTATTCCCATTCAGTTTTCTCCAGAGATCTATCATATCTACCTTATCCAGAGTTTTATTTACCTCCTTAACTTCTTTCTTGTTCATTTTGAGGGTAGATCTATCCAGTTCAGAAAGGGGGAGGCTGAGGTCCCCCACTAGTATAGTTTTGCTGTCTATTTCTTCCTGTGACTCCCTTAGCTTCTCCTCTAAGAATGTGAATGCTATACCACATGGAGCATACGTGTTTAGTAATGATATTGCTTCGTTGTCTATGGTGACTTTTAGCAGGATATAGTTTCCTTCCTTATCTGCTTTTATTGGATGTATTTTTGTTTTTCCTTTGTCTGAGATTAGGAGTGCTACCCCTGCTTTTCTTACATCAGCTGAAGCACAGTCTATTCTGCTCCAACCTTTTACCTGTACTCTGTGTGTATCCCCCCCACTCCCCACCCCCCTCCCATTTCAAATGTGTTTCCTGTAAACAACATGTTGTTAGATTATGGCTTTTAATCCATTCTCCAACTTTCTCTGTTTAATAAGAGAGTTCATTCCACTCACATTCACAGTTGTGATTGCATTCTATGTATTTCCCTGTCATCTTTTCTACCATTTGTGCTTTTAGTTCTCTCTTCTCCCTTTCCCTCCTCAATACTTTTCACTTTTCACCACCACCTCCAGCAGTTTTCCCTTCCTTTTTTTAGTCTCCCTCGCTTTTACTTCCTGTCACCCTTACTGTTTCTTCCCTCCCTTGTCTTCCCCCTTCTCCTCCTACTGCCTATAGAGCTTGTTAGGTTTAAATACTTAATTTTGTGGTTCCTTCCTTGAACCAAGTAAGATGAGATTGCCTGTCAAACAATACTCACCTCCCTCTCCTCGTTTCCTCTACTATATTTTTGTACTTCTTCTTGTGATGTAATTTACCATTTTTTGCTTCCACCTTTTCACATCTTCTGTTACAATCCCTTTCCATGCTTACATCATAATTTTGTCATCACATCATTTATTTTATACACATTCCCTCTATGTATATCCCTTTTATATTTCATAATAGATGTGCAATTTTCAATATTAATAGGTATCATTTTCCCTTATAAGGTGGTAAACACTTTGCCCAAATTGAGTAACAAGTTTTTTTTTTTTGTTTTTTTTTACCCTGTGTTTGCCTTTTTATGCCTCTCTTGAAACTTGCATTTGAAGGTCAGATTTTCTATAGAGTTCTGGCGTTTTTGTCAGGAATGTCTGAAAACCCCTTACTTAATTGAATGACCGTCTCTGTGCCTTAAATGTTATGCTGAACTTTGCTGGGTAATTGATCCCTGCTTGTGGTCCCAGTTCCTTTGCTTTATGGGATATCAGAATCCAGTTCCATCAGTCTTTTAATGTAGAAGCTGCAAGGTTCTGTGTGATCCTAACTGTACCTTCTCAATATTTGAATGATTTCTTTCTGGCTGCCTGTAGTATATTTTTCCTTCACGTGATAGTTCTGGAATTTGGCAACAATATTTCTTGGGGTTTTTACTGTGGGATCTCTTTCAGGAGGTGAAAGGTAAATTCTTTCGATGACTATTTTGCTCTCTAGATCTAGCCCTTCTAGGCAGTTTTCTTTGATTATTTCTTGGAAGATATTGTCCAGACTCTTTTTTACATCGTGGCCAATAATTCTTAAATTTTCCATCCTGGTTCTATTTTCCAGATTAGTTGTTTTTCCAATTAGATATTTTACATTTTCTTCCATGTTTTCATTCTTTAGATTTTGTTTGACTGATTCTTGATGTCTTATAGTCATTAGTTTCTACTTGCCCAATTCTAATTTTTACAAAATTGTTTTCTTCAGTTAAATTTTGCATCTCCTTTTCCATCTGTCCAATTATTCCTTTTAAGGAATTATTTTCTCCAGCTAGTCTTTGAACTTCCTTTTCCATTTGTCCAATTTTCCGAATTAGGTTTTCTGCTTCCTTTTCCCTTTGTTCACTTTTCCTTTTTAAAGTGATGTTCTCTTCATGGAATTCGTTTTTCATGCTTTTAAATCTTTGGTCAATTTCTCTTTTATTTCCTTCTTCAGCTATTCCAGGAGAGCTGTTTGTGCATGCCAGCAGTTCATAGTCCCTTCTGAAGTTTGAGATGGGAGGACAGTCTCACTACTAATGTCTTTGGTATTCGTGGTTTGGTCCTTGTCCCCATAGAAAGATTCTATGGTTCCCCCCCGCCCCCCTTGATTTGCCTTGCTCATGATGGTGATTGTGTGTTGCGGCTTCTGGTTCTTTCAGTTAGAAGCTACTGAATTTGGTGTGGAGCTGACTGTTGTGAAAAAGAAAAGTACAGGTGCTAATTTATATTTTTGTTCTGTGTTTTCCCAGTCAATCCTGAGGCTAGCTTGTTAACTGTTAGCAAGGGGTCTGGTCACAGGAGATCTCCTAAGCTGAGCTGAGGAAAAGGCAAGCTCAGGGGTTGGTGATCCCAGCTACTTTATTTTCTTCCCATTTCCCCTGGAGTACGGAGGCTTACCTGGATCCTAGTATGAGTTTCTACCTCCTCTGTGGCTCCTCTCCTATGGTTGAGGCTCACTTGCATCTTAGTCAAATTTTCACCTCGCCTATGGTTCCTCTCCTAACACTGAGGCACATCTGAGTCCTAGTGCTATTTTCTACCACCATTGGGCCCCTCTTCTTAGCTATTTTTGTAGCCTCAGGTGTTATGAGACTGTTCACCCCCTCAGCTGTTCCCACCGATCCAGAATTTTTCTGGGGAAATATTTTATGGGTCTTTCAAGGTCAACAAAGGGGGAGGAGAGAGCATTTGGCATTCACTTCACCATTGTGACTCCCAGATGTTCAAGTATGTGACTTACAGATATTTAGTCTGTAGGCTGAAAGTCTGAGAAGCTTCTGTGGCTGATATCTCCTCCTCAACAGCTATCACTTGCTCAGCTATACTGGTCTCCTGCCCTGGGCTGCCTCTCTGCCTTTCCACCATGCTCCTGCTATCTAAGAATGCCCTGGAGTTTTCCTGCTCAGGCATGCTGGGGCCTACACCATGTGCTGTGGGATCACCCTGGAGAAACAGATCCTTCCTGTTGACCTTCCAGTTTATCCTGGGCTATGAATATGCCACAGTCTGTCTCCTCTTAGATTCTGCACCTTCAAAATTTGGTCAGATTCTCTTTTTTGAGATATCTGAAAAGTGTCTAAGAGCTTAGGTGAGTATTTGCCCTCATTCAGCCATCTTGGCTCCACCCTCAAGTTTTTCATTTCAATACATCATTGACATCTATGATATTCCTCACTCACATAAATCATCTGCATTTCTATATAAAACTAACAGAGTCCAACAACAAGAGATAGAGAGAGAAATCCTTTTTAAAGTTATGGTAGACTCTGTAAATTATTTGGGTATCTATCTGGCAAAACAAACCCAGTGACAATATGAACACAATTACAAAATGCTTCGCACAAATTGTCAGATCTAAATAACTGGGGAAAAAACATGCCAGTTGCTCATGGTTAGGCCAAGCTAATATAGTAAAGATGACAACTCTACCTAAATTAATTTACTTATTCAGTGCCATACCAATCAAACTATCAAAAATATTTTATAGGGCTTGAAAAATTTAATAACAAAATTCATCTGGAAGAACAAAAGGTCCAGAATATCAAAGGAATTAACAAAAAAAAATGCTAATGACATTGGCCTAGGCATATAAAATCCAAAATTGTAATATAAAGTGGCAATCATCAAAACCACTTGATATCGACTAACAAATAGGGGGGTCGATCTGTGGAATAACTTAGGAACATTATGCACACTAGTCAATGATCATAGCAATCTACTGTTTGATAAACCCAAGGAACCCAGCTTCTGGAAAATAACTCACTGTTTGAGAAAAATTTCTGGGAAAACAGGAAAATAGTGTGGGGGAAATTGGGCATAGACCAATATCTGACACTGCATACCAGAATAAAGTCCAAATTGATACACAATCTAGTTATAAAGGTTGATATTTTAAACAAAACAGGGGAATATGTAATAGTTTATGTGTCAAATTTATTGAGAATGGAGGAATTTATGACCAAACAAGAGATAGGGAAAATTATGAGATGCAAAATTGATAATTTTAATTATATTAAATTGAAAAGTTTTTGCACAAAGCCAGTGCAAACAAGATTCATATGGAAGCAGATAATTGGCAATGAGTTTTTAGTAGTATCTGTGATGTATAGAGAACTGCATTAGAGTTGCAAGAATATAAGTCATTCCTCAATTGAACAAATGGGCAAACAATATGAACAGGCAGTTTTCAGAAGAAGAAATTAAAGCTATATTTATAATCATATGGAAAAAATGTTCTAAATCACTATTGATTAGAGAGATGCAAATCAAAACAATTATGAAGTGCCATATCACCCCTATCAGATTGACTAATATGACAAAACAAGAAAGTGCTAAATGTTGAAGATGTGGGAGAGTTGAAACCCTAATTCATTGTTAAAGGAGCTGTGAGTTGATCCCTTCACTCTGGAGAGCAGTTAAGAACTAAGCCTAAGGGGGTATAAATATGTGCATACCCTTTGACCTTACAATACCACTTCTAGGCTCTATCCCAAAGAGATCATAAAAACAGGAAAAGGACCCACGTGTACAAAAATATTTATGGCAGCTCAGCCCTTTTTGTGGTGGTCAAGAAGTATAAATCAAGGGGATGCCTATCAACGGCAGAATGTCCGAACAAGTTGTAGTATATGAATGTAATGGAATACTATTGTGCTTTAAGAAATGATGAACAGGTGGACTTCAAAAATTCTGGAAAGACTTATATGAACTCATGCTAATTGAAATGAGCAGAATCAGAAAGTTATACATAGTAATGGTCACAGTGTGGGAGGACTGATTTTGATAGAGTTAACCCTTCACAGCAATGCAAAGATCTAAAACATTTCCAAAGCACTTATGATACAAAATGCTATCCACATCCACAGGAATAACTATGGAGTGGGAATGGAGAAATAAGCTGACTATTTTCTCTTTTGTTATGTTTTCTTTTTCTCATAGTTTCTTTCATTTGCTATAATTTTCTATACAACATGACTAATGTGAAAATGTGTTTAATAGAAATGTTATGTGTAGATCTCATACAAGATTGCATGCTGTCTTGTGGAGGGAGAGTTAAGTAGGGATAGAAAATTTAAAACTTATGGAAATGTTGAAAATTGAAAACAAATAAATTAATAAATTTTGGGAAATAAGAAGCACACACACAATATGAAATTCTCCCCAAAATTGCTGATTTTGTGCAAGTCATATTTTCATTCTATCTTTAAAAATGAGATGATTGGACTTGATCTCTAAGGCATATTCCATCTCTACATATGAATGAATATGTTAAGTGGATACTTCTCTCTTGTAACTACTCAAGTCATTGGTCATTTTGGAATGTCTTATGAATAAGTAGAGGCATTTTGAGAAAAGAATTATGTGAAAGACTACGAGAGAAAGCTTCTGTATATGCAGGAAGTGTCCAATATGTACCCTTAAAAATCTGGTACAGTGAGGGGAGAGGCTTCCAATTTTTTTTAATGGACTAGCAGATATCACTTATGGAAGCAAGGTCAGGCATATAAAAATTGCTTTCCAATGCATTTTGAATTTCATTGGAGACATTGTCTATAAAATATTAGGAGAAAGTTTCCCAGAATATCCTACATGTATATGTCATGCTTCTATTTTCAATCTATGAGTTTTCAACTGAATTACGTTGGAAGAGTTCTGTGAGAATTAGGTATTAAAAGCCACATTATATACATTGCCTGTAGAATAAGATCTGTCTAAACAGCTGAAGTGGACATGTGCCAATTTTTGATGGTCTCCCATTTCATAGCAACTCAGAAAGACTCATGAGGAGTTAATTATTGTTTTACTGCTAACACTTATATGTGAAATGCATTCTGCATTCACTATTCACAGAGGAATTTGAATTTTTCATTACTAGTACATCTCATTGTATTCCTGTGACTAATATGATGATATACCTAAATGAGGAAACACTAGAAAGTTAAATTAGCTTTTGATTTTCCAGCTGGGGAAATGACCATCAACATACACAGGAGCATCAACATACACAGGATAAACCTTCATAAATTATATATGCTTTGTTCAGTTCTTTTGTTTTTGTTTGTTTTCCATATCTGTGTCTGAGAGATAATTGATTTAACTCTTTGCTAATGAGGTATTACTTCCACATCTGAAAGCCTCATCAACTTTATGACAATATAAAGACACTTGAGATATTCTGAGGACAGCAAACATTACAGAAAAGGTGAATATTAGTTAATCACAAGACACATCTTTCAACTGAACCTAATGACATTGGATTGCATGACAGATTTACTTTTGAGATTTTCTAAATAAAGTATATTTGGACTGATTCTTGCATCTAAAAGCTTTGTATGTGACATGCAATGTATATGGTCTCAAAAATTTCATAATGACAACTGAACTTTTGCTTAGGCAGGATATTAGTCTAAATGGACCTATTTTCCTATAACTCCAACATTCTTATCTATTGAAGGAATAAGATAAAGAAACTCTTGTTCTTTTCAAAATGCTTTGGCCTTCTAAGAAAAAAATATGCTGAGCTATAGGGAATTTTGAACATTTATTTTGCAAGTGTAAAGCTCTGAGTCAGGTGTCAGTAAAAAGAGGGGTTTTGCAGTTGAGGAAAGAGGAGAGGAAGTTGAGAGAACTGGAGAGATATACAGATTAAATCAAACTTCAAACTCAGTTAAGGTGCATGATATAAAACCAATATAAATAGTAATGCTAGATATTTGCCTAAGTGATTTTTTTAACCTACATGGGGAACTACCACTGAGGAGACTTCATTTGCCTATTTCAACTGATAACTCATCTATAATATATAGTCTTAGAGACTAACATGGGTCTTTAAGAGGTTAAGTGACTTGCCACTTATACTGTAGCTCACAACCAGCAGAGACAGAACTTAATTCCCAGGCTGGTCCTTCATCTACTGCTGAAGACTCTTCCTTAAAATTTATTGACATTGTCAAATAAGGTAGAGAGATAGAAAAAAAACATTGACTGAGAAAAGTTTCCCTGGAAATAGATGAAAATTAGGCAGGAATGATTTTGAAGATGATTTTCCAAAGAGCAATAATTGCACAAATATACATAGCCATATAAATGTATGTATGGAGAGTGGGGAGAGAGAGAGAAACATCAAGTCTATTGTTTTCCCCTAGAGTATATATCATCCTTCACAGGCAGGGCCTGTATCATTTTTATCCTTTAATCATTTCTGTCTGGTAAACTACCTAACATACAGTACGTACTTAAGAGTTTGATTTCATGTTTCCTGATATTCATGAAGTTCTGGGTCTTTAAGTAAATGCCAAGAGAAGACTGGTAGAGAGGAGGATGCTAGAAGATTTACCATGCCCTAGGGAAAATGGGACTGGAAAATTCATAGCCAGGATTTATTGTTCATTTATCACAATGAGCAATAAAGAACAACTGTGAAGTAAACAATGCTATTATATGCATTTTATAGAAAAGGAAACCAATATTCAAAGAAATGCCAGACTTGAAGTCAGGAAGACATCTTCCTGAGTTTAATTCTGGCCTTAGACACTAGATATGTGACCCTAGGCAAGTTACTCAACCATGTTTGTCTTAGTTCCTCATTTGTTGAATGAATTAGAGAAGGAAATGGCCAACCACTCCAGTATCTTTGACAAGAGAAGTCCAAATGGGGTCATGGAGAGTTGCTCTCGACTGAAGCGAATGAACAACAATTCAGAGATTAAGCATCTAGCCCATAGCCAGCAAGCACCAGAGTTAAGGTAACTCTTATTGGGAGGGGAGGGTTCTAGAGTTAGGCTGCAGAATTTTAAGAGAATCGTACTGGAGAAAATTTGCAGTAGGGTAGACCCTGTGTTTCAAGGGTTTTTTAATGAAATTAAGAGACATTGGACAAGAGCTGTACATCACAAAATAGTTAAGCTAAGAATACTCATTCTTATTATTTGAAGGGGAAGGGGAGAAAATAACCTGTGATCTTAGAAAATCTGGGTATTCCAAAGAGCAATAAATGACCAAAATGGCTGAAAAGAGTTTGGATAGGTGAGAGTTACCTTGCTACCAGGAACCAGAGGTGATTGTGAGATTCTATTTAGAAGTGGAGCCCTAATTTTCCTAGAACTTTGAGAACTTCTTAGCATTCTGCTCTTCAACTTTCTCATTTTATTCCACTCCTCAAGGCCCAGAGTTTCATGGAAATCGGAAACGACCTGATTGCATCAGCATTGAAATGTAGCACTGCCTTTGCCAATAAACTGTCATAGCTATTGTCACTCGAATAACTGAAATTCAGAACACACTTTTTTCATAATCCCTGTAGTGTTATGGAAAGAATACAAGGTTCACAGTTCTTTCTCTATTGGGTTAGCTGTCTTCCTAACTCTCTGACTATTCCTTGATTCTCAAGTACTTTATCATCATCTACATTGCATTTCTTTGATCCTTTTCACTGTATATTTCCTTTCAGAGACAACATAATATCTCATAAGTTTAATTAGCTTTATTTGTACATGTACCTCTCAGATGTACATATCTAATTTTAGTCTCCCTTTCTATTTAATTGAAATCTCACATCATCATATTCCTGTCTACCTAGATGTCACAGAGGCATCTCTAACTTAACAGGTCCATAATGGAATTCATTAGATTGCTCTGATCCCTGGTAAAGACCTTGGCAGAAAGACTTAAAACAGGGAAGGGAAGAAGAGTAAGGTTTGGTGGGGATGAGTTTATTTAGGGCTTGGTTTCATTGGTGAAGAAGAATGGCATTTAGCAATTTCCTATTATAATTAATTATTCTTACTATCTAGTTTATCAGGTTAATTATTTCTAAAATTTTTAGCAACTTAGACCAGAGATCCAGTTGTCCTTTCACAGGTATAATTCTATAATCACTGAAATTAGACACTCAATGTACATCAAACATTTTCTATTTTCATAGGGAAATATTATTGCCACACTACTCAACAGAAATAAGATATATGAATAAGATATATGAATATATGAATAAGATATATGAATATAAGATATATGAATAAGATATATATGAAGCTGCATAGACTAGCAGGTTGTTTATTTTTGAGGGTAGAAGCTTAAGGATAAATATCTGGCAATAAATCATTGGGTTTTTTTTTTTAATGGTTACAATTTCCCTTTCTGGAGAGCTAATTGAAAGGTGGTCTTCTACATATGTCAGTCAGTTCAAGACACTGTGTGCTCTAAATTAAAACTGAGGGCAGGGAGAAAGGAATCTGGCCAAACCATTTCAAAGAGTTGAGCATTTTAATCCACCAACTACTAATTCCCCAGTTTTTAATTTCCAAAGTACTTAGGGCCTGTCATTCAGAAAAAAACTGCCTTGTTCTCTGAGCCCTTCTACTTTCTTATAAAGTTTTTCTAAGCCCTTTAATGTTTCAAAGTATTTTAGGAAGGAGACAACTTTGAGAGGCTGAGGACAGGATGCTAATGTAGATGACCATCTCAAGTCCTTTGCCAACTAGCTTGAGTATGGTGACTTCTCGTTCCTAAGCATTTCACTCACTTTCTATATAGTATGATACACACATGCCCTTTTATAAATAAGAAATGAAGAACAATCTAATTTTCCACCACCATGTTTTATGAAAATGTCAGATTACAACATGGTCTTTGTGAAATATGGAAGCCCCTAAAGAGAGCATGCTTTGAAAAAGACACAAGAAATATCCTATGTAGCTATGAATAAAAAACTAAATGTAGCATTATAAAATTAGAACTATAAGATTCACAATCTTACCATTCACATATTACGTTGAATTATGAAATTTTCCAAATGGCTTAGTTTCTCGTATCCAACTTCAACCATCTGTAGAGCTTATGTCTAATAAGCTCTCCACTTAAGATAAGATCTGAACAGACAATTGCCTCAGGAAATCACTGTTGACCTAGAATACAACTCCCCTATGCAATTTGTTCTTCTTGTCTATGGTGATGGTGTTTCTCCCCTCCTGTATACTCTCAGTTTTGACTCTTGTCTATATGGAACATCATTTGAATACTACCCCTGATGACTGCTATCTGTGGGACCATGGGCAAGATCCATGGTTAAAAAGTTTCTCAAATTATCTGAGTCTCACCTTCCTTGGTGATAAGCAGATAAAAGTACCTTAATACCTGCGTCTCAGGTACTTGTAATGTTTAAATGAGAGAATATATATAAATTATTGCATATATTGTATATTAAGTAAATGTTAAGTCACTATGTATGTATCATTATTATCATCTTTAAAATTGATATCATCATTATTATACTCGATGTATGATTGCATTGATATAGAGAATTCTCATCAGTACATGCTTTGTAGTTTTATATTCCTTAAGAGTCACCCTGGCCAGTCAGAGGATAAGTGACTTCCCCAGAGTAACACAGTGCATGTCAGAAGTACAACAGGAGTAGATATGAGTTGAATGTATAGATTTGATTATCAACTCCATTGAGACAATAATCAAAACCATATGAACTAGTAAAAGCCTGAAGATAGAGTCCACAGAGAGAAGAGAAGAGTGTCCATTTGGGACTCTTAGGGCATGCCATAGAAAAGGGAAGGGTCAGAGATAACTATCTATAAAATGATAATAGTCAGAGAGAAAAAAGAATTATCACATGATCCCAGGAAAGAGAGTATCCAAGTTGAATATAAGAACTACACGTCAGGAGAATGTGAAGAAGTAGATGCTGTAAGTATAGAAAAAAACTTTTCTCTAGGAACTTGGTATTGAAAGAAAGGACAGATATTGCAGAGTAGTTCCAAGGAGTGGCAGGTCTGGTTCAGGTGAAGGTTTTTAAGGATGGGGTGAGATTTGGATATATTTTTAAGGCAACAGAGAAGGAATCAGTGAATGAAAATAAACTAAAGATGAAAAAGAGATAGAGACAGCAGAAGGAGAAAGAGAGAGAGAGACAGACAGACAGAGACAGACAGACAGAGACAGAGAGACAAGGAGACAGAGACAGAGATAGATTAAGGATAATGAAATGGACAAACTTTTAGACAAGAAAATAAAATATTTGATTGCCCTTAGAAAAGAAATGTTGGGGGTGGAGTCAAGATGGCGAGGTAGAAAGATACACATCCTCTAACTCTTCCTCCACAGCCCATGAAATACCAGTAAAGAAAGAATCTCAACAAATTCTAGAGCAGCAGAAGCCACAGAACAATGAAGTGGAGGAGATTTTCAGCCCAGGGTGACCTGGAAGGTCAATGGGAAAGGTCTGTTATACTGGATATGGAGTGGAGCACAGCCCAGCCTTGGTTGAGCAGTACCAGGAGGAACAGGTCTCGGGGGCAGATGCCTACAGGTGACAAAGGCACTTCAATGGTCAGTGACAGGACTTTTTCGCATCCATGACAATGGAACAAGATCCTCTCCTAGCCACAGCCCCGGGTGATGGCAGTGGCAGCTGTAGAAGCAGCAGTGGGCTGCAGTACCTGCGGAGGCCACAGTAGGCAGCAGCCAGCATCCATTGTTCCATTGTTGGACTGCTCAGCATGAAGCCCTGGAGGAACTAAAAAGCTGATCTGAATCTCAGCCCTGAGTGACATCGCTGACACCACCTAAAGCCCCTGGGGGGAGGGAGCAGCTGATCTGAGTCTCAGTCAGGTGCCAGGCCAGGGAGTTAACTCCTCTAACTTGATTTGCCATTTTGGAGGAACTGAGAACTTACAGGTCCCCTGCTTATACCCTACTCTTGAAAAAAGGACACAGAAGTCAAGTAATTGACTGGGAAAATACCCAAAAAAGGGGAAAAAATAAGCCTATAGAAGGCTACTTTCTTGGTGAACAGGTATTGTCTCCAATTATTTCAAATGAGGAAGAACAATGTTAACTATCAGGGGAAGACATAAAAGTCAAGACTTCTGCATCCAAAACCTTCAAAATAAATATGCAATAGTCCCAGGCCATGGAAAAGCTCAAAAAGGACTTTGAAAATCAAATAAGAGAGGTGGAGGAACAATTGGGAAGAGAAATGACAGTGATGCAAGAAAAGTGAGTCAACATCTTGCTAAAGGAGACCCCAAAAATGCTGAAGAAAATAAGACCTTTAAAAATAGGCTAACTCAATTGGCAAAAGAAGTCCAAAAAGCCAATGAAGAGAAGGATGCTTTTAATAGCAGAATTAGTCGAATGAAAAAGGAGGTTCAAAAATTCACTGAAGAAAATAGTTCTTTCAAAATTAGAATGGAGCAGATGGAAGCTAATGACTTTTTGAGAAAGCAACAGATTAAAAAACAAAACCAAAAGAATGAAAAAAATGGAAGGTAATGTAAAACACCTCACTGGAAAAACAACTGACTTGGAGAATAGATCCAGGGGAGACAATTTAAAAATTATGGGACTACTTGAAAGTCATGATCAAAAAAAAAAAGAGCCTAGACATAAGGAAAACTGCCCTGATATTCTGGAACTGGAAGGCAAAATAAATATTGGAAGAATCCACCAATCACCCCCTAAAAGATCTTCATAAGGAGAAACTCCTAGGAACATTGTAGCCAAATTCCAGAGTTTCTAGGCCAAGGAGAAAATATTACAAGCAGCTAGAAGGAAACGATTAGAGTATTGTGGAAATACAATCAAAATAACAAGATCTAGCAGCTTCTACATTAAGGGACCAAAGGGCATGGAATATGATATTCCATGGAACTAGGATTAAAACCAAGAATCACCTACCCAACAAAACTGAGTATAATACTTCAGGGGAAAAATGGTCAGTCAATGAAACATAGGGCTTTCAAGCATTCTTGATGAAAAGACCACAGCTGAAAAGAAAATTTGACTTTCATACATAAGAATCAAGAGAACCATGGAAAGGTAAACAGGAAAGAGAAATCGCAAAGGACTTACTAAAGTTGAATTGTTTACATTCCTACATTGAAAGATTATATTTGTAACTCTTGAAACTTTTCTCATAATCTAGGTAGTTGGTGAGATTACACACACACACACACACACACACAGAAAGAAAGAGACAGAGAGACACAGAGAAACAGAGACACAGAGAGCACAGGGTGAGCTGAATAGAATGGATCATATCTAAAAAAATAAAATCAATGGGCAGGAGAGTAATATATTGGTAGGAGAAAGCATGAAATGGAATGGGGCAAATTATCTCTCATAGAAGAGGCAAGAAAAAGTTTTTCCAATGGGGGGAATAAGTGGGAGGTGAGAGGGAAAAAGTGAAGCTTACCCTCATCACATTTGGCTCAAGGAAGGAATAACATGCACATTCAATTTCGTATGAAAATTTATCTTACACTACAGGGGAAAGTAGAGGAGAGGAGGATAAGTAGGATGTGGGGAGGATGAAAGGGGGGGAACATAGGGTGAGGGAGCAATTAGAAGTAAACACTCTTGGGGAAGGACAACTCAAAAGAGAATAGAAGAAATGGGGGCAGGATAGGATGGAGTGAAATGTAGTTAGTCTTATACAACATGACTATTATGGAAGTCATTTACAAAACTACACATATATAGCCTATATGGAATTGCTTACCTTCTCAGTGGGGATGGGTGAGGAGAGAGGAAGGAAGAGAAGTTTGAACTCAAAGTTTTAGGAGCAAACGTTGAGAACTGTTTTTGTGTACAACTGGGAAATAAGAAATACAGATAATGGGGTATAGAAAATTATCTTGCCTTACAGGACAAGAGAAAAAATGGGAACAAGAAAAGGGAGGGGTGTTTGTAGGGAGGCACATTGGTGAAAAGAGTAATCAGAATGCAAGAAGTTTTGGAGTGGGGGGAGGGGAGAGATGGGGAGAAAATTTGGAACTCAAAATGTTTTTGAAATGAATGTTGAAAACTGAAAATAAATAAGTAAATAAACAAATATATGTAAAAAAAGAAAAGATCAGTAGATTCTGGCAGTGAGAAAGGTCACATCATTCTCTGATGCTTTCTAAATTTGGGACCAAATGAGAAGGTAAAGAGATGTGGTGTCTGAGAAGATGTAAATTTCAGAATTAGGAAGAGGAAAGCTCTCCCTGTAGATGGCCTTTGTTGATTGTGGGGGAGAGGGTTCTGGGAAGGTCGTGGAGTAGATCAGAAAATTCCAAGCTCTAAAGATTTCCCCTACAAAAGAGATAAAATAGCACCTTGGGCATGTATGTGGATTCTAAAAATAAATAATAGGGGACAACAAGGGTCTTCCTGGAACAGTTAGAGAAGATCAGAAGAAAAATCCCAGGGCAAAGTTTGGTCCCTGTGAGAAGTAAACACCCCCAGGCAAGCCCTGGAGTTATTTGATTTGGGAGTGTGTCTTGGCTCCAGACACAGGACCTTTTAAATCCCTGGAATAGTAAGGGGAGCTGGGCAACTGAACCAGAGAAGAGCTTGGGAACCTCTACTGAGAAGTAATATCAGACACAGCTGTGCTGGAGGGAGGTGTGTGTGTCAGCACGTGCCTAGTAAGTACAGAGGTAGAGGGGCAGAATTCTCCTGGCTGAGGGCAGTTATGGCAGACTACAGATTTGTCCTTGGTTCCAGCCTAGAAGAGAGAACTGAAGATCTGGGTCAAGAGATACCATCCTCCATGCCCTAGAGCTAGAGATGATTACAAATACTAAGCTATCACTACAAAAAATGCACAGGAAAACGAGAAAGATTAAAACCAAGAAAGTTATTATTGAAATAGAGAAGACTCGGGTTCATCTTCAGAGAAGGATATTGAATCCTAGAAACCCTCTTCTACCCCAAAGTTTAATGCCAAATGATCACTTGCTCAAAAACAATTCATGGTAGATCTTTAAAAAAGACTTTAAAATTAAATAAGAGAGATAAAGGGGGAAAAAAGAATAATCCAAGAAAAATAAGATTATGAAAAGAAAGACAACCAATTAGAAAAGGAGATCCAGAATCTTAAGGAAGAAAAGGACACCTTGAAAATGAGAATTGGCAAACTTAAGCCAGTGAAATTTTAAGAGATCAAAACATAATTAAACAAAATATGAAGAGTGAAAAAAATAGAAAAAAGTGAAACATAGGAAAAAAACTGATTTGAAGAACATATCAAAAAGAGAAAACAAGAATAATCAAACTATCTGAAAGCCATTATAATAAAAGAATCTTGATACAACCATTCAAGAAACAATTAAAGAAAATTGTCCTAGAGCATTAGAACAAGATGGGAAAGGAGAAATAGAAAAAAATGATCATCACTTTAGGTAATTATCACAATGAGGAAAACTCATAGGAATACTATACTCAAATTCTGGAAACCCCCAGCTCAAGGATAAAATATTAAAAACAAGAACAACAACAACAAAAAAAACCAATTTAAACATAATGGTGCCACAATGAGAATCAGACAAGATCTATCAACACAGACTCTAAAGGACCATGGGTCTTGGAACACTATATATCAAAGAGTAAAAGAACAAGTGGAGTCTGGCTGAAAATATACTACCTAGCAAAGTTAGCATAATCCTAAATGAAAAAAAGGACATTTTAATAACTGTCAGATTTAGAAGATCTGACATACAAGAGCAACAGAAACATAAGGTATATACCAAAGAATGATAAGAAGGGATTCAGTAAGGACTCAGTAATTGAGTAGTACATAAGAAAGATTGAGGTAGACATGAGTATGATATGACTTTAAAAAATAAAATCATTTAGGAACTTTTGAGCTAAAATGTGTAATTATTTTGTACAAATGAGGTGCAAGAGGAAGAATTAATCCAGAGGAATTAGATGGCAGAGGATAGCTGATAGTTCTGGTAACCTACTTTCATCAAAAATGGACTTAAGAGGGAACAATACATATTTATCTCGAATAATATAAGAGTATTCTAAACTGAGAAGAAATAAAATGGTAAAGGGATAGTGAGGAGGCAGAGGAAAAGGGAAGGATCTCTAAAGGGGAGGGTTGGGGATAGGGTTATAGGGAGCTTTAGACGGGTGTTTAGATTTATGGGAACGGGAGGATAGGGGAGGGATCCTTCGAGGGAGAGTAGGCTACATAACAGGAGGGCAAAGTAGCAGGTAGAAGTAAAGAAGTCAGGAGGGATAGAGAACAAGAGATATTTAGAAACAGAAACAAAGATCAGGAGTAGAATTTGTTAATGAAAAATACATGTCTATATATATATATATGTGTGTGTATGTATATGTGTATGTATATACATTTATATCTATATAGAAATATATCTTCACTTAACTATAGCCTTCTGGGGTCAGCAGAAGGAAGGACAACAAAAAGAACAAAGTGAGAAGTGCACAGTAGAGAACAAAATACTGCTTACAAGGAAGTAAAGAAAAGATGGACAGCTCTCAACCCAACATGTAGTATTTACCATAAAGCTTTTCTTGAATGAAAATTTATCATTACATATTTTGAATCTTGTCTTTCATTGTGCAGTGCACATGATATGTTTTTCTTTCTTTGTATTTGTTACAATATTTGTTTATGATATTTTTTTCTTTCTATTCCTTTCAATTTTGTATTTGTGTTTTGGTGTTTGATTCTAAAATAAAATTTAAAAAAAAGAATTGGAATACATACTGTGGGGTATGTTACAAGGAGTCAAAGGAGAAAAACTGTTTTTTTTGAGAGGACATATGATGTAACATAAGGGAGTTGAGAGAAGGGAACAAGCATTTATTAAGGCCCTACCATGTGCTAGACACTGTACAGATTATATGATTTGATTCTCACAACTATCTTAAAAGCACCTAATAATAAATTAATAATTAATTGATGATGATGTTCTACCACTACTACTACTACTACTACTACTACTACTACTACTACTACTACCACCACTACTACTACTACTACTACTACTATGAATTTATATGAATTTGTACAACACTAAAGTTTACAACATGCTTTATAACCATCCTCTCATTTGAATCTCCAAAAATCTCTGCAGATATCTGTACCCAATTAGCCAAGAAGGTCCTAATGCCCAGTGACCTGAATTGGAGCTTAAATGATAAGAACGTTAATGATAAATTAAGATGTAAATCTTGTTTAAGGTCAAGGTACTACATTGAGTCCAAAAAGGAACTGAGACTCAGAAACATCTCTTTTTTTCATTATTAAATTTTATTTTTAATTTATGGAATAAAACAAGCATTTCCCTAAGATTGTACAATAAAAAAGATGATTGAGCATAAAACTACAAATCTTCTCTGCACAACTTTCTATTCCCTTTCAAATAAACACTGATTATCATGTAAATTTCTTTTTTCTTCCCTCTCCCCACCCTAATGGTGACCAATAGACTCAAAGATCAACATTAATTTCTAGTAAAAGCACTTGAATATATTGGTATAAATGGATTTTTTCTTAAATTGAATAGAAAAAACAAACTTTTATCTAAAACCGTCAGCAAGAATTATTTTAATGGGGATAAACTAGAAACTTTCTCACTAATGTCAGGTGTAGTAAAATTTCAAAGGTTAGGGGAATATTTTCTAGAAGTATCCACTCTATCCAGTAAATTCTACCTAGCATTTAGGACTGGTATATAAACATTGTCTTCCTTATTTGAATATGAACTCCTCAAGAACAGGGTCTATTCAACTTCTTTGTATGTATGGCACTTAGTACTGTGTATTTGACATATAATAAAAGCTTGTTGATTCATTAGTTAGATAAGGTTTAGCACTATGGGTCCACTGTACTTTGTGATTGATCTCTTTGCCACCTGCAAGCTCAAAGACAGGCTCCCAGTTCTCCTTGCTTGATGGCAAGCTTGGATTCTTGCATTCAACATAATGCTTAGGAGAGGGGAAAGACTTTGGCTTTTTATTGTTAACTTGAAAACTATACCCAACCATCTTTTCTGGGGAGCTTAATTAATCATTCTAGTGATGAGCACAGCAGGGATATAGGTGACTAAACTGGCAGTTTTATAGAGCTTATATCAATGACTGTATTGCATGCATTCAAGACTGAAGCCTTAGAGTTCTTAGTTTTCATTATCTTGTCTGAATAAATTCTTTCTGCCTGATTAATATAATTAATATATTAATTGATCCTACTATAAATGGAAAATTCTTGTTTTTTCTATCCCACTCTGGTTTCTTGTAAAAGTCACTAGCCTGTTTTCAGGACAAAAGTGTTCATATACCTTCCTTGTTTCTGCCTGTGCCACCTCTTCTGATTAGAATTACAAGAACATTCCAGAAATGACACAGATGTATTAATAGGTGATAATTAGTCCTCTTCAGACTAGAACAGAATTAACTTACCAAAAAGGGACTTCCAACTTGACAATCTCCGTATTAAACTTCTTTCAGCAATTAACAAAATGGTGAGTTAATTCTTTTCTCTTCCATTCTGTTAGTAAGGGTAATTAACTGAATCCATCACTGTGTTATTTGCCTTGAGTAAATAATAATATATTTAAAATTCTGCCGTATGGTTGACTTTTACTTTTTGTGCAATATTTACTGTTAACAAGGAATTAATTACAGAAAAACTGATCATGAGTATTACTATTGTTTATTGTCCTATTTATACAGTTACTAGCCTTAAGCACAAGGAATAAATCAAAATCTCTGTTCGTTGACTATTTTGGCTAATGTCTGCTGGAATAAAAACTACTTTGAAAATTCCCCCAGCTATCTTCATCTTGGATTTGAACATGGCCTAAGGACATGATACTTTTTACTTTTCCATACTCCATCATTAGGGGCAGGTAGGTTGCACAGTGGATAGAGCACCAGTGCAGATGTCAGGAGGACCTGAGTTCAAATCTCACCTCAGACATTTGACACTCACTAGCTGTGTGACCTTGGGCAAGTCACTAAGCCCCAGTTGCCTCATCTTGGGTCATCTCCAATCATCCTGATGAATATCTAGTCACTGAATTTAGATGGCTGTGGAGGAGAAGTGAGGCTGGTGATCTGCACAGCCCTCCCTCCCTCAAAACAAAGTTAAGTGCAAGTCATGTCATCATTTCTCTGATGGCATGGTCTTCTTCAGCAAGGAAGGATGAACACATGCTCCATCATTATGGCATTTATTTTGGTTGTAAAATTCTAGTAATAAGAATCTAGATAACTACAAATTGATAAGCTCTTTACATTGACAATGCAGACACTTCATAATCTGGTTCCAGCATATTTTTCTAGATCTAGCTCATGCTTTGGTGTTCTATGTTTCAACCAACTTTGATTATATAATATCCTTTCAGCTTTGTCATGAATTTGTACTTCACTGGTTGTGTTGTTGTATTTATAAAAATTCCTGCACCTCCAAATTTGACAACCCAACCACCCTTCAATGGTTAATTTAAATGTTATTCTATCAAACATTTCATTATTTTTCAGTGGGAATTTTTTTTTCTTCCAACAACAAAATATGTTATGCTCTTTTTATCAACTTATAATAAGGGTAGAATTAGGGATAGAAATTGGAGTTGTGATTTAACTGGTGTAGGAAACTAGCTTCTGGGTGAGAGGACTCCCTTTATTAGTGCAGTTTGCCAAATACTTTGTAAATTATGACTAACTGACAGGATAAATTGACTTATCTAGTGACACATAGCCACTATGTGATCAGAGGGTATACATGAGAACAAATATCCCTGCCTCTATCCATTACCAAGTACTACTTCTTCTTATTAAACTTTGTCATGTACCCCACTTTGTTTCTCTTCAACTTATTATAATCTAATTAAAATGAATATTTATATAGAGATGACCCTCCTCAACCTACTAGATTATAAATTTCCTTAAAACAGAAGCAGTGCCTTTGAAAATCCCCTCAAGGTTTAGTACATAGTATATTACCATGAGTAAAGGCCAACTGGTTGACTACCTGAATCCAAGAATATATAAACTGGATTGCCCATCTTAGAGAAAGAAGTAGAGATCATCTTGAATATTCCTTAGTTGAAAGTCAGTATGTGTCTAAGAGTACTCTGGCCTAGGGACTACTAACTTAGAGAAACATGTTGTAGGGTCACCACACAATACCTTTGTCCATGATTCCTCTCATCCATTCTTACATATTAATTCTGCATGGTTTGGTCCATCTGCTGAAATGGTTTACTGGAGTGTGGCCACTGCACATGCTGCAGTTTCTTGGAGCCACAGGTGAGAGTTAGGTGGAACAAGTGGACACCAAAGGTGGAAAGCAGCCCTGAAAAGGTACCATCACATAACATAAAAGGAATTGGTCTTCCCTAAACTCACCCTACACCTTACTTGGGCCAAACCAGGTTGAGAGTCTCAAACTCATTGGTGAGTTAGGGGGGTATTGACCCCAGACACGTGAAGACATCCCCTAGTGGAATGAGCAGATGAGAACAACTTCTTCCAATGGACACAAAGGCAACTGAAGCAGGAGATGTGGAGTGCTTAGAGCTTGGTTAGAAACTGAAGACATACAGGTCATCCACTGTATTCTGAGTCATCACCAGGCATCTTGACCCTGTTCTGCCACTGGACTATGACGACTCTGGGGGAGAGATTGAGGCTGACAACTTCATGCACCGCTGCCTCACTTAAATCCAATTTATGCAGGAATCAAAAGGCATCACCCATACAATTTTACTATTATACCTCAAAGTCCTGTGGTGACAGGCAAGCTATGAAGCAGCAGGTACAGATACCCTGGAAGTTGTAGCTTCCAGTACACAGGCAGCCCAGGCCATAGGGTTGTTTCTCACTGGAAGCAGCAGTGGGATTTGGATGCCCCCTCAGCACCTGAGCAACCTTTTAAGGATATCACTGCTCACCTTTTGATATGAGGAAGAAGGATAGAAAAGGTGCCCTAAAATTTGCTTACCCAACCCTGGACTGATTACCACAGCAGGTGGGGAATCCCAGTCTGTGGTCAAAACACAAAATAATGTACAAAATATTCAAAAACATCTGCAAAGATGATTCTACTCACTATCAGCTCATGGAACCTGTGCACACTTATAGACAACAAAAAATCCAGTAGACCTGAAAAACAAAGTGCTTTTGTTGTGAGAGAATTCAACAGGTATCACATCTAAATAGGAGCCCTGAGTGAAAGAAGGTTGGTGAATGAAAGCCAGCTTACTGAAGTCAGAGCTAGATACACATTTTTCTGGAGTGCCTGCAGTGAAGGGGAGCACCCATGAAGTTGGCATAGGTATGGAAATCAATACTAATCTAGTCAGTAAGCTGGTATACCTGCCAAAGGAGTGAATGACAGGCTCATGATAATGCATTTGCCACTTGCAGGAAAATGTCATGTCACCATCTTCAGTGCCTATGCTCCCACCACGATGGACACAGATGAGGTCAAAGAAACTCTCTGTGAAGACCTAGAGACCCTTATCATCAATGTGCCAAAAGAGGACAAGATTATCATTCTGGGTGACTTTAATGCTGAAGTAGGCTCAGACTTGAGCAGGGAGTCCTAAGGAGGAATGGAGTTGGAAACAGCTATGGCAATGGTAATTTACTCCTGAAGACTTGTGCATTGCATGACCTTCTTATCACCAAAACTTTTCCATTTACCTTCACTCAATAAAATTTCATGGATGAACCCTCCCAACAAACATTGGCATCTAATAGACTATGTGATTGTAAGGAGAAGAGGCAGACAAGACATGGGAGTGATGAAGATTGTGTGTGGTGTAGAGTGCTGGACTGATCATAGATCTATCCTTTTCAAGATAAATATTCCCAATCTTCAAAAGTGCCACTCCCAAGGCAAAATGACTACCAGAACAATTAATGTCAACAAATTAGAACTCTTCTTTGACCTTGAACAGTTTGTTGCTAAATTGGAGGAAAAGTTGAGCCAACACACAATTGGCAACAGTAGAGCAAAAAAGCAGTGGGCAATTGTCAGGGATTTGGTATATACCACTGCATTCGCTCATCTGGATCAGAACACTCACAAACACCAAGACTGGTTTGATGAAAATGAGATGGGGAAATTCAGAAACTGCTAAACAAAAAATGATAACTTCACAAGATTTGCCAGAAGGACAGTTCATCCAGCTCTAAAAAGGCAGCATTTAATTCCATCAAAAATAGAGTAAAAGCAAAGCTTAGAGAGATGCCACCTTCCTGGGCCAGTAAGAAAGCAGATGACATTCAGTTTTGTGCTAAAAGTAACAATCCAAAGCACTTTTATGATTCTTTGAAAGCTATTTATTGGACCATAAACCTATGGTACTCACAACTACTTAGTGTTGATAGAGTCACGTTGATAAGTGATAAAGACATGATCCTGGAGAGATTGGCTGAACACTTTCATAGTGTTCTCAACAGACGATCATCAATCAATCCTGAGGCCATTGATTGCTTACCTCCGGTTGAAGTCACTCCCTCCTTAGATGAACTCCCAACCTGAGAAGAGGTTTTGAGTGCTTTTAGGTTCCTTTCATGTGCTAAAGTACCTGGTCCTGATTCTGTTCCAGCTAAGATTTACAAGGTAGAGGGACCATTATTCATATGAAAGATGAATTAAATTTCCCAAGTTATATGACAAGAGAAGGTTATCCCCTAAGAGTTCAAGGATGCCTCCATTGTCCCCATCTCTATAACAGTAAAGGAAATAGATTGTCCTGTCACAATCATGGAGGAGTCTCACTCTTACTCATTATTGGCAAGATTCTTGCTAGAGTCCTCCTTAGTAGGCTGCTCACCTGGAAGATGGTCATCTACCTGAGAGCCAGTTTGGTTTCAGAAAGGGATAAGGAACAGTTGATAGAGTGTTTGCTGCCCAACAACTCCTGGAGAAATGACAGGAGCAGAACAGAGGTCTGTACACAATGTTTATAGATATGATCAAGGCCTTTGACACTGTTAGTCATGAGGGCTTATGGAAAACTATGTCAAAATTTGGTTGGCCAGAGAAGTTCAGCAGTGTTGTACATCAATTTCATGATGACATGTTTGCCCAGGTTTTGGATAGTGGACAATGCTCTCGTGCCTTCCCAGTCACCAATGGAGTGAAACAGGACTGTGTGTTTGCCCCCATGCTTTTTAGCATGATGTTTCCAGCCATGTTGTAAAATGCTTTCAATGAGGATAAATGTAACATCAAGGTCAACTACTGTACTGATGGTAAATTCTTCAATTTGAAAAGGCTGCAAGTCAAGACCAAAGTGGAGGGAGTGTTGGTTCATGATTTTCTGTTTACACATGATTGTGCACTCAATATAGCCTCCGAAGCTGAGGTTCAACAAAGTATGGATCAATTCTCTGTTGCCTGAGCTAATTTTGGCCTAACAATATTAAGAAAACACAGGTGGTCCAGCACCCACTACTACAGCATTCATATGTAGAACCATTAGTTATAACAAATGGAGAAGTTTTCAAAGCTGTGGATAGGTTCACTTACCTTGGTAGTGTACTTTCCAGGGATGTGCACATTGACAATGAGGTTAACACATGTATTGTCAGAGATAGCTCAGTGTTTGAGAGACTCTGAAGAAAAGTATGAAAGAGGAGAGATATTAGACTGACTATCAAACTCAGGGTCTACAGAGTCATTGTGCTGACCTCTTTGTTGTATTCCTATGAAACCTGGATAGTCTACCAGTGCCATGCCTTGAAACTAAATCACTTTCATGTGAACTGTCTTAGAAAGATTCTGTGAATCACCTGGAAAAATAAGGTCCCGGACACTGAGTTCCTTAATTGAACTAAACTACCAAGAGTTCAAACTATGCTTCAGCAAGCTCACCTCCAATGGGCTGTCCACATTATTAGAAAGCAAAATGACTGCTTGCCAAAAAGACTGTTTTTTGAAGAACTCTCATGAGGCAGGTGATCACATGGTGGTTAGAAGAAGTGATACAAAAACACTCTTAAGGTTTCTCTCCAGAACTTTTGATTTCATTGTGGGGCATGGAAGACATTGGCACAGGACCACTGAGCATGGCATGCCCCCATCAGAAAGGGTGCTGTGCTCTATGAGCAAAGCAGAATTGAGACAGCACAAAGTACACATAGGATGCACAAATTTTGATATCTACTCCAAATGTTCATGTGGATTATCTGTGTTCAATCTATAGAAGAGCATTCTGAGCTCATATTGGTCTGATCACCCATAGCTGGACATATTGAGTTTATTGTGGTGATATCATTTTGGTCCTCTTTGAGAATGAAGGACAATAACCACCCTATATATTACTTCTGCATAAACTTGATGCTACACTGCTCATATTACATCCACACGAATACTCAAAAACACTTCTTTTATTCAACTGATTTTTTGACTAAATGCAATGTTATAGTTTTTTTCCATTTAAAGTTCTGCTTTTATCACTTGAGAAATGTCACCCTAAGAATACATCCTGACAGATGATTGAGAGCTCTACTCTGAAGAAACACAAAGCAAATATACTCTCCAGGGAATAGTAAATTAGAAAGATTGGATTCATTAAAAAGCACATAAGCTTTTGTGATCCATCTGTTAGGAGTGCCTCTCCTTACTAGAGAGGCTTGATTTATCATAAAAACACATCAGAGAATTCAGGAACAGGAAATATTAAAAGTGTGCGTTGCAGCAAAAACGCCGGTGCTGAGAGAATGAAGTTATGAATATGATTGTGATGCCTAGGAAAGAATGAAGGAGTATAAAATGCCATAGGTATTAATGCCAGAATTACTTTGGTTTGATGGTAAGGAAGTAAAAAGCACCTACTTTCAAATAAATAGACATGGTGCATCATTTATTTCTTGTTTAACTCAACTAAGGTCAAAACAGACTGACATATCCATCTTAGAAGTATTAGAGAGTTTCTTGTCTCTGCTTGTCCACAAATGTAGTAAAAAGGAGGTGATTAAGTGAATTTTACTACAAAGGAAGTTAACGAATTAGATATCCCACAATGGTGATTGCATTGTTTAGTATATCTTTGCTGACAGAATAGGCCCTACCATTTGTCCCCCCGTTAAGGAAATCTGAACTTTGAAGTTAGTTACAGAGGCAAAACTGAAAATGGAGTGACACATACATTAAGTCGCTTGGGAAAACCAAATTATCTTTTCAGCAAGGCATATAGAAAAGAGCAATTTGACTAGAGTATGAATATATGAATATAATCCCAGTTTGTTATGCCGCAAACTTACCTGTTATTTTAAAATCACTTTATATTCGTGACCTCAGTTTCATCATCTGTATAATGAAAGACCATGAGCATATGCTATATGAGGGTTAGTTACAAAAACTTACTTTTAAGTAATTGAAAGGCAATCTTGTGGGAAAAGGACAATACTTCTTGCTTGCCCTCAAAAGACACAACTTTGAGGAATGGAGAATTCTATGTCCTTCATTTCCCCTTTCAATTCCTGCCCAGTTGGGGACACCTAGAATTAATCTATCTAGTCTTATTACTACCATGCCTTGCATAATTTGGGAATCATCAATTCAATTCCTTATGGTGAGTTGGAAGATAACTAGGCTTTACTGTCTGCCCTGCTACTAATTCCAAGATTCTCCAGACTTTTCCATCTACCCTGCTTCTATGTTCTGTAGAGACCTGACTTATTGACATAGCCTAACAATTGCTTGACCTTGACATTCATCTTACTTTTGAACAGCCAGCAATTCTGGTACTTTGATCTTGAATCTGAGTTGTGGTTTTTTGAGTTGTCTCTCCCAATTAGAGTGGGGGCTCCTTGAGACCTGGGATTCTTTAAACTTACCTATTTCTATCCCCAGGGCTTACAAATTTCCTAACATATTGCCAAAACTTAACAAATGTTTTTGATATATTCAGTCATTCTTCCATTTATTCCTACCTTTCAAAGAATCAAGCAGGCACTTGGTAAGGCAAAACTTTCTAACAATTGGAAGTTTCTGAAAAAGAGACTAGGGAGTCAGCAGATTCTCCATTGGCTGTCTTCAAACAAACAGTTGAGTTATATAACAATGAGAAATGTTGCTGTTGTTATTTATGACTGGGTTGGATTTAAGAATCATTGAGGTCCCTTCATACTCTGAAATTGTGTGATGCTACAATTCTGTAACGCTTTTCTGTTCTATAATATTTTGGAATTCCACTCACAGTGCAAAGTTATGAGGAAACTACTTTGTAAACTTTAAAAGCTCAATGCAGAGACATAATATTCTTATTACTATAATTATTTATCTTGTTAATATACGTTATCAAACTCTTGACAATTTAGGTCCTTAGTGAAATATGTGTGGCAATATCAAAACTAAAAGCAATAAAGAACATTAATTTTTTTTCACCTATAGTTTCACTAACTACTTCACAATCTGTTTGTAGGTAAAGTGCTTTGTAAACTTTAAACCACTATTTAAAGGTAAGTTAACTAATAGAGAAACAATAGTGAAATTAAAAAATATTGTAGTTCCAAAACTGCTTCATTCTCTTCTACCATTTTACAAAAGTTGTTATGGAAGTAGAAGTTTTTATTTTTCAGTCATTTCATTCATGTCTGACTCTTTGTGACACCAGTTTGGGGTTTTCTTGACAAGAGTACTGGAATGGTTTGCCATTTCTTTCTCCAAATCATGTTATAGGTGAGTAACTGAGGCAAAGAGGGTTAAATGAGTTGGCTGGAATCACACAACTAGTAAGTGTCTAAGGCCAGAGATGAGCTCAAATCTTCCTGACTTCATGGTTAGTGCTCTATCCAGTGTGCCACCAACCAAGGACCATTTTGTCTTTTTATCAGTTTTATGAAGTTGTTTGTTAAAATAATTCAATACATTACAACTTTCCTAATGTTAATGAGCCTTTTCTTCCTTGGTGAAGCTTTTCATTAAATAACAGATGCAATCTGTTCCCAGAATCATATTGGAAGTATTTCTTGGTTGCTAACATTGATCAGACCTTGTCCTCTTAGCAGCATGATATTCAAGAGCTTATGGTCACATGCATAGCATCATAAATGCTTAATGTAAGTTCAGACATCATCCCTTCATTTTTTTTCAGATAAGGATGTCAAAGCAAAGGAAGTTCAGTGACTTGCCCAAGAGTATACAAATAGTGGCAAATATAGGATTAGATCCCACATCTTCTAACTATAGAACCAGTACTCTTTGTGCTATGCCATGGCATCTTGCCTTATGGAAGTCCATGAAAGACATTTTTTGTGAATAAGTAAATTTAGTGGTAATAAAAGTCCTATATATTATTTGATAATATGAACAAAGTCAACATTGAATTGATTTATTGTTTCAATTTTAAATCTACTTAATTTGTGTTATACAGATAACTTCAGAGAACTGTTGAAATTTTAAAAAATGGAGTCACCTTGATTAATATTAATGGGCCCTGAAAAAGCATTATATTTATGTGAATTGCTGCAAGAGATACTTTTTATTTCCACAGAAACAATGTTTCAAATATTAAGGCTTCTGCTCATGAGAATTAATGACATAAGTTATTAAGTCCTAACTTCAATGTTGTCTTGAACTTCAATGTTCAATTATGTATCCATGTATTCATTAAGAATGGGAATGGGGTGGTGTTCAGGGCAATTTTCTATAACAGACCACATTTTCATTGCCATACATCTGACAGAAAAGTGTCATTAGTATACAATCTTTCTGAATCGTTCGTTTACTGATTTAATTAAACCATATGTCCAGGAAAGAAGAATATAGAGTCTCAGTGTGCATATACTTCTCCTTCAAATACCCTAATCTCTCAGATCCTCAACTTACTCATCTACCAAGAGCTAACCCTCCAACCTACCCCAGACACATGCAAAGATGGTCATATCGTTTATCTTGATATAACCCACAAATACATCACCTTCAAGGATTCTGAAATCTCCTTATGTAATGATAATATATTGGTTTCCCATCTCTGCACTATGCCTACTCTTACATAATTCTATTCTTTTTAAAGAGATACATGTATTGTTTATTTTGGAATTATTTTTCTTCTGCTTTTTTGGCAACAATTAGGGTTAAATGACTTATCCAGGGTAACACATAGCTAATAAGTGCATGAGGCCAGATTTGAACTCAAATCTTCCTGATTCCAGGACTGGCACCCTATCTACTGTGCCACCTAGCTGCCCCAGTTTTCATTTAATGAAAATTGAATTCTGAATTATCTCCTCATCCCTGCTTTCCCTCCACCTATTAAAAAAGAAAGAAATGTGATATCAGTTATACATATGAAATCACTCAAAACAATATTTCCATATTAGACGTGTTGTAAAAAAGCAAGAAAAATAAAGAAAGTTAAGAACAAAACAATTACTTCAATCTACACTCAGACTTCATTATTTCTCTCTTTGGTAGTGGGGGACATTTTTATCATAAGCCTTCAACAATTGTCTTGGATCATTTTATTGATCAGAGTAGCTGAATCTTTCACAATTGATCCTTCTTATAATGCTTCTGTAACTATGTACAATATTCTCTTCGTTCCATATTTTCTTTGCATGAGTTCATATAAGTCCTTCCAGGCTTTTCTGAAACCATCCTACTCATTATTTATTCTAGCACAATAGTATTCCATCACAATCACATACCATGTTCCCAAATTAATGGGCATCCTCTCAATTTCTAATTCTTTGCCACCACAAAAAGAGCTTCTATAAAAATCCTAGACACACACACACACACACACGTATCTAGATAGATAAATCTAGGTATATCCTTTTTCTTTTTTCTTTGATCAATTTGAAATGGAGAACTATTAGTAGTATTGCTTAGTCAAAGGTTATGAAAATTTTAAAACCCTTTGAGCAGATCGTTTTCTAGAATGGTTAGACCAGTTCACAATTCCACCAATTTATTAGTGTCTTAATTTTTCCGTATTCTCTCCAGTATTTATCATGTTTCTTTTCTGTCTTGTTGTCAAATCTGATAGAAGTGAAGTAGTATCTCAGAGCTGTTTTAATGTTTACTCCTCTAATCAACTGTGACTTAGACCACTTTTATTATGACTACAGGTAAACTTGATTTCTTCTTCTGAGACTGGTTGTTCATATCTTTTGACCACTTATCAATTGGAGAAAGACTTGTATTTTTACAAATTTATATAATTTCCCTATGTATTTGTGAAATGACCTCTGTATCAGAGAAACTTGCTATATTTTCCCCTCAGTTTCCTTATTTCCTTCTAAACTTAGCTGTATTGGTTTTCTTTATACAATTCCTTTTTAATTTAATGCAATCAAAATTGTCCATTTTACTTCATGTTATCTTCTCTATATTTTATTTGGTCATAATTTCTTCCCTTATCCTTAGATCTTATAGGTAAAATTTTCCATGGTCTCCTATTTTGTTTATAATATCAACCTTTATGTCTAAATCATGTACCTATTTTGATCTTATCTTAGTAACAATATCAGATGTTGATCTATACCTAGTTTCTGCCAAATTATTTTCCAATTTTCTCAGAAATTTTTATCAGATAATGAGTTAATCCTACTCTTAATCAACACTATGGCCTTCCATATTTTGAACTCTCAGTTCTCTCCTGGAAATTGCACTGCATTAGCCAACCTCTTCTCTTTCCTTAATCCTAACTCCTTGGTAAAACCTTTCAACTTCATACTTTCCTCCTCTCTGGAATTCCTAACCCCTTTATATAATCAATCTTGCTCTGCCAAATTATAGCCTTGGATCACTGCCACTATTTGTTGCCTTTGCTCTTACACATATGCTTCATGAAGGTGAGGGAAAAAATCATGTTACTCTACTAACTGGATCCACTTAAAATTTATGTTACATAACCGTAACTGGGTCTTCACTGCTGCTGGACATTTCTACAGTACCTCTTAAATCAATTCATTAGTCCATTTTCCACAAAAAAACTTTCCCAAAGATTTTAATTTTTTTTCAAATGTGCATATTTCACTTTCTTTCTCTCAACTGAAAATCTTGTTTCAATTTTTTATAGAAAAATAAAATTGAGGCCATTTGGTATATTTCCCCTCTTCCTTATTTCTTTTCACTTAGGTTCCTTCTGGCATTTTTTCCCTATTTTATGCCTTTCTTTTCTGATGAAATGGGCTTTCTCCTCCCCTCCCAATATTATTTATTTTTAACTTTTTTTTTTAATTTTGAGTTCCATTTTCAGGCTTTTTCATGCTGCTGTTTTCAGAGCTACCTCTGGGAGGTAGCAAGTTGCTATTATTTAATTAACTAAAAGTTCTTAAGGGCAACTAGGTGGTCCAGTGGATAAAGCACTGGGTCTGGAGTAAAAAAGACCCGAGTTCAATTTTGACCTCAGATATTTACCAAATGCATGACCTTTGTCGAGTCACTTAACTCTGTTTCCCTCAGTTTCTTCAGCTGTAAAATGAACTGGAGAAAGAAATGGGAAACCACTCTAATATCTTTGCAAAGAAAACCCCAAATGTACTCATAGTGAGGTGGACACTATAAAAATGACTGACCAACAGTAAGGATTCTTTCAGGGAAAGATGGCTAGTACCCAGATTAAGCTCAGTATACCCAAAACAGAGCTCAACCTTACCAACTTCCCCAACCTACCTTTTTTATTATGTCCTCTCTATGCCCCATGTCTGCAGGATAGTAAACAACCTGGGTTTCTCACTCTCTCTGACCTCTTATATTCAAGCCATTGCCAGGTCTTATAGATTTTACCTTTGACATATCTCTCAAACATGCCTCCCTTTTCCTTTCTGACACTGCCATCACTCTAGTATAAACCTTAATTGCCTCACATCTGGAATATTGAACCTGATGATGTCTACCTTCCTTGAGTCTTTCGTCCAATCTATTCTCCATTCAAGCCACTGAGATGATTTGCCTCATATGCAGGTAGAATGATGTCACCCCAATATTTAATGAGCTCCAGTGGTTTCTTGTAGCCTTAATGAACACCAATTCAAAATTCTTTTTGGCATTCAGAGCTCTTCCTTACCTGACCACTTACTATTTTTTGAGTCTTCTTAGGCCTTATTCCTCAACACATACTCTGATCCAGTGATCCTGGCTGTTCCACAAATGAGACATTCCATCTCTCAGTTCTTTCAAGGTCTCTGATTGTCCCCCTTGCTCAAAATATTTTCTTCCCTCATCTCTGATTACTGACCTCTATGACTTCCTTTAAGTCCTAAATAAATTTCCATCTTCTATAGTAAGACTTCTCCAACCCCTCTTACTACTGGTGCCTTATCTTTTAAATTATTTTCTCTTTATTTTGTATATAACTTGCTGTGCATTTATTCATTTGCATTCTATCATCCCTATTAAAGTATATCTTCCTTGAGGGCACAGACTATTATTTTCCCCTTTTTGTATCACTAGCACTTAGCATGATATCTAACACATGTAGACACTTAATAAATATGCATTTGTTGATTTACTTTGCAGTTAGGGGACATGAGGAGTGAGAGTTCCTCTACCTGAGCTTCTCAACTCATAACATTAATATTATGCCAATATCTGTGACTGATATGACTATGGGACCATCTCTGTTCAATGTAATTTGAAACAACAGTATCAAGTCATTCATAGAACAGGAAAATTTATGCTCACTTACAGTTGGTACATCATAAAGGATGCTCTTGATGAATCCAAACACACTTACAGAAGCTCAGGAAGAGTATTCTGTATCTATAGTATGACGAAATACTTCTCTTTGAAGATTTTGTTGTGCTCAGGTCCAAATAATAGTGAAGTTTTTTGTAAATTAAATTGACTGTCATTATAAATAGATGAATATAACGATTCATCTCTGAGAACATTTCTTATATAATGCAGTAGAATAGGGTAATCTATGGGTTGATACATCAGTATATGTATCTTGGATAGGGAAAATTGATGGAAAACTTGGGCCCATAATTCCATAGTACAGAGAGTAGATAATATTGCTTTTCATTTAATAAATTTCACGGTACATTAATAATGATAATAAATACCAATTGTTAATTGCTTTAAATTTTGTGGAGCACTATATACTTTTTCATTTGATCTTCACAAAAATTCTACAAGGTAGGTGGTATTTTACTCATTTTACAGAAAAGGAATCTGAGACTGAGAAAGGTAAAGTTAGTTTCTGAGGAAAGATTTTAATTAATGTTTTCCTGACTACAATATAAGCCCAATTTTACATTCTGAGCCACTCAGTTTCCTAATCCCATTTATTGAAAGTTTCTCACTATGGCAAAAAACCTTCCCTTTCAATATTAATATGTGCTACTATAGAGGTGGTGTAGCATACTTAATAGTCTGGGCTTGGAATCAAGAATAACTGGGTTAAAATCCTGCCTGTAATACTTACAAGATATTTGATTCTGGGGAAATTAATTCACCTCAGTATTTCCCAGGCAACTTCCTAAGATCTATCTACTAGATAAGCTATGATTTTACTAATGTTGAGAGTCAATTTTTCCCTGAGAGACTCCTTGTTATTGCTCAGTTATTTTAATAGTGTCCAACTCATTGTGAGTCCATTAGGAGTTTTCTTTGCAAAAATATTAGAGTGGTTTGCCATTTCCTTCTTCAGTATATTTTAAGGATGAGGAAACTGAGGCAAACAGGGTTAGGTGACTCGAGAAAGACCATACATTTGGTAAATATCTGAGATCAAAATTGAACTTGGGTCTATCCAGAAGTCTGGATAGTAATTTTTCTTTGAAATTCACTTGGTTTCCCATATTAAATCCACAATATATACTTTATGTCATCTGGATTTAAATTCTGTTGATATTACAAGTATTTCCATAATCTTTTGCCAAACAACAGCAAGACTACTATCACCAATAAAAAAAGTGTTCTGATGTTATTACTTTTATGAAATTGAATTCTGCATCTTAGAACTTCCAAATCAGTTACTATTTTTTACCTTTCCAGCAGACCAGAAGGTAAAGAATTATGAAATATGCTTCCACCTGGCCTGATAATAAGATTGTGGTTGAGGGATTAAACAATTTCTATCTCTAAAATCTATTTTTAAAGAAGTAGCACACAGATCATTTTAATTATCTATTAACTTAAAAGCAGATTACTTCTGGAAGATGTTTGCAGTAAAATTCTGATCTGTCAGCAAATGAGGAAAGTGATTATTTTTCCATTTTGTATAGTACTTTTATAGAATCATTGCAATCCCCTATTTTGCACGATAAAAGCATCATAATGGCAGGAGTGGGATATTTAGATAAGATAGTTTGAACTGTTAGTGATTCTAAAATTGAATAGATGTTATAAAAACAAAGGAGCAGGGACAGAGCTCCATTATCCCTTTCAGCCAGGATATTGATGAAGAGGATTTGATGGGCCTTCCTCCCTTCTGGAAAATCAGGCTTCAGCAGCTCTTAGCTTTTTCCAGTCTGGATTTCTATGATTGTTACAGTGTCCAGAAAGGAGTTTCCAGGGGCTTGGGTCTTAAGCTTCCAAAGGATTGGATCTTTCTTCTAATATTCTCTATCCACTTAGAAAAATTCCAGAAATACCGGTAATTAAAGTAATTTACATATAGAGGACCATGGCATGCAGGCTGGATTGGAAAAACAATGAGAATTGCCCCAACTTTCATGGTGACTGAATCCTGCCACCTTCCCACTGCCCCAAGTGGTATTATAAAATATTTATTTGAATACTTCCAATGGAGAAGAATCCAAGACCTCCAAAGGCAGCCCATTTTATTCTTCCTGAGTTCAAGTAGGCAATCTAAAATTCCATCTTTTATACCTACTTTCCTTATCCATAGTTTTATCTTTTGACTATGAAGATGAAGAAAACTCTTTTTTATATGAGAGTACTTTAAATACATGAAGTCTTAGATTTTGCACAATTTAAAGACAAGATAAAACCTTTCTCCATCCCATTTCCATTTCTTCTATTCCCCAAACTAAATGGTATCCAAAGATTCTTCAAAAGATCATCACTAGGGAGAGGGTGGAGCCAAGATGGCTAGGTGAGAGCAACTACTCACCTAAGCTCTTAGACAAACTCCTTCAGATGTCCCTAAAAAAAAAGAACCTGACCAAATTTTGTAGGTGCAGAATCCAATAGAAGACAGACTGTGGCAGATTCCCAACCTAGGGCAGACTGGAAGGTCAACAGTAAGGATCTGTTCTGTGGAGATGAGCCCACAGCACACAGTTCAGCACATCCCACCACAGAGCAGCCAGAGCAGGAAACCCCTGAGGTGGCCTGGGGCAGCAGCAGGACAGCAGAACAGTAGAGTGGCTGCCCAGGGCAGGAGACCAGTGGGAACTAAGCAAGTGACAGACACTGAGCCCTACGTATCAGCCGCAGCTGCTCCTGAGACACTCAGCCCACAGCTTAAATGTTGGTAAGCCACCTACTTGAACTCCCAGGAACCAAAATTGCAGAATGATTGGTCAATTCTCTCTCTCTCTCCCCTTATTTATCTCAAAAGAACCATAAAATATTTGCCCAGAAAAATCCTGGATCACTGGGTTCAGCAGAAGGAGCAAACATTCTTATAGCATGTGAGGCTAGGAAAATAGCAAAGGAACATTCTTCTTACTGTGGCAGAAGCCAACTGGAAGGAGAGGAGGTGGGGTTGGGGGCAGCAAACTCGCACTGGGACAAAGGTGTGCCTAAGAGCTCCAAGGGAAACAGGAAGACAATAGGGCAGCCAGGATCACCAAGCACTGAGCTTGCCTCTGCTCTACCTCAGCTAAGGACATCTCCCATGATCATACCACCCTCCCCTAAAATTAACAAGTTAGCCCCAGGGCTAATCCAGAGAAACCCAAACAAATTTCAGCAGCCTTTTCTTTCTGACAGCAGTCAGTTCAGCACCAAGTATTTTAGAATTTAGCTGACAGAACTAGAGGCAACAACACACAAAGCTTCACCATCATGAGCAAAAAGCAAAGGAGGAAGGAAATGACCTTAAAATCTTTCTATGGGGACAAGGAGAAAAACATGAATACAAAAGAGGTCAGTATTGAGGCTGCACTCCCATCTGAAGCTTCAGAAGGGATTATGAACTGCTCACATGCACAAACAGTCCTGGAAGACCTGAAGAAGGAAATAGAAGAAAAAGTTGTCAATGATTTTAAAGGTATGAATAAAGAATTCACTGAAAAGAACAGCTCTTTAAACAGGAAAATTGAACAAGTGGAAAAGGAAGCACAAAACCTAACTGGAAAAATTGGACAGATGGAAAAAGAAGCATAAAAATAACTGAAGAAAATAATTCTTTAAAAGGAATAATTGGACAGATGAAAAAGGAGATGCAAAAGATAACTGAAGGAAACAATTTGATAAAAATTAGAATTGTCAGGTAGAAATTAATGACTCTATGACACATCAAAAAATCAGTAAAATAAAATCCAAGGAATGAAGAGATAGAAGAAAATGTAAACTATCTAACTGGAAAGACAACTGACCTGGAAAATAGATCCAGGAGAGAAAATTTAAGAATTATTTGCCTACCAGAAAGCCATGATGAAAAAAAAGAAACTGCACACTATCTTCCAAGAAACCATTTAGGAAAACTGCCCAGAAATGCTAGACCCAGAGGGCAAAATAGTCATCGAAAGAATCCACTGTTCACCTCCCAAAAGGGATCCCAAACTAAAAGCCCCAAGAAATATGGTTGCCAAATTCCAGAACTATTAAGTGAAGGAGAAAATACAGGAGGCAGCCAGAAAGAAACCATTCAAATATCAAGGAGCTACAGTCAACATCTCAAAGGATTTTATAACTTCTACATTAAGAGACTGAAGGAATTGGAATATGATATTTCTTAAGGCAAAGGATCTGGGACAATAACTAAGGATCAATTACCCAGCAAAGTTCAGCATAATATTTCAGGCAAGGAGATGGACATTCAATGAAATAAGAAATTTCCAGGATTTCCTGACAAAAAGGCCAGAACTCAATAGAAAATTTGATCTTCAAACACAGGTCTCAAGAAAGACATAAAAAGATAAACAGTGGAAAAGAAAAACTTTTTGCTCAATTTGGGCAAACTGTTTTCTTCCTTTTAAAGGAAGATGATATTTGTTAATCTTGAGAATTGTACATCTATTATGAAAGGGATATCTATGGATAGAGGGAACAGATATAAAGTAAAGATTTAAGCATGCTAAGGGATGGTAACAGAATGTGAAAAGAAGGAAGCAGAAAATAGTAAATTACATCACAGGAAGAAATACAAAATTATATTATAGTAGAGGGGAAGAAGGGAGGGAGATGAGCATTGTTTGAGAGGTACTCTCATCTGATTTGATTCAAGGAGGGAACAATAAACTTATTTAAGAATATGAATCTAGCTCTATAGGCAGTAGGAGGAGAAGGGGGAAGAAAGGGGAGGGGAAGCTAAAAGGGAGGAAAGAAGTAGTAAGGATAAAGGGGAGTAAAAGGGAGGGGGGCTGAAAGAAGGAAGGAAAGACTGAGGGAGGTGGTGGTGAAAAGTGAAAACCATACTGAGGAGGGGAAGAGAGATGGGAGAACTGAAAGCACAAATGGTGGGAAAGAGGAAAGACACAGATTGTAATAATAATTGTGAATGTCAATGGAATGAACTCTCCCATAAAATGGTGATGGATAGCAGAACAGAATAAAAGTCATATTCAAAGAATATGTTGTTTACAAGAAACACATTTGAAACAGGGGAATACACACAGGGCAAAGGTAAAAGGTTGGAGCAGAAGTTATTGTGCTTCAGCTGATGTAAGAAAAGCAGGGGTAGCATTCTAATCTCAGACAAAGGAAAAGCAGAAATAGATATAATCAAAAGAGATAAGGAAGGAAACTATATCCTCCTAAAAGGCAGCATAGGCAATGAAGCAATATCATTACTAAACATATGTGGTCCAAGTGGTGCAGCATTCATATTATTAGAAGAGAGGTTGGGGGAGCTGCAGAAAGAAATAGATAACAAAACTGTACTAGTGTGGGAGCTCAACATCCTCCCCTCTGAACTTGATAAATCTGACCTCTAAATAAACAAGAAAGAAGTTAAGGAGGTAAATAAACATCTGGATAAGGTAGATATGATAGATCGTTGGAGAAAATAGAATGGGAATAGAAAGGAATATACCATTTTTTCAGCAGTACCTGGCACATAAATAAAAATTGTCCATGCTCTAGGGCATAAAAACCTCACAATCCAGGGCAGAAAGGCAGAGATAGTCAATGTATCCTTTTCAAATCATAATGCAATAAAAATTGGATGTAATGAAAAGGCATGGAAAGATGAAGGAAAAATTAATTGGAAACTAAATAATCTAATCTTTTTTTTATTTAACTTTTTACATTCATTTTCACAAAATTTTGGGTTCCAAATTCTCTCCCCTTTTCTCCCCTCCCCCACCCCAATAGACCAAGCATTCTAATTTTCCCTATCACCAATCTGCCCTCTCTTCTATCATCCCTCCCTTCTCTTGTGCCCATCTTCTCTTTTGTCCTGTAGGGCCAGATGACTTTCTATTCCCCATTACCTGTATTTCTTATTTCCTAGTAGCAACAACAATACTAAACAATTGTTCCTAAGACTTTGAGTTCCAAATTCTCCCCATGCCTCCCTCCCCACCCATTCCCTTTGGGAAGGCAGGCAATTCAATATGGGCCCTATCTGTGTAGTTTTGCAAATGACTTCGATAATAGTCATGTTGTGTAAGACTAACTGTTATTTCCCTCCATCCTACCCTGCCCCCCATTGTTTCTATTCTGTCTTTTGATCCTGTCCCTCCCCAAGTGTTGACTTCAAATTGCTCCCTCCTCCCATTGCCCTCCCTATAATCATCCCACCACCCTTGCTTATCTCCTTCTCCCCAACTTTCCCGTATTGTAAGATAGGTTTTCATACCAAAATAATTGTGCATTTTATTTCTTCCTTTAGTCGAATGTGATGAGGGTAAACTTCTTGTTGTTGTTCTTTTCTCAGCTCTCCTCTTTTTCCCTCCATTAAAAAGTCTCCTACTTGCCTCTTATATGAGATATAATTTACTCCATTCCATTTCACCCTCTTTCCTCCCACTACATTTCTCTCTCATCATTTACCTTAATTTCTTTTAAGATATGGTCCCATCCTATTCAATTCACTCTGTGCTCTCTCTCTCTCTCTCTCTCTCTCTCTCTCTCTCTCTCTCTCTCTCTGTGTGCATGTGTGTATGTGTGTGTGTGTGCAGGCATATACATGTGTATGTGTATGTGTGTGTGTATAATCCCATCAACTACCCAGATACTGAAAAATTTTAAGAGTTACAAATATTGTCTTTCCATGTAGGAATGTAAACAGTTCACTTTTGGTAAGTCCCTTATGACTTTTCCTTGCTGTTTACTTTTTCATGCTTCTTCTCATTCTTGTGTTTGAAAGTCAAATTTTCTTTTCAGCTCTGGTCTTTTCATCAAGAATGCTTGAAAGTCCTCTGTTTCATTGAAAGACTATATTTTCCCCTGAAGTATTATACTCAGTTTAGCTGGGTAGGTGATTCTTGGTTTGAGTCCTAGTTCCTTTGACTTCTGGAATATCCTATTCCATGCCATTCGATCCCTTAATGTAGAAGCTGCTAGATCTCGAGTTATCCCGATTGTATTTCCACAATACTGGAATTGTTTCTTTCTAGCTGCTTGCAATATTTTCTCCTTGACCTGGGAATTCTGGAATTTGACCACAATGTTTCTCTTTTTGGATCTCTTTCAGGTGTGATCGATGGATTCTTTCAATACTTACTTTGCCCTCTTGTTCTACAATCTCAGGGCAGTTTTCCTTGATAATTTCATGGAAGATGATGTCTAGGCTCTTTTTTTGATCATGGCTTTCAGGTAGTCCCATAATTTTTAAATTGTCTCTCCTGGATCTATTTTCCAGGTCAGCTGTTTTTCCCATGAGATATTTCACATTCTCTTCCGGTTTTGTTTGGTGATTTCTTGATTTCTCAGAAAGTCACTAGACTCCATATGTTTCATTCTAATTTTGAGAGAACTATTCTCTTCAGTGAACTTTTGAACCTCTTTTTTCCATTTGGCTAATTCTGCTTTTGAAAGCATTCTTCTCCTCATTGGCTTTTTGAACCTCTTTTTCCAATTGAGTGAGCCTATTTTTCAAGGTGTTATTTTCTTCAGCATTTTTTTTTTTTTTTGGGTCTCCTCTACCAAGGTATTGACCCGTTTTTCATGCTTTTCTTGCATCTCTCTCATTTCTCTTCCCAGTTTTTCCTTCACCTGTCTTACTTTCTTTTCAAAATCCTTTTTGAGCTCTTCCGTGGCCTGAGTCCACCAGACATCCACCTGGGTTGTCTAGGATACAGAGGCCCCACCCTCCACGTCTTTCCCTAATGGTAAGAATATTTCCTCATCATCAGAATTGAAAGGCGGGAACATCTGCACCCCATCAAAAAAGCTCTCTATGGTCTTATTTTGCTTCCTTTTTCTGGGCATTTTCCCAGCCAGTTACTTGACTTCTGAGATTCCTCTGCACCCTCGCCTAGATCTGCCCAGCTAGTACTTGGGGTCTGAGATTCAAATGCTGCTTCCCAGTCTCAGTTTTATCCGCGGTGGGAGCAGCTGCTATTCAATGTGAGCTTAAGTTCTGGTGCTTGGGTGGGGGCAGGACCACCTCCCAGGCTCAATTCCCTCAGCTCCTTCAGGTGGTTTATGCAGAGACCTTCAGTAATGAAGATCCTGCATGCTCGGGGAGTCCGAGGAGCCACTGCTGCTGCCTCTGTCGCTGCCCCTGCCTCTGCCTCCGCCACTTTCTGCCCCTGCCTCTGCCTCCGTTGCTTTCTCCTGAGGGGGCTCGAGTCACAGAGACACGCTGCTCCTCTCTCGGCCAGCCGAGACGTCTCTCTCACTGACCTGTAGCATCTGTGGGCGGAGGGACCTTCCCAGGCACCAGAGATTCCGTCCCTGAAGCCTGCTTGGATCTGCTCCTCTGGGGCCGCCTGACCAGGGCAGGGCAGGGGTGGGCTCCACTTTCCGGAGTGCGACAGACCCTGGGGACGGCTCTCCAGGGCTGTCTGAAACGGAAATCTTTTCCACTGTGTTTCTGTGTACCTTGCAGTGATCCAGAATTTGTGGGGAGTTCTTCTTGTAGGAAATATATGGGCTGTGGGTTCAGAGTTAGCATACATGAGTCTTTCTACTCCACCATCTTGGCTCCACCCCTAAACAATCTAATCTTAAAGAAGGAGTAGATTAAACAACAAATCACAGAAACAATCAACAACTTCATTCAAGAGAATGACAATAATGACACAACCTACTAAATCTTATGGGATACTACAAAAGAAGTTCTTAGGGGAAGTTTTATATCTTTCAATGCCTACATAAATAAAATAGAGAAAGAATGTCAATGACTTGGTCATGTAGCTGAAAAAACTAGAAAAAGAACAAATTGAAAATTCCTAAGTAAATATAAAATTAGAAATACTGAAAACAAAAAAGAGATTAATGAAATTGAAATTAATAAAACTATTGAAATAAAAAATAAAATGAATAGTTGGTTATATAAAAAACTAATAAACTTGATAAATTTTTGGTGAAATTGGTTAAAAAATAGAAAGAAGAAAACCAAATTAATAATATAAAAAATGAAAGGGGTGAACTCACCTCAAATGTGGAGGAAATTAAAACAATAATTGGAAATTACTTTGTCCATCTTTACGCCCATAAATTCAGCAATCTAAATGAGATGGATATTTAATTGCCGAGATTAACAGAAGAGGAAGTTAATAATTAACCAAACCGATTTCAGAAAAATAAACTGAACAAACCATCCATGAACTCCCTAGGAAAAAATGTCCAGGACTGGATGGATTTACAAGTGAATTCTATCAAATATTTAAAGAACAGGAAATTCCAATAATATATAGACTATTTGGGAAAATTGGGGGAGAAGGAGTCCTCCCAAGTTCTTTTATAATATAAGTATGGTTTTGATACCTAAACCAAGAAGAGACAAAACAGAGAAAGAAAATAATAGACCCATTTCTCTAATGAATATGGAAGCAATATTTTAAAAAAGATTTTAGCAAAAAGAATACAGCAACTTATCATGAGAATAATAAATTATGATCAGGTAGGATTCATGCCAGGAATGCAGGATTGGTTAATATCAGGAAAGCTCTTAGCATTATTGATCATATCAACAACAAAAGTAGCAGTAACCGCAAGATTATCTCAATGGATGCAGAAAAAGCTTTTGACAAAATACAACACTCATTCCTATTCAAAACACTGGAGAGCATAGGAATAAAGGGATTTTTTCATAAAATAATAAGCAGTATCTACCTAAAACCTTCAGCAAGCTTTATATGCGATGGACATGAGTTAGATGCATTTCCAATAAGATCAGGGATGAAGCAAGCATGTCCATTATGACCAGTATTATTCCATGTGATACTAGAAATGCTAACTTTAGCAATTAGACAAGATAATGAAATTGAAGGAATCAGAATAGGCAAAGAAGAAACTAAGTTATCATTCTTTGCAGATGATATCATGATATACTTAGAAAATCCCAGAGATTCAGAAAAAAACTACTTGAAATAATAAACAACTTTTGCAAAGTTGCAGGTTATAAAATAAACCCACACAAACCTTCTGCATTTCTATATATTAGTACCAAAGTCCAACAGCAAGCGATAGAAAGAGAAATCCCATTGAAAGCTAGGGTAGACACTATAAAATATTTGAGCATTTACCTGCCAAAACAAAATCAGGGGGCGATGTGAACACAATTACAAGACACCTTTTGCACAAATAACGTCAGATCAAAATAAGTGGAAACACCTAAGTTGGTCATGGGTAGACTGAGACAATATAATAAAAATGACAATTCTACCTAAATTAATTTGCTTATTTATTGCCATACCAATTAAACTATCAGATAATTATTTTCTAGAGCTGGAAAAAAATATTATCAAAATTCATCTGGAAGAACAAAGAGTCCAGAATATCAAGAGGACTAATGGAAAGAAGTGCTAGGGAAGGTGGCCTAGCATTACCAGATCTCATCTTGTATTATAAAGCAGCAACTGTCAAAACCACTTGGTACTGGCTACAAAACAGAAGGGTAGACAAGTGGAATATACTAGGTACTCAAGACACATTAGACAACGAATACAGCAATCTGCTGTTTGATATACTCAAGGACAACAGCTTCTGCTATAAGAAGTCATTGTTCGACAAAAATTGCTGGGGAAACTGGATAGTGATTTGCTGGTAACTAGGCATAGACCAATGCCTGACACCATACACAAGAATAACGTCCAAATGAGTACATGATCTAGGTATAAAGATTGATACTATAGAAAAATTGGTGGAGCAAGGAATAGTATATTTATCAGCTACATGGAGAAGGGAAGAATTTTTGACAAAGAGGAGATAGAGAGCATTATGAAGTGCAAGGCACATAATTTAGATTGCATCAAACTGAAAAGTTTTTGCACAACTAAACCTAATGCAACCAAGATTCACAGGGATGCAGAAAACTGGGAAAGAATTTTTGCAGCTAATGTGTCTGGTAAAGGCCTCATTTCTGAAATATAGAGAAGTGAGTCAAATGTACAAAAATACAAGTCATTCCCCAATTATTAAATGGTCAAAGGATATTAACAGGCAGTGTTCAGAGGAGAAAATTAAATATATCTATAATCATGTGAAAAAATGCTCTAAGTCACTGTTGGTTAGAGAGATGCAAACCAAAACAACTCTGAGGTACCACCTATCAGACTGGCAAACGTGACAGAACAGGAAGATGATACATGTTGGGGAGGATATGGGAGAGTTAGAACATAAATTCATTGTTGTTGAAGCTGTGAGCTGATCCAGCCATTCTGGAGAGAAATGTGGAAGTATGCCCAAAGGGCTACAAAAATATGCTTCCCTGTTGACCCACCAATATCACTTCTAGAAATTTATCCCCAAAAGATCATAAAAATGGGAGTGGGTCCCACATGCATAAAAATATTTATAGCAGCACTCTATGGTGGCCAAAAACTGCAAATCAAGGGGATGCCCATCAATCAGGGAATGGCTGAATAAACTGTGGTATATGAACGTAATGGGATACTATTTTGCCATAAGAAATGTTGAGCAAGAATACTTTAGGAAGGCCTGGAAAAACTTATATGATCTGAAGCTGAGTGAAAGGAGGAGAACCAGGAGAACTTTGTGCACAGCAACGACCACAGTGTGCAAGAATTTTTTCTGGTAGACTTGGATCTTCATTGCAATGCAAGGCCTTAAAAAAATTTCCCAATGGTCTTTTAAGGCAAAATGCCTTCCACATACGGAGAAAGAACTATGGAATTCAATCGCAGAATGTAGGAGATCATTTGTGTGTGTGTATTACATTTTGATTTGTTATATGATTTCTCCCATTCATTTTAATTCTTCTTTACAGCATGATTATGGTGGAAATTTATTTAAAAGGAATGCATGTGTAAAACCTATATAAAAGTGTATGCTGTCTCAGTGATGGAGCAAGGAGGTAGAGGAAAAGTCCAAGTTATATGGTAGTGCTTTTAGAACACTGAAAATATATAAAATTAATTAATAGAAAATGACTAAGTACCAGACAACATGCTGGATAGTGAAGATGTAGAAATGAAACTTCACACCAATCCTAATCTCAAGAAACTTGAAATTGTGTGTAGGGGGAAGGGGAATTTTGAGGCACAACTACTATGACATATGCTGATCCAGCTAATAGCTGCCATATATGTCTTAACTGGGATATTGGCTTTTAATAAATGCTAATTGGTTGATATAACAGAAAAAAAAGATCATCACTTGGCATAATCTTGATAATTTTTCCATTAATTTATTTATTTTATCATTTAACATTTATTTCCACAATATTTTGGGTTGCAAATTTTCTTCCCATTACTCCTGGCCTCCCACCTCAAGATGACTACTTGTGATTACTCCTTACCACAATCTGCCCTTCCCTCTATCTCTCCCACGCCAGTCTTATTCCCTTCCCCATCACCTCCTTGAAAGATAAGATAGATTTCAATAACCCATTGCCTATACATCTTATTTCCCAATTGCATGTAATAACAATTTTTAACATTTGTTTTTAAAACTTTGATTTCCAAATTCTCTCCCTTCACCCCATCCCAAGTGGTAGGGCAAGCAATTCAATACAGGTTATACATATGTGGTTATGCAAAACACTTCCATAATGGCTGAACTCTTTTTTGATCATGGTCTTCAGGTAGTTCCATAATTTTTATATTGTCTGTCCTGGATCTTTTTTCCAGGTCAGTTATTTTTCTAATGAGATATTTCACATTGTGTTCTATTTTTTTCATTCTTTTGATTTTGTTTTGTAATTTCTTGGTTTCTCATAAAGTCATTAGCTTCTGTCTGCTCCATTCTAATTTTTAAAGATGTATTTTCTTCAGTGAACATTTGAACCTCCTTTTCTGTTTGGCTAATTCTACTTTTTAAAGCATTCTTCTCATCATTGGCTTTTTAGACCTCTTTTTCAAATTGAGTTAGCCTATTTTTAAAGGTGTTATTTTCCTAAGTATTTTTTGGGTTCTCCTTAAGCAAGCTACTGACTTGCTTTCCAAGGTCTCGTATGGCCTGAGCCCATTTCATATTCATTTTGGAGGTACTGGAGGTATAAGCCTTGACTTCCTCTGATAGGATGCATTATTCTCCTCATCTGAAAAGATGGAAGGAGATACTCGTTCACCAAGAAAGTAACCTTCTATGGTCTTATTTTTTTTTTTTATCTTTTTTGGACATTTTCCCAGCCAGTTACTTGACTTCTGAATCCTTTGTCAAGAGAAGGGTTCTCGTGCTCCTCCTCTCCTCAGGACTCTGCTCAAGGCTGAGATTCAGATCAGCTGCTCAATTCCCCTAGGGGTTTAGGGTGGGGACAGGGCCACCACTCAGGGCTGAGGTTCAAATCCCCTGCTCAATTCCCCCAGAGGCTTTAAGCTGAGCTACTTGGAAATGGAGTCAGGCTGCTTCTATGGCCACTATAGCCACCAACCACTCACTGCTGCTGCTACCACCCCCTCTGATGCCACTTGAGGCCACTGCTGGGGAGAACTTGCTCCCCTCTCATCCAGCTGGGAAACCCCTCCCAGACTGACTTTTGAACCTTTCTTTGTTGCTTATGGGTTGAGGGATCTGGAACCCTCCTGGTGAGGATTCTGTCCCAGAAACCCATTCTGGTCCTGTTCCTCCCTGTACTGGTCAATATATCTTATACTGAATTGCTTGCATTCTCAGTGGGGATGGGTGAGGAGGGAGGAAGGGACAGAAGTTGGCATTCAAAGTATTAGAAATGAATTGGTTTTGCATACAATTTGGAAATAAGAAATACAGGTAATGGGGCATAGAAATTTATCTTGCCCTACAAGAAAAGAGAGAAGATGAGTGTGGAAGGGAGGGGTGTGATAGAAGGAAGGGCATATTGAGGGAAATGGTAATCAGAATTCAAGAGGTCATAGGGTGGGGGAGGAGAGGGATGGAAAGAAAATTTACAACTCAAAGTTTTATGGAAGTGAATGTCAAAAACTAAAAATAAATAAATAAACATTAATTGTAAAAAAATAATATAGTAGAGAACCAGCTTCTCAAGAAAGGATAGACAGTAGAATTTGGAGATCCAGTAAAAAGACTGCTGATCTCTTTCCAGGGGGTAATGAAGGTAGTAATGGGTTTACAAACTTCTTTATTTCTCCAATAAAAATCAATGTTTGAAAATTGGATAAGTAACATTATGGTATAGTTGTAAAAACACTGGACAACACATGAGAGTTCCTGTGGCTAATCTTACTCTGCTACTAATTGGTTGTATGAACATTGCTTTGTAATTTCCTCTTCTAGTGGGAGAAATACAGAGGACAATATCCTTAGAGCAGAGGGGATAACACCAGGCTTAACCTTTCATTCCTTTTTTTTATCATTTAGTTTTAACACAGTTTATAACAGATAAAGCAATTCAAACTTTTGGTCAGGTGATATTTCTTTCTAAAGCATTTACAATATGTAGCAAAAAAGAATATTTTTTAAAACATTCACCAACTGCGACAAAAATAATATTTATGTTGCTAACTTAACAAGTTCTTGACCTGATTGTCTCCACAGTATTACTTTGAAATAAAGGATCCTAACTTATTGTTGTTGGTCTAAAGTCCTATGCCTAATAGCTTAATTTTCAACAACCTCGAATGTTCCCCTACCTATAGTCTGTGACTGAATAGATTTGGTATTAAGCTTACAAACCTTTTGACTATAGGAAATTGCCACCAAGAGTAGGGACATTGCAGGGATACAATATCTTCCCATCTTCATGTCATTTCCAGGCAGGATTAGATTATCCACTTGCATTCAGTCAGACTTAAAGTCTGTCAGGTATCAGTGGGGAAATTGAGTCAGGAGAATCCCACCTCAGCCCATGCTGAACAGCCACTCTCCCACCCTTCCCATGAGATCACCTATGCCGTTCATACCAGCATCTCATCAGATTACTGGCATCATGGATTGGAGACTCAGATTGCCTTTCTTGCTCCCCATACCTGGAGGTAGACTTAGAAGAACAGTCACTTAACAGTCCCATAGCATCTAAAAATGGCAAGTTCCAATAACCAGGTTTCAAATATGATTCTAGTTTCATTTTGGCTAAGGAACATCTTTTGAGGCAAGTCTTAAGTGGCTTACATGCCTTTCTATATATGTTCTAGTTCCTGATTAAATGGCAAGCATAAAATCAAATTTACCATTGAAACCTTGACTTTTCCATCAATGCCAAATTTTACCCGAGGTTACCTTCCTCTAGGAAATTTAGACTGAAATTCGTTTCTCCAAACTAAAGATTTCATTGATTTATTCTCAGTAATTAATTCAGTCTATTGTTTTATCTACTCTCATTTATTTATTTATTTGTTTGTTTGTTTATTTATTTATCTATTTATGTAAATTTATTTATTTAACTTTTTACATTCATTTTCACAAAATTTTGGGTTCCAAATTTCCTTCCCATTTATTCCCTCCCCCAACCCTAATACACCAAGCATTCTAATTTCCCCTATCACCAGCCTGCCCTCTCTTCTACCCTCCCTCCCTTCTCTTGTCCCCATCTTCTCTTTTGTCCTGTAGGGCCAGATGTCTTTCTATTCCCCATTAACTGTATTTCTTATTTCCTAGTAGCAACAACAGTACTGACAGTTGTTCCTAAAACTTTGAGTTCCAAATTCTCCCCATCCCTCCCTCCCCACCCATTCCCTTTGGGAAGGCAGGCAATTCAATATAGGCCATATCTGTGTAGTTTTGCAAATGACTTCCATAATAGTCATGTTGTGTAAGAAAAACTACATTTCCCTCCATTCTATCCTGCCCGACATTGTTTCTATTTTGTCTTTTGATCCTGTCCCTCCCCAAGAGTGTTGACTTCAAATTGCTCCCTCCTCCCATTGCCCTCCCTACCATCATCCCCCCCCAGCCTGCTTGTCTCCTTCTCTCCCACTTTCCTGTATTGTAAGATAGGTTGTCATACCAAAATGAGTGTGCATTTTATTTCTTCCTTTAGTTGAATATGATGAGGGTAATGTTTTTTTCTCAGCTCTCCTCTTTTTCCCTCCACTAAAAAGTCCCCTGCTTGCCTCTTGAATGAGAGGTAATTTATTCCATTCCATTTCTCCCTCTCTCCTCCCACTACATGTCTCTCTCACCGCTTACCTTAATTTCTTTAAGGATATAGTCCCATCCTACTCAATTCACTCTGTGCTCTCTGTCTCTGTATGTGTGCGCACACATGTGGGTACATGTGTGTGGCTATGTGTATGTGTGTGTGGTCTCACCAACTACCCAGATACTGAAAAGTTTTAAGAGTTACAAATATTGTCTTTCCATGTAGGAATGTAAACAATTCACTTTTGGTAAGTCCCTTATGACTTATCTTTGCTGTTTACTTTTTCATGCTTCTTCTCATTCTTGTGTTTAAAAGTCAAATTTTCTTTTCAGCTCTGGTCTTTTCATTAAGAATGCTTAAAAGTCCTCTATTTCATTGAAAGACCATTTTTTCCCCTGAAGTATTATATTCAGTTTTGCTGGGTAGGTGATTCTTTGTTTTAGTCCTAGTTCCTTTGACTTCTGGAATATCCTATTCCATGCCCTTCAATCCCTTCATGTAGAAGCTGCTAGATCTTGTGTTATCCTGATGGTATTTCCACAATACTGGAATTGTTTCTTTCAAGGTGCTTGCAATATTTTCTTTTTACCTGAGAATTCGGGAATTTGGCCACAATGTTCCTAGGAGTTTCTCTTTTTGGCTCTCTTTCAGGCAGTGATTGATGGATTCCTTCAATATTTATTTTGCCCCCTGGTTCTAGAATCTCAGGGCAGTTTTCCTTGATAATTTTCCCCTTGCAATTGACCTTGTCCCTTCTTGAAAGTGTTTATATCTAGTGACTCCTTTCTCCCATTTGCCTTCCCTTCTACCATTCCCCTCGCTCCACTTGTTGCCTCCTCTCCTACTTTCCTCTTGTGTGATATAAATTTTCATATCAAATTTTGTGAGCATGTTATTCCCTCCTTCAGCCACACGTGGGGAGAGTTGCTTTAACCCTCTCCTTTATTCCCTCCATTGAGTAAGGTTTTTCTTATCTCTTTTTTGAGTTATAGCCTGTTCCAATCCATTACTCCCTTTCTCTTACAGAAATTTTCCTCCTTCAACCCTTAATTTTTATTTTATTTTATTTTATCTTTGCATGTGGATATCATCTCTTCTGATATAAGACACCCTGTACTGTCTATCTATCTATGTGTATGTGTGTGTGTGTGTGTATGTACAATCTCTCCAACTACCCAAATACTGAGAAAAGATTCAAGAGTTAAAAATATTTTCTTTCCATGTAGTAATGTAAACAGTTCAGCTTTAGAGAGTCTTTTATGATTTTTCTTTTCTGTTTACCTTTTCATACTTCTCTTGATTCTTGTCTTGGGAAGTCAAATTTTTAAATACAGATCTAATCTTTTCCTGAACATGAATTCTTAAAAGTCATCTATATCACTGAATGACCATTTTTTCCCTTGAAGTATTATATTCAGATTTGCTGGGTAGGTGATTCTTGGTTTCAATCCCAGTTCCTTTGATTTTTGAAATATCCCACTCTAAGCCCTTTGATCCTTTCATGTTGAAGCTGCCAGATCCTGTGTTATCCTGATTGTATTTCCACAGTACTCAAATTGTCTCTTTCTAGCTGTTTGGAGTATTTTTCCCTTGATCTGAGGAACTCTGAAATTTGGCCACGATATTCCTAGGAGTTTCTCTGTTCAGGTTTCTTTCAGGAGGTGATGAATAAATTCTTTCAATATCCATTTTGCTCTCTAATTCTGTAACATCAGGGCAATTTTCCTTGATAATTTCATAGAGGATAATGTCTAGACTCTTTTTTTGATCATGGCTTTCTGGGAATCTCATAATTTTTAAATCATTTTTCCTGGATCTATTTTCCAGGTCAGTTGTTTTTCCAATGGGTTCTTTCACCTCATCTTCTAATTTTTCAAATTTTTGGTTTTGTTTGTTAACTTCTTAGTTTAACTCGTAGCCATTCGTTTCCCTGAACTCAATTCTCTTTCTCAACAAATAATTTTGTTCAGTGAGCTTTTGAACCTTCTCCTCCATTTGGGTAATTCTGCTTTTAAAAACCTCTTTCTCCTCGTTGGCTTTTTGGACTTCTTTTTCCAATTGAATTAGCCTTTTTTTAAAGCTGTTATTTTCCTCAGCATTTTTTTTTTTTTGGTTCGCCTTTCATAAGCTGCTAACTTGTTTTTTTAAGGTCTTCTATTGCCTGAGTCCAGTTTAAGTTCCCTTTGGATGCAAGGGCCTTGACTTCCTCTGACAGTATGCCTTATTCTTCCTCATCTGAAAGGATGGAGGGAGACACCTCTTCCCCAAGAAAGTAACCTTCTATGGTCTTATTTTTTCCCCCTGTTTTGGGCATTTTCCCAGCCAGTTACTTGACTTCTGAGTTTCCTCTCCACCTTCTTGACTCCAGTTCTGACAAGCCAGCCCTTGGGGGCTGAGATTCAAATGAGCTGCTCTCTAGCCTCAGGGGCTTTTGACGTGGGCAGTGCTGCTATTCAGTGTGAGATTAAGATCAGCTGCTCAAGTGGGGCAGGGCCATCACTTGGGGTTCAGTTCCCTCAGGGGGTTTACAAGGAGACCTTCAACTATGAATGCAGGCTACTGTCTCCTTTGGGATCCCCATCTGCTGCTGCCTCTACTGCTGCCCCCTGAGGAGGCTTGAGTTATGGAGCCACCCTGCTCCTCTCTCAGCCAGTTGGAAAGGCACTCTCAGTGACCTTTGGTGCCTGTGGGTTGAGGGATCTGTGCCGCTGCTGGAGATTCTGTCCCTGAAGCCTACTCAGATCTGCTCCTCTTGGTCTTCATGGCCAAGGCAGGGCTGGGCTCTACTCTGGGTCTGGTGCATGACAGACCTTTCCTGTTGGTTTTTCAGGTCTCTCTGGAACAGAAATCTCCTCCACTCCACTGTTCTGTGGCTTCTACTGCTCTAGAATTTGTTGAGAGTTCTTTTTTACGGGTATTTTATGGGCTGTGGTGTAAGAGTTAAGTGTATGTGCTTCCTTCTACTCCACCATCTTGGTTTTTCCCCTTCAACCTTTCATTCTTGATGCCAAGAAAGGTTAGACACTTGCTCAAAGTTACTAGGATATAAATAATAAAGTCAGGATCTGAATTCTAGTCCAATGACACCAACATCAATACTCTTACTCTTGTACTCTGATCCATTTCACTTTCTGTCTAAATTTTGAATTAGATAATTTAAGTTGACTCCTAGCAATATTTTTTTTTCTGAACTCCATATTCTCCAATTAACAGATACCTAATATCTTTCACAGTCCTGGAACTAAACAAAGTCACCCTGTTATACTCAACTCAATCTCATTCTCTTTAGCTCATGTATCAATCATCTAATTTTAAAATTACATATCATCCTTCTTAATATACATTAATTTAATGAATATATTTTCCTAATGTAACTGACTGAAAAACCTTCTATCCAGCCTTGAAAGGAATGTTTACTACTCAGGCAGTTTTAGCCAATAATTAAATACCTACTATACTCCCTGCACTAGATCCAGCACAGGGAACCTGCAATGTAAAGACAAAAGTCTGTATCTTCTTTCTAGGAGCTCACAGTTTAACGGAGAGACAACATGCCTACAAAAGTTTGTAAATAAATGATTTGCAAAGATAAATGGCAAATTATCAACAGAGGGAAGCCAGTAACATTAGTAGGGATGAGGAAAGGCTTTTTGCATTGAATTATAAGAATCCAGTGGAAAATTTACCCCTCTGGCTCTTCAAATTTTATTGGTACTGTAGATACTATTCATTTTCCTGAATATAATCATGTGAGTTCTTTGTGAAGCAGCTGGTGGCACAGTAGATGGAGCACTGACCCTGAAGTCAGACAGGCCTGAGTTCAAATCTGGACTCAGACATTACTACCTGTGTGATTTTGGGAAAGTCACTTAATCACTGTTTGCCTTAGTTTCATCAATTGTTAGATTGATTATCATAATAGCACCTACATCACAGGGTCGTTGTGTATATCAAATGAAATATATGCAACGATGCTTAGCACATTTCTTGTCACATAGTAGTTATTATATAAACATTTTTTCCTTTACCTCTCTTCCCTCCCAAATAACAGCAAGTTTAAATGTGCAAATATGCTGAGGCCTAAGGATCAAAAGTCAAAGTCTTATCTCCTATTGTATTTCCTTTTCAACTGCTTGCTCCTATCAGACTTTGATGCTTCTTAGACTTTAGGTCCTAGTTGCATAGGCTCAGCTATGAGAAATTATAAAACAATTCCCAGGACGTTTAAGTGAACCCTGATCATTAGAAGAGCATTAGAAAGTTTTTCTCCTGTTTCATTTCCTATTTCTTTCTCCCATACTTATGTAAGAAATGTTTAAGATCATTCCAATATGAATTAGTCATTCATTTGAATTTCATACTTTTAATTATCATGAAGCTTGAAAAAAATGTGTGTATTGTTAAATCTGTCAAATTTAACAGATGTTTTAAGTTGTTAAGTGGCACAGTGGATAAAACACAAGACCTAAAAACAGGAAATCTCATCTTCATGAGGTCAAATCTGACTTCAGATAGTTACTAGTTGTGTGATTCTGGGCAAGTCACTTAACCTTGCTTGCCTCAGATTCTTAATTGCAAAATGAACTGGAGAAGGAAGTGGCAAACCACTTCAATATCCTTGTTAAAAAAAAGGATATTTTTTGAAGAATTTGACCTGATGGAAAAATGACTGAACAACAAGGTGAATTTGATCCCAAAATAGAACTCTACTCAATTCTCATCATCTTAGAGTGCTGTTCACCACTTAAAATTATTATTTGTTTAGCATAGATGCCAGCTAGACAGGCTTGGGGGAAAGGGACATAAGCAGTCCCCTGAGTATATTACTATGGGATTACCTGTCTCCTCAAAAGAAGAACTAGTCCCCATAAAGCTCTCATTTTATTCCGACCTTGTATTTCTGAGAAACAAATGTGTCTTGAAGTCTAGTCTAATGCCCCCATTGAAACAGAGGTTATAAGCAGGATAAATGAAAAGAGCTATTCAAACATGAATCAGTAGCAATAACAAATTACACATAGCACTTACTATGTGCTAAGTGCTTTACAATTTTAATTTTATTTGAGACTCACAACCCTCTTGGAGTTAAGTATTATTAATATCTCCATTTCATAGATAAGGAAACAGAGACAAACTGAATTTAAGTGACTTGCCCAAGATCATGCAGCTAGTAAGTATCTGAGACTGAATGTGAACTCAAATCTTCCTGATTCCAGGCCCTATACTCTATCTGTTGAGCCACCTAGCTGTCCATAGAACAAGATGTTTTATTTCTATGCAAGAAAAGGAATGCTAAGCAGTAGACACAGAATGATTACACTTGGTCAAGAGCTTCATGTTAATGCCTCATTGAGACATTTCCAAATAGCTCATTTGTGAGATTTGTATATTAGGAATTTTATATTGTCTATATTGATTATAGGCTGATTGATTCCAAGCTGTCTTTCTTTCCTTTTTTTCTCTCTTTCTTTCTCTCTCTTTTCTTTCTCTCTTTTTCTTTGTTTCTTTTTCTTGCTTCCTTCCTTTCTTTCTCTTCCTTCCTTCCTTCCTTCCTTCCTTCCTTCCTTCCTTCCTTCCTTCCTTCCTTCCTTCCTTCCTTCCTTCCTTCCTTCCTTCCTTCCTTCCTTCCTTTTTTCTTTCCTTTCTTTCTTTCCTTTCTTTCTTGTCTATCTCTCTGTGGGTAGTTCTTTCCCTCTTAGTACATTTGGCTTATTGCGTACATCTTCTGCTGCTTCTGCAATTACTGCTGCAAGTGTCCTGGTAACAGACTAGCATTGCTCATGTGCCAAATAAGGGGAACATGACAGCTGCCTTTTGAGGTATAACAAGATCTTGTATCAAGGGGAAAAAAGACACAGATAGAAGGTGGCCCCACACTTGACACAGACTTGACTAGGAAACCAGGATTTCACAGCTTGTGATCTGAAGAATGGAATTGTATAACCTCATCAATCCTCCAGATCACAGTACCATCTTTACACTCAAAGACTGACAAAAAGAAAATCTAGAGGGGTTAAGATTGTCCTCTTTTCCATACAATTGTGTCTCAGCATCCATTTGAATGAATCTTAATGTTCAAGGGGAAGCAAAGAGAAAGTATTGGTGCCTCTGTAGGAGGATGAAGGGGGAAGGATCCTTTCATCATGCATCCTTATTGAGGTGCTACATTGGTCCTTCTAGTCTACCACACTATGTTGGACTAGAGTGTGAGGTAAAGGCGAGTACTAATAATGTAATTGTGGAATAAAGTAGGTTATGCATTTATATCAACTAAATCTCTGTAATATAGAGATTTCAGTTTGATGAATTATGTTCTTTTAAGGATACCTTCTCTCCAGTGGTACAAAAATATTCTTCCAGGATACTTTAGAAATGCTAATAATTGCAGGAGGAATGTATCATAATGAAAAATTATACACCAAAGAGTCTTTATCATTGAATTATCTTCTTATATTGATTCTAAACCTTTACAATCATTCACGATTGACTAAATCCAAATTGACTTGGCTTTGTTGCTTGCATGAAGCCTATTTATCTGAATGCTGACATCATTTTGATCAATACCCTATGGATACATATATAGCAGATTTTTAGAAAGGCTTTTAAATATTTTAAGGATGTAGCTTTTTGGTAGATCAATAAATTCCCTGTAGTTATATAATATTTGTTTAGGGTCTGCTTCATCAGCCTTAAATAGTTTTCCACAGCTGAGTCTTACATGAATATTTTATTTAGAAACTATGTCTTTTGGAGGACAGTGTAAGATGATCTTGCATTATTCCAAATTAGGTCCATTTTCTTTTTCATGAACATCTATTTAATGTATAAAATCAAAACCTCTGTATTTGTTAGCAATATGTTTTTGCATATATATTTATGTGCACATGCACATGTCCTCCATATTTATATGAATGTGCATGTAGATATGTGTACATATATATACATATATATATACACACGTAAAATTCTCTATTGTCAAAATAGTTTCACACTGTCACTGATTTTGTGTGCATAAATAAATATATATAAAACATTTTTCATAGATTATGATGTTCTAAAGATGAACAGTTTGATAAAGACAAAAGCACACATAAATTTTGTCTAGAACTATCTTTTTATCCCTAAGTAAATTTTAATCCTAAAAAGAGCTGAATTACTGTGAAACCCTTTCTCCATCATATGGTTCTAAGATACCATATATCAGAAATGGAAACCTACATATCAGAAATAATTTTAGCATGCCAAGTATGTTACTTACCTTGAATAGTGTATCCTTACTGTCCCTAAATGCCCTGTCACTCTCTCTGCTCTTCAAAAATATAGAAAAAAATGATAAGTTCAAGTTCTTGTGATTTTATTTCCCTCAATTCTTTTTAATTTAATTCAAGTTATTTAATTTCTATTGTGTGCATGGCACTGTGCTAGCAGTTAAGGAATCAAAATAAAGAAAATATCAAAATTGGAGCAGTTGGTAGAAATTTAAGAGAGATGATTTCATATTTCATAGATGAAATAGATTTTTGACAATTAGAGATATCAAAAAGTGGAATGGTCTCTCTTATACACAGTGTAGTTCTTATTTTCTGGAGTTTTTTTAGCTAGAGTTAAAATGATCACTTATAAGAGACACTTTAGCCCTGTTCAGGTCTTGTTTGAACTATATATAGGACTGTTAACCTCTGTGTGTGTGTGTGTGTGTGTGTGTGTGTGTGTGACAGACTCTTTTGGTAGTCTAGGGCAGTGATGTCAGACTCAAAGAGAAATAGATCCCTGTGGATCACATAATACCACAAATTCACATTAGCTCTGTTGTAGTATATTCTAAAAACTTTTTCTTAAACACTTCTCATTTATTCTTTAATATGGTTCAGGCACACTCAGTTTTGCCACACTTACTGCCCTTATGCCACTCTAAATTTGACAGTGCTGATTGTGTGAAATCTATGGATCACTTCTAAGATTTATGTTTTTGCTTTCATTCATAATTGGCAAATACTAAATTTTAGTAAAATGTGCAAAATGAGGAATATACTTACAAATATATGTATATACACACATATACAAGCATACATGTACATGCACAGGTACATACATAAATCCATGCATGTATATATGTACATATACACATTAATGTATATACCCATATGCATATTGTATATGTGTATATACACATACATAATACACATACATATACATTTATACATGCATGCATACATTTTATATATATATATATATAACTTTTTCCCATTCAAGTTCACAGACATGTTGAAATCTACCTACAGACTCTTTGGTCTATGGATTCAAGGTTAAGTCTTTCCCCCTTAATCTTCCCTCTAAGTTGTATTATTTACTACTCTATCAGATACAATACTCAAAAATATATTCTTTTCACTAGTAAGAGCCATTGTTTTCATAATTTAGGAGGGTCAATATATTGAAAATTAATTTTAAATTTAGTGTCTTTGATGAGATTGAGAATATTTGGGGGAATGAAGTTCTTGTATGGATACAATTTTAATGATCCCAATTTAAACAAAACAGATTTCAATCACTAAGTTCCTTTTAATCGTTTACTCATGATCAAAACTGGACTATGCTATGGAACCATTGTAAGGGCTACCTTGTAAACTTTGTGTTTCAGGAGAAATACAGCATATTAGTTTGGTGTTGTGGGAAATAGCAGACATTCTTGATGGAAGTTATGCAGATATCTTGTTGTGAATAAAGTTAAAATTACTATAATCAAGAACATTCTTGAATAACTGCTTTGTGTTACATATTTGAGATATAAAAAAAACTTTAATAAAGTATTTACCTTTGAGAAAATTTTCACATATAAGTAATTATAAGCAGAAAATTTTGACCCAATCCAAAATCGTATTACACCAAACACAAAGGGATAGTTCAGCTTATTTGTTGAAATGAACACTGAAAGGAGTGGATCATTATTAGGGTATATAACAAGTGATCAACTTGGAATATTTTCCAATAATTTCACTCAGAACCTAGAAGCACTTTTAAAATTAGTTGTCTTATTCCCTGTTGACAGGATTGTTATCACGTCACTTACCTCTCTTTAGATTATGTCATATCTTTTCATAAGAGGAGAGGAGAGGGAATGCATTTAAGCCAACAAATAAAGAGTATCACTTTATGAAGTGTTCTATATACATATTCCTAACCTCCTTGTACAAAGAAGGGAACAAAACACATTCTAATATGTCTCTTTAAGGACTATTATAATTACACAGCATTCATTTTCACATTTTGGGGGTTTTGATTTATGTTGTTGTGCTCCTAATATATTGTTTTCCTAGTTCTACTTACTTTTAAAGAAAACTTCTGGGACATTTTTTGCTCTAGAGGCTATCAATACTAGTTTTTTCATTTTATTAATTTCACCACGGAGGTAGATTTAGAATTATGAAATTTATCAATAATTAAAACTGTACAAAAGCAGATTATGGAATATTTAAAGGTCATTGATTTCCTCATCGATAACATCTCCCATTCCTGGAGCTGTTTGGTGATTGTGTTATCGAATGGATTTTTCCTCAACTATGGGATGGAGTAGAAAGCTTCTTCAATCCTCTCAAACTCAGAGTTCTTGTATTTCTTTTCTCATATCCATAGGTAGAATGTAGCCAATGAAATCAGGTAATGTATATTTGTGTAGATACATTCACCTTTTTTCGGGATCCTAAAGGAGATTTTGAATGAAGAAGGAAAATATTCATAGATTACTTCTAAGCCATAGAGCATGGCCAGTTTTTATGAAAAGCAATGAAATTGTCCAATGATCCACAGAAGGAAACATATAAGATGTGGGGAAGAATAGCTGGCATATCAGTGAATGAAAAAAGTAAACTAAGAATATTAATGTGAAAATATAGAAATAACCTTAGATTGCTATTGGTTGAGACATTATCCATGATGGAAATATAATAATGAAAAGACACAAATTATTCAAAAGAAATATTAGATTGGAAAGGTAGTTTAATAATCTTACATGTCAAAAAGACATGCTTTTTTGTGACAATTTATGAACCAGAGTAAAGAATGTGGTGGAAAGAAAAGATAAAGAACAATGGAAGCAAAAGTGAAGAAGATATTGTGGTGGGAATATGTATTATAATGTGCCCAGCCCATCAGAGGACACATGGAAATCTGAATTCTAGTATATCAGAAAGTTGACCTTAAGGCAAAACATAACGCTATTTTATAGTTTTAATTATTCAGAATTTGATGAAGTCTCTCTTTAAATTCAGAAGAACTGAAAAATTCCTGACAAATGTTTGTTTTTGATAATTTCATTATTCAGAAGTAGATGAAGTAACACAGAAAACAGTTATTGTAGACATTATTCTGTCCAATAAAATAAACTAATTCCCCAGCTAGGAATTTCTGGAATATGAGGAGGAAGTTATCTTGCAATTGTAGAATTTCTGTCAAAAAAGAGAATGGAATTGAAAGCACATTTGACACAGATCTTATATTTTGTAACTGCAAATTTTGAAGAGTTCAGAGGAAGAATTTTAGTATCTCATAGATTACATTTCCATGAGAGAAATCAGTTCAAGAGAGACAATAATGGTCCCATGAATGAAATTTTAGCAGCAAAATGTAAACAATTCAAATATGGTTAAACTGGAAACTTATTGATCAATTAAACTTAAAACGTAAAAAAAGTACACACTCACACACACACACACATACACGAAAAAGAAGCAAGATCCTAACTGAGGATAAATACAAGGTTATGTCAGCCCTGAAGGAATACTGTCAGAAGAATTAAACTCCAGGATAAATTAAGGTGATGATAATTGCTAAGGACATTTTTATTTATGTTAGAGACAAAAAACAGGATTAATAAGATATTAGAGTTGCCTGTTGGGGTAAATATATTAATTAAGAGGGAAGATACTTATTTTAACGAATAATGACAATTATTCATAAAACCACAGCAGCTAAATAAAAAAAAGGAATATTATACTTGCATTTTAAGGTTTTCAAAACTCTTTATATATGTTAGGATTGGCTTGAAGAGGATCTGAATTCAAATTCTCCTTCAAATATTTAATAGCTAGCACTTTGACCCCTGACAAGTCACTCATCCTCTCTAAAACTGTTCACTTGTTTGCAAATATAATAGCACTTGCAACCACAGGTTTGTTATGAGATCAAATGTAGTAATAAATATAAACTAATCTGAAAGCCTTAAAGGTTAATGGTATCCAGCATCAATCATATCATTACCATCACCACCATCACAATTTAAGTGACTTGCCCAAAGTCTTTCAGGTTGTAAATTTCAAAGACAGAATTTAAACTCAGGTCTTCTGACTCGAGAATCATGCATTTTTTTTGGGTCACGCTTCTTCCTAAATATCAAGAAGGAAGGTAAAAAAAGGGAATAGCGGCTCTACCAGCAGATCAATACAAAGACAAAATTCATGATGGAGGTGACCCAATTTTGAATCATTCAAGGAATAACATTTTAAGCTATCTGAGAGAGGAGAACATACCATATGTTTGGGAAAAGCAATCTCACTGTTAACTTTCCCAAAATGATTATGTCAACATACGTAATTTCTAAATATTTCTTTTCTGTAGAAAAACTTTATATCAATGGCACATGGTATTATTGTAAGTAGTGAAAATATCCTTGTTCATGATATAAAAGGGAAAGAGAAATTTTAGAAAATAATTTTCTGTGTGTGTGTATGTGTTTAAGATGCAGTTCCCTGAAAGGGAGTTTATAGAATTTCACCATTTACTGTTGATTTTTAAAAGGTCTATTTTTAATTTGGTAAAAAGTCTAGTTGTAAAAAAACTTTCCTCTTATAAGGAAGTCCCCATCAATAGAATCATAACATTTCTCGACAAATACAACTACAAAGAGAACTTGGTTCAATGATCCTCTTATATCAATATCAAAGCCTAAAACATGGGTATGCATGCTAAAGAATGGTGTTTAATGTTTTTGTGAAGGGCAGATAGGTGGTGCTGTGGATAGTGTTAGGTCTTGAGTCAGAAGGATCTGTGTTCAAATCTAGACTTAGGCCCTTACTGTGTGACCCTGAGCAAATCACTTAAACCTTGTTTGCTTTAATTACTCATCTGTGGAATGAGCTGGAGATGGAAATCTAAAACCACTTCAATATCTTTGTCAAAAAGCACCCCCCGCCTCAATGGGATCACAAAGAGTCAAACATAACTGAAAGCAACTGGACAACAACAATAGATTCTCAGAGTTTATGTTAAATAATGATTCTCTATTTGATGGTAATATCTTTCATATGATCTTCAATTTGCATTGTACTGATTACAATAAACCCCAAGAAAAACAAAAACAAACAAAAAACATGGTCTTCAATGAGATTTGTTACTACCCTAAATGATTGACTTAACAATACAGAAGTTAATAACAAGATACATAAGGAATAACTATTATCCTTTTTTTCAAATTGTGATTGTTTGGGCATCTTATTTATTCAGTTGATCTGTGCATGTATTACATAGACAGGCATGGGAGGTATGCAAAAAATATGTCATGAAGTACAAAGAAAAAAGAATTTGGATTGTTTTTATTTGAGAAAATATATGGCATTCTTAAGTGTTTCTAAGCTATTACCTGAAACAGCATGAACCAAAATATCTTTTTAATAGTAATATTTTTTGTGTTGCTGTGATACAATATCACCATGAGACTATGTATCAAGAAATATCACAGTGTCCAAAGAATGCAAATTGTGGATGTTTCAAATGGAAATAGAGTGAATTATATAATGAGAGTTATCAAATAAGAACTCATATGTAATTATGCTAGCACATTCCTACCCTGAAAAGAATGATCACAAAAGGAAGTGATCTACTTATATATGGTATAACAATGTGCTGCCCAAGTGCAGCACCGCTACCTAGAGAATTTCTAAAAGCCTAGTTCAAGATTGCTAATGAATTGATCAAATCTTTATTAGAAATTTTAAAGGACACAGTGAAGAATTTCATAGGATGAATAAGGATGCCTTAAATGGGTTAGAAACCACCTCATTACAGAAACACTGAAGTACTGTATTCAAGTTGTAAAGCATCCACAGCAAGAGAAGTTATAGTTCCCCTGCTTTTAAGCTTCTTTAACCATATCCATAATATTATTGTTCATTTCTAGGAAGTAGGTTATAGGAAAGCAATTGAAAAATTAAAGTACTTCCAAAAGCAATTGATTCCCCATGAAAGGGGGTTCAAATATATGCCATACAAAGATATCTTTTAGTAATGATGAATGTAGATAAAGAAAAAAAAAGGTTCTTCAAATATCTTTAGTATTGTAATTTAGGAAATAAATAGGTTGGATTTCTGCTTCATGGCTACAGAAGGCAGAAATTGAAGGCAAAGAAACAGACATTAGCTGAATATAAAGTTAAAAAAGAATAACAGTTTATATGGTTTAAAAGCAGAATTGGTTGCCTTAGGAGGCAATGGATTTCCCAATCCTGGAGTTCTTCAATTGTATATTTATTATTTTATTTCAGACATTTTATATTTGATTTGAACTCAAGTGTAAATTAGTGACCTCTGAGGATCTTTTAAACTTTGAGATTCTATAATTCAATTAATTACATTTATATGCTAAGAGAACTAAAACAATGCTAGATAAGATTCTAAGACTAATCTAATAAAAACAAAGACATAAATTTAAAATGATCAACAATACAAAGAAAGAGAATATTGTGTGGTGGAAAAAGAGTCTTCTTTGGGACCAGGAAGAACAGGATTCAAAGTTTATTTCTTAAACATGTTGCCTGTACGACCTGGTCAAATTGTTTAACTTCTTAGTGTTCTAGTGACCTTTTCAGAGATAACATAATAAGCACAAAACATAGCACATAGTAAACTCAATTGCTTTTAAAAAATCCATTCAGATATCAGTTATCATTGGCTGAGGGAGTTTATTCATGCAAGACGGCCCTAGATCCATTGAAATCATTGATATTTTCCTATCTCTATCCCTGGAAGACAAAATAGAACTTAAAGACCTTTTTGATACAGACACCTACTACTAAGCTCCACAGACAACATTCTTAATGTCCTAAAGGCTATACCCTCATGTTAGCTAATAGAAAAGTGTCATTTGGTGCTTTCCCCACATTCATCTGGTTTATGCTCCCCTGGAGATACACTGTTATTGAGAAAAAACTCACCAGTATCAACTATACTCTGGGTAATACAAGTTAAATTTCCTACCTGATCATCGTCCCTCTAGTGGCAAAAACCAATCTACAGTGAATACCCCCTGTAGTAGCTTTTCCCCAGGCAGTAAATAAAAAGATTATGGAAGGTTTTGCATCCTGGGCAAGTTTGTTTAGCTTTGTTCTGCTGAGTAAATGAGGAAAAAATAAGAATCTTAATGTTTCCTTAATTGAGATACCTGTTGTTTTCATTTATGTACCTGTTTTTGAATACTTTTAAAGCAGAGAAACAAAACTAAAAGCTTCATCAATCAATTCAATCAATAAACACTTATTAAGCAACTACTATGTGACATCCTCTATCATGGGTGCTGGAATGTATGGGAAGAAACATATTATAGTTAATATAATTCACATTCTACTCCCTTTCATTTTCCGATGATATCTACTGAAAAACAAATGACTTTGCCCCATACCTTTAATGTATGTGTGTATGTACACACACAAACACATATTTATGTATGCATAATTTTATACACACACATACATGGTGTGTAATATCAAAACACAACTTGATGCTGAAGTGAAAATATCTCATCCAGACAAGAGCAAAATCATTTTAGGGACCAGAGTGTAAAATAATTCTTTAATTCAGTCAAAGGGCCCCAATTTAAGAAAAGAGACATAATGTTTAATCAAAAAATTTAGAAGCACTGCTCCAATTTATAATTTGCTTACAAAAAAGGATTTTGTTTACAAATGGGAGGGGAGATTTTGGCAGGTGGTATGATAAAAAAGTATCCCATGAACCATTTCCAAGGAGAAAATGGATGATACTTTTAGAACTGGAACAGACCTCAAGTCAGGCAGAACAATTTCTTATCCTCATTTTCCCTTGTGGAAACTGAGGCAATCAGGTTGAGATGTACCCCAGATTACATATCTAGTATACATCTTAGATATGGTTTGAACTCAGGTGTTACTGAATCCCAGTCCAGCACTCAATCCACTCTGCCACCTAACTGTCTAAAATCATTCTTATTTAACTCCTTCATTTTACAGGAGAGATAACAGTACAATGCAGGGGAAGTAATTTGACTGAGAGGAATAGATAAATAAATATAAATAAACATAAACACCTACATATCACATACACAGGCACATGTATATATACACACATATACACATATGTATATGTATAATATATGTATGTGTATGAATATATTTGTATGTGTGTATATATGAATGTTTGTATATGTATGTTCATGCATATATGTATGTGTATGCATGTATGTGTGTGCAGATCTATATATATGGCTGAAGAGCCAAAATTCAAGCCCAGGGCCACTCTCTTCATATCAAGTTTTTTTTTTTTTTCTTCTGACTCATTAGATCACTCCCAGGCATGATTCAATAACTGAATGAAATCTTAGCATAGCCGCATACCATTTCTCTAAGCTTGTTTCTCTCTAATAAAAGTGTGACAGATGACAGGATATCTTATTTTCACTCTTACTACATTTTGAATTTAGAACAATAATTTCATATCTTTAAGATTAAAAAAATGGAACACATAATTATAAGCACTTTGAAGTCATTCAGAAGTTGAATGCATAGATTTAAAACAAGCAACATCTGGAGAGGTAGACTTTTTTAGATTGCATATTTGTTTACATATGCAATATAAACCTTGAGAACAATAGCTTTAGGTGAAGGAATCAGACAACAAAGTTCATCCTCAAATATCAAATAGCTTGCATCATGTTTTCTTTGAATTAGAAATTAGAATGATAATTTCTAAAATGACCCTGGTAGCTATTAATATAGCCTCCTAGGGAGGGAATTCTTTGATGGATTTGGGATCTCATTAGAATTAAGTACTACTTTCGTAGATAATGAATGACGTTGTGAACAACCTCCAACTCTTCTCCCATCTTACCCTAAAACTTTTATTCTCTGCAAATATTGTCTAAGCCTTTCTGTATATACTCAACATAATACACAAGAAGATATGTCTTCTCATTCCTGTTATTCCCTTTATGTGGAAAATAATATTCTCCATATATAGAAGAGTCTCTATTGATGAAGAAGAGGCATTTCAAGATCATACTTTTTTGTCAGAAAATTCAATTTCAAGTCTGTGGTGGTTAGTTCTCATCCCCTAGCAGTAACTATGCAAATAGACTCAGATACCTCTACCTTGACCTGGCAGAGTAGTGACTGTTCTGTTCAAGGCATCTGAATGTTGAGCAGAATGGGGCAAAGGAGCAGAGGAGGCCAGCACTGAGACACCTTTGGAAGTACGCATTGAGTCCTCTCCTGAGCTGTGAGTCTGTTGATTTTGAACCCAGGACAGTGGTTAGCAGGACTCTTAGCACAGGCTGAGCAGAGAAGTGAGACTGCAGGAATTCCTCTTTTGGGTAGTGAAAGGGGGCTGAAATGAAATATGTCCCTTTCAGAAGGTCTAGAGAGAAATAAAATCAGGATAGGCCAAGTGAGCCAAGCTCATGGCCTAAGAGAAATGGGTTAGAGGCTGGGAATTCAGTCATAGAGAGATAAATGATGGCCAGAGGGCCTGAGAGCCAGCAGCCTGCAAATGTGTGTGCCTTTGTCCTGCCCCTGGGAGGGGGGTGAGGGACAATACCTTTCTTACCTGCAGGCAGCATCTGTGGCAATCTGGAAGCCTGGTTGGGTGAGTATAAGGTGAGCAGTTGCTTATTTCCTCTTGAAAGGGATCCCAACCAGCCAGCTAGAGCCCAGAGTGAACTTGTGGGTGAGTGACCTGGAAGAGCGTGCAGCCATGTCAGAAACATTCACTGCCCCATTTGGTGCACAGTGGGTTTTTCTTCCTATGACCACAAGAAAGGGCTCTTTAATTTTACATGTACATATACACATACACACACACACACATATACATATACATATGTATGTATGTATACATATATATACAATGAATCATTCAATAAACACCACTAATCTCTATGTTAAAGAAAAGAAAATTTAGGCTCAGATTCAATCCAGCTCATACTCTGTCGAGCTGGAATTCTATCTGGCCCACTTGTGAATACAAGCATAACAAAAGCTTAGGCTCCTTAAGAGGCAACCCAATTTGGCAAATCTCTAATAAACTTTGTTTTCTTTGGCTTTAAAAAAAAGAAAGAAAAGGAAAGAAAATTTAGCTTCAGTAACTGAGTTAGGAAAAATAGGGAATATAGGAATAGTAGAGTAAGGGAAGAAGGATAATAAGACTGCTATAGTGCTCATGTTTTATTTTATTTTAAATCATACTTGTTATTTCAATGGTTAGAGAACTCCAGGAGAAAACTGTTCATTTTTACCAATACAGATCAGTACTGATCAGTAACTGAAAATCTAAGAGACTAGCCTGAATTTTTGAGAACAGAAATTATTTATCTGGGATGCAAATGCCATAAGAAAATACTTGAACCCTAATATTCAAACTCTGAGATCAGTCTTCTATACATCCATTTGTGATTACTCAGGCATAAAAGAATTACATTAAAAAAACTCAAATATAAGACAAAAGCATAAAATATCAGTGAGAGAGTATTAGGACAGAGAAGAGGAAGCAATTTGAGTTAAGTTTAAGATGACTTGAGGTAGGGGCCTAGCTCAAGCCTTACTTTTAGTCAAGATTTATTTAGTATAAATTCACCAACTGTGAACCTCCAAAATTATTTTTGCTGCTATTGATCATTGATGCCTGTAATGCCATTAGTAGAGAGAAAGAAAATTTTTGTTTCTTTGTCCTAAAAATAAAGATAAAACTGGGAATATTAATTAATTAATTAAAATGATGATATATTTTTTTCCACTCTGAAGTTTAATCAGGAAATCTGTTACCAATTTTATATGATGCCAATGCATTCCTTAAGTTCCAAATGTAAAAAAATAAAGAGAGGCAGGAGGGAATTTGGAACATAGAGTGAGAGAAAAAGTTCTAAGAAAAGAAGAAGAAGCCCAAAAATAAAAAACAATAAAAATAAGAGTCATATGAGTTTAGGGACTCAGAAAACTTCAAAGTCTACACAAATTTGATTAGTGATGGACCTATTACTTTTAAATGAGCTATGCAAAAAGAGAACATCTGTGAAGTAAATAGTTTTTTCTGCTAATTTATGCACATATGTTTGTAAAAAGCTGTTTTTTGTTTAATGTAATCAAAATTCTTCATTCCACATATCATACTACTATTTCTTTTTTATTAAAAATTAGTTCACTTATCCATAAGTTGAACAGGGTAATATATGTCAAGTTTTTCCCATATTCTCATAAGAATCATGCATTTTTTTTTTGCTTATGATATTACTTTTTAGCATTTATTTAAAAAAAATTCGAGATTCTGAGGTGGAGCCAAGATGGCCAAGTAGAAGGAAGGAGCTGCTCTAGCTCTACTCCCATAGACCATAAAATTCCTGTAAAAAAAAGTCTCTAAATAAATTATAGAACAGCAGAAGAAATAAAACAACAGAGTGAAAAAGATTTCCAGCCGAAGACACAATGAAAGACTGACAGGAAAGGTCTATGACACCAGGCTAAGAGTTGAGCACAGGCCAGCCTTGGCTGCACAGAGCTTCAGGGACAAGACTGGAGCAGGCTTCAGGGTGCAGAATCATGTGCAGCAACTGCAGTTCCCAGATATCTCAACCCATAAATGCCAAAGACAGCATCAAAAGTCAGCGAGAAAGTTCTTTCACCTGGATGAGAAAGTAGTAGTGTCTGGCCCAAGCTCTGGTCCCAGGGCAGAAGCAGTCATTGCAATAACAGCATCCATTTTTGTACCCCTCAGCCAAAAGATCCTGGAAGAAAATGAGCAGCTGATGTGAGCCTCAGTTCTGAGTATTAGTCCGGTGGTAAAAAAGGTTGCTGGTGTGGTGAAGCTGGTGAAATATTTGGAGAGGCAATTCTACTCACAGATCCTGGGTAGAAAACTTTGTGGTTGCTCCCAGACCAGAGTGCAGGCCAGCAGGAGAGTAAACTCCTCTCCCATGATTGTGCCCCCTTGGAGGAACTGAGAACTTACATGTACCTAAAGTATACCCTGCAATTGACAAAGGACTCAAAAGTCAAGTAGCAGACTGGGAAAATGCCCAAAAGGGGGGGGGGGGGGAAGACTATAGAAGGGTGATTTCTTGATGAAAAGTGTTTTTTTTTCCATCAGTTTGAATCAGTAAGAAAAAAGCATTCCATCAGAGGAAGACATAAAATTCAAGGCTCTTGCATCCAAAGCCTACAAAAAACAATTCAGTGGTCTCAGGCCATGGAAGAGCTCAAAAAGGAATATTAAAATCAAGTAAAAGAGGTGGAGGAAATATTGGGAAGAGAAATGAGAGAGATTCAAGAAAATCATGAAGAGCGAGTCAACAACTTGCTAAAGGAGACCCAAAAAATGCTGAAGAAAATAACTCCCTTAAAAATAGACTAACATAAATGTCAAAAGAGATCTTAAAAGCCAATGAGGAGAAGAAAGCTTTAAAAAGCAGACCTAGCCAAATAGGAGAGGAGATTCAAAAGTTCACTGAAGAAAATAGTTCTTTAAGAATTAAAATGAGGCAGATAGAAGTTATTGACATTTTGAGAAACCAAGACATTACAAAATCAAGCAAAAAGAATGAAAAAAAAAACAGATGAATACATGAAATAACTCATTGGAAAAACAACTGACCTGGTAAATAGCTCCAGGAAAGACAATTTAAAAATTATGGGACTGCTTGAAAGACATGATAAGAAAAAGAGCCTAGACATCATCTTCCCTGAAATTATCAAAGAAAACTGCCCTGATCTTCTAGAACCATAGGGTAAAATAAATATTGAAAGAATCCACTGATCACCTCCTAAAATAGATCTGAAAAGAAAAACTTGTAGTAATATTGCAGCCAAATTCCAGAGTTTCCAGATCAAGGAGTAAATTTTGCAAGCAGCTTGAAATAAACAATTCAAGTATTGTGTAAATATAATCAGGATAACACAAAATCTAGTAACTTCTACATTAAGGGATTGAAAGGCTTTGGATATGCTATTCCAGAAGTCAAAGGAACTAGGATTAAAACGAAGAATCACATACCCAGCAAAACTGAGTATAACACTTCAGGGGCAAAAAAAAAAAAAAAAAAAAAAAAAAAAAAAAAAAAAAAAAAGTGGTCATTCAATGATATAGAAGACTTTCAAGGATTCTTGATGAAATAACCAGACCTGAATAGAAAATCTAACTTTCAAACACAAGAATCAGGGGCAGCATGAAAAGGAAAAAGCAAAGAGAAATCATAAGGGACTTTCAAAAGTTGAACTGTTTACATCCCTACATGAAATGATAATATTTGTAACTCTTGAGACTTTTCTCAGTATTTGGGTAGTTGGAAGGATTTTGTGAGTGTGTGTGTGTGTATGTGTGTGTGCGTGTGTGTGTGGACACAGGGAACAGGATGAATTGAATAGAAAAGAATGATGCCTAAAAAGTACAATTAAGGAGTGAGAGAGGGATATGTTGGGAGGAAAAGGGAGAAATGGAATGGGTCAAATTGTCTCTCATAAAAAGAGGCAAGAGAAAGCTTTTTCAATGGAGGGAAAAAAGGAAGAGGTGAGAGGAAAAAAGTAAAGCTTATTCTCATCAGATTTAGCTTAAGGAGGGAATAACATACACTCTCAATTTGGTGTGAAAATATATCTTACACTACAGCAGAGCAGGTGGGCTTCCAGTTCCGGGAGCCAAGATGATGGAGGAAGGGGTAATTGGTATTTCCCTCCCCTTGTTGACTTGGACGAACCCAGAGAATATCTCTATGCAAAAAATCCTGGAACACCGGGAACAACAGAATGGGTAAACAGACTCTCGGCACACGAGGCAAGAAAAACACTCAGGAGGATTCATCTTGCTGTGGCCAAAGGCAAACAGTGCAGGATCAGAGATGCTTCAGAGAGCCCCACCTCAACAAGCTGGGAGAAGATCCTGAACCCCAGGAGGGTGAAGCCAGCAACTGCCAACACCAGGACCCCAGGCATATCTCAGCACTCCAGTGGAATCATGAAGACACTAGCGCAGACAGTGGAGTTTGCCAATGTTCTAGCTCAGCAGAGGAGCCTCCAGTGTCTAGATACCCTCTCCCCCACACTTAATGAGCTAGCTCCAGGATAACTGGGGGGAAAACCGAAAAAGATCACACTGGCCTCTGTTTTCAAACATCAGCCAGCTTAGTACCAGCAAAGCTGCAGCATTTTAGTTTCTAGCTGAAAGAACCAGAGACCACAACACACAATGGCTCAAGTTTTAGGCACAAGAACTGTGGGACGGAGTTCCTTGTGCCACAGACACAGAGAACTACTTCAAAATCAAGAAATGGGTTACTATCATGAGTAAGAAGCAAAGCAGAAAAGACCATACAATCTTTCTATGGGGGCAAGGATCAAAACACAAATACCAAAGAGGTCAACATTGAGACTGTACCCTCATCTGAAACTTCAGAGTGGTATATGAAGTGGTTTGAAGCATAAAGAGTCTTCTTGGAAGACCTCAGGAAGAACCGTAAAAGCAAATTAGAGAAATAAAAGAAAAACTGGTCAATGACATTAAAAATATGAAAAAACGAATTCACTGAAGATAACTGCTAATTAAAAAGAAAAAAATTGGACAATGGAAAAGGAAGTACAAATACTAAATACTAAATACTAAATAATTCCTTAAAAAGGAATTGAGACTGTACCCTCATCTGAAACTTCAGAGTGGTATATGAAGTGGTTTGAAGCATAAAGAGTCTTCTTGGAAGACCTCAGGAAGAACCGTAAAAGCAAATTAGAGAAATAAAAGAAAAACTGGTCAATGACATTAAAAATATGAAAAAACAAATTCACTGAAGATAACTGCTAATTAAAAAGAAAAAAATTGGACAAATGGAAAAGGAAGTACAAATACTAACTGCTGAAAATAATTCCTTAAAAGGAAAAGTTGGACAGATGGAAAAGGAGACACAAAAGTTAACTAAAGAAAACAATCTGATAAAAAATAGAATCAGTCCAGTAGAAGCTAATCAGTCTATGAGACATCAAAAATCAATCAAACAGAATATAAAGAACGAAAAGATAGAAGAAAATTAAAAATATCTAATTGGAAATGCAACTGACCTGGAAAATAGTTTCTGGAGATAAAATATAAGCATTATTGGGCTATCAGAAAGCTATGATTAAAAAAAGAGCCTGGACAATATCATCCAAGAACTCATCAGGGAAAATTGCCCAGAAGTCCTAGACTCAGAGGACAAAGTAATCATCAAAAGAACCCACTGTTCACCTGATGAAAGGGACCCCAAACTAAAAACACCAAGGAATATGGTTGCCAAATCCCAAAACTATGAAGTGAAGGGGAAAATGCTGTAGACAGCCAGAAAGAAATAATTCAAATATCAATGAGTTACAGTCAGGATCACAGCTTCTACATTAAAAAAACTGAAGGAATTGGAATACGATATTCTATAAGGCAAAGGAGATGGGACTAGAACCATGGATTAATTACTCAGCAAAACTGATCAGGCAAGGAGATGGACATTCAATGAAAGAAGGGATCCATACCTTCCTGATGAAAAGGCCAAATTTGATCTTCAAACACAGGTCTCAAGAGAGGCATAAAAAGGAAAGGGGGGAAAAACTTGTTCCACAATATGGACAAACTTGCTAATCTTGAGAATCGTACATTTATTATGAAATGTAAAAAAGATATACATAGATGGAGGGAGTGGGTATAAATTAAATGATGTGATGATAACAAATGTGAATTAAGGGTGCATAGGGATTGTAATGGGGGTTGTGAAAAGGAGGAGGCAGAAAAAAATAAATTCTATCACAGGAAGAGGCACAAAAATATATTACGGCAGAGGGAAAGAGGGGAGGGAGATGAGCATTGTTTGAGAGATATTCTGATTTAATTGGATTTAAGCAAGGCACAACAAACTCAGTTAAGTATACAAATACAATTAACTCTATGGGCAGTAGGAGGGGAAGGGGGAAAGAAAAGGGAAGGGAGGCTACACTTGAGGGAAAAGGTAGTAAGGGAAAATGGGATTAAAAGCAGGGGACTGAAAGAGTGGGGGAAGAATGAGGGAGGCAGTGGTCAAAAATTAAAACTCTGTTGTACAGGGGAAGGGAGAAGGGACAATTAAAAGAATAAACAAGGGGAGAGGGGATGAAGGGAAAGATACAGATAGTAATGATAACTGTGAATGTGAATGAGATGGCCTCTCCCATAAAAAAAAAAAAAAAAGACAGATAGCAGAATGGATTAAAAACCATAATCCAACAATATGTTGTTTATAAGAAACACATTCGAAACAAGTGCATACACACAGGGTTAAGGTAAAAGGTTGGGGTGGAATATTTTGGGATTCAGTTATGTAAAAAAAGCAGGGGTAGCAATTTTAATCTCAGATAAAGGAAATGTAGAAATAGATCTAATCAAAAGAGATAAGGAAGTAAACTATATCCCGCTAAAATCAGCATTGCAAAGAAGCAATTTCATTACTAAACATATATGATCCAATTGGTATAGCATTCAGATTCTTAGAGGAGAAGTTAAGGGAGGTATAGGAAGAAATAGACAGCAAAACTAAATTAACCCTCTCTGAATCTGATAAATGTGACCTCAAAATAAACAAGAAAAAAGTTAAGTTGAATAGAACTCTGGATAAGGTAGATATGATAGATCTCTGGAAAAAATTGAATAGGGATAGAAAAGAATATACCTTCTGCTCTGCAGTACATGGCACATATACAAAAGTTAACCATGTACTAGGGCATAACAACCTCACAATCATGTGCAGAAAGGCAGAGATAGTCAATGCATCCATCTGAGATCATAAATCAACATAACTTATATTTAATCAAAGGCAATGGAAATATAAACTGAAAACTAATTGGAAACTCAACAGTATAATCCTAAAAAATGAATGAGTTAAACAAGAAATTATAGAAACAATCAACAACTTCATTCAAGAGAATGAAAATAGGGGGGTGGAGTCAAGATGGCGGAGTAGAAAGACTCACTGTATGCTAGCTCTGAACCCACAGCCCATGCATTTAATGTAAGAAGAGCTCCCCATAAGTTCTGGATCACTGCAGGGTGTGCAGAAACACAGTGGAAGAGATTTCCATTCCAGAGAGCCCTGGAGAGAGGTCCCCAAGGTCCGTTGAGCTCTGGAAAGCGGACCCCACCCCAGCGCTGCCCTGGGCGGGCGGCCCCAAATGAGCTGATCCGAGCAGGCTTCAGGGACAGAATCTCCAGCAGCCCGGAAGGTGCCTCTGCCCACAGACTCTACAGGTCAGTGAGAGAGACGGCTGGGCTGGACAAGAGGGGAGCGGGGTGTCTCCGTGGCTCAGGCCCCCTCAGGAGGAAGCGGCAGAGGCAGAGGCAGGGGCAGGAAGCGGTGGAGGCAGAGGCAGCAGCAGCAGTGGCGGCCCCGGGACTCCCCGAGCAGGCTGGCAGAATCTTCATTACTGAAAGTCTCTGCATAAAGCCCCTGAGGGAGCTGAGCTTGGGAGATGGCCCTGCCACCAGAACTAAAGCTCACATTGAATAGCAGCCACACCTGCCGCAGAAAGCCCATTTGAATCTCAGATCCCAAGCAGTAGCTGGGCGGATCTAGGCGGGGGTGCAGAGGAATCTCAGAAGTCAAGTAACTGGCTGGGAAAATGCCTAGAAAAGGGAAGAAAAATAAGACTATAGAGAGCTTTTTGAGCAAATGCAAATGATCCCGACTTTCGGTTCTGACGAGGACGAGGAAATATTCTTGCCATCAGGGAAAGATGTGGAGGGCGGGGCCTCTGTATCGCAGACATCCCAGGGGGATGTCAGGTGGGCTCAGGCCTTGGAAGATCTCAAAAAAGATGTTGAAAAGCAAGTTAGACAGGTGGAGGAAAAACTGGGAAGAGAAATGAGAGAGATGCAAGAAAAGTATGAAAAACGGGTCAATACCTTGGTAAAGGAGACCCAAAAAAATGCTGAAGAAAATAACACCTTGAAAAGTAGGCTCACCCAATTGGCAAAAGAGGTTCAAAAAGTCAATGAGGAGAAGAATGCTTTCAAAAGCAGAATTAGCCAAATGGAAAAAGAGGTTCAAAAGCTCACTGAAGAGAATAGTTCTCTCAAAATTAAAATGGAACAGATGGAGTCTAATGACTTTCTGAGAAACCAAGAAATCACAAAACAAAACCAAAAGAATGAAAAAATGGAAGAGAATGTGAAATATCTCATGGGAAAAACAACCGACCTGGAAAATAGATCCAGGAGAGACAATTTAAAAATTATGGGACTACCTGAAAGTCATGATCAAAAAAAGAGCCTAGATATCATCTTCCATGAAATTATCAAGGAAAACTGCCTTGACATTCTAGAACCAGAGGGCAAAATAAGTACTGAAAGAATCCATCGATCACCACCTGAAAGAAATCCAAAAAGAGAAACTCCTAGGAACATTGTGGCAAAATTCCAGAACTCCCAGTTCAAGGAGAAAATCTTGCAAGCAGCTAGAAAGAAACAATTCCAGTACTGTGGAAATACAATCAGGATAACTCAAGATCTAGCAGTTTCTACATTAAGGGATCGAAGGGCGTGGAATAGCATATTTCAGAAGTCAAAGGAACTAGGACTCAAACCAAGAATCACCTACCCAACTAAGCTGAGTATAATACTTCAGGGGAAAATATGGTCTTTCAATGAAACAGAGGACTTTGAAGCATTCTTGATGAAAAGACCAGAGCTGAAAAGAAAATTTGACTTTCAAACATAAGAATAAGAAGAAGCATGAAAAAGTAAACAGCAAAGAGAAGTCATAAGGGACTTACCAAAAGTGAACTGTTTACATTCCTACATGGAAAGACAATATTTCTAACTCTTAAAACTTTTCAGTATCTGTGTAGTTGGTGGGATCACACACACATGTACACACGTGCATGCACACACACATACACACATGCATGCACATACAGAAATAGAGAGCACAGAGTGAATTGAATAGGATGGGACCATATCTTAAAAGAAATTAAGGTAAATGGTGAGAGAGAAATGTAGTGGGAGGAAAGAGGGTGAAATGGAATGGGGTAATTATATGTCATTTAAGAGGCAAGTAGGAGACTTTTTAGTGGAGGGAAAAAGAGGAGAGGTGAGAAAAAACAAAACAAAACAAGAAGATTACCCTCATCACATTTGACTAAAGGAAGGAATAAAATGCACACTCATTTTGGTATGAAAACCTATCTTACAGTGCAGGAAAGTGGGAGAGAAGGAGATAAGCAAGGTGGGGATGATGGAAAGGAGGGCAATGGGAGGAGGGAGCAATTTGAAGTCAACACTCAGGGAGGGACAGGATCAAAAGACAGAATAGAAACAATGAGGGGCAGGATAGGATGGAGGGTAATTCACTTCGACTATTATGGAAGTCATTTGCAAAACTACACAGATAGGGCCTATATTGAATTGCCTGCCTTCCCAAAGGGAATGGGTGGGGAGGGAGCGATGGGGAAAATGTGGAACTCAAGTTTTAGGAACAACTGTTTAGTATTATTCTTGCTACTAGGAAATAAGACATACAGTTAATGAGGAATAGAAAGTCATCTGGCCCTAGAGGACAAAAGAGAAGATGGGGACAAGAGAAGGGAGGGATGACAGAAGAGAGGGCAGATTGGAGATAGGGAAAATTAGATTGCTTGGTGTATTGGGGTGGGGAGAGGGGATAAAAAGGGGAGAAAAAATTGGAACCCACAATTTTGTGAAAATGAATGTAAAAAGTTAAATAAATAAAAAAAAAGAGAATGAAGATGAGCCAAACTGATAAATTTTTTGAGATACTTCAAAAGTACTTCTTAGAGGAAGTTTTATATCTTTGAATACCTACATAAATAAAATAGAGAAAGAAGAGATCAATGAATTGAGCATGCAGCTAAAAAATCTAGAAAAAGAACAAATTAAAAATCCCCAAGTAAATACCAAATTAGAAATGCTGAAAATCAAAGAAAAGATTAATAAAATTAACTAATTTGAACTAATTGAACTAATAAATATTGAACTAATATTTGAACTAATAAATAAAACTAGGAGTTGGTTTTATTAAAAAACCACTAAAATAAACCTTTAGTCAGTGTGATTTAAAAAAAAAAAGAAAGAAGAAAACCAAATTACCAATACAAAAAAAATGAAAAAGGTGAACTCTCTTCCAATGAGTAGGAAATTAAAACGATAATAAGAAATTACTTTGCCCAACTTTATGCCCATAAATCCGACGATATAAGTGAGATGGATGATTATTTTAAAAGATAAAAATTTCCCAGATTAACAGGAAAGGAAGCTGAATACTTAAATAATTCTATCTCAGAAAAAGAAATTGACCTGGCCATCAATGAAATCCCTAGGAAAAAAGTCTCCAGGACCAAATGGATTCACCAGTGAATTCTATCAAATTTATAAAGAACAATTAACTCCAATACCATATAGACTACTTGGGAAAATTGGGGAAGAAGCAGTCCTCCCAAAATTTTTATAGCACAAATACAGTTTTGATACCTAAACCAGGAGGAGCCAAAGCAGAGAAACAAAATTATACACCAATTTCTCCAATGAATATCTATGCAAAAATTTTAAATGAGATTTTAGCAAAAAAAGAATACAGTAATTTGTCACAAGAATAATACATTATGATCAGGTAGAATTTATACCAGGAATGGAGAACTCGTTCAATGTTAGGCAAACTGTTAACATTATTGATCATGTCAACAACAGAACTAATAGAAACCAAGTGATCATCTCAATAGATGTAGAAAATTTTTTTGACAAAATAAAACACCCATTTTCATTGAGAATGATAGAGAATATAGGAATAAATAGAATTTTCCATAAAATAATAAGCAGTATCTACTTAAAGCTGACAGCAAGAGTAATACGTAATGGAGATAAGCTAGATGCATTACCAAAAAAATTGGGGTGGAATAAGGTTGTACATTATCAGCACTATTATTCAATATGATACTAGAAATGTTAGGTGTAGCAGTAAGAGAAAAAAAAGGAATTGAAGGAATTAGAGTAGGCAAAGAAGCTAAATTATCACTTTTGCCAGATGATATGATGATATACTTAGAGAACCCAAGAGAATCAAGGAAAAAGTTACTTGAAATAATAAACAAATTTGCAAATTTGCAGGTTACAAAATAAACCCACACGAATCTTCTTCATTTCTATATATTACTAAAAAAAATTCCAACAGCAAGAGATAGAAAGAAACATCCCATTTAAAGCTAGAGGAGACACTGTAAAATACTTGGGAGTCTACCTGTCAAAACAAATGCAGGAATTACATGAATACAACTACAAAACAGTTTTTGCAAAAATAAAGTCAGATCCAAGTAAATGGAAAATCATCCGTTGCTCGTGCATGGGCTGAGCCAATATAATAAAAATGCAATTGTACATAAATTAATTTACTTATTCAGTGCCATACCAATCAAAATATCAGATATTTATTTTGTAGACCTAGACAGGATAATAGCAAAATTCATCTGGAAGAACAAAAGGTACAGAATATCACGGTAATTAATGAAAAGAAATGCTAGGGAAGGTGGCTTAGCTCTATCAGTTCTCAAATTGTATTATAAAGCAACAACTATCAAAACTACTTGGTACTTGCAAAGGAGGCAGACTCATGGAATAGGTTAGGTACCCAAGACACAACAGTCAATAAGTGTGGCAATCTACTGTTTGATAAACCCACGGATCCCAGCTTCTGGGATAAGAACTCACTGTTCGACAAAAATTGCTGGGAAAACTGGATAAGAGTGTGGGAGAAACTAGGCATAGACTAATGCCTGACACTGTACAATAGAATAAAGTCCAAAACAGTACATGATTTAGGTATAAAGATTGATACTATAAACAAATTAGGGAGCAAGGAATAGTGTATTTATCAGATTTATGGAAAAGGGAATAATTTTTGACTAAACAAGAGATATAAAACATTATGAAGTACAAAATGGATACTTTTGATTACATGAAATTGAAAAGTTTTTGCACAAAAAATTCAATGCAACCAAAATTAGGAGGGAATCAGAAAACTGGGAAAGAATTTTTATAACTAATGTCTGTGATAAAGGCCTCATTTCTAACATATATAGAGAACTGAGTCAGATGTACAAAAATACAAGTCATTCCCCAATTGATAAATGGTCAAAGGATATGAACAGGCAGTTTTCAGAGGAATATGCTAAAGTTATGTATAGTCATTTGAAAAAATGCCCTAAATCATTATTGATTAGAGAGATGCAAATCAGAACAGCTCTGAGATACAACATCATGTCTATTAGATTGGCTAACATGATAAAACAGGATGATAATAAAAGTTGGAGAAGATGTGGGAGAGCTGGAATACAGCTTCATTGTTGGTGGAGCTCTGAGCTGATCCAACCATTCTGGACAACAGTTTTGAACTATGGCCAAAGGGCTACAAAAATGTACATATCCTTTGACCCAGCAATACTGCTTTTAGGACTGTGTCCCCAAGAAATCACAAAAATGGGAAAGGGTTCCACATGTACAAAAATATTTATAGCAACACTTTGTAGTGTAAATCAAGGTGATGCCCATCAATTGGAGAATGGCTGAATAAATTGCAGTATATGAATGTAATGGAATATTGTTATGCTATAAAAAATGATGAACAGGAAGACTTCAGAGAAGCCTGGAAAGACTTCTATGAACTGATGCTGAGGGAAAGTTGCAGAACCAGGAGAACTTTGTACACAACAGCAACCAAAGTATATGAGGATTTTTTTTCTGGTATAATTGGAACTTCATTGCAATGCAAGGACTTAAAAAATTCCTAGTGATCTTCTAAGGCAAAATGCCATTCTACATTCAGAGAAGGAACTATAGAATTCAATCACAGAATCTAGCAGTTCATTTTCTTTTATATTATGGTTTGGTTTGATTTATGATGACTCCTATTCATTTTAGTTCTTCTATACAACATGCCTAAAGTGAAAATGTATTGAATAGAAATGTACATATAAAACCTATATAAAATTGTATGCCATATCAGGGAGAGAAGGGGAAAGAAGGGGGAGGGAGGGGAAAAATCTAAGTTATATGGAAATGATTGTAGAACACTGACAACAAATAAAATGATAAAAAAAATGAAAAAAGAAAACTAGGGAAGAAGGGGATAAATGGCATGTGGGTATGTAGAAGGAAGGCCATTGAGGGGAGGGACTAATTAGATGTAAACACTTTAGGAGAGGGATAAGATCAAAAGAGAGAATAGAATAAATGAGGAGTAGGATAGGATGGAGGGAAATATAGCTAGTCTTTTACAAGATGAATACTATTGAAATCTTTTGCATAACTACACATGTATAGCCTACATTGAATTGCTTACCTTCTCAGTGGGGATGGGTCTGGAGTGAGAAAAGGAAATAAGTTGGAACTCAAAGCTTTAGGAACGAATTTTGAGAACTGTTTTAGCATGCAACTGTGAAATAAGAAATACAGGTAATGGGTCATAGAAATCTATCTTGCCCTGCAAGAGAGAAGAAAAGAGAGAAAATGGAGATAAGGAAAGGGAGAGGTGTGATAGAAGGGAGGCCAGATTGGGGAAAGGGTAATTCGAATGCAAGATACCTTGGGGTGGAAGTGGGGGACAGATGGGGAAAATTTGGAACTCAAACTCTTGTGGAAATGAATTTTGAAAGGGAAAGACAAATAAATAAATTTTTAAAAAAAGATAAAAAAAATTCCAAATTCTCTCTCCAGTATCTCCCCCACTCACTGAATAGGAAAGAAACATTATCTCAACTATTTAGTGAAATCATACGACAATATTTCTATATTATCCATATTTTAAACAAAAGATAGAAAAATAAAATGAAAATTATATTTGAATTTTCATTCATATTTCTTCATTTCTCTTTGGATTCTGATAGCATATTTTATTGTAAGTCCTTAGGAAGTTTCTTGAATCATTTTACTTATCAGAATAGTTAAATTGAAGAGCAAAGAATTGGAAATTGAAAGAATGTCATCAATTTTGGAATGACTGAACAAGTTGTGGTATATGAAAATAATGAAATACTATTGTGCTATAAGAAATGTTGAGCAGGCAGATTATAGATAAACCTGGAAACACTTCAATGACCTGATACTGAGTGAAGTCAGCAGAACCAGGAGAATATTATACACTGTAATAGAAATCTTGTTAAACAATCAACTATGAATGACATCTCTTCTCAGTCATACAATAATCCAAGACAATTCCAAAAGACTCATGATGGAAAATGTTATCCACATGCAGAGAAAGATCTAGAGTCTAAATGCAGTTTGAAACATACCATTTTCACTTTTGGGGGGCTCTTCTCTTTTGTTCTGATTCTTTCACAACATGGCTAATGTAGAAATGTGTTTACATAATTGCACAGGTATAACCAATGTGAAATTGCTTGCTGTCTTGGGTAGGTGGGATGTGATGAGGCAGAAAAAAAAATTTGAAGCAACATGTTATAAAAATGATTGTTGAGATTCCAGCTCAGAGCAGAGACTCCAGCAGGAGCCATGTGTCTGCCTGAGAAGCCTCCAGGAAGAACATCACAGATTGAACTTCTAGGAAAAGGCCACATACAGTGTTTACCTCCACTTTGTCAACCAAGGACTGGTTCAGAGCTCCCAAAGAAAAACTGAAGAAAGAAGTGAGAAAGTGATGGAAGTGGGACAGAAGGAAAGAGAATTACAAAAAGAGGAGGAATTAAGAAGCCATCCTAGAGATGATGAAGCCTCTACCTCAAGTTCCATATTGACCACAAGTGCCACCATGACAGTTTCAAATGAACCAGAGTACAGTGGGAGTGAAGAGAACGCTGATGAAGAATTCACTCGGTTTTCTTGGCCCCATCAGTTTCTCCCAGAGCTTCAGGAAAACCTGAAAGATGCCCTTCTGGGTGGTAAGTTCCACCCTGTCTATCAGAGTGACAGCACTGATGTTAGTGATAGTGATGATTCTGAGGAAAGCAATGAAAAGCATGACAGCAGCAGTGACCCCAGTGACAATCACAACCATGATGTTCATGCCAATGATGTCTACAGCAATGACAATGTCAAAGTTCAAGAACAAGGAACGCCCCCTGTTGTCTTCCACCTTCACAACATGCAAACTGAATTCGAAGACACAGAAGTGGAAAAGGTGTAGATCTGAAAAAGGAAGAGGAAGAAGAGCACGAAGAGAGTGAAGCAAGAAGCCAATGGAAAGATCAGGAAGCCCCATTGCCAGGCTCCACTTCAGAGGATGGTGACACTATGTCTACTTCAATTGAGGCAGAGAGCAATGAAGAAAATTTTGAGGAAGAGTTTTTGGTGGCTCCTTTCTCTCCCTCATTTGTCCCAGGACTATTAGATGATTCTGAAGATGACATTTCACCTCCCAGCCACCCACCTGGCTACCAGGACTCATTCTTTGGATATATGAGTCCAGGAAGGAGTCCCAGCTTCTTGTGGCCTTTCGATCTTTCCCTTTGCAGGTTGAGTTGAGGGACAGCAAGTACCACTTTCCAAAGCCAGCAGGAAACCCCAGACACCCAATGTGCATTCAGCCTCAAGAGCCTGCCAGTGACTAGAGATGCTGCAAGGGGATGATGGGGCATTTCCTCAGATTCCCTCCCTCGTCCTTTGCAGCTCTTCTTTCTCTCCAGTGGCTAGCTGGACATAAGGGAAGTCTTTGCACTAGAGAAGCCAGTGTAGTATAGTGCACCTGCCTAGCCTCTCTCTTCTTGAGGCAACTTTTAAGGCTACTAAAAATCCCATCTCACAACGTGGCAGACATGCAAGCTTTGGGGCTTTATGTTGGTGGTATTTTGTTGCTGTTGTCATTTTGTGTGTCGGTGTGTGTTGGTCACTTGTGATGACTTCTCATCCCCCTTTACTCCCTGAAGACAAAATCCTTTGTAATCTGACATGGCTCTCTGGGAAGGGATGGAGGAGGAATGTAGGGAAATAATTCGGGTGATAGAGGCAAACATTTGAATAAAATTTGTTTTAAAAAAAATGATTGTTGAAAACTATCTTTACAGGTAATTAGAAAAAAAAATACTATTTCCCCTCCCACCCCTCCAAAAAAAACCGGAAAAGCTAAGTTATTCACATCATTGATCATCGATTCTCTTCATATTCGTTTTTGTTTTTACAGGTGAATTTTATTATTAATTTTTTCTAATTCTTTAAAATGATTTTAGTAATTTGATCGGTGTAGCAAAGAATAAAGTAAATTGATTTAAATAGAATTATCATTTACATGATACTAGTTTGCCCTATCCATGAGTACTCAACATTTTTTCCATTTGTTAAGATCAGTCTTGTGTATTTTGTGTTTGTGCTCATATAGTTCTTCGGTTTACTTCTGTAACACCAATGTTGATCTTCACAGTGCCTACAATGGCCATGAATATCCCATCACAATTCTGAATCACACAATACCACATGGAAGACAGAACCAAAACATTTATTCAGATACTAGAAAGGTAAATACATCATAACAACAAAAATCTATACATAATAACAATGCAGAGAAAAACAGCATCCCCAAGCTTTTCCCTTGCTAGACTTCCCACAAACCAGCTCTATTAAAGAAATCACAAGAAGGCTCACTTAAATAAAATCATAAACAAACTAATTCACTCATACTAGCCAGCAGCCTGCTTGACTGCACTTCCTAGCTGTGATTTCTCTCTGACCAATTTCCTCTTAGTTCTGCTTTAGCTCTGCCTCTTCCTATTCTACACATTCAGCAAACTCATCCCATCATAGGCTCCTTGTGACCCAGACTCATGTGACTCAGGCTTCCAAGTAACCCAGGCAGGTCACTCAGACCTACTAATGAATGGGAAAGATCTCCTTATTTAAATTACTATTACTTGTGGTCCCAAGATCTTTTGTATTCATTACATAGGTTAGTGGGGCAACTGGAATGAGCAGAACTATAACAAGGATAAGAGAAAAGAAGCTTATAAAAAATATATTAGGTGACTGATGTCAACAGAACTTTACAATACTATAAGAGGGACCACACAAAATAACAACAAAAAAACAGTCTCTTAGGGTAGGGCGTGAGCACCAGCACCCTATCATTCCCTTCCTTGAACAAATAGGGTCTAAAAATCTTGTAGTAAGGGGCAAAGGTCTCTTCTTTCATAACTACTTCCTGCTAAGATTTGACATGAGCTGTCCCTGCCCCAAAGGGTCCCCATTTGAGAGATCAGTTCCTCAACTGACATACAGAACGTGGTCAATGACAGGTCCAGGAGTAACACAGCACATTGGACAGGGGGTGAAATCCAGCTTAAGTGATCAGGCATCTGTAGGTGGAGGGTATTAAGCCTGCAGAATACAAATCTGACAAACAAGTTGAACAGACAAAAAGCCAAAAAGAAACAAGGAGCTAATAACCAGAAGCAGTGTAGATATAGGGTCAACCATGCTTCTGGAGTCCTTGAACCCACTATAGCCTCATTCACTGTTCTTTACTGTTTTGTAATTTGCAGTTTTGGGGTCATCGTTCTGGCTAAAGATATACTTTCTTTACTCTGAGTTGGGGTCTGGCCAATCTCCCATTCTCCCTGCAGGTGTGACAAACTTGGATACAATTGTGTGGGGTACAGAGACCCTTACCAAGAGATCAGAGACTCAGAGTTATTAGCAGAAAGAATAGTTCATTTATTGACTTTCTTCAGAAAAGGCTATCTCGGAGCACTCAAATGATGGCACCAACTGAAGAGAGAAGAGTTTTGTCCAGCTCAGCAGATTATATAGACCCTAACCACAATATCCTGCTCCCTAGCCCATTTCCTCAAGGTTCATTGGTGCAAGCCCTGAGGGTACAATCAATTCACAGCAATCTACCGCAGCAACAGTGAACAAAGACAGTTTTCATGGGATTTTGCAAGAGTATACAGGGAGGGAGAAGTGTTATTCCTCCCCTGTCATGTGCCTAAAAACAAGGAGGGGAGGGAGACTGGGAAAGTACAAAATATGTTGAAAATATTTCTCTACCAGGAAAACCTACTGCAAATGTTTCAACAGGACAAGAAACAATTAACTTTTTGAGGAGACTTCACTCTTGAGAGATCCTTAGAGATTATCTCTCACACAATGTTTCAGGAGAATCTGCCAGGGCAGTTCTCATCTCCCTGCTCAGACTAAAATTAAGCCTCTTTTCTCAATACATTTCATATAGTTCATTAGGTGGAATGTCATCTATTCTTCAAAATCTTCTCCATGCTCTCAATAGAACAGTAAACAATTCTTTTCTTGTCAATGTACTCTGATTTTGAATCTGCTAGCTATTTCCTCTTCTCTTCTGAGCAAACTATGTTTTTCACTGATTCTTACTATTCAAAATACCAACACTTCTGCCACCCTTTGGGTGAACTGACTCAAAATATCTGTGACCTCCTAATGAGTAACATCCTTAATTACCTCTCCAAATACTGTATGGCCTCCTTGATTCTTCTGTTGTGCTTCTATGTGAGAAGCTGCCCATGAATCCTTTCTCTTGTTACTTTTTTACTTCCAACTGTTTTTTCTACTACTTGAGATCCCTCAGTTTACTCTTCCAAAGAAGAGTTTGAATATTACAGCATAAAAATCCTCTCATGCAAAGCAGTCAACTCCCTATATATCTGAGTCTTCTCCTATACCAACTTGCCTTTGCTTTTATATATAATTCACCATCTTGTTAGCAAGGCCCAGACCCTCCTACATACCCTTGTCATTTCTTTCCTTGGTTCCATTACTATCTCTTGCAAACATCTTTCTAAGTCTCTGGGTTCTTCCTTCTGTAACCTTGGTTCCCAGTTTTCTCAAAACCCTGTACCTTTAGCCCATTCTCTTGCTAGGGAGGAATAAGGCAAGTCTTCCCACCCTGGACTATCCATTTTTTCCTCTTTCTCCTCTACTGTTTTGTCTCCAAATAGAGGTCTGATATTTCACAATTCCACCATTTATAGCACCATTGATATATTCATAGTGCCTATAGTGGCCATGTAATATCCCAGCACAATCTTGAATCACGAAATACCACAGACTTGCCACATGGAAGACAGAACCAAAACATTTATTGAGACACTGGAAAGGCAAAATACATCATAGCACCAAAAATCTATACACAGTAACAGTGCAGAGAACAACATCCCCAAGCCTTTCCTCTGCTAGGCTTCCTACCAACCAGCTCCATTAAACAAATCACAAGCAGGCTCATTTAAACAAAATCACAAACAAACTCTTTCACTCATGCTTGCCAGTAACCTTTTTGTCTGAATCTTTTGTAGCTCTAATTGCTCTTTGATCAATTTCATCTCAGCTTCTGGCTTCATTACTTCCTGTTCTAAGCTTCCTGTTCCACCTTTCCTGTTCTACATCTTCAGCAAACTCTTCCCATCACAGCTCTCCATGTGACTCAGGCTTCCATGTGATCCAGGCAGGTCACATCAGCCTATTAATGAATGGGAAAGTTCTCTCCATTTAAATTACCATTGAAACTTGTCAGGGAGGGTACCAACTATTTTATGTTATCTTCAGCTATACTAAATAAAATATTTCTGTCTCTTATTGATAGATAATTTTTGGCAATTATGCAGAAATGCTGGTGATTTATGTAGGTTATTTTTTATCCTTCACCTTTGCTGAATTTATTAATTGCTAAATCGTATTTTGGTTGATTCTCTGGATTCTTTAAGGATATTTTCTGCTTAAAGTAATAGTTTTATCATTTCATTGCTTGTTTTTGATTATTTATATTTATCTGTCTTATTGCTATAGCTAGCATCCTTAATACAATATTGAATAACAATGGTGATAATGGACATCCTTGCTTAACCTCTGATCTTTGATAGGTTTATAGTTTATTAGCATCACAACTAATGCTTATTCTAGGGTTTAGAAAGATATTACTTATCATTTTAATGAAAACTCCACTTATTGTCATGTTTTCTAGTGTATTTAATTGAAATTGGTGTTCTATTTTTGTATTTTGTAAAAAATAAATAAATCTATTGAGATAATCATATAATATTTTTGTTTTTAATGTAGTCAAGTATGCTCATAGTTTCCTAATACTGAACCAACTCTGTATCCCTGTATAAATCTGACTTGCCCATAGTGTATGATCTTTGAGAAAGATTACTGTAGTCTTCTTTCTAGCATTTTATTAAATTTTTCATTAATATTCATTAAAGTAATTTACCTATAGTTTTCTTTCTCTGCTTTTGCTATTCTTGATTTAAGTAGAGAAATTATATTTGTTTCATAGAATAAATTAAAGTAGATTTTCCTTTATTTTTTCAAAGAATTTATATAGTTTTAGAATTAAATGTTCTTTAAATATTTGGCACAATTAGCTTGTAAATCTATACGGTCCTCAGAATACTTTTCTTCAGGATTTCATTTGTGGTTTGTTCAATTTCTTTCTCTAAAACAGAGTTAAGTAGTCTATTTCTTTATTTGTTAATCTGGACAATTTATATTTATGTAAATATTCATTTCAGCTAGAGTGTCAATTTTATTATAACATTCTTGGGCGAAATAATTCTTAATAATTCTTTTAATTACATCTTTATTGGTGGTGCATTCAACATTTTTGTGTTAAAATTAGTAATTTGCTGTTCTTTTTTAAAAATCAAATTAACCAAAAGTTCATCTTTTTAGTATTTTTCTCATAAAACAGTTCAATTTTATTAATTCAGTAGGTGTTTTACATTCAATTATATTTATCTCTCCTTTGATTTCCAAGAGGTCTATTTTTGTACTTAAGAAGGGATTTACAATTTATTATTTTTCTATATTTAATTGTTTAATACATTCATCTGCTCTTTTTTTATTGATATAAGCATTTAGAGATATGCATTTTCCTGTAAGTACTGTTACAACAGCATGCCAGATATTTTGGTACCTTGTCTTATTGTAGTCATTATCCTTAATGAATTCTTGATTGTGTTTATGGATTTGTTCTTTGACTTACTCATTTTTTGGATTAGTTTATTTCATTGACAATTCATTTTTAATCTATGATTCCAAAGTCCTTTGCTAAATGTAATTTTTATTGTGTTATGATCTGAAAAGGGTGCATTTTTCATTTCTGCTTTTTATGAGATTTTCATGCTGGCATTTTCATATGGCTAATTTTTGTGAAGATGACATGTACATACACCTCTCTATGCCCTTTCAGTTTCTCCATACGTCTGTCATATATAACTTTTCTGTTAATTTTCTTTCTTTATTAATTATTTACTTTATGATAAAATTTATCAGTTTCTCAGAGGAGAAAGTTGAAGCTCTTCACTGACTTTGTTTTACTATTTTCTCCTGTAACTTATTTAGTTTTTTATTTGGGAATTTGAACATTATACCATTTGGTACGTATATTTTTAGTATTGATAGTAGTTCATTATCTGTGGAACCTTGTAGCAAATGGTTTTCCTGCTTATCTCTCTTTTCTTTTTAAGCTTCACACTTGCTTTATTATTACTGAGAACAGGAACTGTCCATCCGAGAAAGAGGAATCCCCTTACCTGGTTAAGTCTGCCAAGTGGCTTTCGGGGTCCACAATGAGAGGCTAATGTGAAGAAGGGAGAAGAGGATTCCAAATTTGAGGGAAGAATGTGGGAAAGGCTGGCAGGTCCATAAGCCTGGAAAGACAGGTGAAAAGAATACTGTGGAGGTCTTTAAATGCCACGTTGAGCACCTTGGAGTTGATCCTAACAGGAAGAGGGAGTCACTGAGTGTCTTTGAGTATGGATGTGACCCAGCCAAATCTGTCTCTGTGGAAGATGGCTTTGGTAACTGTGGAGAATGGAGTGGAAAAAGAAGAAGCAAGTTTTGAATTTACTTTAGTTGAGGTGAGAGCTGATTAGGGAGGGGAAGGGAACAAGATTAGACTGGAGTCCAAGTGAGTGAAGAGAGGGTAGGTGGGGTGAGGGGAAACATCTTGTTGTTCCATTATGGCACTGTTCTTTATGTCTGACCCCAATTCTAAGCAGGTGCTATGTGGTGAAAGTCCTGGGGGGGGGGGCGGGGTGGTGGCGAACAAAGACTGGGAAAACTGCACACTTCATCTCTTCATGTCCCCATTCCCCTCCCCCTGCCCCAGCTCCTGTGAAGCAGTCTATGTCTATCCCTTGAATTTTGAGCTTCTATTATTGTCCCCATTTTAACAATTAGAAAATGGAAACTCAAAGAGGGCAGATGACTTGCCAAAGATCACAGAACACTTGCAAATGTCAATACCAGGCACCTAATGCTCTAAAGCAGAGACTCTGCACAGACTGGGGACCTGTGGTGGCTCAAGGCCCATTTTATAGCTGTGCATAGAATTCCATGGGCTAGAGCAGGAGGCTCAGAAGATGCTCCTGGTCCATACCTGGAAGACCCAAGCCAGGCCAATGGGGATGGACCAGGCTCTCACTTCTTTTTCTGCTGGATGACAATACAGCCATCTTCAACAGCTTCATGCCCAAGGGAGGCCAGGATAGTGCCAGATGATGAACCAGTCCAGGCAACACAGGGCAAGCAGGGGTCTCCCTGCTGTCAGTCACCTCCATTTCCTCAGCTTCCTCATCTATTGTTTCCTCCTGCTCTGAGTCATCACTGGTCTGGTAGACTATCTGGACCTCCATGGGTTTGACATTCATCTAATTCTGGCCCATCTAAGTGATGAACTCTCAGAAAGGGTTCCTCACCACTCTGGCAGTATTTCAACATTGTCTGTAGCTACTGGCTTACTTGGGGCAGGCTTCCATTTTCTACCAGAGTATCAAATTCCACACTCATGATGTCAATCAGGAAATCCTCCTCCTCATCCTGCTCCAAGTGAACATTCTGGACAAAATACTCGTGGATGGCTCCCCTGAGCCACAAGACCTTCTTGTGTCTGTAGCCTCCCTAAAGCTCTTCTCCATGCAGATATGCAGTGCTGGCCATACCTCCAGCACCACCTAAACACTGGTGTCAAACAAGATCCATCCCTACTCCATAGACACCACCATGTCCAACCGCTTCGCTGTCAGTTCCAGTAGAAATTCATCTCTTTTAATTAGATTTATTTTTACTTTTGCTTTCTTTAAGGTCATGACTCTTACTCCTGCCTTTTTTGTTTTTGTTTTTACTTCAGCTGAAGCACAATAAATTCTGCTCCATCCTCATTTTTTGACTTTCTGGACATTTGTTTCAAATGTGTTTCTTGTAAAACAAACAAAAAAACATATGATTGGATTCTGGTTTCTCCTTTCATTTTGTGATCCACTTTCATTTTATGGGTGAGTTCATCTCATTCCCATTCACAGTTATGGTTACTAAATCCATTTCCCTTCATTCTATTTTCTTCTGTTCATCTTCTCTCTTTTTCTTTGTTTCCTCTCTAAAGTGTGTTTTGCTTGTTTCTTCTTTTAATTCACTATCTCTTTTATCATCTGGTTGTTTTCTTTTACTTCCTTCCCTTCCTACTGTTACGTTGACTAAGATAATTTTCTATAACCAACTGATTTTGTGTGAATCTATCTATCTCTTTATCTATCTGTTTTTCCATCTTTGCACCAATTTCGATAAGAGTGAATTTCACTTATTGCCTGATTTATTTCTACACCATTTCCCTCTTCAGTATAAGAGGGAAATGTTCTTCTTGTTCCTCTTAAACATGAAATAATTATTCCTCTCATTTCTCCCAGTGCAGCTTTCTTTCTAACCCTTTCATTATTTTGAGGTAATCTCAGCATAATCAGTTCACATTTGTTCCCTATGTCTATATAGCTTCCTTTTAAACTGTCCTGTCCTAATATACTGCCAAGGTGATACTCCACAGCAGCAGCTATGAATATGATGGCATATTTCCAAGTTTGAATCAAAAGAAATAACAGACTCTCTTCATTGAAATCAGATCCAAGGTATTTATTCAAACTCCAAAAAGTCAAATCCATCATAGCAACAAAGAAATCCATGATATTGATCAAGAAATCTATACACATTATCAATTATCAGACCTTCCCACAAACCAATTCCCTTAAATGTAATGATTACCTCTCTCACTCACTGCTGCTTGCTTCCTCTCTATTTCCTAGCTCTTCCAGGTCTGTCTCACTTCCTCTCAGCTCTGCACCATTCTTCTTGATCCAACCTTTCCTGCTTCACCCTTTGACAAGCTCCTCCCACCTCAGAATTCATGTGACTTAGACTCATGAGACTCAAGCCTACGTATGACTCAAGCAGCTCACATAGATATATTAAAGAATGGAAAACATCTTCCCATTCCATTAAAAATATATTTGGCCCTAAGATCATTCCCATCCATTACATAGGTGAATGGGAAACTGGTATTAACAGAACTTTACAACAATATAACAGGGATAGCACAAAATATATCCATAAAGCTATTATCTTAGTGTAGGACTTGAACACAAGCACCCCATCATCCCCCCCCCTCAAATGAATGAGGCCCAAAATCCTGGTGAGATTAGACGTAGAACTGTCCCTGTTCCAAGAGGCCCCATTCAAGGGATCAATCCTTTAGCTGGTCTTGAGCTTGAACAAAGCCAGGTTCAGGGGTGATATATCACAATTGTGGACAGGGAGTGACATCCAACTTAAGCAGTCAGGCATCTACAGATTAAGGGTGCTAAGCCTGCAGAAAACAAAGCTAACAAGCAAGGTGAACAGGAAAAATATGCCAAAAAGAAGTAAGGAGACAATAACCAGAAACAGGGTAGATATAGGGTCAGTCTTGCTTCTGGAGTGCAAGAACGCACTTTCATAACCTTATTAATTGCTGTTTTCTAGTTTGCAGATTTGGAGTCATTATTCTGGCTAGAGGTGTACTTTCTTTCTTTATTTTTTTTTTGATAAAAATTTATTTATTTAACTTTTACATTCATTTTCACAAAATTTTGGGTTCCAAATTTTCTCCCATTTTCTCCCCTTCCTCCACCCCAATACACTGAGCAATCTAATTTTCCCTATCTCCAATCTGCCCTCTCTTCTATCATCCCACCCTTCTCTTTTCCCCATCTTCTCTTTTGTCCTCTAGGGCCAGATGACTTTCTATTCCTCATTAACTGTATGACTTCTTTCCTAGTAGCAACAACAATACTGAACAGTTGTTCCTAAAATTTTGAGTTCCAAATTCTCCCCATCCTTCCCTCCCCACCCATTCCCTTTGGGAAGGCAGACAATTCAATACAGGCCCTATCTGTGTAGTTTTGCAAATGACTTCCATAATAGTCGTGCTGTGTAAGACTAACTGAATTACTCTCCATCCTATCCTGCCCCTCATTGTTTCTATTTTGTCTTTTGATCCTGTCCCTCCCCGAGTGTTGACTTCAAATTGCTCCCTCCTCCCATTGCCCTCCCTTCCATCATCCCCCCCCTTGCTTATCTCCTTCTCCCCCACTTTCCTGTACTGTAAGCTAGGTTTTCATACCAAAATGAGTGTGCATTTTATTCCTTCCTTTAGTCAAATGTGGTAAGGGTAAACTTCTTGGTTTTTTTTTTTCTCAGCTCTCCTCTTTTTACCTCCACTAAAAAGTCTCCTGCTTGCCTCTTAAATAACATATAATTTACCCCATTCCATTTCACCCCTTTTCTTCCCCCTACCTTTCTCTCTCACCATTTACCTTAATTTCTTTTAAGATATGGTCCCGTCCTATTCAATTCACTCTGTGCTCTCTGTCTCTGTATGTGTATGCATGTGTGTATGTGTGTGTGCGTGCACACGTGTACATGTCTGTGTCTGTGTATGTGTGTGTGTGGTCTCACCAACTACCCAGATACTGAAAAGTTTTAAGAGTTACAAATATTATCTTTCCATGTAGAAATGTAAACAGTTCACTTTTGGTAAGTCCCTTCTGACTTCTCTTTGCTGTTTACTTTTTCATGCTTCTTCTCATTCTTGTGTTTGAAAGTCAAATTTTCTTTTCAGCTCTGGTCTTTTCATCAAGAATGCTTGAAAGTCCTCTGTTTCATCGAAAAGCCATATTTTCCCCTGAAGTATTATACTCAGTTTTGCTGGGTAGGTGATTCTTGGTTTGAGTGCTAGTTCCTTTGACTTCTGGAATATCCTATTCCACGCCTTTCGATCCCTTAATGTAGAAGCTGCTAGATCTTGAGTTATCCTAATTGTATTTCCACAATACTGGAATTGTTTCTTTCTAGCTGCTTGCAAGATTTTCCCCTTGAGCTGGGAGTTCTGGAATTTGGCCACAATGTTCCTAGGAGTTTCTTTTTTTGGATCTCTTTCAGGTGGTGATCGATGGATTCTTTCAATACTTATTTTGCCCTCTGGTTCTAGAATGTCAGGGCAGTTTTCCTTGATAATTTCATGGAAGATGATGTCTAGGCTCTTTTTTTGATCATGACTTTCAGGTAGTCCCATAATTTTTAAATTGTCTCTCCTGGATCTATTTTCCAGGTCAGTTGTTTTTCCCATGAGATATTTCATTTTATCTTCAATTTTTTCACTCTTTTGGTTTTGTTTTGTGATTTCTTGGTTTCTCAGAAAGTCTTTAGGTTCCATCTGTTCCATTCTAATTTTGAAAGAACTATTCTCTTCAATGAGCTTTTGAACCTCTTTTTCCATTTGGCTAATTCTGCTTTTGAAAGCATTCTTCTCCTCATTGGCTTTTTGAATCTCTTTTGCCAATTGAGTGAGCCTATTTTTCAAGGTGTTATTTTCTTCAGCATTTTTTTGGGTCTCCTTTACCAAGGTATTGACCCGCTTTTCATGCTTTTCTTGCATCTCTCTCATTTCTCTTCCCAGTTTTTCCTCCACCTGTCTAACTTGCTTTTCAAAATCCTTTTTGAGCTCTTCCAAGGCCTAAGCCCACCCGATATACCCCTGGGATGTCTGGGATACAGAGGCCCTGCCCTCCACGTTTTTCCCTGATGGTAAGGATAGATCCTCATCATCAGAATTGAAAGGCGGGAACATTTGCACCTGCTCAAAGAAGCTCTCTATAGTCTTATTTTTCTTCCCTTTTCCCAGCCAGTTACTTGACTTCTGAGATTCTTGTCCACCCCCACCTAGATCCGCCCAGCTAGTGCTTGGGGTCTTAGATTCAAATGGGCTTTCTGTGGCAGGGGTGACTGCTATTCAATGTGAGCTTGAGTTCTGGTCCTGGGGTGGGGGCAGGGCCGCCTCCCAGGCTCAGTTCCGTCAGGGGCTTTATGCAGAGACCTTCATGAATGGGGCAGGTGGGGGCAGGGCCGTCTTCCAGGCTCAGTTCCCTCAGGGGCTTTATGCAGAGACCTTCAGTAATGAAGATCCTGCCTGCTCTGGGAGTCCCAGGGGGCTGCCACTGCTGCCCCTGCCCCTGACTCTGCCTCCGCTGCTTCATCCCGAGGGGGCCCAAATCACGGAGACACCCTGCTCCCCTCTCAGCCAGCCTAGAAGGCTCTCTCACTGACCTGTAGCGTCTATGGGCAAAGGGACCTTCCCGGCCACTGGAGGTTCCATCCCTGAAGCCTACTCGGGTCTACTCCTCTCAGCCACGCGGCCAGGGCAGCTCAGGGGTGGACTCTGCTTTCTGGGCCGTGACGGACCCTGGGGACGGCTCTCTAGGGCTGTCTGGAACGCAAATCTCTTCCACTGTGTTTCTGCATACCCTGCAGTGATCCAGAACTTGTGAGGAGCTCTTCTTACATTAAATCCATAGGCTGTGGGTTCGGAGCTAGCATATGTCAGTGTACTTTCTTTAATCTGACCTGGAGCCTGGCCAATTTTCTATTCTCCCTGCAGATGTGACAAACTTGGATATAATATTTCAGGAGGATCTGTAAGGACAGTTCTTGCTTGCCTATTCAGTCCCTTTTCTTGGTACATTTTATATAGTTCATCAGTTGGAATACCATATAATCTTCCAAAATGAATTCCTCCACTTAACAGAGTGGTAGACAAATCTTTCCTTGTTAATCTCTTCTGACTTTGAATCCACTGGCTATTTCCTCTTCCCTCTTGAGGAAATCTAACTTTTCTCCATTCTCCTAAGTCACCCAACTGTGCAATATTATCCAGCAACTCTGAAAGAGGGTCCCCTATTTCCCCAATTAGTAGAGTTAGAATTAGGTGCTTTTGAGCAAGGAGGAGCTGTCTTCACTATTACTGAGGAACTTCTAAGAGAATAGTATGATAAGCACCAGCATCTTTCACCATTATGACAGTTTCCATCACCTCTTCCTTCCACTTCCTTATACAGTCTCTAAGCGAATACCAGGGTCTATCTCCACTAGAACACATAGAGTCAGTAGGATATTGCTTACTGCATCTTTCTGAAGCCAACTCTAACAGATGAATTCTATTGTTACATCCTGGCATGTGGTAATCCCTAAAAGCTTACTGAACAATAAGATTCTAATACCTATTAATCTAAAACAATCTATGTTTTCTATCCCTACTCCTCTGACCCTTTCATCATTGTTTCTCACCATCCAAAATACTAATGATTCTTGCATCTTTTAGGAAAGCCACCTCAAAATATCTGTGATCTCCTGCTGAGTGAAATCCTTCATTACTTCCCCATATACCTAGTGTTGGACCCTGTTTCTCCTGATTATTTCTTAGTATTGGCCAAATATATGCACTCATAAAAGCTTCCTCATCTAACTTTGTTTCATTTTACTCCCACATCTCTTCTTTCCATGAGTCGGGGCTCCAAGTAGGCCCAGCCTGTGCAAGGGCTGCATGAATATTACTTTTGTTAGTTTTTCACTTTTTTATACCTTAATTTTCTTTATTTTCAGTGTTCTACAATCACAACCATATAAGTTAGATTTTTCCCTTACCTACCCCTAACTCCCCCCTCCCTTCCTGAGATGGTATAAAATTTTATATAGGTTCTACACATACATTCTTATTAAATATATTTTCACTCTGGTCATGCTGTGTAGAAGAATGATAATGAATGGGAGAAAATATATAACAACCCAAAACATAATACACACAGAGAAAAATGATCTGCTACATTCTGTGATTGAATTCCATAGTTCTTTCTCTGGATATTGAAGGCATTTGCCTTAAAAGATCATTGGGAATTTTTTTAAGTCGTTGCATTGCTATGAAGATCCAAGTCTACCCAGAAAAAATCTTGCAGACTGGTCGTTGCTGTGCACAAGGTTCTCCTGGCTCTACTCCTTTCACTCAGCATCAGTTCATATAAATTTTTCCAGGCCTCTCTAAAGTCTTCCTGTTCATCATTTCATCTAATACAAAAGTATTCCATTACATTCATATACCATACTTTATTCAGCTATTCCCCAATTGATGGGCATCCCTTTGATTTCCAGTTTTTGGCCACCACAAAGAGTGCCACTATAAAAATTTTTGTACATGTGGGACCTTTTCCTATTTTTAAGGTCTCTTGAGAATACAGTCCTAGAAGCTATATTTCTGGGTCTAAGAGTATGCATCTTATTGTAGTCCTTTGGGTATAGTTCCAAATTGCTCTCTAGAATGGTTGGATCAGCTCAAAACTCCACCAACAATGAATTAGTGTTCCAACTCTCCCACATCCTCTCCAACAATTATCATCTTCCTGTTCTGTCATGTTTGCCAATCTGATAGGCATAATGTGGTACCGCAGAGTTGTTTTGATTTGCATCTCTCTAATTGAAAGTGATTTAGAGCATTTCTTCATATGACTATAGATACCTTTAATTTCTTCCTCTGAAAATTGCCTGTTAATATCCTTTGACCATTTACCAATTGGGGAATGACTTGTATTTTTGTACATTTGACTCAGTTCTCTATATATTCTAGAAACAAAACCTTTATCACAAATATTAGCTGTAAAAGTTCTTTCCCAGTTTTCTACATCCCTCTGGGTCTTGATTGCATTGGGTTAGGTTGTGCAAAAACTTTTCAGTTTAATGTAATCAAAATTAGCCATTTTGCACTTCATAATACTTTCTATCTCTTGTTTAGTCAAAAATTCTTCCCTTCTCCATAAATCTGATAAATATACTATTCCTTGCTCCACCAATTTGTTCATGTATTAATCTTTATACCTAGATCATGTACGCATTTGGATTTTATTTTTGTGCATGGAGTCAGGCATTGATCTATGCCTCATTTCCACCATACTGTTATCGAGTTTTCCCAGCAATTTTTGTTGTGCAGTGAGTTCTTATCTCAGAAGCTGGGATTCTTGATTTTATCAAACAGTAGATTGCTATGTTCATTGTCTACAGTGTCTTGAGTACCTAGCATATTCCACTAGTCTATCCTTTTGTTTCTTTGCCAGTACCAAGTCGTTTTGATAATTGCTGCTTTATAGGCGGAGCCAAGATGGAGGAGTGAGAGCAGCGACTCACCTAAGCTCTCAGACAAACTCCTCCAGGTACCTCTGAAAGGAGAATCTGCCCAAATTTTGAAAGTGTGGAATTGAGTGTGAGACAGATGGTGATGGATTCGGAGCTCAGGTGGGACTGGAAGGTCCACGGGAAGGATCTGTTCCGCGGGGGTGAACCCACAGCGCACAGCGCAGCGTGGCCTGCGCAGCACGGCCAGCGTGGTGGAGCAGAAGAGATCCGAGAAACCTGAGTGGCAGGCAGAACCAGAGGAGCGGCACCCGGGGTGGGAGACAAGCTGAACCGAGTCAGTAAGACCCGCGGAGAGCCAAATATCAGTGCAGCAGCTCCTGAGACCTTCAGCTCGAAGATCAAACTTCAGTAAGTCACTTACTTGAACTTCCGGGAGCCAGGATGGTGGAGTGACCAGTAAGTGCTCTCTCTTTCCCCCTTGATGACCGTGAAAGAACCATAAAATATCTCCCCAGAAAAATCCCAGATCAGTAGAATTAGAAGAAGGAGACCAATAGTCTCATAACACCTGAGACGAGGAAAATAGCTAAGGGGGATTCCTCATATGGTGGCAGAGGCAAACCTGAAGGACAGAGGACCCAGGGCAGAGAAAATTTGCACTAGGACCCAGGCAAGTCTCACCGCCAGGAGAGGAGACCCAGGAGGGTTGGGAACACGCATTAGCATCTAGGCGTGCCTCAGCTGTCCACGGGAATAAGAAAGACAATAGGGCAGTTGGGATTGCCAGCTCCTGAGCTTGCCTTTGCCTCAATTCAGCTGCGGAGATCTCCTGGGACCAGACCACCCCTCCCCCACACTTAACAAGCTAAACCCAGGGCTGATCAGGGAAACACCAAACAAAAACCTGCTTTTAGCTTTTTCACACATCAGCTCAGCAAAAAGTTCTCTAGCTTCTGACTGAAAGAACCAGAAGCCACAACACTCAATCAAAATCATGAACAGGAAAAAGAAGAGGGCCGAAAGAACCATAGAATCTTTCTATGGGGATAAGGACCAAAACACAAACCCCAAAGAGGTCACATCTGAGACTGTACTTCCATCTGAGACTTCAGAAGGGACTATGAACTACTCGCAAGTACAAGCAGCTCTCCTGGAACAGCTGAAGAAGGAAATAGAAGATAAACTGGCCAATGATTTTAAAATTATTAAGAAAGAATTCACTGATGAGAACATCTCCTTGAAAAGGAAAATTGAACAAATGGAAAAAGAAGTTCAAAAATTAACTGGAGAAAATTGCTGCTTTATAACACAATTTGAGATCTTGGTAGTGTTAGGCCACCTTCCTTAGCATTTCCTTTCATTGGTTCCCTTGATATTCTGAATCTTTTCTTTCCAGATGAATTTTGACACTATTTTTTTGCAGCTCTAGAAAATAGTGTTCTGATAGTTTAATTGGTATGGCACTAAGTAAGCAAATTAATTTAGGTAGAATTTTCATTTTTATTATATTGGCTCGGCCTACCCATGAGGAACTCATAATTTTCCACTTACTTAGATCTGACTTTATTTGTGCAAAAAGCATCTTGTAATTGTGTTCATATAATCCCTGGGTTTATTTTAGCAGGTAAATTTCCAAATATTTTACAGAGTCTATCCTAGCTTTAAATGATTTTTCTTTCTGTCTCGTGTTGTTGTATTTTGACACTTGTGTATAGAAATGCAGATTTATGTGGGTTTATTTTCTAACTTGCAACTTTGCCAAAGTTGTTTACCATTTCAAGGACTTTTTTTACTTGAATCTCTGGGATTTTCTAAGTAAATCATCATATCACCTGCAAAAAGTTATAACTGAATTTCTTTTTTGCCTATTCTAATTCCTTCAAATTCTTTTTCTTGCCTAATTGCTATAGCTATCATTTTTAGTACCATATTGAATAATGGTGGTGATAATGGACATGCTTGTTTCACCACTGATCTTATTGGAAATGCATCTAGCTTATGTCCATTTCATATAATCTTTGCTGAAGATTTTAGGTAGCTACGCCTTATTATTTGTGGAAAGTTCCCTTTATTCGATGCTCTCCAATGTCTTCAATAGGAATGGGTGCTGTATTTTGCCGAAAGCTTTTTCTGCATCTATTGAGATAATCATGTGTGTTCTGTTAGTTTTGTTGTTGACATGATCAATAATGCTAATAGTTTTCCTAATATTGAACCAACCCTGCCTTTCTAGTATGAATTCTTCCTGATCATAATGTATTATTCTCATGATAAGTTGCTATATTCCTATTGCTAAAATCTTATTTAATATTTTGCATCTATATTTATTGGCAAGATTGTTCTATAATTTTCTTTCTCTGTTTTGTCTCTTCCTGGTTTAGGTATCAAAACCATATTTGTATCATAGAAAAAATTTGGGAGGACTCCACCAATTTTCCCAAATGGTCTATGTAATATTGGAATTAACTGTTCTTTAAATGTTTAATAGAATTCGCTTATAAATCCATCTGGCCCTAGAGATTTTTTCCTAGGGAGTTCATTGATGGCTTGTTCAATTTTTTTTTTCTGATATGGGGTTGTTTAAGTTTTCAGCTTCCTCTTCTATTAATCTGGGCAACTTATATTTCTTGAACTACTCATTAAGATTGTTGGATTTATAGTCATAATGTTGGGCAAAGTAATTTCTAATTATTGTTTTAATTTCCTCCTCGTTGGAGGTGAGTTCACCCCTTTCAGTTTTGATATTGGAATTTTGGTTTCTTTCTTTTTTTTAAATGAAATTGATCTATCAAATCTATATTATCCAGAGTTTCATTCACCTCCTTATCTTCCTTCTTGTTTATTTTAAAGTTAGATTTATCAATTTCAGAGAGTGGCATAGTTTTGCTCTCTAGTATAGTTTTGCTCTCTATTTCTTCCTGCAACTCCCCCAACCTCTGCTTCAAAATTTTGGATCATATACCACATGGTACATACATTTTTAGTAATGATATTGATTCATTGTCTATGGTGCCTTTTAGCAGGAAATAATTTCCTTCCTTATCTGTTTTGATTAGATCTATTTCTGCTTTTGCTTTGTCTGTGATTGGGATTCTTACCCTTGCCTTTCTTAAATCAGTTGAAGCACAATATATTCTACTCCAACCTGTTACCTTTACACTGTGTGTATCCTCGCATTTCAAATGTGCCTCTTGTAAACAATATGTTGTTGGCCCGTGGTCTTTAATCCATTCTGAAATCTGTCTCGGTTTTATGGGAAAGTTCATTCCATTTACATTCACAGTGCCTTTACCTCCATCCTCTTTCCCATCATTTTTGCTTTTAGTTTTCAAGTCTCTCTTCCTCTCCTTAATAGAGTTTTCACTTTTGACCACCACCTCCCACAGTCTTCCTTTCCTTGTTTCAGCCCCGTCCCTTTTACTCCAGTTTACCCTCACTACTTCTTTCCCCTCTTTGGCTTTTCCTCCCCTTTCTTCCCCTTTCCTCTCCTACTGCCTTTGGAGCTAGTTAGATTTATATATTTAATTAAATTTATTGTTCCCTCCTTGAACCAAATAAGATGAGAGTATGTCTCAAACAATTCTCCTCTCCTTCCCCTCTTTCCCTCTACTTTAATATAATTTTGTACCTCTTCCTGTGATGTAATTTATCATTTTCTGCTTCCTCCTTTTTATATATCCTGTTACAATCCCTTCACATACTTGAATCAAATTTTTATCATTAAGTCATTTACTTTGTACCCATTCTCTCTATCTATGCATATCTCTTTCATCCTTCATAATAGATGCACAGTTCTCAAAATTAACACGTGTCATCTTCCCTATAGGGATGGAAACAGTTTGCCCAAATTGAGTAACAAGTTTTTCTTTTCCCCTGTTTACCTTTTTATGCCTCTCTTGAGACCTGCCTTTAAAGATCTAATTTTCTACTGCGTTCTGGCCTTTTTGTCAGGAAGGTCTGTAATTCCCTTATTTTGTTGAATGTCCATCTCCTTGCCTGAAATGTTATGCTGAACTTTGCTAGATAATTGATCTTTGTTTGTAGTCCTAGCTCCTTTGCCTTACAGAATACCAGATTCCCATTCCTTTGATCTTTTAATGTAGAAACAGCAAGGTCCTCCGTGATCCTGATGGTAGCTCCTCGATATTTGAATGTTTTCTTTCTGGCTGCATGTAGTATTTTCTCCTTCACTTGATAGTTCTGGAATTTCTCAACAATATTTCTTGGGGTTTTTAGTTTGTTATCCCTTTGGGAGGTGAACGGTGGATTCTTTTGATGACAATTCTGCCCTCTGGATCTAGCACTTCTGGGCAGTTTTCCTTGATAATTTCGTGGAAGATATTGTCCAGAAAATTTTGTCATCATGCTTTTCTGGTAGGCCAATATTTTTTAAATTTTCTTTCCCGGATCTATTTTCCAGGCTAGTTTTTTCCAATTAGATATTTTGCATTTTCTTCTATCTCTTCAATCTTTTGATTTTGTTTGACTGATTCTTGAAGTCTCATAGAGTTATTACCTTCTACTTGCACTATTCTAATTTTCATCAAATTGTTTTCTTCAGTCAACTTTTGCATCTCCTTTTCCATCTGTTCAACTATACTTTTTAAGGAATTATTTTTTCCAGTAAATTTTTGTACTTCCTTTTCCATTTGTCCAATTTTCCCAGTTAGGTTTTGTGCTTCCTTTTCCATTTGTTCAATTTTACTTTGTAAAGAACTGTTCTCCTCATTGAATTCTTTTTCATACTTTTAAAATCATTGGCCGTTTTTTCTTCTATTTCCTTCTTCAGTTTTTCCAGGAGTGCTCTCTGTACATGTGAGCAGTTCATAGTCCCTTCTGAAGTTTCAGATATGAGTACAGTCTCAATACTGACCTCTTTGGTAATGGTGTTTTGGTCCTTGTCCCTACAGAAAGATTCTATGGTCTCTTTCCTCCTCCTTTGCTCTTACTCATGGTGGTGAGGCTTTGTATATTGTGGCCTCTAGTTGTTTTAGTTAGAAACTGGAAAATCTGTTGCTGAACTGCTGGTATGGGAAAGCTACAGGCAGGTTCCTTTGTTTTTCCTTTTGTTTTGTATTTCCTGGCTTAACTCTAGGGCTAGCTTGTTAAGTGTGAGGGATGCGTGATCTGTTCACCTGAGATCTCCTCAGCTAAGCTAGAGCAAAGGCAAACTCAGCTAATGCATGGGTCCTAGTGTGAGTTTCCACCCCTTCTAGGACTCCTCTCCTTACAGTTTATCTCCAAAACAACACGAGGAGTCCCCCTTAGTTATTTTCGTTGCCTCAGGTGCTGCGAGACTGTTTGCTCCTTTAGCTCTTTCCACTGATCCAGGGTTTTTCTGGGGAAATATTTTATGGTTCTTTTGAGGTAAAAAGGGAAGCAGGAGAAAGCATTTACCGATCACTCCCAGAATATCAATTAGGTGACTTATAGACGTTTAAGCTGCAGGCTGAAAGTCTCTGGAGCAGCTGTAGCTGATACCTGGGGCTCAGCAACTGTCAGTCATTCGGCTCCACTGGTCTCCTGTCCTTTCCACCATGCTGCTGTTGCTTGAGGCTGCCCCGGGGGTTTCCTGCTTGGCCAGGCTGCTGCAGAATGCACTGTGCTGTGGGTTGACCCCCGAGGAACACATCCTTCCTGTCAATCTTCTAGTCTGTTCTCATCTGTGAATTTGCCACAGTCTGTCCCCTGTTGAATTCTGCACCTTCAAAATTTGCACAGATTCTCTTTTTAGAGGTATTTGAGTTTGTCTAAGAGCTTAGATGAGTAATTGCTCTCACTCTTTCTTGGCTCTGCCCCCTTGCATTTCATTTTGTGATCTAAATTAACAACAGTTTTTTCTTCTACCACCTGAAACTTCCTACCTAGCTCTTCTATAGGAAAGTTTGAACACTATAGCATAGAAAGCTTCTCATGCCAACCAGCTCACTTCTGATCCACCTGAACCTTTTCCTCAAGCATCCAGAGTATATCTGAAAGTTTTCATTTTGGCTTCTCTTACAAGAAATGCTCAGTGGATTATTTCAATTTTTTTTATTTTACCCTCTGGCTCTAAAATATCAGGACAGTTTTCCTTTATAATTTCTAAAATATCATGTCTGGACTTTTTTTTGCCATGACTTTCATGTCATGCAATAATTCTGAATTTATATCTCCTGAATCTATTTTCCAAGTCAATTTCTTTTTCCAATGAGATAATTCTCATTTTCTTCTTTGTTTTGCTTCATTTTTTTGAGTTTATGTTATTGTTTCTTGATTCTACACAGAGTCAATATATTCCATTAATTTTAATATTTTAAGCAAACATTTTTTTTCAGTGAATTTTTGTGCTTTTTACCATTTGGTCAATTGTATGTTTTAAGGTTTTATTTTCTTCAACATATTTTCTGCCTCTTTGGCCAAACTCTCAATCTTACATCACTTTCATTTCTTTCCCCAATTTTTGCTCTATCACTAATCTCTTTCTTTAGATATTCTAGAAATTTATGTTGGGCTTGTGTCTGATTTGCATTTTTCTTTGAAGTTTTACCTTTTGCTATTTTTCTATTGTTGTCTTATTTTTGAGACTGTCTTGATCTTCTCTCTGCACATACTAGCTTCTTATAGTCCAATTCTTTTGTGATTGTTTGCTTATTTTCCAAGCCTATTTCTTGACTTTGAACTTCATAGTAAAATTGGATTCTACTCACCTGACTGTGCACCGTAATATCTCCAGTTTCAAGCTTTTATGTGCTGCTATTTTTCAGAGATCATTCTAGGAATTCTAAAATTTTTTAGTGCTTCCAAGGTGGTGTGATGCAGGGAGTGGTGTAATAACTGCTTTCCTGGTATGCACTCTTGTCTTTACCCAGGAACACCCTCTGCTTTTCTGTAGCTACATTCACTAGTGTTCCTCTTTGCACTGTCTCTGTGATTCACAACTTCATATGGGTAATGAAGTTGCCAAACAGCACACTCCTGCAACCAGTGAATCAAAAGGTCCCCTGAATTCTCTTTTTCACCAGTTGTCCAATCCTCATACGGCTTTTGGGCTGAGTCCTCAAAGCTTTTGCTGCAATCACAGATACCTCAAGGGCCAACCACTAGTTTTTTGCCATAGCATATACTCAGTTCAACCTCCATCCTGGCATCACAGACACATTACTCTAACTTTTTAAGTTATCTTGGTTCAGAAAAGTATTTTACCATAGCCTTTTATTGGACATGCCACTTTAGAAGTAGATTTGACATACTTTTATGATTTTTAAAAGCAATATTGGGAGAGTTCAGGTGGATTGCTACATCTCCTCCACCATCTTTGCTCCACTGCTTTTTTTTTTAACTTAACAAACTTTGTTTGAAAGAAATTTGTTTTTAAAAATGTACCGAGAAAGGCATCAACTTTGGAATTCTTTTCTGGTTCCGTTATGGAAGTTTTTATTTTAGGGTTTTTTAAAAATAAAGATTGATAACCATTATTTCCACCTCCTGGATAACTGCTTTGTTGTGTCAGAGGGGCATGTACATTTCACTAAAATCATGAAGTACACCACTTAGGGTTATCCAGGATGGTTAGGTCATAGTGAAGAATTCAGACAAAACATGATCCACTTGAAGAGGAAATGAGAAACCATTCCAGTATCTTTCTCTGGGTATCTATTTCTTATCTCTGAGTAAATGTATTTCACCTCACCAAAAATGTACAGTGGCTTGAAATATTGTACAGGAAGTAGTAACAAAAATATCCCCTCAAAAAAGAAGAGTAAAAAATTAAAACATTTCTCTGATGACACTTTCCAAATAACTGAGAAAAAGAAGGAAAGATAAAAGGAAAGGGAAAGACATTAGAGATATCAAAGGATTTTTTCATGGAAAAATGGTCAGTATAAAAGATAAAAATGTTAATATGTGAAGTAGAAGATATTAAAAAGAGGTAGCAAGAATAGACAGAAGAACTATACAAGGCAGATTTTAACATCAGCAATAATCATAATGGTGTGATTACTGATCTAGAACCATACATCCCGGAGAATGAAGTCAAGTGGGCTTTACTTTATTGATGATCCTTGATACCCATAAGGCTAGTTGAGGTAATGGAATTCCAGTTGAACTACTTCTAAAACATGATGTTATTGAAGTGCTGTACTTAATATGCCAGCAAATCATGGAAACTCAATGGTTGTTACTGGATTGGAAAAGATCAGTTTATGTTCCAGTTCTAAAGAAGGGCAATACTAAATAATGTTTAAATTACTAAGCAATTGTGCACATTTTACATGCCAACAAAGTTGTGCTTAGGATCCTGCAAGCTATGCTTCAGGATCTGTGAATCAAGAAAGGCCAGAAGTACAAGCTGGTTTTCAAGGAAGCAAAGGAACTACAGACCAAATAATTGATATTTGCTCTCTTATGGAGAAAGAAAGGGGGTTTCAGAAAAAACAAGTATACCTTTGCTTCATTGACAAAGCCTTTGACTATGTAGATCACAACATATTTTGTCAAGTCCTTAAAGAGATGAGATTTCCTAGATCATCTCGTTTGTCTCCTGAGTAACTTGTATGCAAGTCAGAAGCAAACTGAAGAGGTTAAGATAGAAAAAGGAGTAGGACAATGATGTATGGTGTCACTAATGCTAATTTCAAGTGCTTTAGACCATTCCATTGTACATGGCCAGATCTGAACACGTGACATTGCTAAGGAATTTCAGTCCCCATAATTTATACTGATCATCTGAATCTGTTGTTGATATAAGCTATGACCAACAAGCTAGAATTAGGAATAATCAAAAGAATCGCTCTGTTTTATTAAGAAAATGAGATAGATACATTCAATGTTGGCACTAATTTACTGAATGGAAAAAAATGTAACTATTTGTTAACTCTGAGCAAATGCACTTCGTCTCACAACAATGTCTACAAGAAAGGTCACATTAGACAAAGAATGCAATTAAATAAGATAATAATGTATTAAAGGGAACAAGTAAAATTTCAAAATGAGAAAAGACTACATTGCACTAAAGTAGTGATATGATGTGTAGACAAAAAAAGCATTATGTTGAAATTGCTTTTGTGTGAAGTAATATTCTTACAAGCAAGCAAACTCACCAGCAGTCACTTACTTAATATGACTTGAGGTAAAAAAAGAAAAGCAACTTCAACAGATAATTTGATAGTTTCATTTCTTATGTCCTCTTTGAAGTCTTGATATTCAGATAGTGGTACTTTTTTTCCCCATACTACTGCCTTATCATGGTGCTTGTCTAAGCTCTCAATTGTTTCTTCCATTTCCCAAATGCATCCAGTAACACTTTCCTCTGATCTATCATCCGTTCTTATTTAATTTCCCTTACTTTCCATTCCTCACCCTTGAACTAACAGAATTGTTTTTCTTCTTCTGTTTCCCTATTACATTTATTTTCCTTCACGTGCATGGACATCCTTACTCCAAGACATTGCACAGTAGACACTGACTTTAATGATATATCATTAATAAATTGCTTAAATTTTGAGCAAATTTTGACAGCTTTATGATCTGGTTGCTAGCTAGTTGAAACCATTTGCAATCAAGAGACACTTGGATATTTTATTATTACTATTTTCAGAAGATCTAGATACATATATAGCTGCTATTTACTTTCCCTGTGAACTTAGAAAAAGTCACTTAATTGGGATGTGAGTGTTTAATACCCTTATCATTAATCACTAGAAAATGTATAGAAACACAAAAGTTTAGATATCTTAGTTATCAAAGGTTCTAAAGTGTATTCCATATATTTCTTGGTGTATAATGATAAAAATACAAAATAAAACAAAACAGCATGTATCTTTCCTTGCCTCAACAAAATTTTGTTTATTTCTTTCATTTTTTTTCTCTTCTTATTGTTTAAAATTGGAAATAGTCACAAGTTTGAAACCCTGTCATATTTTCCTAAGTACTCCATATTTTGAGACATCCTTTGAAAATAATCTTAACCTGTATATATGCAAGTGTTTACTCAGGAACACGAATTATGAATAACTCATAAATATTAGCAGTCACTTGCTGCTGCTCATTAATTACCTGTGTTAAAGAGCTGCCTTTATCCTGCTATCTGTCTCTGCATCTCCAGTTCTCCCTGAAAAACTCTCATCGTAAAACTGACAGGAATTTTTCAAATTACAGTATAGGGTTCAGTTACACTACAGAACATATTTTATTCCCAAAAACAATTATAGATGATAAGTACTACTATAATATTTTTCCTAAATGGTTAATTCCTTGTTAATGCTAACTTCTTGTTAACAAAGTTACCAGAGATAAGGACATTGTTTGACATTGATAATATCCTTAATAATATGTGTACTCGCCCTGGGTACTCCTTCACCCATTGGCATCATATTCAAGAAGATTGAATGGATCATAGTTCTTGCTAGTCATTTACTTGCTCTATAATCTTCAACTTGCACTTTTTCAAAGAGAAGTGATAAAAATAGAATATCAGAGAAAAATTTGTTGAACTTAGTGATACTCTTGTTTCTTGGAGTGAAAGTTACATTTTTCTCCTAGTTTCTCCAGTGAATCTCATTCATCAGGAAACCAAATGGCTACAAACAGGAAGGTAACCACTTGGTCACAAAGACAACAATAAACAGCTAAAATGGGGAATAAACAAAGGAATTCCTAGACAATTGATGAAATTTCTGGATATGACATATTTGGTGGAAAAGTTCCCATGTAACCTCAAGTTTTTGGATTGAGCTGAAGAGTTGTTGTATTTATGAGCACAGGTCCATAAAAGAGGACCAGAATACAAACTAGTCATGATATGGAAGAGCAAAACAGAGCAGTGCTCTACAATAGTGATATGAATTAGTTGGATTATTTAGGTATAAAAAGGGAAAACTTAATTTTCAGTAAAAACTATCTGGCATAAAATAAACAAATAATAAGTGCTTTTTCTTTAATTTTGTTTCATTCAGATCTTCAAGAGCTGAAAACATTTTACTTGCTTTGCTTTCTATCCCTGGATGTAGCACAATCCCTAGGACACAGTAATTAAAGGCTTTGTGATGCATTTTTTAATTAATTCATTTGTTCATTCTAGTAATTGAGTACTTCTCTTCTGTGGGCAGAGAAGCCTATAGCATTAGTACTATGTATCTGGAAGTTTGCAAAGTGGTCTATGAGGGAGATAAAGAAAGCATACGAAGAAACAGTTGTTTTGACAACTCATGGACTCAGTTGTAACTTTTATCTCCTTTGCATTTTTAGTCATATTTAACAAAACATGTATGAATTTAATGTACTTATTAACCTGACGCCTTACATGGGAGTGGATTTTGTGTTTACCTTTTCTGTAGGAATCTTGATGTCAGATGTAGTATGATATTCCTAGGGGGAAATTCTTGATCAAGTCATGAACCGAGATTATGACCTCTCTAGTCCTAGATACTATGCCTCTGTTAATGGAAGCAAAGATTGCATTACCTTTGTTTGTTTGTTTGCTTATGCCTGTACCTCACACTGTTGATTCATAAGGAGCTTGGGTTTATTTTTTAATTTAAGTTTGGATATTTCTCTGTCCTTTGAGCTAGAAGTACTACTCAGGTATTAATTCCTCTCTGATCAGCATGGGACTTTTACCCTGTTCCATTGCTGACATAGGTCAACCTACCAATGTGCTGATCCTTAAGGTATATAGTTGCCATATTAATTTCTGGGAGTTTGTAACATTAAGGATGATTTTAATGTGGACAAGCAATTGATAAAGAACATTGTAACCTAAAAATAAAACTTCAGAAAATCACAGAATTTTAAATTTGGAAGGGACTTCAGCGACTATCAAGTATAAATAATACATAATTCACCCCATCAATTAGTTTAACATAATCTTGAAAAGGAAAAAAAAGAATAGGAGTTAATCTGGAATAACTTTTTGCTGAGGAAACTAGGCTATTTTTTTGTAATAATACTTTATGTGTCCCCATATTAAATTTCAAATTTCAGATTCAGGCCATAATTCTTATTATTTATAGATTTTAAAATTTTGATTGTCATAAAATGCTTTAGCCATATCTTCCAGTTTTAATTTATCTGCAAATTCTATAAGTATGCTGTCAATATCTTTAATGAAGTAATTAATCGAATATATTTTCTTTTTTAATATAAATTTATTTATTTAACTTTTAAAATTCATTTTCTTTTTTTTTAAATATTTATTTATTTATTTAACTTTTTACATTCATTTTCACAAAATTTTGGGTTCCAAATTTTCTCCCCTTTTATCCCCTCCCCCCACCCCAATACACCAACCAATCTAATTTTCCCTATCTCCAATTTGCCCTCTCTTCTGTCATCCCTCCCTTCTCTTGTCTCCATCTTCTCTTTTCTCCTGTAGGGCCAGATGACTTTCTATTCCTCATTAACTGTATGTCTTCTTTCCTAGTAGCAACAGCAACACTAAACAGTTGTTCCTAAAATTTTGAGTTCCAAATTCTCCCCATCCCTCCCTCCCCAACCATTCCCTTTGGGAAGGCAGGCAATTCAATATAGGCTCTATATGTGTAGTTTTGCGAATGACTTTGATAACAGGCATGTTGTGTAAGACTAACTGAATTACCCTCCATCCTATCCTGCCCTTCATTGTTTCTCTTCTGTCTTTTGATCCTGTCCCTCCCCGAGTGTTGAATTCAAATTGCTCCCTCCTCCCATTGCCCTCCCTTCCATCATCCCCCACCCTTGCTTATCTCCTTCTCCCCCACTTTCCTATACTGTAAGAGAGGTTTTCATACCAAAATGAGTGTGCATTTTATCCCTTCCTTTAGTCAAATGTGATGAGGGTAAACCTCTTGTTTTTTTTTCTTTCCTCAGCTCTCCTCTTTTTCCCTCCACTAAAAAGTCTCCTGCTTGCCTCTTGAATGAGATATAATTTACCCCATTCCATTTCACCTGCTTTCCTCCCATTACATTTCTCTCTCACCATTTACCTTAATTTCTTTTAAGATATGGTCCCATCCTATTCAATTCACTCTGTGCTCTCTGTCTCTGTATGTGCATGCATGTGTGTATGTGTGTGTGTGCACACACGTGTGTATGTGTATGTGTGTGGTCCTACGTGCGTGCATGTGTATGTGTATGTGTGTGGTCCTACCAACTACCCAGATATTATAAAGTTTCAAGAGTTACAAATATTGTCTTTCCATGTAGGAATGTAAAAAGTTCACCTTTGATAAATCCCTTCTGACTTCTCTTTGCTATTTACTTTTTCGTGCTTCTTCTCATTCTTGTGTTTGAAAGTCAAATTTTCTTTTCAGCTCTGGTCTTTTCATCAAGAATGCTTGAAAGTCCTCTGTTTCATTGAAAGGCCATATTTTCCCCTGAAGTATTATACTCAGTTTTGCTGGGTAGGTGATTCCTGGTTTTAGTCCTAGTTCCTTTGACTTCTGGAATATCCTATTCCACGCCCTTAATGTAGAAGCTGCTAGATCTTGTGTTATCCTGACTGTATTTCCACAATACTGGAATTGTTTCTTTCTAGCTGCTTGCAATATTTTCTCCTTGTCCTGGGAGTTCTGGAATTTGGCCACAATGTTCCTAGGAGTTTCTCTTTTTGGATCTCTTTCAGACGGTGATCAATGGATTCCTTCAATACTTATTTTGCCCTCTGGTTGTAGAATATCAGGGCAGTTTTCCTTGATAATTTCATGAAAGATGATGTCTAGGCTCTTTTTTTGATCTTGGTTTTCAGGGAGTCCCATATTTTTTAAATTGTCTCTCCTGGATCTATTTTCCAGGTCAGTTGTTTTTGCAATGATATATTTCACATTCTCTTCCATTTTTTCATGCTTTTGGTTTTGTTTGGTGATTTCTTGGTTTCTCAGAAAGTCATTAGCTTCCATCTGTTCCATTCTAATTTTGAGAGAACTATTCTCTTCAGTGAGCTTTTGAAACTCTTTTTCCATTTGGCTAATTCTGCTTTGAAAGCATTTTAATCTCTCACTGGCTTTTTGAACCTCTTTTGTCAATTGAGTGAGCCTAATTTTCAAGGTGTTATTTTCTTCAGCATTTTTTGGGTCTCCTTTACCAAGGTATTGACCCGTTTTTCATGCCTTTCTTGCATCTCTCTCATTTCTCTTCCCAGTTTTTCCTCCACCTGTCTAACTTGATTTTCAAAATCCTTTTTGAGCTCTTCCATGGCCTTAGCCCACCGGACATCCACCTGGGATGCCTAGGATACAGAGGCCCTGCCCTCCACATCTTTCCCTGATTGTAAGAATAGGGCCTCGTTATCAGAATTGAAAGGCGGGAACATCTGAACCCAATCAAAGTAGCTTTCTATAGTCTTATTTTTCTTCACTTTTCTGGACATTTTCCCAGGCAGTTACTTGACTTCTGAGATTCCTGTCCACCCCCACCTAGATCCTCCCAGCTAGTGCTTGGGTTCTGAGATTCAAATGGGTTTTCCGCAGCAGGCATGGCTGCTATTCAATGTGAGCTTAAGTTCTGGTGCTCAGGTGGGGGCAGGTCCTCCTCCCAGGCTCAGTTCCCTCAGGGACTTTATGCAGAGACCTTCAGTAATGGGAGTGGGTGGGGACAGGGCCGTCTCCCAGGCTCAGTTCCCTCAGGGAGTTGATGCAGAGACCTTCAGTAATGGCCCTGAACTTCTGCCTGCTGCTCTGGGAGTTCTGGGCCTCTGCTGCTGCCTCTGCCGCTGCCTCCCGAGGGGGCCCGTGTCATGGAGATACCCCTCTCCCCTCTTGGGCAGCCCAAACGTCTCTGTCACTGACCTGTAGTGTCTGTGGGTGGAGGGTCCTTCGCGGCTGCTGGAGGTTCCGTCCCTGAAGCCTGCTCAGATCTGCTCCAATCTGATCCTCTGGGGCCGCATGGCCAGGGCAGCACAGGGGTGGACTCCGTTGTCTGGAGCATGACGGACCCCTTGGGATGGCTCTCCAGTGCTCTGTGGAACAGAAATCTTTTCCACTGTGTTTCTGCGCACCTTGCAGTGCTCCAGAATTTGTGGGGAGTTCTTTTTGTAGGAAATATATGGGCTGTGGGTTCGTAGCTAGCATCCGTGAGTCTTTCTACTCCACCCTCTTACCTGCTCCCACAAATATTTTTTAAAAGAATAAATTCAAAACCAGATACTGTGGTATTTACACTACAAATTTACTTATAAATTTTCAGTGACTTTTTCAGTGAATTATGTGTTTATTTTATTTTCAGTGACTACTCTTTGAATCTGTATAGCCATTCAACTAGTCCTACTCCTCCACTCACCACTGCATCTCTGCCATAGTTTGTATGATTAATTAATTAATCATGATTAATTATTTTGATAAAACCTAGATAGAATTTATCTGAAATATTGCTCTAGTCTGCCAATCATCTAATAATTGTCAAAATGGGATTTATTGACATTTACATGAGAAGACATTTACTAAGTCTTCCGAAATACATCAAGTACAGTGCTAAATATTGAAGATAAAAATGCAAAAGTAGATGGCCCTCATTCTCGAAGAACCTATATCTACAGAGGTGGAGAGAACAAATACTGAAGTATGATCAGTAGGAAGACTGATTTTCATAAGTAAATTTAAATATTTAGTGAGGGGAACTATAGAGAATTGACTTAGATTTTATAGACACAGGTTTCATAGTAATAAGGAAAATATTGATTTATCTCTAAAGAGTTAGAAAGAGCAAATAGAGGCGGAGAAAGTATACTTGAAAGTGTAGGGTACATGTACACAACAAGGAGTAAAATGAGCTAAGTGTAGCTGGCCTAGATATAGTTAGTCATATGAGATGTTCACAAATGAGGACAGCAGAAATGAACTGGGGAGTGAGATTTATCAAGTTGTAAGAGTAAAGACCTCCAGGGTAAGTTCTCTGCTCCCAGAGACAGTCAGCCAATAAACATTTCATTAAATACGTTGTCTTTGTCAGACACTATGCTAAATGCTAAGGATATGGAGAAAGGTAAAACAAAATATAGCTCCTCCCAAGGAGCTCATAATGTAACACTGGGGACAAAATACTTTAACAAGATATATATATATATGATAAAGTCTTCCTATAAAAGGTCAGATTTGAGCTGGAACTAGGAAGAAGTCATGAAAGGTTAATGGCAGGAGGGAGAGCATGCTGGATATAGTGATATCCACTGAAAATGCCCAGAGATGAGAGATGAAGTATCTCAGTTGAGGAAGAGCAAGGAGTCACTATGTGTCTCTGGATTGATGAATACTTGAGTGTGCACGGTATGAGTGTGGGTCTGTTTGTAGCTGTTATGTGGGGGAAGGTATAGATATAAGGAGACTAAAAAATGGCGGAGACAGTTTATGAGGAGCTTTGAACATCAAACATAGCTTTCTATATTTAATCATGGCAAAGCAGATGTTTAAAAAGATGCTGTGGAGCAAGGGTCGGGACCTTGCAGTCTCATGTGGCCTGCTAGGTACTTGGATGTGGCCTTTTGATTGAGTCCAAGTTTTACAGAACATATCCCTTTATTAAGGGGGATATGTTCTGTGAAGTTTCGGTTCAGTCAAAGGGCCACATCCGAGTACCTAAATGGCCACATGTTGTCTTAAGGCTGCAGGTTTCCCACCTCTGCCCTAGAGTGAAGTCAAGCTAGCTGGCATAACTATTCTTGATACCATCTTTTGGTATTTTGACTGTTGATTCCTTTTCCATATATTTTCTCATAAATCCTAAAATAACATAAATAATTTTTCCACAAGTGAAAGTCAGGTTTGTCTATATTGGACTAGTAGTTATGGTCACGTCATCTCTTCAGCTGAAAAGTTGTTCCTAGAACCAATTTTGTTAAAATATTTCAGAGTTCTATTTTCCCTGAGGAGCTGTTGAAGATTGATATAACTGCTTCACATTCCTTATGTTAAATAATAGACTTTTGTCTATGGTAATGGGTAATACATTTGGATATGTTGCCAAATGAGAAGGAAAATTTTTCCTTTACCTTTTTTTTTAACTAAATTATTTTATTTGCTTTCGGGGTTCAGCAATCACTTCCATACATCTTAGATTTTCCCCCTCTCTCCTCACTCCCTCCCTGAGATGGCATATAATCTTATATAGGTTCTACTGGTACTTTCCTATTAATTACATGCTGCATTCTTCAAATAAAATAAAGCAAAACACAATACAAAAGAAAATGATCTGTTTCTATCTGAGATCGAATTCCGTAGTTCTTTCAATGAATGTGGAAAGTGCTTGGCCTCAAGAATCCATTGGAAATTTTTTAAGTCCATATGTTTCAATGAAGTACTAAGTCTACCAGAAAAATTTATCACTCATTATGGTTGTTGCTGTGTACAAAATTCTCCCAGTTCTGCTCATTTAACTCAGCATCATTTCATATAATTCTTTCCAGGCTTCTCTGAAGTCTTCTGGTTCATCATGTCTCATAGCAAAATAGTACAACATTACATTCATATTCCACAACTTACTCAGTCATTTCCCAATTGATGGGCATCACCTTGATTTCCAGTTTTTGGCCACGACAAAGAGAATTGCTACAAATATTTTTGTACATGTGGGACTCTTTCCCATTTCTATGGTCTCTTTAGCATAGAGTCTCAGAAGCTATATTGCTGGGTCAGAGGGTGTGTACATTTTTGTAGCCCTTTAAGTGTAGTTCCAAATTACTCTCCAGAATGATTGAATCAACTGACAGTTCCACCAACAAAGAATTAGTCTTCCACATCTTCTCCAACACTTATCATCATCCTGTGTTTTCATGTTAGCCAATCTGGCAGGCATGATGTGGTACCTCAGAGTTGTTTTGATTTGCATTTCTCTAATCAATAGTGTTTTTCAGCATTTTTTCATGTAATTATAGGTAGCTTTAATTTCTTCCTCTGAAAATTCCATGTTCATATCCTTTGACCATTTATCAATTGGGGAATGACTTGTATTTTTGTACATTTGACTCAGTTCCCTATATAATTTAGAAATGAGGCCTTTGTCACAGACACTAGTTGCAAAATTTCTTTCCCAGGTTTCTGCTTCCCTCCTAATCTTGGTTGCATTGGGTTTATTTGTGAAAAAGCTTTTCAATTTAATGTAATCAAAACTATTCATTTTGCACTTCACAATGTTCTCTATCTCTTGTTGGGTAATAAATTTCTCCATTCTCCATAAATCTGACAAGTAGACTATTCCTTGCTCCCCTAATTTGTTTATAATATCAATCTTTATACCTAGAGCATGGATAGGTTTGAACATTATTCTTATGTATGGTGTCAGTCGTTGTTCTATGCCCAATTTCCACCCCAGTGTGTTATTCACTTTTCCCAGCAATTTTTGTCAAACTGAGTTATTATCCCAGAATCTGGGGTGCTTGGGTCTATTGAACAGTAGATTGCTATATTCATTAACTAGTGTCTCTTGAGTACCTAACATTTTCCACTGCTCTACCTCTCTGTTTCTTAGCCACTACCAAGTGGTTTTGATAATTGCTGCTTTATAATACAATTAGAGATTTGGTAGGGTTCCTTACCATTTCTTTTCATTACTTCCTTTCATATTTGGAACCATTTGTTCTTCCAGATTAATTTTGATGTTATTTTTTCTAGCTCTAGAAAATAATTATTGGGTAATCTGATTGGTATGACGAATATGTAAATTAATTTAGATAGAATTGCCATTTTTTATTATATTACCTCAGTCTACCCATGAGCAACTGTTGTTTTTCCGCTTATTTAGATCTGACTTTATTTGTGCAAAAACTTTTTTTGAAATTGTGATCATACAGTCCCTAGATTTGTTTTGGCAGGTAGATTCTCAGATATTTTGTAATGTCTACCGTAGCTTTAAATGAGATTTCTCTTTCTATCTCTTGCTATTGGCTTTGTTATATTATATAGAAATACAGATGATTTTTCTGGATTTATTTTCTAATTTTCAAATTTACCAAAGTTGTTTATTATTTTAAATAGGATTTTGCTTGATTCTCTGGGATTCTCTAAGCATATCATTATATCATCTGCAAAGAATGATCTCTTAGTTTCTTCTTTGCCTATTGTAATTCCTTCGATTTCTTTTTCTCTCTTGTTGCTACAGCTAGCATTTCTAATACAATACTGAGTAACAGGGGAGAAAATGGACATCCTTGTTTCATGCCTGATCTTATTGGAAATCCATCTAGCTTGTCCCCATTGCATATAATGATTGCTGATGGCTTTAGATAGATACTGCTTCTTATGTTATGGAAAGTTCCACTTATTCCTGTGCTTTCCAGTTTTTTCAGCAGGAATGGGTGTTATATTTTGTCAAGAGATTTTCAGCATCTATTGAGATAATCATGTAGTTTTTGTTTGTTTTGTTGCTGATATGATCAACAATACTAATAGTTTTTCTAATACTGAATCAAGCCTGCATTCTTGGTATAAATCCTAACTGATCATAATGTATTATTCTTGGGATAAGTTGCAGTATTCTTTTCGCTAATATCTTACTTAAAATTTTTGCATCCATATTCATCAGATAAATTGGTCTATAATTTTATTTCTCTGTTTTGATTCTTCGTGGTTGAGAAATCAGAACCATATTTTTATCATAAAAGTAATTTGGTAGGACTCCTTGTTCGACAATTTTCTCAAATAGTTTATATAGCATTAGATTTAACTTTTCTTTGAGCATTTGATACAATTCACTTGTAAATCCTTCTGACCCTAGAGATTTTTTCCCAGGGAGTTCTTTGAAGGCCTAGTCAATTTCTTTTTCTGATATGGGGTTGTTTAAGTACTCAATTTCCTCTTCTATTAATATGGGCAATTTATATATTTTTTAAAAATAATCGTCCATCTCATTTAGATTGCCAAAATTATGAGCATACATTTGGGCAAAGTAATTTCAAATTATCATTTTAATTTCCTCCACATTGGAGGTTACTTCACCCTTTTCATTTTTGATATTGCTAATTTTGTTTTCTTTTTTCTTTTTAAAAATAATATTGACCAAAAGTTCATCAATTTTATTGGTTTTTTTATAAAACTAACTCCTAGTTTTATTAATTAGTTTAATACTTTTCTTAACTTCAATTTTATTAACCTCTCCTTGATTTTCAATATTACCAATTTGGTATTTACTTGGGGATTTTCAATTTGTTCTTTTTGTAGCTTTTTCAGCTGTACCCCCAATTTATTGATCTCTTCTTTCTCTAATTTATTAATATAGGCATTCCAAGATGCAAAACTTCCCTTAAGAACTGCTTTTACAGTATCCCATAAAATCTGGTAGGATGTCTCAATGTCTCATTGTCATACTCTTGAATGAGGTCGTTGACTGTATGTATACTTTTTTGTTTAACCCGCTCATTCTTTAGGATGAGATTATTTAGTTTCTAATAATTTTTGATTTATATTTCCTTGGCCTTTGACTTTGTATAATTTTTATTACATTATGATTTGAGAAGGATACATTGACTATCTCTGCCTTTCTGCACAGGATTGTGAGGTTTTCACGCCCTGATACTTGGTCAATTTTTGTATATGTACCATCTACCACTGAGAATAAGGTATTTTCCTTTCTGTCCCCATTCAATTTTCTCCAGAGATCTCTCATATCTACCTTATGCAGAATTTTATTCACCTCCTTATCTTCTTTCTTGCTTATTTTGAGATTAGATTTGTCAAATTCAGAGAGAGGGATGTTGAATTCTTCCAGTAGTTTAATTTCGCCGTCTATTTCTTCCTGTACCTCTCTCAAATTCTTCCCTAAGAATTTGGATGCTATGCGACTTGGAGCATTTAGTAATAATATTTTTTCATTGTCTATGGTGCCTTTTAGCAGAATATAGTTTCCTTATTTATTTCTTTTAATTAGATCTATTTTTGTTTTTGCTTTCTCTGAGATTAGGATTACTACCCTATCTTTTTTTTTTTTATATCAGATGAAGCAAAATATATTCTGCTCTAACTTTTTACCTTTACCCTGTGTGTATGCCCCCATTTCAAATGTGTTTCTTGTAAACAACATAATGTTAGATTGTGGTTTTTAATTTATTTTGTTATCCATTTCCGTTTTATGGAACAGTTCATCCCTTTCACAGTTATCCTTCCCTCCAGTTCCTCCCCACCCCCCACCCCCCTACCCCCCACCCCCGGTTATGCTTTTAGTTATCCCTTCTGCTTTCCCCTCCATAATAGAGTTTTAATTTTTGGACACCTCCTCCTTCAATCATCTCGCCTTGTTTTCATTACCCCTCCCTTTTAATCCCCTTTTGCCTTACTACTTCTTTCCTCCATTTTACTCCCCCCTCTCTCATCTTTCCCCTTTCCCTTCCTTCTGCTTGCAGAACTAGTTGCATTTGTACACTTAAATGAGGCTTTATTACCTCCTTGAGCCCAATCGGATGAGAGTAACTCTTAGGCAATGCTCATCTCCCTTCCTTCTTTCCCTCTATCGTAATATATTTTTGTGCCTTTTGCTGTGGTATGATTTACCTTTTTCTGACTCCTCCTTTTCACATCTCTGATTAAAATCCCTTCACATTATTCAGTCACATTTTTATCATGACATCATTTTCTTTATTCCTCTCCCTTTATCTTTGTATATCCCTTTTATATTTTATAATATATATATATATATAATTCTTTTTTTAAGATTTCAACATTCATTTGCACAAAATTTTGAGTTCCAAATTTTCTCCCCAATTCTCTGCTTCCCTACCCCGAGAGGCCAAGCACTTTATTTACCCCTGCTACCAATCTAGCCTCCCTTCTGACATCCCTCCATTCCCTTATCACCATCTTCTCTTTTGTCCTGTAGGGAAAGATAAATTTCTACACCCCATTACCCGTATTGCTTATTTCCTATTTGTATTACTTGTATGCAAGAAAAATACTCAAAAATTGTTCCTAAAACTTTGAGTTCCAATTTCTTTTTCTCCCTACCTCCCCATCCATCCCCATTGAGAAGGCACACAATTCATTATAGGCCATATCTATGTGTTTTTGCAAATGACTTCCATAATAGTCATGTTGTGTAAGACTAATTATATTTCCTTCCATCCTATCCTTCCCCCCATTTCTTCTATTCTATCTTTTGATTTTTTTGTCCCTAAGAGTGCTGACTTCTAATTGCTCTCTCCTCCCATTGCCCTCCCTTCAATCATCCTCCACCCTGCTTATCCTCTTCTCCCTCAATTTCCAGTAAGATAGGTTTCCATACAAAAATGAGTGTGCATTTTATTCCTTCCTTGAGTCGAATGTGATGTGAGTAAGCTTCATGTTTCTTCTCTCACCTCCCCACTTTTTTCCTCCACTGAAAAATCTTTTACTTGCCTCTTTTATGAGAGATAATTAGCCCCATTCCATTTCTCTCTTTCTTCTCCCAATACATTCCTCTTTCACCCTTAATTTAATTTTTTTAGAAATGATCCCGAGGGTGGAGCCAAGAAAGGACGGGGGTGGAGCCAAGATGGTGGAGTAGAAAGACTCATGTATGCTAGCTCCAAACCCATATCCCAAATATTTCCTGCAAGAAGAACTCCCCACAAATTCTGGATCACTTCAAGGGGTACAGAAACACAGTGGAAAAGATTTCCATCCCAGAGAGCCCTAGAGAGCCATCCCCAGGGTCCGTTGTGCCCCAGAAAGCGGATTCCACCCCTGAACTGCCCTAACTGTGCGGTGGAGAGGAGCAGATCCGAGCAGGTTTCAGGGACAGAACCTCCAGCAGCCACGAAGGTCCCTCCACCCACAGACAGTACAGGTCAGTGAGAGAGACGTCTGGGCTGGCTGAGAGGGGAGCAAGATGTCTCTGTGGTTCGGGCCCCCTTGGGAGGAAGCAGCGGAGGGAGCAGCAGAGGCAGTGGTGGGGGCAGCAGCAGAGGCAGCAGTGGTGGCCCGGGACAGCAGGCAGCAGCAGGAAGAAGTTCAGGTCTCTGCATAAAACCCCTGAGGGAACTGAGCCTGGGAGGAGGCACTGCCCCCACCCAAGCACCTGAACTTAAGCTCACACTGAATAGCAGCCATGCCTGCCAAAGAAAGCCCATTCGAATCTCAGACCCCAAGCACTAGCTGGGCGGATCTAGGCGGGGGTGGACAGGAATCTCAGAAGTCAAGTAACTGCCTGGGAAAATGCCCAGAAAAGGGAAGAAAAATAAGACTATAGAAAACTACTTTGATGGGGTTCACATGTTCCTGCCTTTCAATTCTGATGATGAGGAAGGATACTTATCATCAGGGAAAGACGTGGAGGTCGGGGCCCCTGTATCACAGACATCCCAGGTGGATGTCCGGTGGGCTAAGGCCATGGAAGAGCTCAAAAAGGATTTTGAAAATCAAGTTAGACAGGTGGAGGAAAACTGGGAAGAGAAATGAGAGAGAGGCAAGAAAAGCATGAAAAACAGGTCAATACCTTGGTAAAGGAGACCCAAAAAATGCTGAAGAAAATAACACCTTGAAAATTAGACTCACTCAATTGGCAAAAGAGGTTCAAAAAGCCAGCGAGGAGAAGAATGCTTTCAAAAGCAGAATTAGACAAATGGAAAAAGAGTTTCAAAAGCTCACTGAAGAGAATAGTTCTCTCAAAATTAGAATGGAACAGATGGAAGCTAATGACTTTCTGAGAAACCAAGAAATCACCAAACAAAACCAAAAACATGAAAAAATGGAAGAGAATGTGAAATATCTCATTGCAAAAACAACTGACCTGGAAAATAGATCCAGGAGAGACAATTTAAAAATTATGGGACTACCTGAAAGTCATGATAAAAAAAAGAACCTAGACATCATCTTCAATGAAATTGTTGAGGAAAACTGCCCTGATATTCTACAACCAGAGGGCAAAATAAGTATTGAAAGAATCCATCGATCACCATCTGAAAGAGATCCAAAAAGAGAAATTCCTAGGAACATTGTGGCCAAATTCCAGTATTCCCAGGTCAAGGAGAAAATATTGCAAGCAGCTAGAAAGAAACAATTCCAGTATTGTGGAAACACAAACAGGATAACTCAAGATCTAGCAGCTTCTACATTAAGGGATCGAAAGGCATGGAATAGGATATTCCAGAAGTCAAAGGAACTAAGACTAAAGCCAAGAATAACCTACCCAGCAAAACCGAGTATAATACTTCAGGGGAAAATATGGTCTTTCAATGAAACAGAGGACTTTCAAGGATTCTTGATGAAAAGACCAGAGCTGAAAAGATAATCTGACTTTCAAACACAAGAATGAGAAGAAGCATGAAAAAGTAAACAGCAAAGAGAAGTCATAAGGGACTTACCAAAAGTGAACTGTTTACATTCCTACATGGAAAGACAATATTTGTAACTCTTAAAATTTTTCAGTATCTGGGTAGTTGGTGGGACCACACACATACATACACACACACACGTACACGTGTGCAGACACACACACATACACCCATGCACGCACATACAGAGACAGAGAGCACAGAGTGAATTGAATAGGACGGGACCATATCTTAAAAGAAATTAAGGTAAATGGTGAGAGAGAAATGTAATGGGAGGAAAGCAGGTGAAATGGAATGGGGTAAATTATATCTCATTCAAGAGGAAAGCAGGAGACTTTTTAATGGAGGGAAAAAGAGAAGAGCTGAGAAAAAAAAACAAGAAGTTTACCCTCATCACATTTGACTGAAGGAAGGAATAAAATGCACACTCATTTTGGTATGAAAACCTATCTTACAGTACAGGAAAATGGGGGAGAAGGAGATAAGCAAGGGAGGGGATGATGGTAGAGAGGGCAATGGGAGGAGGGAGCAATTTGAAGCCAACACTCGGGAGAGACAGGATGAAAAGACAGAATAGAAACAATGGGGGGCAGGATAGGATGGAGGGAAATACAGTTCATCTTACACAACACGACTATTATCGAAGTCATTTGCAATACTACACACATATGACCTATATTGAATTGCCTGCCTTCCCAAAGGGAATGGGTTGGTGGGCGGGATGGGAACAATTTGGAATTCAAAGTTTTAGGAACAACTGGTTAGTATTGTTGTTGGTACTAGGAAATAAGAAATATATTTAATGGGGAATAGACAACCATCGGGCCCTACAGGACAAAAGAGAAGATGGGGACAAGAGAAGGGAGGGAGGATAGAAGATAGGGCAGATTGGTGATAGGGAAAATTAGATTGTTCGGTGTATTGGGGGGAGGGGATAGAAGGGGAGAAAATCTGGAACCCAAAATTTTGTGAAAATGAATGTAAAAAGTTAAATAAATTAATTAAAATTAAAAAGAAGAAATGATCCCATTCTATTCAACTCACCCTGCGCTGTGTGTGTGTGCGTGTGTGTTTGTGCGCATGTGTGTGTGTAATTCTACCAACTACCCAGATTCTGAACAAAGTTTCAAAAGTTACAAATATTGTCTTTCCATATAGGAATGTAAACAGTTCAACTTTAGTAAGTCCTTTATAATTTCTCTTTCCTATTTACCTTTTCATGCTTCTCTTGATTCTTGTGTTTGAAAGTCAAATTTTCTTTTCAGCTTTGGTCTATTCATCAACAATGCTTGAAAGTCGTCTATTTCATTGAAGACCATTTTCCCCCTGAAGTATTATACTCAGTTTTTCTGATTCTTGGTTTTACTCCTAGTTCCTTTGACTTCTGGAATATCATATTCCACTCCCTTTGATCAATTAATGTAGCAGCTGCTAGATCTTGTGTTCTCCTATTTGTATTTCCACAATACTTGAATTGTTTCTTTCTAGATGCTTGCAATATTTTCTCCTTGACCTGGGAACTCTGAATTTTGGCCACAATGTTCCTAGGATTTTCTCTTTTTGGATCTCTTTCAGGAGATGATTTGTGGATTCTTTCAATATTTATTTTGCCCCCTGCTCCTAGAATAACATCAGGGCAGTTTTCCTTGATAATTTCATGAAAAGTGATGTCTAGATTCTTTTCTTGATCATGACTTTCATTTAGTCCCATAATTTTTAAATTGTCTCTCCTGGACCTATTTTCCAAGTCAATTGTTTTTCCAATGAGGTATTTTACATTACCTTCCTTTTTTTCATTCTTTTGGCTTTGTTTTTTAATCTCTAGCTTTCTAATAAAGTCATTAGCTTCTATCTGCTCCATTCTAATTTTTAAAGAGCTATTTTCTTCAGTGAGTTTTTGAACCTCCTTTTCCATTCGACCAATTCTGTTATTAAAAGCATTCTTCTCCTCAATCGCTTTTTGAACCTCTTTTGCCAATTGAGTTAGTTAGCCTACTCTTCAAGGTGTTATTTTCTTCAGCATTTTTGGGATCTCTTTTAGCAAGCTGTTGAGTTGTTTTTCATGATTTTCTTGCATCTCTTATTTCTCTTCCAAATTTTTCTTCCCCCTCTCTTACTTGAGTTTTCAAAATCCTTTTTGAGCTTTTTCATGGCCTGAGCCCATTGAACATTTATTTTGGATGTTTGGGAAACAGAAGCCTTGCCTTTTATGTCTTTTGCTGATGTTAATATTGTTTGTTATTCCTTATTTGAAAGGATGGGAGAAGATATTTATTTACCAAGGAAGTAACCTTCTATTGTCTTAATTTTTCCCCCATTTTTGGGCATTTTCCCAACCAGTTTCTTGACTTTTGAGTCCTTTGTGAAGAGTAGGGTGTACTCTGGGGGTATAGTCTTATAGACTCTACAGTCTTAGAGAAAGCAGAAATTTTTGTATTCAGAATCTGAGTAATAAAGTTTCCTCTTCACAACCACCTCACCTCCAGTTCTGCCAAGCCAGCATTAAGGGCTGAGATTCAGATAAGCTACAGAGGCAGCGCCACCACTCAGTAAGAGATAAAGATCAGCTGCTCAAATCCCCCAGAAATATTAGGTGGGGGCAAGGCCTCTACACAGGGCTGCGGCAATAATCAGCTGCTCAGTGCCCCCACGGATTTTATGATCCAACTGTGGATGTGGGCTGCTCTAGAGGCTGCTGTGGAAGCTGCTGCAGCATGCCATTTGGGATCTCTGCGGCCACAGTGTGAGGCTGGAGGTATGGGAAGGCCTTTCTCCCTTCTGGTCCAGCTTAAAAAATCCTCTCACTGACCTTTGGCACCTGTGGGTTGAGGGATCTGTGAACTGCTGCTACTTCAACTGGGGATTCCACCCCTGAGGCCATCTTTCATCCTCCTCCCAGAGCCACCTGACATAGGCGAGCCTGGACTAGGCTCCACTCTGTATCTGGTGAAACAGTAGTTTCCTGTTGGCCTTTCAGGTCACCCTGGGCTGGAAATCTCCTCCACTCTGTTGTTCTTTGGCTTCTATTGCTCTAGAATTTGTTGAGAGTCTTCTCTTTTTATTTTAAAGTCATTGGTCGGTTTTTCTTCTTTTTCTCTAATTTGACTTTTAAAATCCTTCCTGAGCTCTTCCAAGAAGGCTTTTTGTGCTTCAGGCCAAATCATATTCCCTTCTGAATTTTCAGGTGGGTGTTCAGTCTCAATACTGACCTCTTTGGTGTTTTTATTTTGATTCTTGTCTTCATAGAAAGAGTCTATGGTCTTTTCTACTTTGCTTCTTACTCATGATAACCACTGTTTTCCTGGCTTTTAAAGTATATCTCTGTGTCTGGGGCACAGAGGGCTGTGTCCCACAGTTCTTGTGCCTAAAACTTGAGGCTTTGTTTGTTGTGGCCTCTGGTTCTTTCAGCTAGAAGCTAAAGTTCTGCAGCTTACCTGGTGCTGAGCTGATGGGTGTTGGAAAATAGAGGGCAGGCGAGGTCTTTTTGGATTTCCCCACAGTGCAGCTGGAGCTAGCACATTATATATGGGGGAGAGGTGTCCGGCCACAGAAATTCTCCTCTGCTGAGCTAGAGCATAGGCAAGCTCAATGGTTGGTTACCCTGGCTGCCCTAGTGTCTTCTTGATTCCCCTGGGGTGCTGAGGCATGCTTGGGATCCTGGTGTTGGCAATTGTGGACTTCATTTCCCCGGGTTTCAGGATATTCTCCCAGTTTACTCAAGTGGGACTGTCTGGGTACAGGTCTGGTTCTTCACTGTTCTCCTTCAGTCATAGCAAGAGGGACCCTCCTTAGCAATTTTTCTAGCCTCACAAGCTAAGAGACTGTTTACCCCTTCTGTTGTTCCCACTATTTCAGGTTTTTTTCCCCAGGGAGATATTCTCTGAGCTCTTCAAGGTCAACAAGGGGAGGAAGATGGCAATTACCGATCATTCCATCATCTTGGCTCCTGGATCCAGAACTGAAAATTTTTCTTTGTGTAGTCATATAGGTGTTCAAATGTTTTTCAAGTTAATGAATTAAGCTCTTGAAATACATATGTGTACAGATAAATATATATATATTTAATATATATACATACATATATATTATATATATGCACACATATATGTATATATGTATACAGTGCTTGTGCACACACTCACATACACACACATATATATGTACCCATATAATTTTGATGGAATTAGAGAATTAGATAGGAATTTCAGGTTTCATCTTGGTCCTACTCCCTGGATTTAAGTAAAATTGCACTAAAAACAGTTATGTTATATTTAAATTTCTTGAGAGAAGGGGTTTTGACAACTCTGCTCCGTAGTTCATTCTAGTTTCCTTTAAAATTCCTGTTTTTAGGATTCCTGACTAGGGTGCTGCTGTGCTGCTCCATAACAGAAGATTCACTTAGACTTACATTGCTCTAATTTTGCAGAGCTATGACTCACTATATTCAGTCATGGTGGCATGGCCCCAGAGCTGCTTCTGAGACTACCTCCTTCCTTTCTGACTCCTTACCCCCACTCAACAGCCCCATCATTGGCAATATCATGAACCTGGTGAAATCTAAGCAGTGTTCCGTTGGAGAATTCAGTTGAGCCACAGGCAATCTGAGTCAACACTGCTTTCTACAAGGGAAGAAGAGGAAGATAATTCTTAAAAAATAAAAATCATATTTCCATTCTTTTTTCATTTATTTTCCCTCATACCACACATGAACTCTTTCTTTACTCCCATCACTATCTTTAGTATGCTAGGATTTTCCCAATCCCCTTCTCCTCTTTCAATATTATTATTATTTATGTTGTTATTTTGTATTAAGTATACTTTGTATTTTCAAAAGAACAATATCTTGGTAGGATACATCACTCAACTGAATCTAAGAGGATGAAAGTCAGTAAGGATAATTATACAACCTTACATTATTAGCCTAAAAAGTCAACTCTACAAGTATATGTTGGGAAAATATAGGGAGGTTTCAGTAGTTCTCAAGCACCACTTGGCAAATTTTAATATTGGCAATATTAGAAAAGGTATAAGTTACTGGAAGTGATTATTCCTCTGTACTCTGCTTTGGACTGAGAAATTAAAGAAAGAACTCTTATATGGACTTATCCCATATTTGCATCATCAGCATCATCAGTAATAGAGTAATAGAAGTAGTAGGAGTAGGAGTAGCAGTAGTAATAGCAGTGATGGTGCTAGTGGTGGTGGTAGTAGTAGCAGCAGCAGCAGTAGTGGTGGTAGTAGAAAAAGCAAGAAATGGCAGTAATAGCAAATAGTAGTAATATAAGTGGTAGTAGACTAAATTCAGTGATATATCCAGTGTACCACCTAACTGACTGTGAGATGGAAGATGAAGTGCAATGGACTAACACTAATGCTTCAAGAACTCATAAGGATAAAGTGATCACTTTCAGTTGAATAGTGGTGTCATAGAAGACTCAAATTTTACCTCAAAAGAAGAGAAAGCTTTATATAGGCAGTGGTGAGATGACCATAGAATCATAGATTTAATGCTGAGTGGGAACTCAGACACATCAAGTATCATTCTCTTATTTTGTCATTGAGGAAACTAATGAATAGAGAGGTCAGAAGACTTCCCCAGTATTATGACACTATAGTGTTTCTGAGGTATGATTCAAACCCAACTTTTCTTGTCCAGGGTCCTACTCACTACATTCTCTGCTTGAGATATTAAATGAATTTCCCTCAGTCATACAGCTACTAAAAATGTTCTCGTTACTTAATAAACATAAGGGTGAAATCAAGGTAGTTTGAAATCAAGCTTACCAGATCTTAAATTTCAGGCTGCAGAACTTATATATCTTATTGGTAATACAAATGTTTTAAACAACAAAGTGACATGTTTCTCTCCCTGATAATAGTGCTGGCATCAACGATTCTTGGCAAGGCAAGGAAAAGAAAAAAAAACTTGGAAGACCCTTGATATAGTCAAGAGAAATCTCTGAGAACCCTGCTACAATTGAACAAAGGAAATGAAAAGTATATGCTTATTGATTGACTAATTGAATATATTGTCCAATGAAACAGACATGTTCCATAAGAAGATTATGTTGGCATTTGTGAAGTAGGTGTACTAGAAGGAGACACTAATATAGCATCACTTTTAGGGAGAGAAACGTATTACTTCCTTATTTAAAAATTATTTCTAGTTCTCTATTACCAATGTCCTAAATAAATGAAAAGGAGAAGACAGAAGTGAAGGATGAGAAGGTGAAAATGATTGGACTTGGCAAGTGATTACATGCATGTGAGGGATAAGTAACAGCTGTAGATAGATGTTGACATATTTTGCTACTGCTCCTACAGGAGTTGGCATCCCCAGAGCCCTTGCTACTATAGTTTTCTACCTGGACTTATTTTGTTTTCCTTAAGGCAGAGGAATCTTGAATAGTATGTACTACTTTATAACAAGGGGGAAGAGCAAGTCAGGGAAGGGAAGGCAGCATTTGGGGAGCATAAGTGGCATAGGTTTTCTATAAAAGATGGATTTGAACGTAGACTCTGCTAATTATAACCTCTGCTCTACAGAAAAGTGAATTTCCCTTCTAGGTTTCAGTTTCCTCACCTGTAAAATGAGGATTAGATGTCAAGACTATGCTGGATCCACCTTATACAAGTGCTCTTGAGCTGACTTTGAAATTTTTAGTGTGAACATTTATATTTTGGAATTAGTTAACACTACAAATGGATTCATTGTTTTTATTGTCTAAACAAGAAAAGTGATGAAGAAAGTATTTATGTTACAGATTAAATTTAAAAGATTGACATGTATACACCCCTCTGCCTCTGAGAGCTGGTTGTTAAATATTTACCAACCCACCCCAGCACAGTTATGGTATAGTTGGCAGAGTAAACCTATGTCCCCTGAGGCAGGTCAACTCAAGTCAGTAACTCTTCTTTATGAACTTCAACTTCCCCATCTGAAAGATGAGATTATGAAAATCAGGGCTTCTTAAGCTGACAGGGATTACATAGAAAGATTTTAGAAGATTCAGGAATTTGAATGGGAAACATTATGAGTGTATTTCAATATAATTGGTTTCCACTGTAATTTTAAGTATTTTATTTTCTTCATTTAATTAATTATTCTGAGAAGGTGTGTATATACTTCACTGGACTGCCAAAGGGACCAAAAATGATTAAAAATCTTGACATAGAGAATCTCTTATATTTCTTAAAGTGCTCTACTTTCTACTCTGAATATTAGCCAGACACATTTTCTTCTCAAGTTACTAAAAAGGCATATTTTAACAAAGAAAATTGAAGAGAAGCACTTCAGTTAGATCTTGCCTTGTTTAAAGTTTGACTTTAATGAGTATTTTCATGTATATTACTCCAGATTTCCTCTCCCATGGCATCAGTCACATTCACATTTTTGGTTTGCTTGGCAGGCACAACTTCCCTGTATTTCTAGTTAACCATTCTGAGTGACTTCCAAGAGATTTTTTTCTCCTTTGAATTGGTTATTTCCCTGGGAATTATTTGAAACTTGCACAAGTCTGAGAGAATTAACTATGAGGAAACCCGTTTTTGAATTTCCACTATGTTGCTATCATTCTGTCAGAGAAGGTGAGAATACTATTCACTTATTATGGCCATTGGCACAGATCCTCAGGGTAGAATGAGCAAAAAACTGTGTAAATGTTATCATAAGTGTCTTGTTAACCTTCATGTATCTTCTGCTGATTGAGTCACTTCATCCATATGCTACCTTTAAAGGCACTAAAACTTGAATAATGAATTTCAGATAGATTAATAATGCAAACATGAGTAGGAAGTTATATATGAATAAGATTGTTATGATAAAATAACCAATTGATTTTTTTTCTAAAAATTGAAAAAAATCAGAATCTTTCCAAGAAAAAACTGATGAGAAAGGCAATGGCTGTCTGGACCCAGAGACAAAATAACTAGATTTAAATTCCAAGTCCATCACTCATTAATTCACAGAATTTGGGAAAACCCTCACTGCACTCAAGTTTTCTTATCCTTAACAGAAGAGTAATAAAACTTTCAGACACTACCCTAGTTATTTCTTGTGAGGGGCAAATAAGAAATTTTAATTTGTTTTTATAATGTTTTATATAAATATATGATTATTTTTTTGGGGGAAGAGATGGTTCTTCCTTCAAAGTCCAAATCAGATGAAGTCTTGGTTACATTTCCAACCCTTCTTGCAGAATAATGTGGGTGAAATTATCTCTACATCTTTAATGTATTTTTATATCTTGCTTGACTTTATCTGTCATTTATATTTATCTCACACTCCCTTGTTCAATAGAAATTTATGCAACTTTTCCCATTCTCCAAATGAATTCTAAGCTCCTAGAAACAAAGTGCCAATGCAATTGTTTCTTTGCTCTATTTAATATCAAGAACCATTCCTAACACCTTGTAAGATTTGAATAAATTCACAGGATTTTGGAATTGGAGGTGAACGGTACCATAGATATCAATGATTTTAAGCCCTGCATGTAACAAAAGAGGAAAGTGAGGACCAGAATGCTTAAGAGTCTTAGATTTGGGGATAATTCAGAAAAAAAAATCACAAAGACAGAGACAAGAAGCTTGAGTAACTGAAAATATAGTGACTCTTACCCCTTTAACAACCTGGTTCTTCCAATCAGAACTAGAAAATGCACCAAACTAAAGCCTGGTGGGAAAATTCAAAAAAAAGAAAGACCCTTTGAATTACTTTTTCCAGCCTAGATCAGCAGAATGAAATATCTAGAGAAGTTTGTGGACACTAGAGAGTCTGACTGGAGAGAGATTTTGTGTATCTGGAGAAGAAAAGATCCCAAATCCACACCAGAGTATCCTCTATAATTTTCAGGAATAGTGCCAACTTGAAAATCTGTGGCCCACTACTCAACTCCAAGTTACAGATTCAGGTCAGACTATAGAAGGGATTTGCTTCCAGGAGAGGAGTGCCAGGGTAAGGAGTGGTCCTTGACCCTGGGCTTTATAATTACCAAGGAGGAAGTTCAGAAGCAACAAGCAGTGATATAACACATTCTGTTACTAGGAGCAAAGTAAAGTCTCAGTCTCAGTTTCAGATAACTTGCAAGTCCCCAGTATGAGTTGTCTTTGAGAGACTGGAATAAAAATGCAACATTCAATAACTCCAAGACATTAGTATCAGGACAATCTCAATCCTTCCTCCACAATTATTTAGAGTTCAGTTCTTATATAATATTTGAGCTCAAAATGCATAGTGGGAGAAAAAGTAAAGAAAAAATGAATATCAACATAAAAGCTATTATTATAACTGGGATTATTAAGATACAAATACATGAGAAGATAATGCCTTCAAAAATATATAAGTAAAACATCAAAGAAAACTATAGTTTGGAAAAAAAATCACCTGAAATGCTTGAAAGAATTGAAGCAAAAGTCATTTTTTTCTTAATAAATGAAATGAAAGCAGTAGATGGAAATTAAACGACAGCTACAGAAGAAAGTATTGGACAGTGAATTAACTGCTTAGCACAAAAATATAAAACTTTTGCCTCAGGAACATATTCCCTAAACATTAGAATGAGCAAAATAGAAACCAATTGTTTCGTGAGACAATAAAAATTTTAAAACAAAGATAAAGGAATGGAAAAAAAGAAGAAAATAAAATATTAGGTTATTATCCCATAGCAAAGACTACTCACTTGGAAATTAAATCAAAGAGAAAGGTATTAAAAATCATTTGACTACCTGAAAGTCATAACCAAAGTCTAGACCTCATATTTAAAATATTATCTTTTTATAAATTTATTTGTTTTCAGTTTTCATAAGACTTTCATAAGACTTCCATAAGTCTTAGATTTTCTCCCCCTCCATCCTCGAGATGGCATACAATCTTATATGGGTTCTACACATACATTCTTATTAAATACATTTTTTGCATTAGTCATATTCCATGGAAGAATTAAAATGAATAGGAGAAACCATGAGAAAAATCCAAATAAAATAAAATATAGCACAAGAGAAAATATTCTGCTTCATTTTGCTTTACAGTTCAATAGTTCTTTTTCTGGATGTGGATGGCATTTTGCCCCAAGAGTCCTCTGGGAATATTTTATGTTCTTGCAGTGCAATGAAGGGCTATATCTACCGGAAAAATTCCTCACTCACTGGGATTGTTACAGTGTACAATGATATGATACTAATCCTTCCACTCAGCATTGGTTCATATAAGGCCTTCCAGGTCTCAGGCCTCTCTGACATCTTCCTGTTCATTATTTCATGTAGCACAATAGTATTTCACTACATTCCTATACCTCAACTAGTTCAGCCATTTCACAATTGATGGGCATCCTTGATTTCCAGTTCTTGGCCACCAGAAAAAGAGTTGCTATAAATATTTTGTACATGTGTGACCCTTTTCCCACTTTTAGGATCTCTTTGGGATGCTGTTCTACAAGTGGTATAACTGGGGAAAAAGGTATGCACATCTTTGGAGCCCTTTGGGCATAGATTCACATTTTTCCCCAGAATGTTTGGATTAGCTCACAGCTCCACCAACAATGAATGAGTGTCCCAACTCTCCCACGTCTTCTCCAGCATTTATCATCATCTTGTTTTGTCATGCTAGCCAATCTGATAGGTGTAATAGGGTACCTCAGAGTTGTTTTGATTTTCATTTCTCTAATAAATAGTGGTTTAGAGCACTTTTTTGTATGACTATGGATAGTTTAATTTCTTCCTCTGAAAACTGTCTGTTCATATCCTTTGACTATCAATTGGGGAATGACTTGTATTCTTGTATATTTGACTGAGTTCTCTATATATTTTAGAAATGAGGCTTTTCCTAGTTGCAAAATTTCTTTGCCAGTTTTCTCCTTCCCTCTTAATTTTGGTTGCATAGACTGTTTTTTAATATATTTAAATTTTTACATTAATTTTCACAAAAGTTTGGGTTCCAATTTTTCTCCCCATTTATCCCCTCCCCCATCCCAATACATCGAGCATTCTAATTTTCCCTATCACCATTCTGCCCTCTCTTCTATCATTCCTCCCTTCTTTTGTCCCCGTCTTCTCTTTTGTCCAGTAAGGCTAGATGACTTTCTCTTCCCCATTAATTGTATTTCTTATTTCCTAGTAGCAAGAAAACTACTGAACAGTTGCTCCTAAAACTTTGAGTTCCAAATTCTCCCCACCCCTCCCTCCCCACCCATTCCCTTTGGGAAGGCAGTCAATTCAATATAGGCCATATCTGTGTAGTTTTGCAAATGACTTCAATAATACTCGTGTTGTGTAAGACTAACTGTATTTCCCTCCATTTTATACTGCCCCCCATTGTTTCTATTCTCTCTTTTGATCCTGTCCCTCTCTGAGGGTTGACTTCAAATTCCTCCCTCCTCCCATTGCCCTCCCTTCCCATCATCCCCCCCACCCTGCTCATCTCCTTCCCCCCGACTTTCCTGAATTGTGAGATAGGTTTTCATACCAAAATGGATGTGCTTTTTATTCCTTCCTTTAGTCGAATGTGATGAGAGTAAACTTCAGGTTTTTTTTCTCAGCTCTCCTCTTTTTCCCTCCACTAAAAAGTCTCCTGCTTGCCTCTTGAATGAGAGATAATTTATCCCATTCCAGTTCACCCTCTCTCCTCCCACCACCTTTCTCTCTCACTGTTTACCTTAATTTCTTTTAAGATATGGTCCCATCCTATTCAATTCACTCTGTGCTCTCTGTCTCTGTATGTGTGTGCATGGGTGTATGTGTGTGTGCACGCATGCATGTATGTGTGTGTGCATGTGTGTGTGTATGTGTGTGTGGTCCCACCAACTACATAGATATTGTAAAGTTTCAAGAGTTACAAATATTGTCTTTCCATGTAGAAATGTAAACAGCACCTTTGATAAGTCCCTTATGACTTCTCTTTGCTGTTTGCTTTTTCATGCTACTTCTCCTTCTGTTTGAAAGTCAAATTTTCTTTTCGGCTCTGGTCTTTCCATCAAGAATGTTTGAAAGTCCTCTATTTCATTGAAAGACCATATTTTCCCCTGAAGTATTATACTCAGTTTTGCTGGGTAGGTGATTCTTGGCTTTAGTCTTAGTTCCTTTGACTTCTGGAATATCCTATTCCATGCCTTTCGATCCCTTAATGTAGAAGCTGCTAGATCTTGTGTTATCCTGATTGTATTTTCACAATACTGGAATATTTTCTTTCTAGCTCCTTGCAATATTTTCTCCTTGACCTGGGAATTCTGGAATTTGGCCACAATGTTCCAAGGAGTTTCTCTTTTTGGATCTCTTTCAGGCGGTGATCAATGGATTCCTTGAATACTTATTTTGCCCTCCAGTTCTAGAATATCAGGGTAGTTTTCCTTGATAATTTAACGAAAGATGATGTCCAGGCTCTATTTTTGATCATGGCTTTCAGGTAGTTCCATAATTTTTAAATTGTCTCTCTTGAATCTATTTTCCAGGTCAGTTGTTTTTCCAATGTGATATTTTACATTCTCTTCCATTTTTTCATTCTTTTGGTTTTGTTTTGTGATTTCTTGGTTTCTCAGAAAGTCATTAGCCTCCTTCGGTTCCATTCTAATTTTGAGAGAACTATTTTCTTCAGTGAGCTTTTGAACCTCTTTTTCCATTTGGCTAATTCTGCTTTTGAATTCTTCCCCTCATTGGCTTTTTGAACCTCTTTTTCCAACTGAATTAGCCTATTTTTCAAGGTATTATTTTCTTCAGGATTTTTTTGGGTCTCCTTTACCAAGGTATTGACCCGTTTTTCATGCTTTTCTTGCATCTCTCTCATTTCTCTTCCCAGTTTTTCCTCCACCTGTCTAACTTGATTTTCAAAATCCTTTCTGAGCTCTTCCATGGCCTGAGTCCACTGGATATCTATTTCATATGTTTGGGATACAGAGGCCTTGACTTCTATGTCTTTCCCTTATAGTAAGCATTGTTCTTCCTCATCAGAAATGAAAGGAGGAAACATCAATTCACCAAGAAAGTAGCCTTCTATGGTCTTATTTTTTTTCCCTTTTCTGGGCATTTTCCCAGCAAGTTACTTGACTTCTGAGATTCCTCTTATTTCCCACCTAGATCTGCCAGATAGCGCTTGGGGGGGTCTGAGATTCAAATGCTGCTCCCCAGCCTCAGGGCTTTCAGTGGGGGGTGGGGCTGCTATTCAGGGTAAGTTTAAATCCAAGTTCTCAGGTGGGGACAGGGCTACCTCCCAGGCTCAGTTCCTCCAGGGGGTTTATGAGGAGATCTTCAGTAATGAATCTGAGGTCCTGTCTGCTCCGGGAGCTCCTGGCCACTACTGCCTCTGCCTCTCCCTCCCGAGGGGCCCTGAGTTTTGGAGACACCCTGCTTATCTCTCAGCCAGCCCAGAAGTCTCTCTCACTGACCTGTGGCGCCTGTGGGTGGAGGGACCTTCGCGGCCACTGGAGGTTCCATCCCTGAAGTCCATTCTGATCTGCTCCTCTCGGGGCTGTGTGGCCAAGGCGGGGCAGGGCTGGGCTCTGCTGTCCCATGCGCGATGGACCTTTGCTGCCAGTTTTTCAGGGCTCTCTGGAACGGAAATCTCCTCCACTCCATTGCTGCGTGGCTTGCACGGCTCCAGAATTTATGGGGAGTTCTTCTTACAGAAAATTTATGGGCTGTGGATTCGGAGCTAGCATCCATGAGTCTTTCTACTCCACCATCTTGGCTCCTTCCCCTTGCATAGAGTTTTTGTGAAAAAGTTTTTCAATTTATTGTAATCAAAATTATCCATTTTGCACTTCATAATGTTCTTGATCTTTTATTTGATCATATATTTCTCCATAAATCTGAAAAACACATTGTTCCTTGCTCCCCTAATTTGTTTATAGTATCAATCTTTATACCTAAATCATTTCTCCATTTGGATTTTATTCCTGTGTATGATATCAGGCATTGTTCTATGCCCACTTTCCACCACACTATTATCCACATTTCCTAGCAATTTTTGTCATTTTTCTTATCCCAGAAGCTGTGGTCATTGAGTTTATCAAACACCAGATTGCTATATTCATTGACTATTCTGTCTTGGGTACCTACTCTATTTCACTGGTCTACTCCTCTATTTCTTAGAGAGTAGCAAATGGTTTTGATGATTGCTGCTTTTTAACACAATTTGGTATCTGGTAGGGCTGGGCCACCTTCCCTACTGTTTCTTTTCATTAATTCCCTTGATATTTTGGACATTTTTTTCTTCCAGGTGACTTTTGATATTATTTTTTCTAGATCTAGAAAGTCTTTTTCTGGTTGTTTAATTGGTATGGCACTGAATAAGTAAATTAAATGATATAGAATATTCATTTTCATTGTATTAGCTTAGCCTACCCACAAGCACATGATACTTTTTCATTTACATAGACCTAATTTTATTTGTGTTAAGAGTATTTTGTAATTGTGCTCAAATAGTCCCTGGGTTTGTTTTGGCAGAGAGAATCTCAGATATTTTATATTGTCTATCATAGTATTAAATACGATTTCTCTTTCTGTCTATTGTTGGTTATTTTAGCAATATATAGAAATGAAGATGATTTATGTGGGTTTATTTTGTAACCTGCAACTTTGCCAAAGCTGTTTATTATTTCAAGTAGTTTTGTACTTGGTTCTCTGGGATTCTCTAAGTATATCATCATATCATTTGCAAAGAGGAATAACTTATTTTCTTCTTGGCCCCTTCTATTTCCTTAAATTTATTTTTCTCCTCTTATTGTTAAAGCTAACATTTATGGCACTATATTGAACAACAACAGTGATAATAGACATCTTGTTTCACCCCTGAACTTATCACTACTGCATCTTAACTATCCTCATTGCACATAGTGCTTGCTGTTGGTTTTAGGTAGATATTGCTTATTACTTTATGGAAAGTTCCATTTATTCCTATGCTCCCTAGTGTTTTAAATAGGAACGGGTGTTGTTTTGTGCTAAAAACTTTTCCTGCATCCATTGAGATAATCATATCTTTTCTGTTAGTTTCTTTGTTGATATAACCAATAATGCTAATAGTTTTCCTAATATTGAACAAGCCCTGCATTCCTGCTATAAAACCTATATGATCATAATATATTATTACTGTGATAATTTGCTGTATTCTTTTTGCTAATATTTGATTTAAAATTTTCACATCTATAGTCATTAGAGAAATCAGTCTATAGTTTTCTATATCTGTTTTGGCTATTACTGGTTTAGGTATCAGAAAAATATTTGTATCATTAAGTGAATTGCTAAGACTCCTTCAACAACTTTTCCAAATCGTCTATATAGTATTATAATTGATTGTTCTTTAAATATTTGATAGAATTCACTTGTGAATCCATCTGGCTCTGGAGAATTTTTCCTAGGGAGTTCATTGATGGATTGTTCAATTTCCTTTTCTGAGATGGTGTGATGTAAATATTCAACTACCTCTTCTGTTAATCTGGGCAATTTATATATATTTTTAAATATTAATTCATCTCACTTAGAATGTCAAATTTACAGGCATACAGTTGGGCAATGTAATTTCTAGTTATTGTTTTGATTTACTCCCTTATTGGAAGTGAGTTCACACTTTTCTTTTTTTATATTGGTAATTTGTTTTTTTTTTTAATTCACTTGGCCAAAGGTTTATAATTTTATTGTTTTTTCATCAAACCAACTCTTAATTTTTTTATTACTTCAATAATTTTCTTTAATTCAATGTTAGTAATCTCTCCTTTGCTTTTTAGTATTTCTAATTTGATAATTACTTTGAAGTTTTCAATCTGTTCTTTTTCTGACTTTTTCAGCTGCATATTCAATACATTGATTCATGAAGGTGTTTAATGAAAGAAAACTTCACCTAAGAACTGCTTTTGAAGCATCCTATAAGTTTTGTTAGGTTATCTCATTATTGTCATTTTCTTGAATGAAGTTATTAATTGTTTCTAGTGTGTACTGTTTATCCCCTTTATTAAAGGATAAGATTAATTAGCTTCCCATGAACTTTTTGTCTATCTTTCCATGGCATTTTATTGCACTTAATTCTCATTACGTTATGATCTGAGAAGGATGCATTGACTCTCTGCCTTTCTGCACTGGATTGTGAGGTCCTTAAACCCTAGTACATGGTCAATTTTTGCATACGTACCATATTCCACTGAGAAAAAGTATATTCCTTTCTATCCCCATTCGATTTTCTCCAGAGATCTATCATATCTACCTTGCCCAGAGTTCTATTCACCTCCTTAACTTTTTCTTGTTTACTTTGAAGTTAGATTTATCAATTTAAGAGATTCAGACTAGTATACTTTCGTTGTTTTTCTTCCTGTAACTCACCATCTCCTCTAAGAATTTACGTGCCATACCACTTGTTGCATATATGTTTCATATATGTTTAGTAATGGTGGTTTTTAGCAGGATTTAGTTTGTTTCCTTATCTCTCTTGATTAGACATATTTCTGCTTTTGCTTTTTCTGAGGTTAGGATTGCTACTCCTGCTTTTATTTACATCAGTTGAATCATAATATATTGTACACCAACTTTTACCTTTACCCTGTCTGTATCCATCTATTTCAATTGTGTTTCTTCTAAACTACATATTGTTGGATTATTAATTTTAACCCCTTCTGCTATCTGCGTCCACTTTATGGGAGAGTTTATTCCATTCACTTTCACAGTAATTATTACTGTGTCTTTCCCTCCATCTTACTGCCCCACATTTATGCTTTTACTTCTCTCTTCTTCCTTCTCCTCCACAATACAGTTTTACTTTTTGACCACCACCTCCCTCAGCTTTCCCTCCCTTCTATCAGCCTCCCCCTTTTCCATTACTACTTCTTCCCTCAATTTTGGCCTTCCTTTCCTTTTCTTTCCCCTTTTCCCTCCTACTGCCTATTGTGATACTTAGATTTCTATACTTAACGGACTTTGTTTTTCCCTCCTTGAATCAAATCAGATGATTGTACATCTCAAAAAATTCTTATCTCCCTCCCTTCTTTCTCTATGTTGTAATATGTTTTTATGCCTCTTCCTGTGATTTAATTTGCTTTTCTACACTTTCTCCTTTTCATGTCTCTCATTACAATCCTTTTGCATCCTTGAATAACATTTTTATCATTACATTATTTGATCTATATTCACTCTCTCTGTCTATGTATATTCCTTTTCATTAACATAGTGGCTATGCAATTCTCAAGATTAACAAATATCATCTTCCCTTGATGGGATGTAAATAGTTTGCCCATGTGGAATATAAAGGTTTTCTTTCATCCTTACCTTTTTATGCCCCTCTTGAGACTTGTATTTGAAGATTAAATTTTGTATTGCAATCTGCCATTTTTATCATGAATGTCTGGAAATCCCTTATTTCATTGAATATTCATCTCCTTGCCTGAAATATTGTACTCAATCTTGTTGGGTAATTGATTCTTGGTTGTAGTCCCAGATCCTTTGCCTTAGGGAATATCATATTTCAATCCCCCTGATCTTTTAATGTAGAAGCTGCAAGGTTCTGTTTTATCCCAATAGTCATTCCTCAATGTTTGAATTGTTCCTTTCTGCCTGTGTACAGTACTTTCTCCTTTACCGGATAGCTTTGGAAGTTAGCCACAACATTCCTTGATGTTTTCAATTTGGGATCTCTTTTAGCAGGTGATCAGTGCTCCTTTTTTAATTTTATATATTTTATTACTTTTTTTTTATTCCCCGTGTTCTACAATCACTACCATATAGCTTAAAAATTTTTTCCCGGACCTTCCACCTCCCTCCCTGAGATGGCATACAACTTTAAATAGGCTCCACACATACATTCCTATTAAATACATTTTCACCATAGTCATGTTGCATAGAAGAATTATAAAGAATGGGAGAAATCATATATCAAACCAAACAATAATATAGAATAAGATGTTCTGCTACATTCTGCAAATGAATTCATAGTTATTTCTCTGGATGTGGAAGGCATTTTGCCTTAAAAGAACATTGGGAATTTTCTAGGTTTTTTCATTGCAATGAAGTTCTAATTCCACCAGAAAAAAATCCTTGCACTCTGTGGTTGTGTGTATAAAGTTCTCCTGGTTATTCTACTTTCACTCAGCGTCAGATCATATAAGTCTTTCCAGGTCTCTCTGAAATCTTCCTGTTCATCATTTCTTATAGCACCATAGTATTCCACTATATTGACATGACACAATTTATTCAGTCATTTCTCAATTGATGGGCATCCCCTTGATTTCCAGTTTTTGGCCACCACAAAGAGTACTGCAATAAACATTTTTGTACATGTGAGACCCTTTCCCATTTTTGTGATCTTTTCGGGATTCAGTCCTAGAAGGAGTATTGCTGGGCCAAAGGGTATGCACATTTTTGTAACCCTTTGGGCATAGTTCCAAATTGCTCGCCAAAATGGTTGGATCAGCAACAATGAATTAGTGTTCCAGCTCTCCTACATCTTCTCCAATATTTATCATCTTCTTCTTCTGTCATGTTAACTAATCTGATAGGTGTGATGTGGTATCTCAGCGTTGTTTTGATTTGCATCTATCTAATCATAGTGATTTAGAGCATTGTGTCATATGACTATAGATACCTTTAATTTCTTCTTCTGAAAACTGCCTGTTCATATCCTTTGACCATTTATCAATTGAGGAATGACTTGCTCTCTTTTACATTTGACTCAGTTCTTTATGTATTTAGAAATGAGGTCTTCATCACAGACACTAGTTGCAAAAATTCTTTCCCAGTTTTCTCCTTCCCTCCTAATCTTGGATGCATTGGGTTTAGTTGTGCAAAAACTTTTCAATTTAATATAATCGAAATTATCCATTTTGCCCTTCTTAATGCTTTCTATTTCTTCTTTACTCAAAAAGTCTCCCCTTCTCCATAAATCTGACAAATGCACTATTCCTTGCTCCACCAGATTGTTTATAGTATTGATCTTTATACCTAGGTCATGTACCCATTTGGACTATATCCTTTTTTATGGTGTCAGGCATTGGTCTATGCCTAGTTTGGGCCACTCTATTTTGCCTGGGAATTTTTGTTGAACAGTGAGTTCTTATCCCAGAAGTTGAGGTCCTTGGGTTTATCAAAGAGTAGATTACTATATTCATCACCTACTGTGTCTTGAGTACCTAGCATATTCCAATGGTCTACCCTTCTGCTTCTTAGCCAGTACCAAGTGGTTTAATACAGTTTGAGATCTGGTAGACCAGCAGCAGCAATAGAGGTAATAGTAGTAGTAGTAGTAGTAGTTAGTAGTAATCGTAGTCGTAGTAGTAGTAGTCATAGTTATAATCTTCATAGTCTTAGCCATATGCGTATACATACATATACATATATATATACATATATATGCACACGCACATACATATACATGCATACATACATACATATCTGTGTGTCTATGTATGTGTATGTATATGTATCTATCTATGTGTATATATGTATATGTATATATATATGTATATATTTGTGTGTGTACATATATAGAGAGACAGAGGACACAGGGTGAGTTGAACAGGAAGGGATGATACCTCAAAAATAAAATTAAGTTTCTAGAGCAATGTACTGGAAGAAAGAGAAAGGGAGGGGTAGAATGTGATAAATCTCACATAAACGAGGCAAGAAAGAGCTTTTAAATGGATGGCAAAAGGGAGAAAGTAAGGGGGAATAAATGAACCTTACTTTCATCAGATTTGGCTTCATGACGGAATGACATACACACTTAATTGGGTACCGAAATCTATCTTAACCTACAGAAAAAGAAGGGGAAGGGGGATAAAAGGGAGAGGGTAGTAAGGAAAGGGATGGTAGATTGGGGAAAGGGGTAATTAGAAGCAAATACTTTTGAAGAGAGAGAGGTCAAAGGAGAAAGTAGAATAAATGGACGGTGTTGAAAGCTAGAAGGAAATACATTTAATCTTTCACATCATGACTGTTATGGAAGTATTTTGCATGACTACACATGTATAACCTATTTTAAGTTGTTTGCTTTCTCAGTGAGGGTGGATGGGGGAAGGGGAAGGGAAAGGGAAAGAATGTGGAACTCAAAACTTTAAAAATGAATGTTAAATATTGCTTTTATATGCAAGTAGGAAATAAGATAAATAGGCAATGGGATATAGAAATCTATGCTGCCCTAGAGGAAAATAGAAGGGAAGAGGATAAGAAGGAAGGTGATAGAAAGGAGGGAAGACAGGAGGAAAGGGTAATCAGAATACATGATGTCCTGGAGTATGGGGAGAGGGGAGATGGGGAGAAAATTTGAACTTCAAAATTTTTTGAAAGTGAATGTGGAAAAATGTAAATAAATAAATTTAAAAAGAAAAGAGTGCTTGTGGTCACTCATAGACCACAATATAGGACAAGAATATAGTAAACATGTCTCACTGCATAATACCATGTTGGAAGAACTGAAAACTTACAAGTCTTTAGAAGTATCTCTGAAAACAACTGCATAAAACGTATGAAGCCTGGGACAGTGTGTCCTCCACCCTGGAAGAAGAAACTCACTTTAACAAAGAGTTAAAATTAATATAATAGCGTGGACATATGGGCAAACAATAGAAAAACATTCTGACTGCAGAAATTTAATGTGTTGACAAGGAAAAACAAAAACACACATTCAGAAGACAACAACAAAATCAATACTCCCACATCCAAAGACTTCAAGAAAAATACGGAATGCTCTCAGGCCTTGGAACGATTCAAAAAGGATTTTGAAAGTCAAGGAAGAGAAACAGAGGAAAAATTTGGAAGAGAAATAAGAATGACATGAGACAATAATGAAAAAAAGACTTAACAGCTTAGCAAAGGAGTCACAAAAACACTGTGGAAAGTAACATCTTAAAAAACAGAGTAGGCTTCTGGGAGCTAAAATGCTGGAGTAAGAAGTAATTTGCTCTCATCCTCCCTTATTTACCTCTGAAAGCCTAGAAAATATTGTCCCAAGAAAAATCCAGGAAAAGTTAAGCCAGTAGAAAGATAGAGAGCAACAGTCTTGTAGCCCAGGAAGCTTGAGGAATTAATGTGAAAAGAGGCCCCTCTCTCTCTGGGGGGAAAGAGAGCAGTAAAGGACTGGAGGTGTCACAGCAAGAGAGCAGCAAGCCCTAACTCAGCAAACCAGGGAGAGATCCTGAGGCCCAGGGTGGTGGAGGGTGGAGCAGGCAAACACCCACACCAGGATCTCCCAAGTTCCTCAGCTCAGCAGAGGGAAGTTGTAGACACCAGTTCAGAATACCACCACATGCCCTAGCCTACTCCAGCAGCCAAATGTCCTGGTGCTTAAGTACAACTCGAGGAAGCATAATTGCAGGAGGCACAACACTTAGTCATATGACACAATGCTCTAAATCACTATTGATTAGAGAGATGCAAATCAAAAGAACTCTGAGATACTGCATCACACCTATCAGAGCAATTTGGAACTATGTCCAAAGGGTTACAAAAAAATGTGCATACTGGGGGAGGAGCCAAGATGGCGGAGTAGAAGGATTCACATATGCTAGCTCTAAACCCACAGCCCATAAATTTCCTGTAAAAAGAACTCCCAGCAAATTCTGGAGCAGGGGAAGCCACACAGCAATGGAGTGGAGGAGATTTCCGTTCCAGAGAGCCCTGAAAAACCAACCCCAAAGGTCTGTCACACACAGGACCCAGAGCAGAGCCCAGCCCTGCCCTGGCTGCATGGCCCCGAGAGGAGCAGATCCGAGCAGGCTTCAGGGATGGAGTCTCCAGTGGCCCCGAAAGACCCTCAACCCACAAGTGCTACAGGTCAGTGAGAGACCCTATCTGGCCGACTGAGAGGGGAGCAGGGTGTCTCCATAACTCAGGCCCCCTCAGGAGGCAGCAGTGGGGGAAGCAGCGGCCAGGGGCTCTCAAAGCAGGCAGGACCCTGGATCCATTATCGAAGGTCTCCCCATAAACCCCCTGAGGGAACTGAGCCCTGCCCCCACCTGAGAACCTGAACGTAATCCCACGGAATAGCAACCCTGCCCCCTGCTGAAAGCTCTGAGGCTGGGAAGCAGCATTTGAATCTCAGACCCCAAGCACTAGTGAGGCAGGGGTGTAGAGGAATCTCAGAAGTCAAGTTATTGGCTGGGAAAATGCCCACAAAAGGGAAAAAAAATAAGACCATAGGAGGTTACTTTCTTGGTGAGCAGATATTTCCTCTTTTTCTTTCTGATGAGGAAGAACAATGCTTACCATCAGGGAAAGACATAGAAGTCAAGGCCTCTGTATTCTAAACATCTGAAATAGATATCCGATGGTCTCAGGCCATGGAAGAGTTCAAAAAGGATTTTGAAAATCAAGTTAGACAGGTGGAGGAAAAACTGGGAAGAGAAATGAGAGAGATGTAAGAAAAGCATGAAAAACGGGTCAATACCTTGCTAAAGGAGACCCCAAAAAAAGCTGAAGAAAATAACACCCTGAAAAATAGGCTAATTCAATTGGCAAAAGAGGTTCAAAAAGCCAATGAGGAGAAGAATGCTTTCAAAAGCAGAATTAGCCAAATGGAAAAAGAGGTTCAAAAGCTCACTGAAGAGAATAGTTCTCTCAAAATTAAAATGGAACAGATAGAAGCTAATGACTTTCTGAGAAACCAAGAAATCACCAAACAAAACCAAAAGAATGAAAAAATGGAAGAGAATGTGAAATATTTCATTGGAAAAACAACTGACCTGAAAAATAGATCCTCTAGAGACAAAGTAAAAATAAAGGGAATGGGTGGGGAGGGAGGGATAGGGAGAACTTGGAACTCAAAGGTTTAGGAACAACTCTTGAGTATTGCTCTTGCTGCTAGGAAATAAGTAATACAGGTAATAGGGAATAGAAAGTTATCTGGCCCTACAGGAGAAAAGGGAAGATGGGGTCAAGGGAAGGGAGGGATGATAGAAGAGAGGGCAGATTGGTGATAGGGGAAATTAGATTGCTTGGTGTATTGGGGTGGGGGGAGGGGACAAATGGGGAGAAAATTTGGAAGCCAAAATTTTGTGAAAATGAATGTAAAAAGTTTAATAAATAATTTTATACAAAATAAAAAAATGTGCATACCATTTGACCCAGCAATATCGCTTCTAGGTCTGTATCCCCAAGAGATCATAAAATGGGAAAGGAGTCCCACATGTACAAAAATATTTATAGCAGCACTCTTTGCGGTGGCCAAAAACTGGAAATCAAGGGGATGCCTATCAGTTGGGGGATGGATGAATAAATTATGGTATATGAATGTAATGGAATCCTACTGCACTATAAGAAATGATGAACAGGAAGACTTCAAAGTGACCTAGAAAGACTTATATGATCTGATGCTGAGTAAAAGGAGCAGAACCAGGAGAACATTGGACTTAGCAATGACCACAGTGTGTGAGAGTTTTTTTCTGGCAGACTTGGAACTTCATTGCAATGTAAGGACTTAAAAAATCCCGAACGATCTTTTAGGGCAAAAAACCTTCCACATCCAGAGAAAGAACTATGGAATTCAAATGCAGAATGTAACTGATCATTTTCTTTTGTATTACATTTTGGTTTGTTATATAGTTTTTTCCCATTCATTTTAATATTACTACATAGTATGACTATAATGAAAATGTATTTAATAGGATTGTGTGTGTAGAACCTATATAAAATTGTATGCCATCTCAGGAAGGGAGGTGGAAGGTAGGGGGAAAGCAGTACAAAATCCAAGTTATATAGTAGTGATTGTAGAACGCTGAAAATAAATAAAATTAATAAAATAAAAAAATAAAGTAAAAAAAAAAAGAAATGCTAGAATCTAAGATAATTCCAAAAGGCTCATGACAGAAAATGTTATTCACATTCAGAGAAGGAATTTGGAATCTGAACACAAATGAAAGTAGAATATTTGTTGTATTTTCTTTTGTTGTTCTGCTTCTTCTTTCTCATAGTTCCTCCCATTAGTACTAATTTCTCTTTATGTCATGACTAATGTGGAAATATGTTTAATATGATTATATAGGTAGAGTTTAAATCAGATTGCATGTGTCTTCTTTAATGAAACCAGAAGCCTGAAGGAAAGATTCTTCTATCTCAAGTTCTTGTCAGAGCCATTCCTTCCACAGTTGAGAAGCATTGAATAATCAACGTCTAGCACTGAAGTGTGTCTTAGACAAGTTGGCTTTAAGTCACAGGTCGTACCACTACAACTACTACCACCACTATGACTGTGGCTAAGACTATGACGACTATGACTATAACTACTACTCTGACTATGATTACTACTAACTACTACTACTACTATTACCACTACTACTAGTGTTACTACTGCTACTACTACTACTACTACTACTACTACTACTACTACTACTACTACTGCTTTCTATACTAATTCACTTGGTCACAACCTAATAGAATGCATGGATATTATTAAATGTTTATATGGTTAAAATATTTGAGCTTGGTCAGGGACGAGTTAGAATCCTGGTAACCTGTAAGAGATGGTTCTGGGAATATTATTTCAAATGACAAAAGAAACGAATGGAATAGGAGGACAGTAGGGGGGGGGTGATATGAGAAAAAGAAGGAAGCAATATGAATGCAGCAAAAAGGGAGAGTTCAAGGCTCAAAAGTTTTTATGTGAGCCAGAAAAGGAGAATCGAGGGAAGATTATAAATTATTGGGGACTGTCACCACCAAATGCTTTAAAATACTTCATATAAAGGAGAAAAAATGAGATAATCATGTCTTCCTCATACTAAAAAAAATCAATTTATCTTCAAGACTAGAGAATGGATTTAGTTACCATTTTGTACTATGGGCTCCAAACAAATTTATAATCTTAAGCAATACTGCCCAAAAATGGTCTTTCATAATTCATCCATGGAATTTTCATGGAAAATGAATCCTATTTTAACTTGATTGTTCTTTTAAAAAATGTGTAGGTAATTCTACAATCAATCTGAGTGAAATTGGTTCTGCTTGTACTTTACCTTGAAATGATCTAGCATCCTAAATTAGCAGCTCAGAAAATGAAGAACTGTGTAGCTTCTCTCGGTATGGGATATACTGACTTTATGACTATTTGGGATAAGAGATTCCAGGAAAAAGCATAAAGGCTTTTGTTGGACACGAGAGCTGACCTAATAAATATGCTGATGCTTGGGTGAATGTGAGGAAAATGAAGAAGTTAAATTATTTATATGAAATGTCTTAAGATGAGGGAATTTATTTATTTTTATATTATTGGCTCCACAGTAGATATAGAAAAGAAATATTACCCTAAATATAAAATTTGATTATGAGGAAAAAGGAAGTGAGGAACTAGTGGACTCATAGGAAAACATGCAAGGATGCTCATATATTTATACATAGGGTAGAATTTCTTCTCAAAAGTGGAGGATTATAGGGAAGTACAAATGGAATTGGAGTATCTATTCTTGTTTTTCCTGCATAGTAGCTTTGATAAATCAAGAAGCCACTGAATTCCTTGATTTTGATATTTATGAAATTATAAAGCATTGAAAATAATGCTTTCTGTATATATATATATATATATATATATATATATATATATATATATATATACACACATATACATATACATATATACTTCACATACTTTTTGTGAGGGCTAAATTGACCTACGTTGTGACTAACTGTAAATGTAGATGCTAAGCAGAGGACAATGTTGTTTCTGGTCACTGAAGAAAACCACACCTAACAGAAAGATTTAGCCTTGGAAGAGATTGTTAGACCATGGTATGAGTAGAAATGGATGGGAGGAATAGAGAAAAAAGAACTTTAAACTTAGTGGCAAAAAGAATTAATGTGAGAAACTTAGTGTAATGAAAATATCTAACTTAATTTGGGAGATCAGTTATTTGAAATTGACACAAGGAATTCTATGTTCAAGTTATATATACTTGTTTTGGTTTGTGGGAATTTCAATTGTTCTTCTAGTTTTACTATCTTAATTTTTCCTTTTTTTATGTTTTTTTTCTTCACTGCTCTCTCAATGATCAATTCTGTCTTATTTTTCCAAGAAGCCCAATGTTTCGCAAGATTTTTCAGCATCTTTTCACAGTAATGAGTTCTTTTACTTGTCCTTGCCTTTATTATTTGTCTTAATTTCTTATGTTCCTTAAGTCTTAAGGACTTAGGTTCTTAAGTTCCTAAGGCCTTAAGTTCCTTCCTTGCCATTTTCTTCAGTCATAATCGTAACTGTATTGAGCTTCTCAAGTACTGTGGAGATTCTTGTGGTTGTTAAAAATCTGTTTTAAAGGTCTAATTGATCTTTGTATTAATTCAGTAGTTGAACATCTAGTTGAAATCCATGAATGAATTAATGAAAAAGATTAATTTAATAGTTACTATTTGCCAAACACTAATATCAGCTCTTGGGATAAAATTGCAAAAAATAAGACACTCCCTCTTCTCAAGGATCTCACATCCTAATAGGTTCAGACAACCTCTGAAGGATAGTTCAAGTGATAGGCAGGTGTTAATGCCTAGTAATACACAAGGTATCGTGACAAGGCACTGAACAATTAATCTTCTTCATTATGATTTCCATTGTTAAAACCACATTCATTATTGAGTTTGAAGCATTTGTCATAATAAAGGACTTTGGTGATGATAACATTCTTTTCTGGTTCTTCCATAATTGTGACTTCTATAGTACCTACAGAAACACTTATTGACTTGGGATTTATTGACAGTTATTGACTACTTATGGGTTTTTTTCCCAGGATAATGGCATCCTGGGGAAATATAGGCAGTAATTCAACTTCTTGGAATTAAGGAGTTTGACATTAACTTCAGCTGAGAGCCAGGTGGTGGCAGGCTTTATACACCTGGCTTGCTTTTTCTTTTCATCTCTCTTCTTCATCTCCTTCCTTTCTCTTTCTCATTTTTTATCTCATTTCCTTCATTACTTACTCCATTTATTTTTGTCTGCCAACCTATCTATTTATTTGTTTAATTAATCTATTTGTCTAAGTTTTAGTTTGTCTGTATGTTTATAGATGCACCTATCTACTGATTTGTTCATTTTATTCTAGACGCTATAGGGAATCAGTACCTGTCAGACTTCTGATTTAGGAGTGTTAATATGGCTGGTGTGAGTGCATGAGTGTGTGCGTGCGTGCGTGCGTGTGTGTGTGTGTGTGTGTGAGAGAGAGAGAGAGAGAGAGAGAGAGAGAGAGAGAGAGAGAGACAGATAGACAGACAGACAGACAGACACACACACAGAATTGTAGAAGGGAGAGACTGAAAAATCATGTACTTAAATGGCCAAAGTTTCTTGGACTACTATGAAATCTCACACTTGCACAACCTGAACACTTTCAACAGAAAGAGAATTAGAAGTTTCTCTCAATGTATAAAGTGGCCAATTACATGATTTAAAAAACTTTAACATGCAAAAATGAATGTCTACTCTTACAATAATTTCTTTTTTTTTTTATTTTTTTTTTATTTTTTTTTCAATTTATTTATTTATTTATTAATTTAGCTTTTTACATTCATTTTCACAAATTTTTGGGTTCCAAATTTTCTCCCCTTTTCTCCCCTCCCCCACCCCAATACCCCAAGCAATCTAATTTTCCCTATCTTCAATCTGTCCTCTCTTCTGTCATCCCTCCCTTCCCTTGTCTCTATCTTCTCTTTTCTCCTGTAGGGCCAGATGACTTTCTATTCCTCATTAACTGTATGTCTTCTTTCCTAGTTGCAACAACAATACTAAACAATTGTTCCTGAAACTTTGAGTTCTAAATTCTCCCCATCCCTCCCTCCCCATCCATTCCCTTTGGTACGGCAGGCAATTCTTTATAGGCCATATCTGTGTAGCTTTGCAAATGACCTTCCTGATAGTCGTGTTGTGTAAGACTAACTGAATTGCCATCCCTCCTAACCTGCCCCTCATTGTTTCTCTTTGATCCTGTCCCTCCCCAAGTGTTGACTTTCAATTACTCCCTCCTCCCTTTGCCCTCCCTTCCATCATCCCCCCCCCCAATATCTCCTTCTCCCCCGCTTTCTTATACTGTAAGATAGGTTTTCATACCAAAATGAGTGTGCATTTCACTCCTTCGTTTAGTCAAATGTGATGAGGGTAAACTTTTGTTTGTTTGTTTGGTTTTTTTTTTTTTCCCCTCAGCTCTCCTCTTTTTCCCTCCACTAAAAACATCTCCTACTTGCCTCTTAAATGACATATAGTTACCCCCTTCCATTTCCCCCTCTTTCCTCTCACTACATTTCTCTCTCACCATTTACCTTAATTTCTTTTAAGGTATGGTCCCATCCTATTCAGTTCAATCTGTGCTCTCTGTCTCTGCATGTGAATGCATGTGTGTATGTGTGTGCATGCGTGTACATGTGTATGTGTGATCCCACCAACCACCCAGATACTGAAAAGTTTTAAGAGTTAGAAATATTGTCCTTCCCTGTATGAATGCAAACAGTTCATTTCTGGTAAGTCCCTTAATACTTCTCCTTGCTGTTTACTTTTGCATGCTTCCTCTCATTCTTGTGTTTGAAAGTCAAATTTTCTTTTCAGCTCTGGTCTTTTCATTAAGAATGATTGAAAGTCCTCTGTTTCATTGAAAGACCATATTTTCCCTTGAAGTATTATACTCAGTTTAGCTGGGTAGGTGATTCTTGGTTTGAGTCCTAGTTCCTTTGCCTTCTGGAATATCCTATTCCACGCCCTTCGATCCCTTAATGTAGAAGCTGCTAGATCTTGGGTTATCCTGATTGTATTTCCACAGTACTGGAATTGTTTGTTTCTGGCTGCTTGCAGGATTTTTTCCTTGAGCTGGGAGTTCTGGAATTTGGCCACAATGTTCCTAGGAGTTTCTCTTTTTGGATCTCTTTCAGGTGGTGATCGATGGATTCTTTCAATACTTATTTTGCCCTCTGGTCCTAGAATGTCAGGGCAGTTTTCCTTGATAATTTCATGCAAGACGATGTCTAGGCTCTTTTTTTGATCATGGCTTTCAGGTAGTCCCATAATTTTTAAGTTGTCTCTCCTTGATCTATTTTCCAGGTCAGTTGTTTTTCCCATGAGATATTTCACATTCTCTTCCATTTTATCGTTCTTTTGGTTTTGTTTGGTGATTTCGTGGTTTCTCATAAAGTCATTAGACTCCATCTGTTCCATTCTAATTTTGAGAGAACTATTAAATTCAGTGAGCTTTTGAGCCTCTTTTTCCATTTGGCTCATTCTGCTTTTGAATGCATTCTTCTCCTCATTGGCTTTTTGAACCTCTTTTGCCAATTGAGTGAGCCTATTTTTCAAGGTGTTAATTTCCTCAGCATTTTTTTGGGACTCCTTTAGCAAGATATTGACCTTTTTTTCATACTCTTCTTGCATCTTTGTCATTTCTCTTCCCAGTCTTTCCTCCACCTGTCTAACTTGCTTTTCAAAATCCTTTTTAAGCTCTTCCAAGGCCTGAGCCCACCCAACACCCCCCTGGGGTGTCTGGGGTACTGAGGCCCCACCCTCCACATCTTTTCCTGATGGGAAAAATACGTCCTCGTCCTCCCCATCAGATCCGAAGGTCGGGATCATTTGCATTTGTTGGAAAAAACTCTCTAAAGTCTTATTTTTCTTTCCCTTTCTAGGCATTTTCCCAGCCAGTTACTTGACTTCTGAGATTCCTTTCCACCTCCGCCTGGATCCGCCCAGCTAGTACTTGGCCTCTGAGATTCAAATGCGCTTTCCCGCGGCAAGCTTTAGTTCTGGCGCAGGGTGGGGGCAGGGCCGCTTCCTAGCTTGGGCCCTCAGGGGCTTTCTGAAGCAACTTTCAGGAACTGAGCGGGTGGGGGCGGGGTGGGGGGCCCCGCCTACTGTGCTCAGCTCCCTTGGGGGTTTTATTCAGAGGCGTTCAGCAGTAGAGCAGGGTGGGGGCAGGGCCGTCTCCCCTGCTCGGCTCCCTCAGGTTGGAAAGACCTTCAGTATTGAAGATCCTACCTGCTGCTGGGGGATTCCTGAGTCCCGGGCCGTTGCCGCCTCAGCCGCCCGCCCACGCCTCTGCCTCCGCCGCTTCCTGCCCCGTCTCTGCCTCCGCCGCTTCCTGCCCCCGTCTCTGCCGCCACCGCTTCCTCCCGAGGGGGCCCGCTCCCCTCCCCTAGCGCAGGCTTCTTTTTAACTTACCTTTAGCTTCTGTGGGCAGAGGGACTTTCCCGGCTGCCGGAGATTCTCCCGGAGCTTTCCTCTCTGAAGTCTGCTCAGGTCAGCTTCTCTGGGTCGCGGCCAGGGGTGGGGGTTGGGTCCGTTTTCTGGGGTGCGATGGACCCCGGGAACGGCTCTCCAGGGTTCAGTGGAAGGGAAATCTCTTTCCCCATGTTTGTGCACACCCTGCAGAGATTCAGAATTTATGGGGCTCTCCTTTTACCTCAATTCCATGGGTTGTGGGTTCGGAGCTCGTGAATGTGCGTCCTTCTACTCCGCCATCTTGGCTCCGCCCCCTCTTACAATAATTTCACAATCAATTTTGTTGTTGATGGTTGAGATCATCAAAGAAAAATGAACTTGCATGCATGTAACTGATAGCGTCTTCACCTACCACATGCAAGTTATCTCTGGTCATATGCTTATAAACTTCCTTGCATTCACCATGCCTTCTTATTTTTTTTTTATAATAGTTACTTGTACAAATGTTCTTCTAATCACTCTACTATCTTTTTTACTTACCATCCATGTCTCAGCCACTCTCTCCCCTACTTTTGCAGCAATTATACTATCCAAATTATATCCCCAGAAGCCATTAGAGAGTAATGGTAACCTAGTCTTCACTGAAGTATCTGGCATCATACATCCTTGCATTCACACTTGCTATTGTCCGTTTTACTGTTACCACCTGTACTACACCCACTCTTCCCAACTCTTGCTCTTATATCCATAATTAAAAAAAACATCCCTATGGACTTTTCAAAGGGCAAGTCAATGAAATGACTTTTTTTTCCATTTATCATCCGTGAAAATTCCCACGCAAAAACATACTTCCCTTTCCCCCTTAGATGTAATTCCTCCCTGATTAACATGTAAGCTTCTTGAAGGCAGGGACTGATTCATTTTGATATTTGTGTCCTTAGACTAAGCCTGGTGCTTAGCATATGGTCAGAAATTAATAACTGTTACATTTGTATGTTTATAAAACAATAATTGGTGCAATCAATTATCTTCAATAATCCTGAGAAACCCAATTTATCGCAAGATCATGCAACCAAGGAACTAGAGTGACTTCCTAATGCTTATTACATTCAATCTTTCCTGTCCCGTTAGAAGAATGTCTAAATCAGATAGCATATAAAGCTTTTAATCAGAAATTTTAATAAATCTTAGTTGATAGCACTATCTCAAAATACAAACTGTGTTCTAGATTTTTACCTTTTTTATGCTTATAGAATTCATACATATTCCCTCTAGATGTCTTATGTATCCTTGGTTGTGATTTAGTGTAGATAATAGATGAGTAAAGTAAGGACAAATCTACTCATTCAATCTTCTTCTCGAAGGGTTATTAATGAATTCTCTCTAGTCACATAGATTAGAGAATAATTTTTTGGCTTATTATTTCACATAATTTATTTGATATTGGAATGTTAAGTAGAATTTATTCATAAATCTATCTCACCCTGATTTTTTTAATATAAATTTCTTTATTTAGCTTCTTACATTCATTTTCACAAAACTTTGGGTTCCAAATTTTCTCCCCATTTGTCCCCTCCCCCCACCCTAATACACCAAGCATTCTAATTTCCCCTATCACCAATCTGCCCTCTCTTCTATCATCCCTCCCTTCTCCTGTCCCCATCTTCTCTTTTCTCCTGTAGGGCCAGATGACTTTCTATTCCCCATTAACTGTATTTCTTATTTCCTAGCAGCAAGAACAATACTTGACAGTTGTTTCTAAATTTTGAGTTCCAAATTGTCCCCATCCCTCCCTCCCCAACCATTCCCTTTGGGAAGGCAGGCAATTCAATATAGGCCATATCTGTGTAGTTTTGCAAATCACTTCCATAATAGTCATGTTGTGTAAGACTAACTATATTTCCCTCCATCCCATCCTGCCCCTCATTGTTTCTATTCTCTCTTTTGATCCTGTCCCTCCCCAAGTGTTGACTTCAAATTGCTCCCTCCTCCCATTGCCCTCCCTACCATCATCCCCTCACCCCGTTTATCTCCTTCTCCCCCACTTTTCTGTATTGTAAGATAGGTTTTCATACCAAAAGGAGCACGCATTTTATTCCTTCCTTTAGTCAAATGTGAAGAGAGTAAACTTCATGTTTTTTTCTCAGCTCTCCTCTTTTTCCGTCCAGTAAAAAGTCTCCTGCTTGTCTTTTGAATGAGAGATAATTTACTACATTCCATTTCACCCTCTTTCTTCCCACTACATTTCTCTCTCACCGTTTACCTTAATTTCTTTTGAGATATGATCCCATCCTATTCAATTCACTCTGTGCTCTCTGTGTGTGCATGCATGTGTGTATGTGTTTGTGTGTGCATGTGTGTATGTGTGTGCGTGCATGTGTGTAGGTGTGTGTAGTCCCACCAACTACCCAGATACTGAAAAGTTTTAAGAATTACAAATATTGTCTTTCCATGTAGGAATGTAAACAGTTCACCTTAGGTAAGTCTCTTATGACCTCTCTTTGCTGTTTGCTTTTTCATGCTTCTTCTCAATCTTGTGTTTGAAAGTCAAATTTTTCTTTCAGCTCTGGTCTTTTCATCAAGAATGCTTGAAAGTCCTCTATTTCATTGAAAGACCATATTTTCCCCCTGAAGTATTATACTCAGTTTTGCTGGGTAGGTGATTCTTGGTTTGAGTCCTAGTTCCTTTGACTTCTGGAATATCCTATTCCACGCCCTTTGATCCCTTAAAGTAGAAGCTGCTAGATCTTGTGTTATCCTGATTGTATTTCCACAATACTGGAATTGTTTCTTCCTAGCTGCTTGCAATATTTTCTCCTTGACCTGGGAATTCTGGAATTTGGTCACAATGTTTCTAGGAGTTTCTTTTTTTGGATCTCTTTCAGGTGGTGATCGATGGATTCCTTGAATACTTATTTTGCCCTCTGGTTCTAGAATGTCAGGGCAGTTTTCCTTGATAATTTCATGAAAGATGATGTCTAGGCTCTTTTCTTGATCATGGCTGTCAGGTAATCCCATAATTTTTAAATGGTCTCTCCTGGATCCATTTTCCAGGTCAGTTGTTTTTCCATTCTCTTCCATTTTTTTCCCATTTTCCATTTATATTCTCTTCCATTTTTTTCATTCTTTTGGTTTTGTTTGGTGATTTCTTGGTTTCTCAGAAAGTCATTAGCCTGCATCTGTTACATTCTAATTTTGAGAGAACTATTATCTTCAGTGAGTTTTTGAACCTCTTTTTCCATTTGGCTAATTCTGCTTTTGAAAGCATTCTTCTCATTGGCTTTTTGAACCTCCTTTGCAATTTGAATTAGCCTATTTTTCATGGTGTTATTTTCTTCAGGATTTTTTTTTGGGCCTCCTTTAGCAAGGTATTGACCCGTTTTTCATGCTTTTCTTGCATCTCTCTCATTTCTCGTCCCAGTTTTTCTTCCACCTGTCTAACTTGATTTTCAAAATCCTTTTTGAGCTCTTCTATGGCCTGAGCCCATTGGTGATCTAATTCTGATGTTCGGGATACAGAGGCCTTGACTTCTATGCCTTTCCCTGATGGTAAGCATTGTTCTTTCTCATCAGAAAGGAAAGGAGGAAACATCTGTTCACCAATAAAGTAACCTTCTATGGTCTTATTTTTTTTCCCTTTTCTAGGCATTTTCCCAGGCAATTACTTGATTTCTGAGATTTCTCTCCACCCCCACCTAGATCCGCCCAGATAGCACTTGGGGGTCTGAGATTCAAATGCTGCTCCCCAGCCTCAAGGCTTTCAGTGGGAGGTGGAGCTGCTATTCAGGGTAAGTTTAAATCCAGGTTCTCAGGTGGTGGCAGGGCCACCTCCCAGGCTGTTCCCTCAGGGGGTTTATGAGGAGACCTTCAGTAATGGATCTGAGGTCCTGTCCGCTCTGGGATCTCCTGGCTGTTTCTGCCTCTGCCTGAGTTATGGAGACACCCCACTCCCCTCTCGGTCATGCCAGGGGGACCTTCGTGGGCACTGGAGGTTCCATCCCTGAAGCCTGCTCAGATGTCCTCCTCTCATGGCCACGCAGCCAGGGCAGGTCTGGGCTCCACTGTCCAGTGTGTGACAGAGCTTTGATACCTGTTTTTCAGGGCTCTCTGGAATGGAAATCTCCTCCACTCCGTTGCTGCACAGCTTCCACTGCTCCAGAATTTGTGGGGAGTTCTTTTTACAGGAAATTTATGTGTTGTGTGATCGGAGCTTGCATATGTGAATCTTTGTACTCCTCCATCTTGGCTCCTCCCTCGAGAATAATTTTAAAAGTCTTTTCCCAGAGTATGCATAGTTATTTGAAAGTAGGCACTCTTTTGATGGACTTTAGTCAGAATATTCTCTATACTATCTAGGAATAGATAACAGTGAAAACATGATTTCCTCCATGCCTGGGAGACTCCAATACTAGCATCCTCTCAGTTATAAATAAGATGATTGAGCTTTTAAGACAGCACAGAATGAGAAGATGTTCAGGCATATGATGAAGCATAAGGCCAATACATTTTTCTACAAAGAAAAATTGAAATAAATATACAGCACATTAGTGTGCACTTACTTCTATAAAGCAAAGATTAAGCAACTCCTAAGTCTCATGCCTTTATAACTGAAGACAAGGCATTATGTGCCTGCTTAATCTTGCACCCAGTTATAGAAAAAAAATTCCTGCTTGTCTAGTAGCAAGATAACCTTGAGTTGTTTAGAGGGGATAGCATTTGAATGTTGAAATTAAAGCAACAGTTACAAGCCAATATAAAAATGTGAGCCAGGGCACATGAAGCTAAGCAGGAAAGTTATAATGTAGATAAGAGTAAAGGAAAGAAGTAGGACTGAGTTTAGCTTGTCATTTCAGGAAATTAGGGCTCACTCAGAAAAAAATTCAGCAGAAGTTTCAGAAAAAGCAAGACTCAGTCACAAGTATGTAAGATGGGAATCGTGATAAAATATAAAATTAATATTCTGTGACTTATTTGAACCTTTCTTAAAGCGATCAAACATATACTATTTCCTCCTTTATTTAATTTCTGGACTTTGACTGCCTGTCTTCTAAAACAGGTGGCAGCTCTGCGAATCACACATACTCCCTTAGGTGGATATATAGTTTCATCAGTCTGAGTGCTACCTGTATGAGGACATATCTCAGTTCCTCTATTCTTTCTATCTTGTGCTGTTGGATTCTCATACAGTCCTTTTTTGTTTGTTTTACAAAGGGTTATTTACTGAGAAAATGAGAGATAATAGAAATTATAAAATGTTATCACCCTCTCCAACACAACATCTGGACGCACATCTTCTCCTAGATCACTTTGGACCTTGTTCATTGGAGAGTAGACTCAAACTTAAGATAGTTACAACAAAACATTTGCCCCAACAATTTTGCTTCTGTTTTTATCATAGAATATTAATGAATCTGTGTGTCTGTGTATGTATGTGTGACTTTGTGTCTGTTTGTCCATCTCTCTGTTTCTCCCTCTGAAGGAGGGAGAAGGTCAGTAAGATTTCAAGATTAAATGCTTGAAAACTACTTCTTTACTGGAAAACCGAGAAAGGGCATCTTCTTGACAGAAGTGATTCCAGACCAGTTTTAAAAAATAGAAGTTATTCCAGTCAATTAAAAAGTCTTCAATACCCCTCACTCCACATATCAAAGAAATTGTTAATTTTACAACATTTATACATTGCACATTTCCCACATGTGTCTTGATTTGAATGAAAATATCGGTCTCATTTTAAAGTCCAGCCTTTCACTTCTTTGCCAAGATGTTGGAAACATTCTTAACCTATTGTCAAAAGTTGCCATAGTTCTGGCATTGATCAGAGTTCTTCAGGATTTCAAAGTTGTTTCTTTACATTCTTGTAGATGCTGTACAAATCAGCCTCTCTCTTTTACTCATTTTACTCTGTATTACTTTATAGAAGCCTTTACAGATTTCTCTAAATCAATCTATTTTATCATTTATTATGGCACAATACTATTCCATTATGTTTTTGTGAATGAATATTATTCTCCATATGATTAGATACCTAATTTGTTCACAACTTTACACGCATACAGTTTACAGTTATCCCACAAAACAAAGTGCTGCTATAATAACATTTATACATATTGTGCCTTGGTCACTGTCTTTGCATTCTTGCTTATATTTTGTCTAATAGTCATAGTCTCTTTGGATTTATGGTTTGCACAATTTAGTGACTTCAGTGATATTTTTCGTCCTATTGCTTCCCCGATCAAAACAAATTTCAGCTCTAACAATAGCTTATTAATGACCCTGTCCAGGAAGCCAGTGGTACAGCAGATAGAATGCTGTGCTTGGATTTAGGAAGATCTGGGTACAAACCCAGCTTCAGATACTAGTTCTTACTAGCCTCTGAGCAAGTGACTTCTGTTCACATCAATTTATTCAGTGGAGAAATGGGTATAACAGTAGCAATTATTTCATAGAGTTGTTTTGAAGATCAAATGAAATAACATTTATAAAAGTGTTTAATAAATACCTGTCATATATTAGGGACTATATAGCAGCTAATTACTTCTGTCCCCTTCCTGCCGTAGCTGAACCAAAAATTTTCACTTTCTATTTTACCATCTTTGCCAATTTTGATAGAGGTGTTTAGAAACTTGCTTTTAAAAAAATTTGCAATTCTCCTTTCTTAAATATTTCGATCATCTTATTTGATAAGTTTATCAATAGCATTTTTTATTTTAACAATGATCTATTCACATCCAAAGTGTACCTATCAATTTTGGAATGACTAGTTATTATATTTACATCAATTCCACATACATTTTAGATAACAATCCTTTAAAGAGAGTTTGCCTGTCAAGACTATTTCCCATTTAGCTGCAATCTCCTTGATTTTGCTAAATTTTAAAATATTGTGATCTTCAGTGTCCCTTAATAGGTCAAGAACAGTCCCTTTATATACAGTTGTGAAAGTTTACTTCCCTTCTCTTTTATTTTGCTTATATTGTTAACATTTATAGTTAAGTTATATAACTATTTGAAACTTATGATAAATAACATTAAATGTTTATCTAAACTTTTTTATGTTGGATAACTTCCAAGGTTTTGTTGTTTTTTTTATTTTTTATTTTTTTTTGCCAAATAGGGAGACCATCTCAAGTAGTTCTTATTTGTGAGTTTATTAAACACAATGCCATGTTGCATTGATTCTGTGTCTTATTATCTAATTGATCTCATTTATAAACTTTAATGTTCTCTTCAAGCACTCTTTTTGATGAATGTTTCAGTGGTCTGAGGATTTATAGTGTAATTTCAGATCTGAGAGTCTTATATATTCCTCTTTCTTACTTTTTCAAGCATTTCCAATAGGATTCTTCAGCAGCCAAAACTGAATGTAGATATTATTCTAGTTATTAATATAAAGTAAGACTTAAGTACTTTGATTGGTAAGAAATTAAAATTGTTAATAAGTTTATGCAGTATCATGCTTTCTATTATGTTAGCACAGCCCTAAGTTGAACAATTTATAGGTTTCCAATAGGTTGCCTTTCTTATTGTTTTTGGTTATTTTTTTGCCTTATTCATGTATTTCCTAAGTACATATTTATCGATAAACTGAGATAATTTTTCATGTTTTGTAGTTATTATAAATGGTATTTCTTTTTCTTTCTCTCTCTGCTTGGTTTTGAATGTAAAATGAAAAGAAACCTGATAAAGTTGGTGTGATATTTAATATTCTGCTGTTTTATTTCTCATTTTTCTCCCTGCAGGTCAACCCAAAAGTAAAACTATAAAAATGGAAAATAATAGTTCCCTCATAGAAAGTAAGAAACCCACCACCAAAGAAGGAAAATTGTTTTTACTTGTTCATCGATTGAAGATCAACTTATTTGAGACACTATGCCATGAAATAAACTTTCTCCTGTATTTTTATGCATGGTTAACACTGAATGGTCACATGAAGAATGAAGAAAAAAGAGACCCCATTTTCTCTGCAAAAACCTAGAAATGAGTGAAGTTTTATTGTTCAATGGAAGATTTCAAGATATAGTCATTTCATTCTTTTCTTTAATAATCTCTCACCTTTCTTTGCTAAGATTAACTTCCTTTTTTCTTTGTTTTTAGTTTTCAGCAGTCACTTCTATAAGATTTTGAGTTCTAAATTTTCTTCCTCCCTTTTCCGTGAAAAAACAAGCACTTTGATATAGGTTATACGTGGGGAATCATGTTAAGCTCATTTCCACATTAGTCATGTTGTAAAGAAGAATTATAACTGAAGAGGAAAATGATGAGAAAGAAGAAGCAACAGCAAAAAAGAGAAAATAGTGTGCTTTCATATGTATTTAGACTCCATAGTTCTTTCTCTGGATGTTGATAGCATTTTTTATCATGAGTCATTTGGAATTGTCATAGCTCCTTGCATTGTTTTTTTTTCCCTCAAAATAATTTAATCAGCATCTAATTTTTTTTCAATAAAAATTTATTTATTTAACTTTTTAAATTCATTTTCACAAAATTTTGGATTCCAAAATTTCTCCCCTTTTATCCCGTCCCCCCACCCCAATACACCGAGCAATCTAATTTTCCCTATCACCATTCTGCCCTCTCTTTTATCATCCCTCCCTTCTCTTGTCCCCATCTTCTCTTTTGTCCTGTAGGGTCAGATGACTTTCTATTCCCCATAAACTGTATTCCTTATTTCCTAGTAGCAACAACAATACTAAACAGTTGTCCTAAAACTTTGAGTTCCAACTTCTCCCCATCCCTCCCTCCCCACCCATTCCCTTTGGGAAGGCAGGCAATTCAATATAGGCCCTATCTGTGCAGTTTTGCAAATGACTTCGATAATAGTCATGTTGTGTAAGACTAACTGTATTTCCCTCCATCCTATCCTGCCCCCCATTGTTTCTATTCTGTGTTTTGATACTGTCCCTCCCCCAGTGTTGACTTCAAATTGCTCCCTCCTCCCATTGCCCTCCCTTCCATCATCCCCTCCCCCCTTGCTTATCTCCTTCTCCCCCACTTTCCTGTATTGTAAGATAGGTTTTCATACCAAAATAAGTGTGCATTTTAATCCTTCCTTTAGTCGAATGTGATGAGGGTAAACTTCTTGTTTTTTTCTCAGCTCTCCTCTTTTTCCCTCCACTAAAAGGTCTCCTGCTTGCCTCTTGAATGAGATATAATTAACCCCATTCCATTTCACACTCTTTCCTCCCACTACATTTCTCTCTCACCATTTACCTTAATTTCTTTTCATCCTATTCAATTCACTCTGTGCTCTCTGTCTCTGTATGTGCATGCATGTGTGTATGTGTGTGTGCACGTGTGTGTGTGTGTATGTGTGTGTGTGGTCCCACCAACTACCCAGATACTGAAAAGTCTTAAGAGTTACAAATATTGTCTTTCCATGTAGGAATGTAAACAGTTCACTTATGGTAAGTCCCTTCTGACTTCTCTTTGCTGTTTACTTTTTCATGCTTCTTCTCATTCTTGTGTTTGAAAGTCAAATTTTCTTTTCAGCTCTGGTCTTTTCATCAAGAATGCTTCAAAGTCCTCTGTTTCATTGAAAGACAATATTTTCCCCTGAAGTATTATACTCAGTTTTGCTGGGTGGGTGATTCCTGGTTTTAGTCCTAGTTCTTTTGACTTCTGGAATATCCTATTCCACGCCCTTCGATCCCTTAATGTAGAAGCTGCTAGATCTTGTGTTATCCTGATTGTATTTCCACAATACTGGAATTGTTTCTTTCTAGCTGCTTGCAATATTTTTCCTTGAGCTGGGAATTCTGGAATTTGGCCACAATATTCCTAGGAGTTTCTCTTTTTGGACCTCTTTCAGGTGGTGATCGATGGATTCTTTCAATACTTATTTTGCCTTCTGGTTGTAGAATATCAGGGCAGTTTTCCTCGATAATTTCATGGAATATGATGTCTAGGCTCTTTTTTTTGATCATGACTTTCAGGTAGTCCCATAATTTTTAAATTGTCTCTCCTGGATCTATTTTCCAGGTTAGTTGTTTTTCCAATGAGATATTTCACATTCTCTTCCATTTTTTCATTCTTTTGCTTTTGTTTGGTGATTTCTTGGTTTCTCATAAAGTCATTAAACTCCATCTGTTCCATTCTAATTTTGAGAGAACTATTATCTTCAGTGAGTTTTTGAACCTCTTTTTCCATTTGGCTAATTCTGCTTTTGAAAGCATTCTTCTCCTCATTGGCTTTTTGATCCTCTTTTGCCAATTGAGTGTGCCTATTTTTCAAGGTGTTATTTTCTTCAGCATTTTTTTGGGTCTCCCTTAGAAAGGTATTGATACGTTTTTCATACTTTTCTTGCATCTCTCTCATTTCTCTTCCCAGTTTTTCCTCCACCTGTCTAACTTGATTTTCAAAATCCTTTTCGAGCTCTTCCATGGGCTGAGCTCACCAGACATCCCCCTGGGATGTCTGGGATACAGAGGCCCCAATCCCCACGTCTTTCCCTGATGGTAAGAATAGTTCCTCTTCGTCAGAATTGAAATGTGGGAACATCTGTACCCCATCAAAATAGCTATCTATTGTCTTATTTTTCTTCCCTTCTTTGGGCATTTTCTCAGCCAGTTACTTGAGTTCTGAGATTTCTGTCCACCCCCGCCTAGATCCGCCCAGCTAGTGCTTGGGTTCTGAGATTCTGGGCTTTCTGTGGCAGGCGTGGCTGCTATTCAATGTGAGCCTAAGTTCTGGTGCTTGGGTGGAGTCAGGGCCACCGCCCGGGCTCAGTTCCCTCAGGGGCTTTATGCAGAGACCTTCAGTAATGGGACGGGTGGGGGCAGGGCCGTCTCCCAGGCTCAGTTCCCTCAGGGGGTTTATGCAGATACTTTTGGTAATGGCCCTGAACTTCTGCCTGCCTGCTCGGGGAGTCCCAGGTTGCCGCCGTTGCCTCTGCTACTGCCTCTGCCGCTCCCTCTGCTGCTTCCTCCCAAGGGGGCCTGAGCCACGGAGACACCCTGCTCCCCTCTCGGCCAGCCCAGAAGTCTCTCTCATTGACCTGTAGCACCTGTGGGTGAGGGGACTTTCGTGGCCACCGGAGGTTCCCTCCCTGAAGCTTGCTTGGGTCTGCTCCTCTGGGTCCACGCAGCCAAGGCAGCACAGGGGTGGACTCTGCTGACCGGATCACAACAGACCCCTGGGGATGGCTCTCCACGGCTTTCTGGAACGGAAATCTTTTCCACTGAGTTTCTGCGCACCTTGCAGTGCTCCAGAATTTGTGGGGAGTTCTTCTTGCAGGAAATATATAGGCTGTGTGTTTGCAGCTAGTATATGTGAGTCTTTCTACTCCACCATCTTGGCTTCACCCCCAACCAGGTCCTTGCATTGTTAAGAAAAGGTAAGTCTATCAAAGTTTATCATTGTACAATGTTTCTGTTACTGTGTACAATATTCACCTGATTCTGTTCGTTTAACAGCATCACTTCATGAAATTTTTTTCTAGGTTTGCTTCAAGTCTACCAGCTCATCATTTTTTATGGAAAAATAGTTTTCCATTACTCTCATGTACCCTAATTTGTTCAGTCATTCTCCAGCTGAAGGCGATCCCTTCAGTTTCCATTCTTGATTTGATCCTTTTTGTATTTTTATGATTTCTTTGGGATACTGACCTGGAAGTAATATTGCTGGGTCAAAGAGTATGTATAGTTTTGTAACCCTTTGGTCATATTTTCCAAATTGCTCTCCAGATCAATTCACACCTCCATTAGTGTTTCAATTATACCACATCTTTTCCAGCATTTATCATTTTCCTGTTTTATCATGTTAGTCAATCTCTCAGGAGCTTCTTTAGAAAGAATAAAGTGCAAAGTGCTCTATGTTTAAAACAGTTTCTTCTCTCCTGTACTGTTTCCTTTCTCTTTACCCTGTCCACTACCATAAGTTCTTACCCTTTCTTTCCTTTTAAACTCCCATTCATGATCTTCCTAGCATCCTAAAGTCTGTTTTGCTGACAACTAATCCATCTATTAATCTCCTTATTTTTGTTTGCAAATTAAGTTTTTTCCCATTAAACTCAGCTGTGTAATCTACCCTCCTTCAAACGTTTGCATGAAAATGAGATTCAAGTAACATCTAGTCCCCCAACCTCTTCCTCATTTTCATAGACTTCTATATATGCTTCCAACTTCGTGAGATGAATTTCCTCATCAATTTGTTCCTTCTCTATCCTAAAGTATCCTGCCCTTTCTCATTTTCAGATCATCAAACTGTAAATGATAACTCCCATGCAATCTATCTTTTTTAACTTCTTCGCTGGTTCCCAATGATATGATTCTAAAGGGACAATTGTTGTAATCTATTTCATTCCTGTGAAAAAAAATCCCGAATGGTTGTTTACCTGTATCCATTTTTTAAATTTTATCTTATCCCCATGTTTTTCTTACAAATTATCTACATATTCTGCTCAGTCTTATTTTGTTTATTTTTGTTCATTGTTTTCAAGTAGATAAGTGGTTGCACAATAATTTCTTCGTAATATTTCCCAGGTCATTTGTTTCTTATATGATGTTTTATATTTTCTTGTTTTCAATATTTATAATTTGTTTTAATATTGTCTCATGTAGTTATAAATTTTCTAACTGTACATATTACTTTATGAAATAAAGTAATGCTTATTAAACATTTTCAGCTTTATTATTTTAATATTGTCTCATGTAGTTATAAATTTTATAACTGTACATATTACTTTATGAAATAAAGTAATACTTATTAAACATTTTCATCTTCTATTATGTTAAAAAGTGTTATTTATTGTTATCATCACATTATCACTTACTTTCCATGGTTCAATTCTAATTTTCTATGAATCTATTGCTGTACCATAATTTTTTCTTCTGATAAGCACTCATTTTTTTTTAACTTTTTCCTCCTCCTCCAGTGCTCTCCTTTCTCTTCAATTCTTTTCCTTAGTATCCTAATTTTATGTTTATTTTATTAAAATTTCTTTTTAAATCCTTGCCTAATTATTTTATTGGAATTATAATTGATCTATGACTAAGCAATATTTTTCCTTGAAACTTTGCAAATAGGTGTTTTGAAATTATTCGCTACATCTGCTTGTGTCCTGGACATATCCAGTTCTTTAATAACTTTGCTTTGTTGTTTATTTATTCATTATCCCAGTGTTACTTTCATATAATTGTGTAGGACTGGATTCTACACTTCTCCCAAAAATAGTGAATGTTTGATCTACCCAGTCAATCTTTTTTAGTGATTTAACACTAAGTTCTCTACAAATCCAGTGTTTTGTTCTATAGAGAATATAGGAGTAGCTCAGGCCAGAGGCAGGGACACTCAAAGTAACCTCTATGCAATCTGATCAAAGCACAGCTTGATTAATTTATCCCTAGGCATTCTAGGCTCCCAAACTCCATGCTACTCTAAATAGCATAGCTATAGACGTGCCTTTGGGTGGATCTTCTATAGATAGTTGGTGGATGTTAACTAAAGTGAAGCCTCAACCAATTCAGTGATAACCTGCTGACCCCTCTTCTGAACCTAGAGACTGAGTCCATGATTCCACTTTTGAGTCAGAGAAACCACACAGGAACCGTTGAGTTAACAGTGTTCTAAGTGCATGAGCTGAGGTTCTAATCTCACCTTGTGTTTAGAATGACAGAACTGCTCACCTGTTTTGAAATAAAGGACTGAGACTAGGATCTTGGGCTATTCCTATACTTTAATTTTTGACTTCATCTGTCCTGGGTCAAATTAGTCATCTTGGACTGGAAAGATGACCCACAGCAATTTCACCTTAGATATACTAATTATTATTCTGTTAGGAAAAAGGGGGAATCAATGTCTTAATGTCTGTCCAAGAGATATATGCTACTGGACAAGCTTTACAGAAGATTGTCTAAGTACACGTTGAAATATGAAGAGAAACTTTTCATCCCTTTGATCTTTTGTACATGGATAAGTAAGCTAAAATCATTGCCATAATTATGAATATCTTCCAGAAGGCACTGCAGTGCTTTGAGACGTGATTCAATCTGCATAATGCCATTCCCAAAAAAAGAGTGGTCAAGAAAAATTCACTACCCAAAGCATACCATTCAATCTAAACTTGACACTCCTTCTTGTCTAACACATTTCTATTGTGAATAACTTTGTTGAACCTACATCTCCCATTTTATGCCTCACTGGATATTTACTATCAGATGATCACTGAAAATGGCTATTTCTGTTATTATGTCTTACAAAGAATCTTGAAAAATCTGAATATGGGAGGGGACAAATTTTGCAACTTATTGTAAACATCTACCGAGTTGAATGTTTTTTTTTTTAATAATCAATAAGGGAAATAGGATTTACATCCCCTAGTTAAACACAAAATGGAAAACATGGAAAAAAATTAATGAGGAGGAATGGATAGGTAAATGTTGGAGTGAACTGCCAAATTGATGAGCTCTCGGATCCATTTGAATATTTGTGAATTCAGAGTGTAGCACCCCTCCCCCCTTTATCTTTGATTTGATAGCTTCTGAGATACAGTGAAATACACACATAGCGATCCAAATTTCACTTGTACAAGTGTTATGCAATATGGTAATTTTTTTGAAAAAAATGCTATATTGTTATGCAATGTGTATACTCATTTCTGTTACAATTTAGCAATTTGCCAGAAATTTGCTATATCTTTTATTCTAAAAATTCTATTGTTAATGAATTATTTTCTTTAATTTTTTTATAAAAAGAAATGACTCTAAGTTTGTAATATATCACTGCATTTTAAAGAGATGTAGCAACTGTGAAATTCCTGGAAAGAAATTATTAGATGCAAATACATATGAGTATGTATGTGTATGTGTGTACACACACATATATACACAAACATATATATGCACATATACATATATAATGTAAGGGAATTAGATGGGAATATCTATGTACATATGTGCATACATACACACAGGTATATATGTATGTACACATATATACACACATAGATGTGTATGTGTGCGTATTGCCATCTAATAGTTTCAAACACACACATATATGTATATGCACACATACACACATAAATGGATGGATGGATGCAGGTATGCATATGCCTATGTGTACATATATGTACATATGTAATTTATAATTTTTAATATATATTCTATAAATGTTCACCAATAACAAAGAGCACAAATCAATTAATTGGTTTATGAATATTTCAAAAGGAGATTTTATTTTAAAATGAAATATCAAAATAAAAATTCTAAGAATCACATGCAAAATTAAGAAAACCAAAAGTAAATAAGTCATAACATTAAGAAATAAGCTTAATGTATAAAAGATAATATATATGTACATTTGTAGATTGCATACATCTAATCAAGTATTTCATTTTCCCAACCTAGAGTGATGTGTTGCACAACTTGAATCACTTCCATTCATAAGAAAATTTAGCAAAAAATGATAATTTGGAAATAAAATAGAATATTAAGAATATTGGATGAAATAAATTAAATTTCTGGCAAATACAGAAAAGAATATATACATCATGCAAAAATACATAGCATTGTTACAAAAATGATCATGCTGTATATCATCATAATTTCACAAAATAAGAAGGAATAGAGATACTTACCTTTAATGACAATAGAGAAACAAAATTATATAAAGCAAATGACTATGGAGAAAACAGTAAAATTACTGTCTCAAAAAATAGGTAAATAAGGAATTTTAGAAATATTAAATAATGTCATCAATCTGATAAAATTGGATATAAGTAAATCTTTTTGGGTAATAGACAAAGAAATGCTTAAAGGAAAATTTTTATTTCAAAAATTTCTATCAATACAGAGAAAAAACCATGTAATAGACATAAGAAATAGAAAAATAGAAAATATTTTTAAAAGAAATTCAAAATAGAAGTTCAAAAATCAAAGAAAAGATTAACAGAACTGAAAGCAAATAAGCCATTAATAAAATTAGAAATGCTTTTTAGCAATTTATCTGTTTTCAATTTTCTGCAATCATTCCATAAGTCTTAGATTTCCTCCCCCTTCCTCTCCCTCCCCCCTAAATACAGCATGTAATTTTGTATGGGTTCTACACATGCATTCTTATTTAACACGTTTTCATATTAGTCACATTGCATACAAGAATAAAAATGAATGGGAGAAACCATGAGAAAAACCAAACCAAAACAAAATATAACACAAGAGAAAATATTTTCCTTCATTTTACGTTCGAATTCCATAGATCTTTCTCTGAATGTGGGTGGCATTTTGCCTCAAGAGTCCTTTGGAAAATGTTTTAGGTTGTCACACTGATGTGAAAGACCAAAACTACCAGAAAAGTTTCTCACACAATCTGGCTGGTACTGTGCACACTGATCTTTTTCTGCTTCTTTCCCTCAGCCTCAAATCAAATAAGTCCTTCCAGGCTATTCTGAAGTTGTCCTGTTTATAATTTCTTATAGCACAATAGTATTTCACTACATTCACATATCAAAACTTCTTCAGCCATTACCCAGTGAATTTCAGTTCTTGGTCACCATAAAGGGAGCTGTTATAAATATTTTGGTACACATGGGATGCTTTCTCATTTATATGAACTTTCTGGGATATAGTCCTATAAGCGATATTGCTGGGTCAAAGGTAATACACATTTTTGTAGTGCTTTGGGCATAGTTCCAAATTTCTTTCCAGAATGGTTGGATCAGCTCGCACTTCCACAATGAACTAGTGTATCAACTCTCCCACATCTTCCCCAACATTTATCATCTTCCTGTTTTGTCATGTTAGCCAATTTGACAGGGGTGAGGTGATATCTCAGAGTTGTTTTGATTTCCATCTCTCTAATCAAAAGTGATTTAGAGCATTTAGTCATATGACTATAGATAGTTTTAATTTCTTCCTCTGAAAACTTCCTGTTTGTATCCTTTGCCATTTATCAATTGGGGAATGACTTGTATTCTTGCGCATTTCACTCAGTTCTCTATATATTAGAAGTGAGGACTTTATCACAGACATTAGTTGCAAAAATTCTTTCCCCGTTTTCTGTTTCCCTCCTAATCTTGCTTGCATTGGGTTTGTCAGTGCAAAAACTTTTCAATTTAATGTAATCAAAATTATCCAGTTTGCAGTTCATAATGTTCTCTATCTCTTGTAGGGTAATAAATTTTTCCATTCTCCACAAATGTGACAAACACTATTCTTTCCTCCCCTAATTTTTTTTTTTTTTATAGTTTCAGTCTTTATACCTAAATCATGTATCACTTTGGACTTATTCTTCTTTACCGTGTCAGACATTAGTCTATGCCCAGTTTCTGTCGCACCATTATCCAATTTTCTCAGCAACTTTTGTAAAAAAAAATGAGTTCTTAACGCAGAAACTAGAGTTCTTGGATTTATCAAACAGTAGATTGTTATATTAATTGACTACGCTGTCTTCAGTACCTTACCTATTCTGCTGTGTTCACACTCTGTTCCTTCTGCAAAGAGTGATAACTTAGTTTATTCTTTGCATATTTCAATTAATTAAAGTCTTTTTTCTTCTTTTCTTGCTAAAGTTAACATTTCTAATACCATATTAAATAACAGTGGTGATAATGGACATCCTTGATTCACCCCTGATTTTATTGGAAATGCATCTCGCTTATTCCATTACATGAAATGCTTGCTGCTGGTTTTAGGTAGATATAGGCTGTTATTTTACAGAAAGCTCCATTTATTCCTATGTTTCCCAGTGCTTTCAATAGGAATGGGGGTTGCATTTTGTCAAAAGCTTTTATATTTTTGTTATTTTATTTGTTGTCAGAGTTCTACAATCACTTCCACAAATCTTAGATATTTTTCCCCTTCCACTCTCTCCTTCCGCCTACCTCTCCACTCCCACCTTGACACAGCATACCATTTTATACAGGTTCTCTACATACATTCCTATTAAATTCATTTTCACCTTAGTCATGTTTCATAGAAGAATTAAAAAGAATGAGAGAAACCATAAAACAAATCAAAACATAATACAAAAGACAATGATCTGCTTCATTCTGCAGTCGAATTTCATACTTCTTTCTCTGGATGTGGAAGGCATTTTGCCTTTAGAGAATATTGGAAATTTTTTAAGTCATTGCATTGTAGTGAAGTACTAAGTGTACCAGAAAAATTCCTCGCACACTGTGGTTGGTGCTGTGTACAAAGTTCTCCTGCTTCTGCTCCTTTCACTCAGCATCAGTTCATATAAGTTTTTCCAGTCCTCTCTGAAGTCTTCCTGTTCATCATTTCTTATACTCCAATTCTATTCTATTACATTCTTATACCACAATTTATTCAGCTATCCCCAATTGATGGATGTCCCTTTGATTTCCAACTTTTGACCACCACAAAGAGAGCTGCTATAAATATTTTTGTACATGTGGGACCCTTTTCTATTTTTATGATCTCTTGGGGATACAGGCATAGAAGTGGTATTACAGGGTCAAAGGGTATGCACATTTTTGTAGCCCTTTGGGCATAGTTCCAAATTGCTCTCCAAAATGGTTGGATCAGCACACAGCTCCACCAACAATGAATTAGTGTTCCAACTCTCCCACATCTTCTCCAACTTATATCATCTCGCTGTTTTGTCATGTTAGTCAATCTGAGAGGTGTGATGTGATATCTCAGAGTTGTTTTGATTTGCATTTCTCTAATAAGTAGTGATTTAGAGCCTTTAGTCATTTGACTATAAATTGATTGAATTTCTTGCTCGGAATACTGTCTATTCACATCTTTGACCATTTATGAATTGGAAAATAACTTGTATTCTTGTACATTTAACTCAGTTCTCTCTATATTTTAGGAATAAGACCTTTGTCACAGGCATTAGTTGCAAAACTTCTTTCGCATTTTTCTGCTTCCCTCCTAATCTTGCTTGAATTGGGTCTAATTGTGTAAAACCTTTTCAATCTAATGCAATCAAAGTTATCCATTTTGAGCTTCATAAAGTTTTCTATCTCTTGTTTAGTCAATAATTCTTCCCTTCTTCTTATATCTGATAAGTTCAGTATAACTTGCGGCACAAATTTCTTTATAGTATTAGTCTTTATGCCTAGATCATGTACCCATTTTGACTTCATTCTTGCGTACGGTGTCAGGGGTTGCTGTATGCCTACTTTCGGCCCCACTGTTATCCAGTTTTTCCAGCAATTATTGTTGAATGGTGAGTTTTTATCCCAGAATCTGGGGTCCTTAAGTTTATCAAACAGTAGATGGCTATATTAATTGAGTGTCTTGAGTACCTAACCTATTCCAGTGATCTACCCTTCTGTTTCTTAGCCAGTAACAAGTGGTTTTGATAATTGCTGCTTTATAATACAATTGGAGATCTGGTAGAGTGGGGTCAGGTTCCCTAGCATATTTTTTTTTTTATTAGTTCCCTTGATATTCTGGATCATTTTGTTCTTCCAGAAGAATTTTGATATTATTTGTTTTAGATCTAGAAAAATAATTGTCTTATGGTTTGATGGTTATAACACTGAATAAGTAAATTAATTTAGGTAGAATTGTCATTTTTATTATATTGGCTCAGGCTATCCATGACCAACTATTTTTTCCACTTACTTAGATCTGACTTTATTTGTTCGAAAAGTGTTTTGTGAATGTGTTCATATATTCAGTGGGTTTGTTTTCACATGTAGACACCCAAATATTTTCTAATATCTGCCCTACGTTAAATGGGATTTCTCTTTCTGTCTCATGCTGTTGGATTTTGATATATATATATATATATATATATATATATATATATATATATATATATATATATATATGCATATATATATGCATGCAGATTTGTGTGGGTTTATTTTGTAACCTGCAACTTTGCCAAAGTTGTTTATTATGGAAAGTAATTTTTACATGATTCTCTGTGATTCTCTAAGTATATCATCTGCAAAGAGTGATAACTAAGTTTTTCCTATGCCTATTCTAATTCGACGAATTTATTTTTCTTCTCTCATTGCTACAGCTAACGTTTCTAGTACCATGTTGAATAATAGTGGTGATAATGGACATCTTTGCTTTACCCCTTATCTTATTGGAAATGCATTTAGTTTATCCCCATTTCATGTAATGCTTGCTGAAGGTTTTAGGTATATACTGCTTATTACTCTATGGAAAGTTCCATTTATTCCTATTGTCTCCAGTATTTTCCATAGGAATGGGTGTTGTATTTCATCAAAAACTTGTTCTGTATCTACTGAAATAATCATGTGAATTCCATTAGTTCTGTTGTTGATTATGATCAATAATGATAATAGTTTTCTTCATGTTGAAGCAGTCCTCCATTCCTGGTATAAATCCTACCTGACCATAATGTTCTATTCTCGTGATAAGTTGCTGGGTTCTTTTTGCTAAAATCTTATTTAAAATTTTCACATCTATATTCATTAGAGAAATTGGTCTATAATTATCTTTCCCTATTTTGGCTCTTCCTGGTTTAGGTATGAAAACTGTATTTATATCATAAAAATAATTTTGGAGGACTCCTTCCCCAATTTTCCCAGGTGGTCTATACAGTATTGGAATTAACTGTTCTTTAAATGTTTGGTAGAATTCACTTGTAAATCAATCCTTTCCTGAAGATTTTTTCCTATGGAGTTCATTGATGATTTGTTCAATTTCTTTTTCTGAGATGAGGTTATTTAAATATTGAACTTCCTCTTCTGTTAATCTGGGCAATTTATATTTTTTAAATAATCTTCCATCTTATTTAGATTGTCGAATTTATAGACATACAGTTGGAGAAAGTAATTTCTAATTATTATTTTAATTTCCTCCTCATTGGAATGAGTTCACCTTGTTCATGAAGATGTTATGCCCTAGCACATGGTCAATTTTTGTAAATGTGCTATGTACTAGTGACAAATAGGTATATTCCTTTCTATACTCATTCAATTTTCTCCAAAGTTCTATCACACCTACCTTATGCAGAGTTTTATTCACCTCCTTAACTTCTTTCATGGATATTTTTAGGTTAGATTTACCAAGTTCAAAGAGCGGGAGATTGAGATTGCACACTAGTATAGTTTTGTTCTGTATTTCTTCCTGTCACTTTCTTAACTTTTCTTCTAAGAATTTGGATGCCATTCCACTTGCAGCATATATGTTTAGTAATGACATTACTTCGTTTTCTATGGTGCCTCTTAGCAGTATGGGACTTCCTTGCTTATCTCTTTTTATTAAGTCTATTTCTGCTGTTGCTTTGTATGAGATTAAGAATGCTAACTCTGCTGTTATTTTACAACAATGAAGCACAATACATTCTGCTCCAACATTTTACCTATACCCTTTGTGTATATCTCCATTTCAAATGTGTTTCTCGTAAACAATATATTGTTTGTTTATGACTTTTAATTCATTCTGCTATCTTTTTCTCTTTTATGAGAGAATTCATCCCATTTGAGTTCACAGTTATGATTACTCTCTGCGTTTTTCCCTCCATCCCCTTATCCTCCATTTGTACTTGTAGTTCTCCCTTTTTCCTTCACTTCCACAATAGCATATTTTTTAAAAAATATATATTTATTTAACTTTTTACATTCATTTTTACAAAATTTTGGGTTCCAATTTTTCTCTCCATTTGTCCCCTACCCCTACCCTAATACACCGAGCATTCTAATTTCCCCTATCACCAATCTGCCCTCTCTTCTATCATCCCTCCCTTCCCTTGTCCCCATCTTCTCTTTTGTCCTGTAGGGCCAGATAACTTTCTATTCCCCACTATCTGTATTGCTTATTTCCTAGTAGCAAAAACAATACTCAACAGTTGTTCCTAAAACTTTGAGTTCCAACTTCTCTCCATCTCTCCCTCCCCACCCATTCCCTTTGGGAAGGCAGGGAATTCAATATAGGCCCTATCTGTGTAGTTTTGCAAATGGTTTCCACAATAGTCGTGTTGTGTAAGACTAACTATATTTTCCTCCATCCTAACTTGTCCCCCATTGCTTCTACTCTCTCTTTTGATCCTGTCCCTCCCCAAGAGTGTTGATTTCAAATTGCTCCCTCCTCCCCATTTCCTTCCCTTCCATCATTCCCTGTTTATCCTCTTCTCCCCCACTTTCCTGTATTGTAAGATAGGTTTTCATATCAAAAGGAGTGTGTATTTTATTCCTTTCTTTAGTGGAATGTGTTGAGAGAAAATTTCACATTTTTCTCTCAGTTCCCCTCTTTTCCCCTCCACTAAAAAGTCTCCTTCCTGCCTCTTCTATGAGAGATAATTTACCCCATTCCATTTCACCCTCTTTCCTTCCACTACATTTCTCTCTCACTGCTTAACTTCATTTTTTTAAAGATATGATCCCCTCCTATTCAATTCACTCTGTGCTCTCTGTCTCTGTGCGTGCATGTGTATGTGTGTATGTGTGTCTCTGTGTGTGTGTGTGTGTGTGTGTGTGTGTAATCCCTCCAACTACCCAGATACTGAAAAGTTTCAAGAGTTAAAAATATTGTCTTTCCATGTAGGAATGTAAACAGTTCAACTTTGGTAAGTCCCTTATTACTTCTCTTTGCTGTTTACTTTTTCATGCTTCTTCTTATTCTTGTGTTTAAAAGTCAAGTTTTCTTTTCAGTTCTGGTCTTTTCATCAAGAATGCTTGAAAGTCCTCTATTTCATTGAAAGACCATTTTTTTCCCCCTGAAGTATTATACTCATTTTGCTGGGTAGGTGATTCTTGTTTTGAGTCCTAGTTCCTTTGACTTCTGGAATGTCATATTCCACACCCTTCAATCCCTTAATGTAGAAGCTGCTAGATCTTGAGTTGTCCTGATTGTATTTCCACAATGCTGGAATTGTTTCTTTCTAGCTGCTTACAATATTTTCTCCTTGACCTGGCAATTCTGGAATTTGGCCACAATGTTCCTAGGAGTTTCTCTTTTTGGATCTCTTTCAGGAAGTGATTGGTAGATTTCTTGAATACTTATTTTGCCGTTTGGTTGTAGAATCTCAGGGCAGTTTTCCTTGATAATTTCATGAAAGATGATGTCTATGCTCTTTTTTATGATAATAGTTTTCAGGTGCTCCCATAATTTTTAAATTGTCTCTCCTGGATCTATTTTCCAGGTCAGTTGTTTTTCCAATGAGATATTTCACATTCTGTTCCATTTTTTCATTCTTTTGGTTTTGTTTTGTGATTTCTTGGTTTCTCATAAAGTCATTAGCCTCCATGTGATTCCATTCTAATTTTTAAAGAACTATTTTCTTCAGTGAGCTTTTGAATCTCCTTTTCCATTTGGCTAATTTTGTTTTTTAAAGCATTCTTCTCCTCATTGACTTTTTGAACCTCTTTTGCCAATCGAGTTAGCCTATTTTTAAGGTGCTATTTTCTTCAGCATTCTTTTGGGTCTCCTTTACCAAGGTTTTGACCTGCTTTTCATGCTTTTTTTCCATCTCTCTCATTTCTCCTCCCATTCTTTCCTCCACCTCTCTAACTTGATTTTCAAAATCCTTTTTGAGCTCTTCCATGGCCTGAGCCCATCGAATATTTGTTTTGGATGTTTGGGCTACAGAAGCCTTGACTTCCATATCATTCCCTGATGGTAAGCATTGTTCTTCCTCATCAGAATGGGAGAGAGGAGATACATGTTCACGAAGAAAGTATCCTTCTATGATCTTATTTTTTTCCTTTTCTGGGCGTTTTCCTAGGCAGTTACTTGACTTCTGAGATTCCTTTCCACACCCACTTCACCTCCTGATCTGCCCACCTAGTGCTTCTGGCCTGAGATTCAAATGCTGCTTCCCAGCCTCAGGGCTTTCAGTGGGGGCAGGGCTGCTATTCCGTGTAAGATTAAATTTAGCTGCTCAGGTGGGGGCAGGGTCGATTCATGGGGCTCATTTCTCTCAGGGTGTTTATGCAGAGACCTTCGATAATGGATCTGAACTCCTACCTGCTTTGGGAGCCCTTGTCCACTGCTGCCTCTGCTGCTGCCTCCCAAGGGGGCTTGCATTATGGAGACACCTCACTCCCCTCTCAGCCAGCCCAAAGGGCTGTCTCACCGACCTTTGCACCTGTGGGTGGAGACACCTGAGTGACCACTGGAGATTCTGCTCCTGGAGCCTGCTCAGATCTGCTTATGTCGCTGCTGCGTGGCCAAGACAGGGCTGAATTCTGCTCTGGTTCTGGTGCATGGTGGACCTTTGGTGTTGGTTTTTCACGTCTCTGTGGAACAGCAATCTCCTTCACTCCATTGTTCTATGGCTTCCACTTCTCCAGAATTTGTTGGGAGTTCTTCTTTACAGATATTTTATGGGCTGTGGGTTAGGAGCTAGCATATGTAATTCTTTCTACTCCACCATCTTGGTTCTTCCCCCCACAATAGTGTTTTAAATTGTGACCATCACCTCCCTCAGTCTTCCCTATCTTCTTTAAGCCTTTGATATTTGAATGGTTTCTTTCTGTCTGCCTGTGATACTTTCTCTTTCACTTGATAGTTCTGGAATTTGGCAGCCATATTCGTTGATGTTTTTAATTTGCGATCCCTTTCAGGAGGTGAATGGTGGATTCTTTCAATGATTATTTTACTCTCTATATGTAGGACTTTTGGTCAGTTTTCCTTGATGATTTCTTGGAAGATATTGTTCAGGCTCTTTTTTTTTCATCATGACTTTGTGGCACACAAATAATTCTCAGATTTTCTCTCCTGGATCTATTTTCTACTTCCATTGCTTTTACAATGAGATATTTTGCATTTTCATCTATTTTTACATTCTTTAGATTCTGTTTGACAAATTCTTGATGTACCATAGAGCCTTTAACTTCTATTTAAAGAATTCTAATTTTCATATATTGTTTTTTTTCCAGTTAACTTTTGCATATCCTTTCCCATCTTTCAAAATGTTTCAAGTAGGTTTTGTATCTCTTTATCCATTTTTCCAGCTTTCTTTTTAAATTCTTCCATGAATACTATATTTAAAGTCATTGACCAATTTTTCTTGTCTCTCTCTATTTTGGCTTTTAAAAGCTTTCTTGATCTCTTCCAAGAATGGTCTTTGGGATTGAGACCAGTTGATTTTCCTTTTTGAAATTTCAGATGGTAGCACAGTCTCAGTGGTGACCTCTTTGACATTCCTATTTTGGTCCTTGTCTCCATAGAAAGATTCTATGGTCTTTTCTGGTATTCTTCTTGGTCATTATGGTCACCTTTTCCTGGCTTTTAAAGTGGATCTCTGCTTATGGAGCACAGAGGGCCCTGTGCCACAGTTCTTGGGCTTAGATCTTGAGTCTTTGTATATTGTGGCCTCCGGTTTTTCAGCTGGAGGCAAGAATAGTATAGTTTATCTTGTGATGAACTCACTGATATGTCAAGACAGAGGCCAGATGAAGTCTTTCTTAGTTTCCCTGGAGTTACTTGGGAGCTTTCTGCAGAAGGGGTGTTGGAGAGATGGTCTAGCCACAGGAGCTTTCCTTTCCTGTTCTAGAGCACACACAGTCTCAGCAGTTGGTGAACCCCCTGTTGGCTCTAGTGTTTTTTCCAGTTCCCCTGAATGAGATAAGGCACACCTGGAGTCCTGGTGTTGGAGCTTATCGACTTCACCCCACTGGGGCCCAGTGGGGCTGTCTGTGACAGCTCTGGTCCTGAACTGATCCCATTCTGCTACCGTGAGAGGTAATCTCCTTTGTGATTTTCCTGACCTCCTAATCTAAGAGACTATTTACCTCTTCTGCTGATCCCATTATTCCAGAATTTTTTTCTGGGAAAATATTCTCTGGGTTTTTCAAGGTCAACAAGGGAAGGGAGATAACACTTATAACTCCACTAACTAGGCTCCCAGAAGTTCAAGTAGGTGACTTACATACATTTAATCTGATATTCTCAAGAGTAGCTGCTGGTGTAACCTGGGGTTCTGTGCTTCTTCTCACTCAGTTCCATAGGACTCCTATCTTGGGATGACATGTTAGAAGATTTGTATTCTGCTTTTGCTGCTTCAGATTTCTTGATGCTTCTTCCTTTCTTTGCTATGGCAGGGAGGTGAAGAGTGCAGAGGGGGGTAGGGAGGGCGTTCACTCTGGGAAAAGCTGTGTATTCTGTGCTCTTCCAGCCTTGTGCAACAGATCTTTCCTGTCCACCTTCCAGGCTGTCCTGAGCTGGAAATCTGCACAATGTCTTCTAGTGGATTCTACCACTCTAAATTTGTTGAGATTCTCTTTTTAGTGGTATCTGAAGTAGTTTGTCTTAGAGTTTGGGTGAGTATATACTCTCACTCTGCCATCTTGGCTCCATCCCTGCTAATAATTATTGAAAAAACTAGAAAGTTTAAAAAATAGACTATCAGCCAATTTCAAATTTAAAGTAGTAAAACAAAATTGGCAAGGATATAAGTGAAATGAGTTTCAACATTAGAGAAAAATACTTCAAGTAGAAAGAAATAATTTTAGCCCCAAGGAACTTGATTCAAGATGAAAAAACAAACACTTAACAAGAAAAAAATATTTCTATATCTAATATAAATAAAAGAGGTCTTGTAACAAAATATTTTAAAAAGGCAAAGATGTAAATGTGCATCCAAAAAACATTTGCTCCAAGAAGCTGAGCATAATCTTACAGGGACAAAAAGATTTTTAAAAATATCTTCAAGGAAATAGATGATTTTTAGTCATTTCAGACAAACAAAATAATTCAAGACTTTGGTAGAAGTTCCTTAATGTAGGCACTAGATTCAAAATAAATGAGGATATGATATATTTGTTCAGTATGGGAACTGTATCATGATTTATTTCTAACATTCTGTAAGACAGAAGGGAAACACATATCCCCACAGAACTTTTTAAAATATTTAGAAGGATATAATGAACAAAATCAGAGAACCTGTTGGTGGATCACTACTTTTCTCAGGTTTAAAGAAAAGAAATAGTAGAGAGGGTAAAAAGTATATGTTAAGTTCTAAAGAGGTTAAAAAGGGAAGAGTTTTCTATCTACCTTTTTTGGGGTGTGTGCCAAAAATAGAATACAACCATGGAATAAAAGTGAGGGGAGTAAGGTAAGATAAATCTTGCTCATCTGAAAAGGACAAATCAAAGTTGTACATAAACACAAATACCCGGCTGGAGAAATGTGTTACACTCAAGAGCAAACCAGCATTGGTAAGAGTTTCCTCACCATGGAGACTCCTTACCGATGAAAGTATTCTCCCTATTGCTACATTTTTCCTTATTTCAATCTACAGTTATCCACATGTGTATCTTTCCCAACTACTCCTAACAATAGTAAAGTATTTATATATCTCTTTAACACTATGGGGATGATAATGTAAGTATGATTTCCATTATACAGGTGAAGAAATTCTTGTAAGTGTTAACTGAGTTGATCACAACTAGGAAATATATCAGCTCACTCATGATGTGAGCTGAAATCTGACTTAGTTGCAGCATTGATTTACTAATTGTACCATAGATGGCATTCTTAGATATTTCTAGACTATAAAACCTCAGTCAGGACAAGGACTGTGTCTTCTTTTTCCTTCTTTTTTGTGTTTTTTATGTTTTTTTGTTTAGACATTAATCAGTTTAATTAAAAACATCAATAATAGCATTTAGGTAAAAAATTTTATGTTAGTAAAAATTTTCATTTAGTTATTCCATATTCATTTAATACAGCAAACTTGGAAGTAGGTGTTATTATCATCCCCATTTTATATATATATATATGTATATATATATGCACATACATACATACATACATGTATATATGCACATACATACATACATGTATATATATATATATATATATATATATATATATAATTTTCAGTGTTCTACAATCACTACCATATAATTTAGGTTTTTTTTTTCCCCTTCCCTCTTCCTCCCTCTGCTCTCCCTCAACGAGATGGTATACAATTTTAAATAGGTTCTACACATATATTCGTATTAAATACATTGTCACTATAGTCATGTTGTGTAGAAAAATTAAAATGAATGGGAGAAATCATATCATGAAGAAAAACGTAATTCAAAAGAAAATGATCTGTTATATTTTGCGAGTTAATTCCATAGTTTTTTCTCTGGATACAGAAGGCGTTTTGCCTTAAAAAACCGTTGGGAATTTTTTTAAGTCCTTGCACTGCAATGAAGTTCCACGTCTACCAGAAAACTTTTGCACACTGTGGTCATTGTGGTGCACAAAGCTCTCCCTGTTCTGCTGCTTTCACTCACTATCAGATCAATAGGTCTTTCCAGGCCTCCTTGAAATCATCCCATTCATCATTTCTTGTAGGATAATAGTTTTACATTACATTGATATACTATAATTTATTCAGTCATTCCCCAATTGATGGGCATCCCATTGTTATCCAGTTTTTGGTCACCACAAAGAGTGCTGTTATATATATTTTTGTATATGCAGGAGGTTTCCCCATTTTTATGGTCTCTTGTGGATGCAGTCCCAGAAGTGGTATTACTGGATCAGAGGGTATGCACATTTTTATAGCCCTTTGGGCATAGTCCCAGTTTGGTTTTTAAAATGACTGGATCAGCTCACAGATCCATCAACAATCAATTAGTGTTCCAACTCTCCCACATCCTACCCAATATTTGTCATCTTCCTGTTCTGTCATGTTAGTCAAACTGATAGGTGTGATTTGGTACCTCAGAGTTGTTTTGATTTTCATCTCTCTAATGAATAGTTATTTAGAGCATATTTTCATATGACTACAGATATCTTTAATTTTTTCCACTGCAAATTGCCTGTTCATACCCTTTGACCACTTATTAATTGGGGAACGACTTGTATTCTTGTTTATTTGACACAATTCTCTATATATTTTAGAGATGAGGCTTTTATCATGGACGTGAGCTGCAAAAATTTTCTTCCCAGTCTTTTGCATGACTCCAAATCTTAGTGGCACTGGATTTGGTTGTGCAAAACCTTTTTAGTTTAAGGTAATCAAAATTGTCCATCTCCCATTTCATAAAAATTCTTTCTATTCTTTAGTCAAATTATTTCTTTCATCACAAATCTGATAAACACACTATTCCTTGCTCCACCAATTTGTCCAGAGTATCAATATGTATACCTAGATCATGCACCCAAGTGGACTTTATTTTTGTGTACGGTGACAGGCATTGGTCTATGCCTAGATTCCACCACCCTGTTTTCCAGTTTTCCCAGCAATTTTTGTTGAACAGTGAGTTCTTATCCCAGAAACTGGCATCCTAGGATTTATGAAACAGATTGCTATATTCATTGCCTACTGTGTCTTGATTACCTAATCTATTCCACTTGTCTACACTTCTGTTTCTTTGCCAGGACCAAGTAGTTTTGATAATTGCTGTTTTGTAAAGCAGTTTGAGATCTGGCACAGCGAGGCCACCTTCCCTAGGATTTCTTTTCATTTGTCCCCTTGGTAACCTGGACCTTTGGTTCATCCAGATGAATTTTGATGTTATTTTTTTTCCAGCTCTAGAAAATAATCATGTGATAGTTTATTGGCATGGCACTAAATAAGTAAAGTAGTTTAGGTAGAATTGTCATTTGCATTATATTGACTTGGCCTATCCATGAGCAACTGATACTTTTCCACTTACTTAGATCTGACTTTATTTTTGCAAAAAATGTCTTGTAATTGTGTTCATATAATCCCTGGATTTGTTTTGGCATGTAGACTCACAAATATTTTATAGTGTGTACCCTAGTTTTAAATGGGATTTCTCTTTCGATCTCTTGCTGTTAGACTTTGTTGCTAATATATAGGAATGCAGAAGATTTGTGTGAGTTTATTTTGCAGCCTCCACCTTTGCCAATTTTTTATTATTTCAAGTAGTTTTTTACTTGAATCTCTGGGATTCTCAAAGTATATCATCATATCATCTGCAAAGAGTATAACTTAGTTTCTTCTTTGCTATTCTAATTCCTTCAATTTATTTATCTTCTCTCATTGCTACAGTTAACACTTCTAGTACCATATTGAATAGTAGTGGTGATAATGGACATCCCTCTTTCACCCCTGACCTTACTGGGAATATTTCTAGTTTATTTCCATTGCATATAATGCTCACTGAAAGTTTCAGAGAGATATTGCTTATTATTTCATGAAGATATTGCTTATTATTTCATGAAAAGTTCCCTTTATTTCTATGCTCTCTAGTGTTTTTAATAGAAATGGGTGTTGTATTTTACCAAATCTTTTTTCTACATCTATTGAGATAATCTTGTGGTTTCTGTTACTTGCTTTGACTAATGAATGGTAAAAGTTTTTCTAATATTGAAACACACCTGAATTCCTGCTACAGACCATATCTGATCATAGTATATTATTCTCAGATTAAGTTGTTGTATTCTTTTTCCTAAAATCTGAGTCAAAATTTTTGCATCTATATTCATTAGAAAAATTCGTTTATGTTTTTTTTGTCTGTTTCGTCTCTTTCTGGATTAGCTATCAAAACCTTATTTCTATCATAACAAGGATTTAGGCGTACCCTTCTTCCCCAAATTTCCCAAATAATCTGTATAACATTGGAATTAACTGCTCTTTAAAGGTTTGATGGAATTCACCTGTCGATCCATTCAGCCCTGGAGATTTTTTCCTAGGGAGTTCATTATTGGCTTGTTCATGTTCTCTTTATGAGATGTGATTATTTAAGTACTCAACTTCCTCTTCTGCTAACCTGGGCAATTTGCATTTTTAAAAATACTCATCCATCTCATTTACATTGTGGAATTTATGTGCATGAAGTTGGACAACATAATTTCTATTTACTTTTTTAATTTCCTCCTCATTGGAAGTGAGTTCACCCCTTTCATTTTTGAAATCGGTAATTTGGTATTCTTTCTTTTTTTTTTTTTTAGGAACTTAATAAATGTTAATTGACTGATAGAATAGGGAATAAAACACTTTTTCAACATTTTTAGTAAATACCTAAAAAATTATCAAAAGAGCTAGTTAGGGAACTTTCCACATAATTCCACATCCCTACATTAGTTTAAGTATTTTCAAAGGCTTTATAATGGTGCAGTTAATTTATAACAAGTTTTTACCCTCCATATTTTTTTGTAAAACCATGAGTTCCATAGGCCTTGTTCTAATCCATTTTGTTAATAAAAATTTATTTATTCAACTTTTTACACTCATTTTCACAAAATTGTGGGTTCCAACTTTTCTCCCCTTTTCTCCCCTTCCCCCACCCCAGTACACCGAGCAGTCTAATTTTTCCTATCACCAATCTGCCCTCTCTTCTATCAAACCTCCCTTCTCTTCTCCCCATATTCTCTTTTGTCCTGTAGGGCCAGATGACTTTCTATTCCCCATTAACTGTGTTTCTTATTTCCTAGTAGCAACAACAATATTAACAATTGTTCCTCAAATTTTGAGTTCCAAATTCTCCCCATCCCTCCCTCCCCAACCATTCCCTTTGGGAAGGCAGGCAATTCAACATAGGCTCTATCTGTGTAGTTTTGCAAATGACTTCGATAATAATCATGTTGTGTAAGACTAACTATATTTCCCTCCATCCCATCCTGCCCCCCATTGTTTCTATTCTGTCTTTTGATCCTGCCCCTCCCCGAGTGTTGACTTCAAATTTCTCCCTCCTCCCATTGCCCTCCCTACCATCATCCCCCCTGCTTATCTCCTTCTCCCCCACTTTCCTGTATTGTAAGATAGGTTTTCATACCAAAATGAGTGTGCATTTTATTCCTTCCCTTAGTCAAATGTAATGAAGGTAAACTTCTTCTTTTTTCTCAGCTCTCCTCTTTTTCCCTCCACTAAAATTCTCCTGCTTGCCTCTTGAATGAGAGATAATTTACCCCATTCCATTTCACCCCCTTTCCTCCCACTACATTTCTCTCTCATCATTTACCTTAATTTCTTTTAAGATACGGTTCCATCCTATTCAATTCACTCAGTGCCCTCTGTATGTGTGTGTGTACATGTGTGTATGTGTGTGCATGCACACGTGCACATGTGTGTGTGTGTAAGTGTGTGTGTGGTCCCACCAACTACCCAGATACTGAAAAGTTTTAAGAGTTACAAATATTGTCTTTCTATGTAGGAATGTAAAAAGTTCACTTTTGGTAAGTCCCTTATCACTTCTCTTTGCTATTTACTTTTTCATGCTTCTTCTCATTTTTGTGTTTGAAAGTCAAATTTTCTTTTCAGCTCTGGTCTTTTCATCAAGAATGCTTGAAATTCCTCTGTTTCATTGAAAGACCATATTTTCCCCTGAAGTACTATACTTAGTTTTGCTGGGTAGGTGATTCTTGGTTTGAGTCCTAGTTCCTTTGACTTCTGGAATATCCTATTCCATGCCCTTCAATCCCTTAATGTACAAGCTGCTAGATCTTGGGTTATCCTGATTGTATTTCCACAGTACTGGAATTGTTTCTTTCTAGCTGCTTGCAATATTTTCTCCTTGACCTGGGAATTCTGGAATTTGGCCACAGTGTTCCTAGGAGTTTCTCTTTTTGGATCTCTTTCAGGAAGTGATTGGTAGATTTCTTGAATATTTATTTTGCCCTCTGGTTGTAGAATGTCAGGGCAGTTTTCCTCGATAATTTCATGGAAGATGATGTCTAGGCTCTTTTGTTGATCATGACTTTCAGGTAGTCCCATAATTTTTAAATTGTCTCTCTTCGATCTATTTTCCAGGTCACTTGTTTTCCAATGAGATATTTCACATTCTCTTCCATTTTTTCATTCTTTTGCTTTTGTTTTATGATTTCTTGGTTTCTCAGAAAGTCATTAGCCTCCATCTCTTCCATTCTAATTTTGAGAGGACTATCCTCTTCAGTGAGCTTTTGAACCTCTTTTTCCATTTGTCTAATTCTGCTTTTGAAAGCATTCTTCTCCTCATTGACTTTTTGAACCTCTTTTGCCAATTGAGTGTGCCTATTTTTTCAAGGTGTTATTTTCTTCAGCATTTTTTTGGGTCTCCCTTAGCAAGGTATTGATACGTTTTTCATGCTTTTCTTGCATCTCTCTCATTTCTCTTCCCAGTTTTTCCTCCACCTGTCTAACTTGATTTTCAAAATCCTTTTTGAGCTATTCCATGGCTTGAGCCCACTGGACATCCACCTTGGATGTCTGGGATAGACAGGCCCCGACCTCCACGTCTTTCTCTGATGGCTAGCATTGTTCTTTCTCATCAGATATGAAAGGAGGAAGGAAGATCTCTTCCCCAAGAAAGTAGCTCTCTGTGGTCTTATTTTTTTTCCTTTTTCTGGGCATTTTCCCAGACAGTTACTTGACTTCTGAGATTCCTGTCCACCCCCACCTAGATCCGCCCAGCTAGTGCTTGGGGTCTGAGATTCAAATGGGCTTTCTGGGACAGGTGCAGCTGCGATTCAATGTGAGCTTAAGTTCTGGTGCTCGGGTGGGGCAGGGCCGTCTCCCAGCTCAGTTCCCTCAGGGGCTTTATGCAGAGACTTTTGGTAATGGCCCTGAACTTCTGCCTGCTGCTCTGGGAGTCCTGAGCCGCCACTGCTCCCTCTGCCACTGCCTCTGCCTCTCCCTCTGCCACTGCCTCTCGAGGGGGCCCAAGTCATGGAGACACCCTGCTCCCCTCTTGGCCAGCCTAGATGTCTCTCTCACTGACCAAATGTTTATCAATTTTATTAGTTTTTTTCATTAAACCAAAGTTTCATTTATTAGTTCAATATTTTTGTTAATTTCAATTTTATTAATATCCCTTGGTTTGCAGAATTTTTAATTTGGTATTTACTTGGGGATTTTCAATTTGTTTTTTTTTTCAAGAATTTTCAGCTGCATCCCCTTTTATTTATCTCCTCTCTTTTCTATTTTATTCATGTTGTCATTCAAAGACTTAAAGCTTCCCCTAAGAACTACTTTTGCAGTATCCCATAAGATTTGGTAGGTCCTCTCATTATTGTCATTCTCTTGAATAAAGTTGTTGATTGTTTCTATGATTTCTTCCTTAACCCATTCCTTTTTCAGTATTAGATTACTTAGTTTCCAATTGATTTTTGGTTTATCTTTCCATGGTCTTTTATTACATCTAATTTTTATTGCGTTTTGATGTGAGAATGATGCATTGATTATCTCTGCCTTTCTGCACTGGATTGTGAAGTTTTCATGTCCTATTATATAGTCGGTTTTTGTATATATGTCATGTACCACTGAGAAAAAAGGATTACTCCTTTCTATCCCCATTGTTTTCTCCAGAAATCTATCATATCTAACTTATCGAAAGCTTTATTCACCTCCTTAACTTCTTTCTTGTTTATTTTAAGTTGAGATTTATGAAGTTCATATAGGGGGAGGTTGAGGTACCCCACTAGAATAATTATGCCGTCTATTTCTTCCTGCAACTCCCCCAACCCCTCCTCTAAGGATGTGGCTACTATACCACTTGGAGCACATATGTTTCGTAATGATACTGCTTCATGGTCTAGGGTGCCTTTTAGCATAATATAGTTTCCTTCCTTAAATATTTTCATTAGATCCATTTCTGCTTTTGCTTTGTCTGAGATTAGGATTGCTATCCCTGCTTTACTTACATCACTTGAAGCACAATATATTCTGCTCTAACCCTTTACCTTTATCCTCTGTCTGTCCCCCCATTGCAAAATGTGTTTCTTGTAAGCAACATATTGTTGGATTATGCCTTTTAATCTATTCTAATATTCCTGTCTGTTTTATGGGACAGTTCATTCCATTCACATTCACAGTTATGATGACAATCTGTGTCTTTCCCTCAGTCCTATTTTCTACCATTTGTGCTTGCCATTCTCTAGTCTCCCTTCCCCTCCTGAATAGAGCCTCAATGGAGTTTTCACTTTTGACTACTACCTCCTGCAGTCTTCCCTTCCTTCATTCAGCCTCCCTCCCTTTTACTGACCTCCATTTTAGCAACACCTCCCCTTGTTTTCTCTCTTCCCCTCCTACTACCTATAGAGCTAAATTTGTATACTTAATTAAGTTTTTAGTTCTCTCCTTGAATGAAATCAGATGAGAGTATTTGTCATACAATATTCATCACCCTCCCCTCTTTCTCTCCATTGTAGTATAATTTAGTACTTCTTCCTGTGATGTAATTTGCCATTTTCTGCTCCTTTCTTTTCACATTTCCTGTTCCAAACCATCGCATGCTTAAATCACATTTTTATTGACACATCATTTACTTTATGCCCATTTTCTCTATCTCTGTATAACCCTTTTATATTTTTTATATTTCATAATGGATGCACAATTCTCAACATTAACACATATCATCTTCCCATATACGGAGGTAAAAAGTTAGCCCAAATTCAGTAACAAGTATTTCTTTTCCCCTGCTTACCTTTTTATTTCTATCTTGAGACCTGTGTTTGAAGAACGAATTTTCTATTGAGGTCTGGTCATTTTATCAGGAAGGTCTGGAAATCCCTTATTTCATTGACTGTCCATCTCCCTGCCTGAAATGTTATGCTGAACTTTGCTGGGTAATCGACCTTTGCTTGTAGTTCCAGTTCCTTTGCCTTGAAGAATATCATATTTCTATTTCTTTGATCATTTTTTAAAATTTTATTTATTTATTTAATTAATTTTTTACATTCATTTTCACAAATTATTGGGTTCCAAATTTTCTCCCCTTTTATCTCCTCCCTCCACCCCAATACCCCAAGCAATCTAATTTTCCCTATCTCCAATCTGCCCTCTCTTCTGTCATCCCTCCCTTCTCTTGTCTCCATCTTCTCTTTTCTCCTGTAGGGCCAGATGACTTTCTATTCCTCATTAACTGTATGTCTTCTTTCTTAGTTACAACAACAATATTAAACAGTTGTTCCTAAAACTTTGAGTTCCAAATTCTCCCGATCCCTCCCTCCCCACCCATTCCCTTTGGGACGGCAGGCAATTCAATATAGGCCATATCTGTGTAGTTTTGCCAATGACCTCCCTGATAGTCGTGTTGTGTAAAACTAACTGGATTACCATCCCTCCTAACCTGCCCCTCATTGTTTCTCTTCTGTCTCTTGATCCTGTCCCTCCCCAAGTGTTGACTTCAAATTGCTCCCTCCTCCCTTTGCCCTCCCCTCCATCATCCCCTCCCTTGCAATATCTCCTTCTCCCCCATAGGGAGGTAGTCCCATAATTTTTAAATTGTCTCTCCTGGATCTATTTTCCAGGTCAGTTGTTTTTCCCATGAGATATTTCACATTCTCTTCCATTTTTTCATTCTTCTTATACTGTAAGATAGGTTTTCATACCAAAATGAGTGTGCATTTCATTCCTTCGTTTAGTCAAATGTGATGAGGGTAAACTTCTTGTTTTTTTTTTTCTCAGCTCTCCTCTTTTTCCCTCCACTAAGAAAAACTCCTACCTGCCTCTTAAATGACATATAGTTACCCCCTTCCCTTTCCCTCTCTTTCCTCCCCCTACATTTCTCTCTCACCATTTACCTTAGATTCTTTTAAGGTATTGTCCCATCCTATTCAGTTCAATGTGTGCTCTCTATCTCTGTATGTGTGTGCATGTGTGTATATGTGTATGTGTGGTCCCACCAACTACCCAGATACTGAAAAGTTTTAAGAGTTAGAAATATTGTCTTTCCCTGTATGAATGTAAACAGTTCACTTCTGGTAAGTCCCTTAAGACTTCTCTTTGCTGTTTCCTTTATCATGCTTCTTCTCATTCTTGTGTTTGAAAGTCAAATTTTCTTTTCAGCTCTGATTTCTTCATTAAGAATGTTTGAAAGTCCTCTGTTTCATTGAAAGACCATATTTTCCCTTGAAGTATTATACTCAGTTTAGCTGGGTAGGTGATTCTTGGTTTGAGTTCTAGTTCCTTTGACTTCTGGAATATCCTATTCCACGCCCTTCGATCCCTTAATGTAGAAGCTGCTAGATCTTGGGTTATCCTGATTGAATTTCCACGGTACTGGAATTGTTTCTTTCTAGCTGCTTGCAAGATTTTTTCCTTGAGCTGGGAGTTCTGGAATTTGGCCACAATGTTCCTAGGCGTTTCTCTTTTTGGATCTCTTTCAGGTGGTGATCGATGGATTCTTTCAATACTTATTTTGCCCTCTGGTTCTAGAATGTCAGGGCAGTTTTCCTTGATAATTTCATGGGAGATGATGTCTAGGCTCTTTTGTTGATCACGAGTTTCAGGTAGTCCCATAATTTTTAAATTGTCTCTCCTGGATCTATTTTCCAGGTCAGTTGTTTTTCCCATGAGATATTTCACATTCTCTTCTATTTTTTCATTCTTTTGGTTTTGTTTGGTGATTTCTTGGTTTCTCATAAAGTCATTAGACTCCATCTGTTCCATTCTAATTTTGAGAGTACTATTAAATTCAGTGAGCTTTTGAGTCTCTTTTTCCATTTGGCTCATTCTGCTTTTGAAAGCATTCTTCTCCTCATTGGCTTTTTAAACCTCCTTTGCCAATTGAGTGAGCCTATTTTTCAAGGTGTTAATTTCCTCAGCATTTTTTTGGGTCTCCTTTACCAAGGTATTGACCCGTTTTTCATACTTTTTTTTTATCTCTCTAATTTCTCTTCCCAGTTTTTCCTCCACCTGTCTAACTTGCTTTTCAAAATCATTTTTGAACTCTTCCAGGGCCTGAGTCCACCCGCCACCCCCCTGGGGTGTCTGGGGTACTAAGGCCCCACCCTCCACATCTTTCCCTGATGGCAAGGATACGTCCTTGTCATCAAATCCGAAGGTCGGGATCATTTGTATTTGTTGGAAAAAACTCTCTATAGTCTTAGTTTTCTTCCCTTTTCTAGGCATTTTCACAGCCAGTTACTTGACTTCTGAGATTCCTTTCCACCCCTGCCTGGATCCGCCCAGCTAGTGCTTGGCCTCTGAGATTTAAATGGGCTTTCCTCCTGCCAGCTGTCAATCAGTGAGCTTTCGTTCAGGTGCTGGGGTGGGGGCAGGGCCGCCTCCCAGACTCTGATCCCTCAGGGGCTTTATGTAGAGACTTTCAGGAATGGAGCGGGTGGGGGCGGGGTGGGGGGCCCGCCTCCCAAGCTCAGTTCCCTTGGGGGTTTTAAGCAGAATCCTTCAGTAATAGAGTGGGGTGGGGGCAGGGCCGTCTCCCAGGCTCAGCTCTGTCAGGTTTTATGCAGGAATCTTCCGTAATGAAGATCCTGCCTTCTGCTGGGGGATTCCTGAGTCCCGGTCCGCTGCCGCCTCAGCCACTGCCCACACCTCTGCCTTCGCCACTTCCTACCCCTGTTTCTGCCGCCGCCGCTTCCTCCCGAGGGGGCCCGAGTCACGGAGGCGCCCTGCTTCCCCTCTCCTCCAGCCTGGCCTTCTCTCTCATTGTCCTGTAGCTTCTGTGGGCGGAGGGACTTTCCCGGCTGCCCGAGCTTCCGTCTCTGAAGCCTGCTCAGATCAGCTTCTCTGGGGCTGTGGCCAGGGCAGCGCTGGGGGTGGGGTCCACTTTCCAGGGCACGCCGGACCCTTGGGACGGGTCTCCAGTGCTCCCTGGAACGGAAATCTCTTCCACTCTGTTTCTGCACACCTTGTATTGACCCAGAAGTTATGGGGGCCTCTTTTTACATTAATTCTATGGGCTTTTGGTTTTGGAGCTCATAAACGTGCGTCCTTCTACTCCGCCATCTTGCTCTTTGATCTTTTAATGTAGAAGCTACAAGATCCTATGTTATCCTGATTGCAGCTCCTCAATATTTGAATGGTTTCTTCCTGAGTTCCTGTAGTATTTTCTCCTTCATTTGATGGTTCTAGAATTTGGCAACAGTATTTCTTGGTGTTTGTAGTTTGGGATTCCTTTTGATAGGTGAATAGTAGATTCTTTCAATACCTGTTTTGCCTTCTGGACCTACCATTTCTGGGCAGTTTTCCTTGATGATTTCTTGGTAGTATTTTCTTGACTCTTTTTTTCATGATGGCTTTCTATTAGGCCAATAATTCTTAAATTTTCTCTCCTAGATCGATTTTCCAGATCAGTTCTTTTTCCAATTATATATTTCACATTTTCTTCTAACTTTTAATTCTTTACCTTTTGTTTGACTGATTCTTGATGTCTTGTGGGGTCATTAGCTTCTACTTGCCCAATTCTAATTTTTCTCAAATTATTTTCTTCAGTTAACTTTTGCATCTCCCTTTCCATCTTTCCAATTGTTCCTTTTAAGGAATTATTTCCTCCAGTTAGATCTATACTTCCTTTTCCATTTGTCAAATTTTATGCTTCCTTTTCCATTTTTTCCATTTCCCTTTTTAAAGAGCTGTTTTCTTCAGTGAATTCTTTTTTCATACTTTCAAAATCTTTGGCCATTTTTTCTTGTATTTCTTTCTTCACCTCTTAAAATAGTCCTCTTTATGCATGTGAGCATTTCATAGTCCCTTCTGAAGTTTCAGATGGGACTACAGTCTCAACACTGACCTCTTAGACCTTTGTGTTTTGGTCCTTTTCCCCATAGAAAGATTCTATGGTCTATTCTTTCCTCCTTTGCTTCTTTCTCCTGATGGTGAGGCACTGTGTCTTATGGCCTCTGGTTCTTTCAGCGAGAAGCTAAAGGATCTGGTATTGACCTGGCTTCTGTGAGAAAACAAAGGTAATTTCTGTTTGTGTTTCCCTGGCTTAGCCCTTGAGCAAGCTTGTTAAGTGTGGAGGAGGTGTGGTCTGGTCATAGAAGATCTCCTTGGCTGTGCTAGAGGAAAGGCAATCTCAGCAACTGGTGCTTCTGGCTTCTGTAGTATCTTTTAGTTTCGCCTGGAGGGCTTAAGTACTCCTGGTGTGAGTCTCCATCCCCTGGTGCTCAGGCTGTCTGCAACATCTCCATTCCTCCACCTTGGTAAGAGGTATATTCTTTAGTGATTTTCCTAACCTCAAGTGCTATGAGACTTCATGTGCCTTCTGCTGATTTCACTGATCCAGGATTTATCTGTGGAAATTTTTTTTGTTTCTTTTAAGGTCATCAAGGGGAGGGGGTATGCATTTACCAGTCATTCCACCATTTTGGCTCCCAGAAGTTCAAGTAGGTGACTGACAGATGCTTAATCTGTTGACTAAAAGTCTAGGGTGCAGCTGCTACAGATACCTGGGGCTCAGGGGCTGTTACCCTCTAAGCTTCTCTGGTCTCCTGCCTTGGGTTATCACTCTACTATTTTGCCTACCTCCAGCCTCAGGCCACCCTAGGCCTTTACTACTCAGGGGTGCTGAGGCAGGATGAGTTGTGGTGTATGCTGTGGGCTCTTTCACCTCCGTGGAACACATCCTTCTAGTCGACCTTCAGTCTGTCCTGGTCTGTGAATCTGTCACAGTCTGTCTCCTCTTGGATTTTGCACCTTCAAAATTTGTTTAGATTCTCTTTTTAGACGTATTTGAAGGAATTTTTCTAAGAGCTTAAGTGAGTAGTTGCTCTCACTCTGCCATCTTGACATTGTCCCCTCCTTCTTTTTCCTTCTATCTCTCCCAGATACTGCAAAAGTGTTTGGGCCACAAGATGGATTTAATAAAAAAAAAACCTTGGAGATAAATGAATCAGTGAATAGCTTCTTTTCTTCATTTATATTACTTTAAATTGTGGAAAGACAAGTATTGGATTTTAGCATATGCAAAGAAAAAAATAGCTTGACTGAAATGCTAATTTCCCAGTACTTTTTCTTCTCATTAACATAAAGAACAGTATAAACTCATTTTGGCTATGATCATTACATTTAATTACCTTGAAGAATGCATTAATATAGATCAAATGATGAACATTCAAACAGGAAATTACTATTTTGACAAAGTGATCATTCCAAATGGATATAAGATCTTTAATTCTATATCTTTAAAAAAAAAACATTTTTGCAACTTGAGTTACAATTAACAAAGTTTCATTTGGTTAATTAACATTAGAAGAATGTAAGTACTGTTCTGTGTTTGTTTTGCTGATAATGAATTTTCAGCCCTTGGAAAATGAAAATAAGTTTTCTCCATTGTGGTAAGTTTGTCTTGGTTGTTGGTGTTGCTGTTGCTGCTGCTACTGTTTCTGGTTTTTATTTTTAAATATGATTTATTTTAAATGACTTTATTAGTGCAAATTCTAAGAGATAATTCATTTAAAATCTACTGTCCTTCTTGAAATTCTCTATTTGTAAAGCCTTAGAAAAGCTCAATGTGCTTTCTGGAGTAGTGGGAAAGATAAAAGGGTATAATGATATGAAATTGTGCCTGGCAGACAGCTGACCTGGGTCCTATTCCCAGATCTGTTTGCTGCTATGCTTATTTCTTTGAACAAGTAACTTATTCTTTCTGAGATGCCGTTTTCTTCTTCTTTTTTTAAATTTTATCTTTAAATTTATTTATTTACCTTTTTTACATTCATTTTCACAAAATTTTGGTTCAAAATTTTCTCCCCATTTGTCTCCTTCCCCCACCCCAATACACCAAGCATTCCAATTTCCCCTATCACCAATCTGCCCTCTCTTCTATCATCCCTCCCTTCCCTTGTCCCCATCTTCTCTTTTGCCCTGTAGAGCCACATAACTTTCTGTTCCTTATTACCTGTATTTCTTATTTCCTAGTAGCAAGAACAATACGAAACAGTTGTTCCTGAAACTTTGAGTTCCAGCTTCTCCCCATCCCTCTCTCCCCACCCATTCCCTTTGGGAAGGCAGGTAATTCAATATAGACCATATCTGTTTAGTTTTGCAAATGACTTCCACAATAGTCGTGTTGTGTAAGACTAACTATATTTCCCTGATTCCTATCCTGCTCCCCCATTGCTTCTATTCTCCCTTTTGATCCTGTCCCTCCCCAAGAGTGTTGATTTCAAATTGCTCCCTCCTCCCATTTCCTTCCCTTCCATCATCCCCCAACCCTGCTTATCTCCTCCCTCACTTTCATGTATTGTAAGATAGGTTTTCATACCAAAATGTGTGTGTATTTTATTCCTTCCTTTAGTCGATTGTGATGAGAGTAAACTTCTTGTTTTTCTATCAGCTCCTCTTTTTACCTCCACTAAGGAGTCTCCTGCCTGCCTCTTCTATGAGAGATAATTTACCCCATTCCATTTCTCCCTCTCTCTTCCTAATACATTTCTCTCTCACTGCTTAACTTTATTTTTGGTTAAAATATGATCCCATCCTATTCAACTCACACTGTGCTCTCTGTCTGTCTGTCTCTCTCTCTCTCTCTCTCTCTTTGTGTGTGTGTGTGTGTGTGTGTGTGTGTGTATGTGTGTGTGTGTAATCCCTCCAACTACCCAGATACTGAAAAGTTTCAAGAGTTAAAATATTGTCTTTCCATGTAGGAATGTAAACAGTTCAACTTTAGTAAGTCCCTTATGACTTCTCTTTGTTGTTTATGTTTTCATGCTTCTCTTCATTCTTGTGTTTGAAAGTCAAATTTTCTTTTGAGCTCTGGTCTTTTCATCAAGAATGCTTGAAGTCCCCTATTTCACTGAAATACCATTTTTCCCCTGAAGTGTTATACTCAGTTTTTCTGGGTAGGTGATTCTTTGTTTGAGTCCTAGTTCCTTTGACTTTTTGAATGTTGTATTCCACACCGTTCGATACCTTAATGTAGAAGCTGCTAGATCTTGAGTTATCTTGATTGTATTTCAACAATACTGGAATTGTTTCTTTCTAGCTGCTTGTAATATTTTCTCCTTGACCTGGGAATTCTGGAATTTGGCCACAATGTTCCTAGGAGTTTCTCTTTTTGGATCTCTTTCAGGAGGTGATCGGTGGATTCTTTGAATACTTATTTTGCCCTCTGCTTCTAGAATATCAGGGCAGTTTTCCTCAACAATTTCATTGAAGATGATGTCCAGGGTCTTTTTTTGATCATGGCTTTCAGGTAGTCCCATAATTTTTAAATTGTCTCTCCTGGATCCATTTTCCAGATCAGTTATTTTTTCCAATGAGATGTTACCATTTTGTTCCATTGTTTCATTCTTTTGGTTTTGTTTTGTGATTTCTTGGTTTTTCATAAATTCATTAGTCTCCATCTGTTCCATTCTAATTTTGAGAGAACTATTATCTTCAGTGAGCTTTTGAATCTTCTTTTCCATTTGGCTAATTCTGCTTTTTAAAGCAATCTTCTCCTCATGGACTTTTTGAACCTCTTTTGCCAATTGAATTAGCCTATTTTTCAAGGTGTTATTTTCTTCAGCATTTTTTTGGATTTCCTTTAGCAAGGTATTGACCTGCTTTTCATGCTTTTCTCGCATCTCTCTCATTTCTCCTCCCAGTTTTTCCTCCCCCTCTCTAACTTGATTTTAAAAATCCTTTTTGGGTTCTTCCACGGCCTGAGCCCATTGAATATTTATTTTGAATGTTTGGGATACAGAAGCCTTGACTTCTATGTCTTTCCCTGATTGTAAGCATTGTTCTTCCTCATATGAAAGGATTGGAGGAGGTACTTGTTCACCAAGAAAGTAGCCTTCTATGGTCTTATTTTTTTCCCTTTTCTGAACATTTTCCCAGCCATTTACTTGACTTCTGTGTTTCCTCACCACATCCTCCTTGCCTCCATTTCCACCCAGCTAGTACTTAGGGACTGAGATTCAAATGCTGCTTCCAAGCCTCAGGGCTTTCAGTGTGAGATTAAATTCAGGCCCTTAGGTAGGGGCAGGGTTGCCACACAAGGCTCAGTTCTGTCAGGGACTTTATTCAGAGATCTTCAACAATGGATTCAAGCTTTGGGAGTTCCTGTCTGCTGCTACCTCCCCGGCTGCCTCCTGAGGGGGCCTGAGTTATGGAGACACCCCGCTCCCCTCTCATCAAGCTGAAAGGTCCTCTCACTGAACTTTGGGGCCTTTGGGTGGAGGGACCTGTGAGGCTGCTGGAGATTCTGTCCCTGAAGTCTGTTCGGATCTTCTCCTCTCAGTACTGTGTGTCCAAGACAGGTCTGGGCTCTGTTCTGGGATCCGGTGTGTGACAGACCTTTCATGCTGGGATTTTTAGGGCTCCCTGGAACAGAAATCTCCTCCACTCCATTGTTGTGTGGCTTCTGCTCCTGTAGAATTTGTTGGGAGTTCTTCTTTATAGATATTTTATGGGCTGTGTGTTAGGATCTGGCATATGTGTGTCTTTCTCCTCTGCTATCTTGGTTCCTCCTGTTTGAGATTCAGTTTTCTTGTTTGCAAAATGAAGGAAGTGTACTTAATCAACTCTCAGATACCTATGTATTTCCACTTTCATTACATACCTTATAGAATCCATTCTTTCCACTTAATAGCCACTACCTTCATCTAAAACAAGGACTCTTAATTCTTCTGGTTTTTTACGTTTGTGTGTGTGTGTGTGTGCATGCATGCACGCATGTGTTTGTGTGTGTGTGTGTGTGTGTGTGTGAATTTTATGTCCCTTTTGGTAATCTTCTAAAACCAATGGGACCCTTCTCAAAGTAATGCTTTTAAATGTATAAAATAAATTGCATAGAATAACACAATAAGGAAATATACTTTTATTAAGCACCCACTATGTGCTTAAGAGGTATTGTGCTAAATGCTGTAAAATATTCTCTTAACTGATTCTTGCAGTGTCCCTGGGATATAAGTCCTTTTATTATATCCATTTTTTGCAAGAGGAAATTGAGGCAGACAGAATTTAAAAGGCTTGTCTAGGATTACACAGTTAATAAATATCCGAGTCTAGATTTGTATGCATGTCTTCCTGACTCCCAGCCCAGGAGATCTCTTCTCACTGTGCTACCTAGCTTTATTGGAGGAAACCAAAACATATACATACATAAATATGTATTAATAGACTCCAAATGAAGAAGCCTTTACTTCAACTCATAGCATTTTACTTGTTTTATTGAAGTGGCTTGCAAATGATCTGCTATCTCATATCTATTCTCCTTCTTCCAATCTCTTCTCAATAAAGCTGGCAAAATAATTTTTTTAATCCATAAATCTTATCATGCCTCCTGAAAATTCCTGGGCTTCCTAATGCCTCTAGGATAAAACAAAAACTTCTCTGTTTAGTTCTTAAGGCGTTTTATGGCTTGTCTTTATCCCTCAAACACAGCAATCCATATTCCATGGCCATGTCTTTTCAATGACTTTCCTGCATGACTTGAATGCTGTCCGTTTTCACCTACACCTCATGGGATCTCTAACTTCTTTTAAGATGTAGTTTAGGGATGACCTACACTGAGTCTTTCTTTTTTCTTTCTGACTGCTAATGTCTTTCCTCCCTACTGACATATTTATTGCATATATTTGTGAATATATCCATTCTATATTTGCACACTAGTAGCATGTATGTGCATATTACCTCCCAAGAAAGATTGCAAACTTTGTGAGTTTGCAAACACTTTTCTTTTTTTAGTCTTTATATGTCCATTACCCCATTCTGTGCCTCATACATGTAGTTTTAATAAATTCTTCTTGAGTGATTGACTCATTTTTGTTATAACTCTGATTCTTTTAAAACTTTGGTGATAAAAATTACTTTTAAAAACAAAAGGTGTGCTGAGTGTGTTCTTGATCAATTAATTGCAGGAGAGCTTGGCTACTCTGAAGGTATTTAAAACTCTAGTTCTCACTTGAGGAGAAATTGTTCTATAATCTCTTTGCAAAGGGTTTTTTGTCAAGCAGTCATAGAGATGCCAGACGTCAATTGACAGCTGCAGAACAGAAAAGCTGATGGAGGACTGATTGGTGCAGCAACTCCTGCTATGCCTCCATAATTGGATTTACAGTGTAAATGTTGGCCAAGTTCTCACAGCAGGGAGTTAGCCCTATAATTTTAGTCAAATACAGATATGTTGAATCAGATTAATAGACAGATCCACAAAGAAAAGAATATGGATAAGTGGCCTGATCTATACAAAGTAGAATCAAGTCAAGTGGATCAAGAGAATTGTGACAGAACTGACAAACTTGGATTACCCTAGAGTTTCATTCTGAATTGTAGGCCCATTGTTACCTTTAGGGTGGGTGGTGGTATTGTTATTTAAATGCATATCATGGATTCATCTTATATAAATGCCAAAGGGATTATTAAATATTAAAGCCTTTTCGTTGGATGAAACTAGACATCTTTTTTTTCCCACAGTTATTTGTGGAGTAAGGCAGTCCAGAACCTTGGATTTCCCCACTTTTCTTCCCTTCAATCTCCTTTCTATTCTTGTCCAACATTCCAGACTAGTAAAATGAATAGTTTTGAAGACTGGGAATGTTCAATTTTTTTTTTCTTTTCCAAGCTCCACTCCATGGGAGAACATACATGTTTGTTAATGCCATTCTCTATTTTGCTTATTGCTCAACTCTTATCAATTCCAAATTTACTACGTTCAAATACCTGAAAAATAGGAGCAAAAAGAAAAAAAAAACACTGTGACATGCCAGAAGATTGGCAGAGGCAGGGATAAAATGGAGACAGTGGCTTGAAATATATGACCAGTAAGGATGCTTAAAAGAAAGGTAATATGGGAAAGATGGGGTACCAGGTGGACTCTGGGGATGCTAGCATAGGAGGAACACTGAAATCCAAGAAGTTCACATATAATTTCATTACACGGGTAATACTTGGTGTTAACTCCACGAAAGACAAGAAAATGTTGTATTTAAACTATCATTGTATCTTCCAGGAACTGGTACAGTATTCTACACACAGTAAGTACTTAACTAATACTTACTACATAAATGGATAGGTGAATGAATGCATTCTTCAAACATTTCAGAGAGAAAATGCAAAATAGCTTAATATATTACTGAAATAAAAATGACATTTAAAAGTTAATTGAATATGAGGATAAAAAAAAGTCAGTGTCAGATATTTTGATGCTCAAATTTTGACATGGTATGAATGGGAACATATGGCTATTGACCATAAAAAAAGTCATTAGGAGGAGCAAGTTTTGGGACAAATGATGAATTTTTTTTTTGCTTAAGGTGATGAAAGACATAAAAATGGAAATACCAAGAATCAACTTTGGAAATAATTTTTTAGAATCTGGGGAAAAGAAAAAAAAATAAGAGGTGAATAAGTGAGAATCATCTGCATAAAGACATCTACTGGAATTCAGAGGAGAGGTAGGTCATTCATGATTCCCCTATCTCAGGAACACACTCCTTTGATAGAGACACAGATTAGTTAATGACAGATCCATTTGACTAAGAGAAAACATAGAAAATGTAAAAGAAATCATGATTCAGAAAAGATTCTGGGAAAAGAAACGAACAAATTAGACTAACTTGGTAGCTAGGAACTTGAGGGAATCTATCCATTTCATAGAGCAACTGAGTAAACAAGAGGAACAGAAATAAATATCTCTCACAACAGAGTGTGCACAGGTTATAAATGAAGAGCTAAAAAATATATTACGATTATAGAAGCTTAGGAAAGCTTTCAGTACCGAAAACTGAAAATACAACATCTATGTAATCCTAGTAAATGAGACCAGGCTATGGCCAAGCTAATCATTCTATCCATATTAATTTTAGTTGTCTCTAATGGAGAAATGTATTTGTAGCCTCATACAATTAACACTTCTAAATGAGTTATGGCTCATTTAAAGAATGTTTTCACAATCCATGCCTAGCCACCTACTCTGGTACCATAGATCTCATAGTCATATTTCTTTGCTGTAGTGACAAGGCAAAAAGATAATTTTAGTACTGGAGTGCCATGAATAGTCATAATTAATCCTACATATTTTCAAATTATGCAGGGAGCATTCAAATCATAAAATCAATTTCCAGCTTCTCTATGAAGTCTTCGTTGATTATTCCAGGCAATATTGATCTCTCCCCTTTCTGACCATGCACAGCACTTATTGAATGATAAAGCTTAAAGGGCCCAAGTAGGTAATCAATTCCACCTACTTCATTTTACACATTCAAAATAATATATTTTTGAGCACTTGGATATATAAATTTGTCCTTTATTTCATCTTTTTTATACTGCATAGTGGAAAATTCCCCCATAAAGTTGGAGTCAGAGGATCTGGGTTTAAATTTACAGACTTACTTTAGCATTCTTGGAATTCTCATCCATAAAATCAAAAAAATGAATTGGACAAAGTACTTCTGCAATCTATTTCAATGTTTATTCAATAGTGAACTTATAAACATTTCTAGTACCAAACTCTTTATTCTCCTTTCTACCTCCTAAAATTATAAAAATCTTCCAAAAGAGGAATGGTATCCCCAGAGCACTGGCTATGATCCTGAGTTCATAGTAGGCAATAACTATGTCCTGGGGTGAATATGGGTAAGGGTCTTTAATGCTAAGAAATACAACTAATAATCAGAAAGATCTGGCTTCAAATTCAAACTCACATTAACTAGGGTATTATGAACATGTTGTTTAACCTTTTGTGCATCAGTTTCCACATATGTATAATGTAAGTAGTAAGACCTCTGGTAGTACCTCACAGTGTTGTGAATCTCAAAGGAGAAAATATGAAGTATTTTGGAATATTTTAAGTTCAATATACTCAATAAACATTTATGTTTATCTATGATGTATTAACAATTATGTAGCATATACTTACATTCTTACATGATTGAAATATTTATAAATAATATATAAATTGAAAAAAATAAAACAACGATGTTCTTGTCAGAGTTTGAGGAATTCAAAAGGGAAAAAGAAGCATCATCTCAGACCATGATGAAATGAGTGGTGTTCTAATTACTTCATAATTAGCACTTGACACTTTCTATGAAGGCACATTGCTGTACATCCTGGAGGGCCTATCTTATCAAATGCATATGTCATTCCATTGTAATACAAATTGCTACATGTTGCTTATAGCAAGATAAAGATTATGACAAGAAAAACCTTCAAAATCTTGAAAGAAATTATATTCAAAGTAGTTTTAAAATTGTGTTTTACAGGGGGAAGGAGCCAAGATGGCAGAGTAGAAAGACTCACATGTGCTAGCTCAGAATCCACAACCCATAAATTTCCTGTAAAATGAACTCCCTACAAATTTTGGAGCAGTGGAAGACACGCAGCAATGCGGTGGAGGAAATCCCTTCCAGAGAGCCCTGAAAAACCGACCCCAAAGGTCCCTTCCTCACTGGGCAGTGGAGCCCAGTCCTAGCCACGTGGCCCTGAGAGGAGCAGATCCGAGCAGGCTTCAGGAACGGAACCTCCAGCATCCGTGAAGGTTTCTCCACCCACACGTGCTACAGGTCCATGAGAGAGACTTCTGGGCTGGCCAAGAGGGCAGCGGGGTGTCTCTATAACTCAGGCCCCCTTGGGAAGCAGCAGCAGAGGCAGCAGCAGAGGTAGCGGCAGCCAGGAGCTCCCAGAGCAGGAAGGACCTCAGATACGTTACTGAAGATCTCTGCACAACCCCCCTGAGGGAACTGAGCCTGGGAGGTGGCCCTGTCCCCACCTAAGCACCAGAACTTAAGCTTACATTGAATAGCAGCCACGCCCACCACTGAAAACCCTGAGGCTGGGGAGCAGCATTTGAATCTCAGACCCCAAGCATTAGCTGGGCATACCTGGGTGGGGGTGCAGAGGAATCTCAGAAGTCAAGTAACTGGCTGGGAAAATGCCCAGAAAAGGAAAAAAAAATAAGACCGTACAAGGTTACTTTCTTGGTGAACAGATGTTTCCTCCTTTCTTTCTGATGAGGAAGAACAATGCTTACCATCAGGGAAAGACATAGAAGTCAAGGCCTCTGAATCCCAAACATCCAAAATAGATATCCAATGAGCTCAGGCCATGGAAGAGCTCAAAAAGGATTTTGAAAATCAAGTTAGACAGGTGGAGGAAAAACTGGGAAGAGAAATGAGAGAGATGCAAGAAAAGCATGAAAAACGGGTCAATACTTTGTTAGGAGACCGAAAAAAATGCTGAAGAAAATAATACCTTGAAAAATAGGATAACTCAATTGGCAAAAGAGGTTCAAAAAGCCAATGAGGAGAAGAATGCTTTCAAAAGCAGAATGAGCCAAATGGAAAAAGAGGTTCAAAACTCACTGAAGAAAATAGTTCTCTCAAAATTAGAATGGAACAGATGGAGGCTAATGACTTTCAGAGAAACCAAGAATTCACCAAACAATGCCAAAAGAATGAAAAAATGGAAGAGAATGTGAAATATCTCATTGGAAAAACAAGTGACCTGGAAAATAGATCCAGGAGAGATAATTTAAAAATTATGGAACTACCTGAAAGCCATGATCAAAAAAAGAGCCTACACACCATCTTTCATGAATTTATCAAGGAAAACTGCCCTGATGTTCCACAGCCAGAGGGTAAAATAAGTATTGAAGGAATCCATTGATCACCGCCTGAAAGAGAGCTTTGCTCCAAGTAAGCAAGAAACTGTTCAGGCTCAGGGAAGAGCTCTAATTTGTTGACATTAATTCTTCTGATAGCCATTTTGCTTTGCGGGCAGCACTTTTGATGAATGCAAATATTCAGCTTGGAAAGGATAAGTCTAAGATCAGTCCAGCACTCTGCACCACACATTGCCCTTTTCCCTCACATCTTGTCCATCTCTTCTCCTTATGATCACATAGTCTATTAGATGCCAATGTTTGCTGTGAAGGTGCATCCATGAAGTTTTATTGCATTTAGGTAAACAGAAGGCAGTGTTGGTGGTGAGAAAGTCTTGAGATGCACAGGTAAATGCCCTTTGCAGTTGCTGTTTTCAACTCCATTCTTCCCTAGAAGTCCCTGCCAAGTCTGGTAGTCTGAGCCTACTCTAGCATGAAAGTCACCCAGTATGATAAGCTTGTCCTCTTTTGGCACATTGACTATGTGTCTCTAGGTCTTCATAATATTTTTCTTTGATTTCATCAGGGTTTGTCACGATGGGAGCATAGGCAATGATGACGTTGGCATGGACTTTTCTTGAGAGTGGCAATCACATTGTTATGAGCCTGTCATTACTCCTTTGGCAGGCAAACCACCTTGCTGATTAGATTAGTGTTGATTGCAAAACCCACACCAGCTTCACAGTGTTCCCCTTCATTGAGCCCACTCCAACAAAAAGGTGTATCTAACTCCAACTTCAGGAAGCTGGCCTTCATTGGCCAACCTTGTTTCACCCAGGGCTGCTATTTGGATGCAATACCTGTTGAGTACTCTTGAAACAAGTGCAGTTCTTCTTTCAGGTCTACTGGAATTTTTATGCGAATTTTAGTACGTGCATGTTCCATGTGCCTATGGTGAATGGAATCGTCTTTGCAGATTTTTTCGTATATTTTGTACGTGTGTGTGTGTGTGTGTGTGTGTGTGTGTGTGTGTGTGTTGACCACATAGTGGGATTCCCTGCCTGCTGTGGTATTCAGACCAGGATTGGGTAAGCAGACAATGTTTAGTGCACTTTTTCTAGACCTCTTCCTCACACCAGGAAGTGATCCTTAAGACTGCTCAGACACCCAGGGTTCTGCCGAGTCCCTCTGCTGCTTCCAGTGAGAAACGACCCTATGACCTGGGCTGTCTGCATGTGGGGTTGTGACTACAGCTCCCAGTGTATCCGCATCTGCTGCTTCATCACTTGCCTGTTTGCCACAGGACTTTGAGGCATAATAGTTAAATGGTATGGGTGATGTCTTTTCATTCGTGTGTAAACTGACAAAGTTGCACAAGGTCGTCAGCCTCACTTTCTCCTCCAGAGTCATCACAGTCCAGGAGTAGGAGAGTCAAGGTGACTGGCTATGACTCTGGATGCCGTGGATTACTTTGGCTTCTTTGTTGTCTAATCAAGCTCTAAGTGCCCCACTTCCCCTGCTTCATCTGTCTTCATGGCTATTGGAATAAATTATCCTCATCTGCCCATTCCATCAGAAGAATTCTTCACATGATTTGGGTAGACACCCACTTAATTCACTAATGGGTCTGACAACCTTTGGTTACCCTCAACATGGTTAGGTCCATCTGCCATAATGATTTACAGGGGTGTGGCCACTACACATACTGTGGCTTCTTGGAGCCACAGGTGAAAGTTGGGTGGAACAGGCAGACACCAAAGGTGGAAAGAGCCCTGAAAAGGGTTCAGCAGACATTTATACCAAAGGTAGTGGTTCTCCCTGAACACACCCTACACCCCTTGTGAGGTAGGGAGAGATTAAAAGTATTATTACCTCCATTTTACTAATGATGAAATTGAGTCTTAGATTTTATTACTTGTTTTTGAGTACATGGCTAGACATCACAAATGACTTTTTAAAAGTTTTTGTAGTTTGTTTTTTTCAGCAATCATGTTTAAATAATTAAGGTATTCACTTCAAAGTCAAAGATTTAGAAAGCACTTTTTGCATATAAGGCATTGTGCTATGTAGTTTTCTTTGACATCAAATCATCATCAAGCATTTATTAAGCACCTAATATGTTCCAGACATTGTGGTAAGTGCTAGAGGATACAAAGGAAGGTAAATAAAAACAAACCACACTGTTTTTGCCCTGGAGTGGCTCATCGTGCAACGAGAGGAGAGAAATGAGGGAACTTGAGAAAACAATTATGTACAAATGAAATACACAGTGACATGAAGATAATCAGCAGAAAGAAGGCATTAGCTTTTTCCCCTGAAATTTATTCATTTATTTGTTTTCAGTTTTCAACAGTCACTTCTATAATTTCAAAATTTTCTTACCTCCCTCCCCACTCCCTCCCCAAGGTGGCATGCAATTGTGTAAGGGTTCTACACACACTTTCCTAATAAACACGTTTTCACGTTAGTCATCTTGCATAGAAGAATTAAAACAAATGGGAGGAAGCATGAGAAAACAAAACAAAACAAAATATAGCAAAAGAGAAAATAGTGTGGTTCATTATACTTTTCAATTCCATAGTTCTTTCTCTGAATGTAGATTCTTGCATCAAGAGTTCTTTGGGAATGTTTTAGGTCCTTGCACTTATGTGGAGGGCTTAATCTATAACAAACAGTCCTCACACACTGTGACTGCTACTGTGTATAATGTCCTCCTCGTTCTTCTCACTTCACTCAGTATCAATTCATATAAGTCTTACCAGGTTTTTCTGAAGTCCTCCTGTTCATCATTTCTCACAAAACAATAATATTTCATTACATTCATAGACAACAACTGCTTCAGTCATTCCCCAGCTTATGGGGATCCCCTCAATTTCCAGGAGCAACTGATGTTTTTCTAATTATTTACATCTGACTTTATTTATTTGAAAAGTGGTTTGAAATTGTGATTATATGGTCCCTTGGTTTGCTTTGGCAGGTAGACTCTCAAGTTTCATAGTGTCTACAGTAACTTTAAATGGAGTTTCTCTTTGTATCTCTTTCTGTTGGGTTTTGTTTGTAATATATAGAAATACAGGTGATTCATGTCGGTTTATTTTGTATCCTGCAACTTTGTCAAAGTTGTTTATTATTTCAAATAGTTTGTTACTTGATTCTCCAGGATTCTCTAAGTTTATCATTGTATCATCTGTAAAGAGTGATAACTTAGTTTCTTCCTTGACTATTCCAATTCCTTCTACTTCTTTTTTCTTCTCTCATTACTAAAGTTAATATTTCTAGTACCATATTGAATAACAATTGAATAATGGACATCCTTCATTCACCTCTGATCTTACTGGAAATGCATCTAGCTTACCGCCAATACATGTAATGTTTGCTGATGGTTTTAGGTAGATACGTTTATTATTTCATGGAACGCTCCATTTATTCCTGTGCTCTCCAGTGTTTTCAATATGAATGGGTGTTGTATTTTGTCAAAACCTTTTTCTGAATCTATTGAGATAATCATATGATTTCTGTTAGTTTTGTTGTTGATATGATCAAACATAATCATTTTTAAAAGAAATGTATTTATTCCTTGAAGGCTTTCTGAGGTCTTCCAAAGACAAGCCCTACTGGAAGAAAAAGGGTTATTGTAGCCCAAAGGATACTCTCTAAGAAAATATTTAAGATTAGTTGTCATTTACTGCGCTTAATTTAATGATGTAGGAGGCTATGTTCTTCTTGTTTTAATGTTTGTCAATCTGCGTTGCTCAAAACCGTTTAATATAAGAAACAGATTCTTCCTGTCAAAAATATCTCTATGCTGTTGTATAGCCATTAGAAATGTTCTCAAGTTTTTCAACTAGTGCCATAACACAAATGCTTTTAGGCATTCAATGATGTGTTTCTTTAGTAAAATCTCTTTCTATTTCAGTGTTTATGCATGAGATTGATCTAATACCCAGGAGAAAAATTTCAGCAGCTTTCGTAGTATTTTCAGAAAGAAAGTATATGCATTTCCCCCTTTTTTGTGAAGTTTTTTTTTTTTTTTTTTTTTTTACTATTTTCTCTTAAGAACATATTACGAAAAATCCAATTTCCCTGCAGATGTGTTGAACTATGGTGTTTCTTGAAAGCCGGGACCAACTTGCTTTCCTAATAGCTCATATAATTTGGAATAAAATGTGTGGATACTCAGTTTATTTGGGAATTTTTCACATAATTTCAAAGGATTATGGGCCCTTCTGAAAAAGGTGTTCACCTGTTAGTCTGGTGCTCATTCAGAATCTAACAGACATTTCCAGGTATAATAACTAAATGAAAATTTCTGAAGTAGTCCAACTTGCCCATGTGCTCTACAGTCAAGAAATATAAATAATAACAGAAGGAATATTGTTTAAGAAGACAAAAATAAAACCAGACATAAACTATTTCATCCAGTCAAAAACTGCAAAAGAAGACAACCAGAAACCTTTAGGACTGCAAGGAAATGTAGTATCAGGAGAGGCAAAAATGTGAGCTCAGAAAGGGAGATGAAATTGAAAGCTCAAATCTGAAAGACATTTAGTATATGGGGCCTGACTGTAGGGTAAACTTTGAACATGGATGAAACAGGGGAGAATAAACCCAATACAAACTCCTGAAATCAAAGTGTGAGAAAACCAGGATCTTTGCCCTAGCCTCTCAAAGCAACAAAAGTTGATCGTGCACAAAAACATGCTTGAACGTTGCTTTGGAACACCATGAGCCTTACCAGGAGACCGAGAGATAAAATGACTAGATGTATGCTTTGGGATCATTTGATTAAAAAAACCCCCACAAACACTGACGTCAAATTTCAGCATATCACGACCACAGTAAAGGATGAATGTTCCTATGTGGGGACAGAAGGAGACAGAAATTAATCAACTTCCATTAGTACAATAAACTCTATTCAGATATGATTCATGAACTACAAACTACCACATAAAAACCAATACTCTGAATCACTAATATGAGAAATGAAAACTAAAACAACTTTAGGTTTTCCTTACAATATGTGAGAAAAAAGATAAACAAGCAAACAAATAATTGCAAGGCTTTGAAAGAAGAGACAAATTAATATATCATAGGTGAAATTATGAATTGTTCCAACCACTCTGGAAAGCAATCTGGAAGTATAACACAAAAGTCATTACACTGTGCATACTCATTGTCCCAGAGACAACATTACTAGATATATCCTACAAATACATAAAAGATAGAGTAAAAGAACCCATATGTGGCATAGATATAGATGTATAGAAATAGATATCGATATATGGATATATATCTATATCTACATCTATATACACCCATACATACATATGTGTACATATACATTTAAGTATGTATATATCTATATCTATTTCCCATCTATATACTAATGCTTTTATGGCTAAGAGTTGGATACAAAATAAGTATCCAACACTTGGAAAACGGATTGAATGCATTAAAATATACGAGTGAGATAAATTTTTATGCCATAAAATATTATGAACAATAAGCATGTGGGTGATACAATGGATAGAATGCCAGCCCTGAAGTCAGGAATACTTGAGTTCAATTCCTGCCTGAGATACTTACCAGCTATGTGACTCTGTACAAGTCACTTAACCTTGCTTGTCTCCATTTCCTCATCTGAAAAATGAGCTGAAAGAAGTGGCAACCATTCCAGTATCTATGCCAAGAAAACTCCCAATCAGCTTACAAGGAGTCAGAAAAAATGGAAAAAAGAAAACTTAACAACAATAATGAATGAAATGGAAATAGTGAATCCTTTGAAAGATTTGCATGAACTGATGAATAGTTATATGAACAGAACCAGAAACACAATTTGCATAATGACTGTAAAAAATAGCAAACTTTGATCAATGCAGTAACTTGTCATGACTCCAGTAGATATCAATTCTTACCTGGACTTTTGACTATTGGAATAGAAAGAGCAATACATATTAAGGTATGAATAATGTGTGGATTTGTTCACTTTACCCTAAAATTGTTATTTTTTCTATTATAATTATTTTATGAAGTTTTTTTTTTCTTAGAGTAGTAAAATTGTGGAAGGGGGTGTTGTGGGAATAGTAATAGTCATGCAACACTAAAAAAGATGAGAAGAAAGAATGCCCCAAAACACAAAAAGATATGCTATTGAAACACAAGACAGTTCAGAAGAGTACAGAGATTCTATATTAACAGTTTTCAATTAAAGTAATTGCGTGGTAAAGGTTTATTTCTGAACATGGACTTTAATTTTGTCATAATTTCTCATAGAATTAAAAATGCTCAATGAGTAAGAATGAAAACCTCAAGGGCATTTATGTGGGCTTGTGGGAGTGAAGAAGTAAGAGAATAAGTGTGTGATCCAGAAGATAAATCGTTTCCTATCTCCTCTCAACCAAAACTGCATTTCTTCTGCTCTGATGAGCCCAGGTGTATTGGGAATGAAAGTTGCCCACATTTTTAAAGCATAAAGGCATGGAAGAGAGGCTGAGTGATCATATTCAAAGTTTTATAATTAAAGTTCATGACATTATCATTGAGGAATGGAATTTATCATTAAATTGTTTGTGCCCGGTACACTATATATAGAATCTTGATTTGCATTCACTGACCCATTCTTTTCTGTCGACTCAGAACCACTCCCAGTTATATAATTTTTTAAATCCTTGTACTCCAGGAAATTCCTATTAAAAGATTCCATAGAGGTAAGGTTGAAATAAATATCAATTATTAAAGAAGATTTAGGTTCCAAGCTAGGTTTCAATTTAGGTTTCAATCACTAAAGATATTGAATCACTAAATAGCTAAGATAATTAACTTCTTTAATCCTCACTTTTCTGATTTGTGAAATATCTCTTTGTCTTTGTTTCTCTGTCTTTGTCTTTCATCTCTCTTTTTTATCTCTTCCCTTCTCTATTTATCTGTCTCTCTCTCCTTCTCTCTTTCCCTATTTCTCTGTTCTCCTTTCTCTCTATCTCTCCATTTTCTTTCCATCATCTCCTCATCACCCCCAACTTTTCCTTCCTCTCTCTGTCTTTATCTCCCTATCTTGTTCAGGCTGAAAAGGCAAAAGACACTAACAGTCGCAATTCTATCACCAATCAGTACAAGAATTTTTATTTTGATGTGTGTGTTTCTATTCTGGACAAGTTCATTCCTCCTTATAAATTCCAGGATCATCCTGTATCCCTAGAGGCTCACCATTATGGTGCCTAACTCAGTGCAGACACCCCATCAACTTATCCCATTGAGGTTCAGAATCTCTAAACTCATGCAATCCACCAGCTGCAACATTTTCAAAGTGGGAGAGGTAAAATTTTAGATGGTTTTCATGATTTGAACCTGATTGACTGGAAGGAAGGTGATGCTTTCAACAAAGACAGGGGAGTTAGAAAAGGAGCACATTTGGGAAGAAAGTGAAATGATTTGTGCTTTTGATGCAGCTGAATTTCAGATATCTTTGGGAAATCCAGTATGACTGGATCAACAGGCAATTCATAACTCAGGAGTAAAGTTTACAATAGAAAATTTGTTAAAATGAATACTGTTCAAAGTGCTATAATATTTTTCTAAGAGGAAATAACATTGAAGATTTATATAAATAGAATATATCTAGTATAAGCTACATTTATATAGATGATATACATAGATATGGAAATCATCAGAATAGAAATAATCTTAAACTTTATGAAAGCACCAACTAAGAATGTGGAGAGAGAAGAAAATCTCAGAGTCCTGGGATACACTGATGAAAACGTCTTGGAACATGAATTGCAATCTAAGAAAAACGTGGGTGAAGAGTGGCTAAATATCCAGGAAAAGAACTAGGAAAGAGTACTGTCATGGAAACCCAGTGGAAAGAAAGTATCTAAAGAGTGTGTGGTCAACAGTTTCAAAGCTTCAGAGATATAAAAAAATAGGATGAACAAGGGAAGAGTATATGAAGCTACAGGGAAAGTTACATTTAGATTATGATCTAACTAATTTTAAAGTTTGTGTTTGGGGTAGGGAATGTGCAGACTCAAGGACACATGTGGCCCTTCAGGTTTTCAAGCGCCACCCTTTGACTGAATCCAAACTTTACAGAACAAATCCCTTTATTAAAGTGTGAAGTTTCGATTCGGTGAAAGGGTTGCACTTGAGGACATAGAAAGTCACATGTGTCCTTGAGGCTGTAGTTTCCCCACCCCAGACTAAACGAAATCTAAGACCTCATTAACTCTACTGGATGTCACATTTTTTATCCGATGTCCTTCCATTTATCTGAAATATGTTTCTTTTTTTAAACAAACAAATGTTATTTCATGTCTGTCCCTTATGTACTTTTGCAGTTTTCCTGTTTGCTTTATTTTTTTTTAACAAAAGCATAGGCATTTATTGTTGTTGTTCAGTTATTTCAGTCATGTCAAATTCTTTGGGATCCCATTCAGGATGTATCAAAATTATGTCTATATTTCTATATCTATTTATATATGAATGGGAGATGACTACTTCAAATGGACAAATGCTTCCAGAGCACAATGGACAGATGAGAAAAATTTGTTCCAATGGCCATGAAGGGAAGTGAATCAGGTGGTGTGGAGTAGTTAGAGCTTGGTCAGGCATCAACGATGCCAAGGGCATCCACTACATCTCAGGCCACTATTAATTTTCTTGACTTTTTTCTTGTCACTGGGCATTGATGACTGGAAAACAAAATAAAACTGGTCAAGTTTTGCAAACTTCCCTCAATTAAATCCAATTCATGCACAAATAAAGACTACTCAGGTAATGTCATTGGTGCTTTTCAAAAAATGATGGACAAATATCAACTTTATGCCATATATACTTTATATATAATATGATAATTATGACGATAATCATCACATATGTATAGATTTGAAATTGGTTAGAAGTTCAATTATTTTTTCCAAAAATATGAACAAATCTTCACACACACACACACACAAACATACACACACACACTTCAGAGACTTGGTTTAGGCCTTTTGTCGAATAGCTATAAAAACCTGACTGCTTTTTAAACACTAAAAAATAACCATTCGTTTTCACGACAATTGTGTGAACGTTTTTGTCACTTTTTTTGCAGGGGACAGTTAATGGTGTGTGATTGGCTATGCTATTATGTTTCAGTGGGAGATGGAGAAGGGAGGGAGGATGTTTTAGTTTAGAGAAAATGTTTCTGTGAAAGAATTCCTCCTAGAAGCATAACAGAATAGGTAGCTTTCAAGAATCTACTGAAAGTATTTTCCTTTTGTGGACACTTCAGAATTGTACTTTTGAGGTTCTCCTGTTCACATATTCTTTTTAGTGAAGACAGACATTCCATTTTTAAGAAGTTCCCCTAAAACACAGGTGATATTAAAGCAGAATCTGACCTTCTGTTCTTTCCTTTCTTAAAGACATCAGTGAAATTCTCCTTGTAGAGATTTAATTCAGGCCATCAAATGGCTTTCATCAAGTGCCCATCTCCTCATTGCCTGTAATAGATGCTCTCCAGAGCAAGTTAAATAGAATCTCTCTATGTCCTCTTCAGTGCTGGATCATGGAATGAAGCCTCGCTAGTGGATAGAGGGCAGGATTTGGATTAAGAAAGACAGGGTTTAACATTCTTTCTCAAAGCTTACTGGGTAATATTGGGCAAATCACTTAACCTCTCTCAGCTCTTCCTTTCCCCATCTGGAAAGAAGGGATATAATCCCTATATTATTTACCATGATAGGCCTGTTAAGAGGAATAACTAAAATCACGCTCATGAAGTACTTTAAAAAAAGAAAGTGTTAGCCAGATGTCAATCAATCAATGCAAAGTCATTAAGACCATGCTATGTGTTAGATGCTGCTGTAGGTTCTGTGGTTACAAAAAAAAAAAAAAAAATGAAACTACTTCTGCCCTTGATGATCTTTTATTCCACTGAAGGAAATAGGAAGTGAGTTATAATTGTTCTATTTTCAATATTTTAAATTCATTATCAGTTTAAGAGTGATCAGTGATCACTCTTAAACAAGTCTTTTTTTTCTTCCCGTTGGGGCCTCTTTTATTTTCAATTTATTTATTTATTTTTATTGTTGAACTTTTTTTTTCTGGATATAAAATTTATTTATTTAACTTTTTTTTTTTACATTTATTTTCACAAAATATTGGGTTCCAAATTTTTTCCCCATTTGTCCCCTCCTGCACCCCAAAACACCAAGCATTCTAATTTCCCCTATCACCAATCTGCCCTGTCTTCTATCATCCCTCCCTTCCCTTGTTCCCATCTTCTCTTTTGTCTTGTAGGGCCTTCTATTCACCAATAGCTGTATTTCTTATTTCCAAGTAGCAAGAACAATACTGAACAGTTGCTCCTAAAACTTTGAGTTCCAACTTTTCCCCATCCCTCCCTCCCCACCCATTCCCTTTGGGAAGGCAGGCAATTCAATACAGGCCATATCTGGGTAGTTTCACAAATGACTTCGATAATAGTTGTGTTGTGTAAGACTAACTATATTCCCCTACATCATTGTTTCTATTCTGTCTTTTGATCCTGTTCTTCCCTAAGAGTGTTGACTTCAAACTCTCCCTCCTCCCACTGCTCTCCCTTCCATCATCCCCCCCGTTTATCTCCTTCTCCACCACTTTCCTGTATTGTAAGATAGGTTTTCATACGAAAAAGTGTGTGCATTTTATTCCTTCCTTTAGTCCAATGTGATGAGAGTAAATTTCATGTTTTTTTCCTCAGCTCTCCTCTTTTTCCTTCCACTAAAATGTCTCCTGCTTGCCTCTTCTGTGAGAGATAATTTGCCACATTCCATTTCACCCTCTCTCCTCCCAATAAATTTCTCTCATATATTTACCTTAATTTTTTAAGATATGATCTCATCCTATTCAATTCACTCTGTGCTCTGTCTCTGTGTGCATGCATGTGTGTATGTGTGTGTGTGCGCACACGTATACGTGTGCATGTGTGTGTGTATGTGTGTGTGTAATCCCACCAATTACCCAGATAATGAAAAGTTTCAAGAGTTAAAATATTGTCTTTCCATGTAGGAATGTAAACAGTTCATCTTTGGTAAGTCCCTTATGACTTCTCTTTGCTGTTTACTTTTTCATGCTTTTTCTCATTCTTGTGTTGGAAAGTCAAATTTTCTTTTCAGCTCTGTTCTTTTCATCAAGAATGCTTGAAAGTCCTCTATTTCATTGAAACACCATATTTTCCCCTGAAGTATTATACTCAGTTTTGCTGGGTAGGTGATTCTTGGTTTGAGTCCTAGTTCCTTTGACTTCTGGACTATCCTATTCCATGCCCTTCGATCCCTTAATGTAGAAACTGTTAGATCTTGTGTTATCCTGATTGTATTTCCACAATGCTGGAACTGTTTCTTTCTAGCTGCTTGCAATACTTTCTCCTTGACCTGGGAATATTGGAATTTGACCATAATGTTCCTAGGAGTTTCTCTTTTTGGATCTCTTTCGGGCAGTGATTGATGGATTCCTTCAATACTTATTTTGCCCTCTGGCTGTAGAATATCAGGGTAGTTTTCTTTGATAATTTCATGAAAGATGATGTCTAGGCTCTTTTTTTGATCATGGATTTCAGGTAGTTCCATAATTTTTAAATTGTCTCTCCTACATCTTTTTTCCAGGTCAGTTGTTTTTCCCATGAGATATTTCACATTCTCTTCCATTTTTTCATTCTTTTGGTTTTGTTTTGTGATTTCTTGGTTTCTCGTAAATTCATTAGCCTCCATCTGTTCCATTCTAATTTTGAGAGCACTCTTTTCTTCAGTGAGCTTTTGAACCTCTTTTTCCATTTGGCTAATTCTGCTTTTGAAAGCATCCTTCTCCTCATTGGCTTTTTGAACCTCTTTTGCCAATTGAGTTAGCCTATTTTTCAAGGTATTATTTTCTTCAGCATTTTTTGGGTCTCCTTTACCAAGATATTGACCCGTTTTCATGCTTTTCTTGAATCTCATTTCTCCTCTCAGTTTTTCCTCCACCTGTCTTACTTGATTTTCAAAATCCTTTTTGAGCTCTTCCGTGGCCTGAGCCCATTGGATATCTATTTCAGATGTTTGAGATATAGAGGCTTTGACTTCTATGTCTTTTCCTGGTGGTAAGCATTGTTCTTCCTCATCAGAAAGGAAAAGAGGAAACATCTGTTCACCAAGAAAGTAGCCTTCTATGGTCTTATTCTTTTTTCCCTTTTCTGGGCATTTCCCTAACCAGTTACTTGACTTCTGAGATTCCTCTCCACCCCTACCTCACCAGTGCTTGGGGTCTGGGATTCAAATGCTGCTCCCCAGCCTCAGGGCTTTCAGCAGGGGGAGGGCCTTCTATTCAGTCAGAGATTAAGTACTGCCTCTCAGGTGGGGGCTGGGCTGCCTCCCAGATTCAGTTCCCTCAGGGGGTTTATGTGGAGACCTTCCATAATGACCCTTAGCTCCTGCTGCCTCCCCCACTGCGTCCTTTCGAGGGGGCCCGAGCCACAGAGACACCCCACTGACCTCTCGACCTGTCTAGAAGGCTGTCTCACTGACCTCTAGCGCCTGTGGGTGAAGGGACCCTCGTGGCCGACGGAGATTCTCTCCCTGAAGCTTGCTCGGATCTGCTCCTCTGGGGCTGTGTGGCTAGGGTAAGGGCTCTGCTCCATGTCGTGCCCGATGAACCTTTGGGGTCCGTTTTTCAGGGCTCTCTGGGACAGAAATTTCCTCCACTCTGCTGCTGCGCAGCCTCTACTGCTCCAGAACCCGTTGGGATTTCTTTTCATAGGTAATTTATAGGCTGTGGTTTCGGAGCTCGCATATGTGAGTCTTTCTACTCCTCCATCTTGGCTCCTCCCCACCACCTTTTTTATTTAAAAAAAATATATTCAATTGCTTCTTTTCCCCATTAGAAAGAAGACATCTTGAATGTTTTTATTTCAAGAGCCATGTTGTAGAACAGTTACATCATATTTCTGCATAGAACATTTTTCCTCATAAGACTTTGTCAGATGTCAGTGTGTGTAGACACTGTTAAATAGTGTGTATACTTTTTATTGCATATCTTTGGCCATATGATTTGCTGCGACAATACAGCTAGTTATTCTTGATTGCCATATATACTTTGTAGCTTCATGGAGTTACCACAATAAAAGCTAACATAAGCCACCTTTGACATTGACATTTACCATCCTTTGAAGATGCTAGTATCCTCTCAATTACCTTTTATTCATTTTGTACATGTTTTGCATAGGTTTATATATACACCATTCATGCAGCTTCATCAATGTTGGAAAGATGAACAATTTTTAAACCCGCCTAAATCATTAGCAATTCTATATATTACTAACAAAATCCTGCAAGAAGAGAGAGTAAAAGAGACCCGATTTAAAATAATTGAAAATAGTATAATACACCTGGAAGTATACCTGTAATGAAAAGCCCAATAACTACTTGAACATAATTACAAAATTTTTTATGCAAATAAAGTCAGATTTAAATAATTAGAGAAATATTAATTGTTTATGAGTAGGCTGAGCCAATAAAAATGACAATTCTACCTCATCTATTTATTCAGTGCCATACAAATTAAAGTAACAAAAACGTTTAATTGAGCTAGAAAAAAATAATAAAATTCATTAGAAAGGACAAAAGATGGACCATACCAAGGGAATTAATGGGAATAAAAGATTTAGTAATACCCAAACTTAAACTGTATTACAAGGTGATAATTATCAAAAACATCTAATACTAGCCAGGAAAAGAATGTATATCATTGGAACAAAGAAAACGTACAAAACAAATCCAATCTCAGACCCTTGCTGCCTTACTGTGGGCAAGTCACTTCACCCTGTTTGGTTTACTTTCCTTCTCTATAAAGTGAGGTGGAGAAAGAAATCCCAAAGCATATTAGTACCTTGCCAAGATCCTAAATGGGTCATGAAGACTCAAGCACAACTGGAAAATGACTGAACATAGCACACAGTAGTATAAGATCACAGTAACTTTGTGATTGATGAAAATAAATTTTAGGGATAAGAATTCACTCTTTGGTAATTTTGTTTTGAAAAAGACTGGAAAGCAGTTTGAAAAAAAACTTGATGTAGGTTAATACCTTATATCTCTTGTCAATATATGGATACATGTCCTAGATATAAAGGGAGTTATAATAAGAAATTAGAGGAACAGGTATCAGATTAATGGATAATAGAAGAAACTATGAATAAATGTGAGATAGCAAGCACTGTAAGATGTAAAATGTATACTATCGATATATTAAAATATTTTTGTATGAATCAAACCAATGTAGCTAATATTAAAAGGAAAGAAGAAAATGGGAATAGTATAGACAATTTCTTGGATAAAGGTCTCACGTTTCAAATATATAAAGAACTTTGTGAAAATTATAGGAAGATGAGTCATTCCCTAATAGATAAATGCGCAAAAAATACAGACAAGAAGTTTTTTGATGAAGAAATCAAAACTGTATACAGTCATTTAAAAATGCTGTAAATCATTATTGACCAGAGAATGGCAATTTTAAAACAACTTTGAGATATCATCTCACACCTATAAGATTGATTAAAATTAAAGAACTAGAAAATGACAAACATTGCAAGGAAAATGGAAATATTAGAACACTGCTACACTGTTGTTGAAATCATGAACCCATCTAACCATATTGCAACATATTCTGTAATTATGCTCCAAACGTTATAAAACTGTTTATATCCTTTGACTCAGTATTATCATAATTTGGTCTACTTCTCAAAGTGATAAAGGAAAAATTAAAAGAACCTGTATCTTCTAAAATATTTATAGTAACTCTCTTTGTGGTGTCAGAGACCTGGAAATGGGGGTATATCCATTAATTAGGGAATGGTTAAACATGCTGTAATATGTGATTGTAATGGAATACTACTGTGTTGTTAGAAATTATGAGCAAGTTGACTGTAGAAATAACATGAAAGGACTTGCATCAAATAAAGAAGAGTAAGATGAGCAGAACCAAGAGCAGGTTGTATACGGTAACAGCAATATTGTTCAACCAATAATTGTAAAAATTGTGCTCTTCTGAATGTTAAGGATAGTGAAATCAAATGCAATAGGACGTACGAATGAAGATGCTACCCATCTCCAGAGAAAGAACTGATAAACAAAAGCATATATATTATGGTTTCATGGACACACACAAATACGCAGGCATAATCTTATGTATGTATATTTATATGTGATATGCATATGTATGAGCGTGTGTGTGTGTGTGTGTGTGTGTGTGTGTGTTTGTAATGATGGCCAAATAAGGTGTGGTGAGAGAGAGAGACTTTAGAACTTCAAATGCAGTAAAATAAAAAAAAAATACATAAATAAATATGAACTTTTTATGCAAAAGAACTCCATTTGTCACAATGATCAGTCATTATTCTATAGGACAGGTGATAATCTTACCACCTTCCTGACATGGAGATAATAAACGAATATGTAAAATGAGCTATATTTTGGACATGACCAACATGAGTATTTCTTTCAATATAGGCAAGCAAAAAAAAAGTGTATGTCTTTTTTTAAATATAAATTTATTTATTTAACTTTTTACATTCATTTTCACAAAATTTTGGGTTCAAAATTTTCTCCCCATTTATCACCTCCCCTCACCCCAATACACCGAGCATTCTAATTTTCCCTATCACCAATCTGCCCTCTCTTCTATCATCCCTCCCTTCTCTTGTCCCCAACTTCTCTTTTGTCCTGTAGGGCCAGATGACTTTCTATTCCCAATTAACTGTATTTCTTATTTCCTAGTAGCAACAGCAATACTCAACAGTTGTCCCTAAAACTTTGAGTTCCAAATTCTCCCCATCCCTCCCTCCTCACCCTTTCCCTTTGGGAAGGTAGGCAGTTCAATATAGGCCCTATCTGTGTAGTTTTGCGAATGACTTCAATAACAGTCGTGTTGTGTAAGACTATTTCCCTCCATCCTATTCTGCCCCCCATTGTTTCTCTTCTGTCTTTTGATCCTGTCCCTCCACGTGTGTTGACTTCAAATTGCTCCCTTTTCCCATTGCCCTCCCTTCCATCATCCCTCCCTCCCTGCTTATCTCCTTCTTACCCATCTTCCTGTATTGTGAAAAAGGTTTTCATACCAAAATGAGTGAGCATTTTACTCCCTCCTTTAGTCGAATGTGATGAGGGTAAACTTCATGTTTTTTATTCAAAGCTCTCCTCTTTTTCCCTTTACTAAAAAGTCTCCTGCTTGCCTCCTGAATGAAAGATAATTTACCCCATTCCATTTCACCCTCTCTCCTCCCACTACATTTCTCTGTCACCATTTACCTTAATTTCTTTTAAGACATGGTCCCATCCTATTCATTTCACTCTGTGCTCTCTGTCTCTCTGTGTGCATGCATGTGTGTATGTCTGTGCGTGCACGCATGTACATGTGTGTGCATGTGTGCGTGTGCATGTGTGAGTGTGTACATCTGTGTGCAGTCCCACCAACTACCCAGACACTGAAAAGTTTTAAGAGTTACAAATATTGTCTTTCCATGTAGGAATGTAAACAGTTCACCTTTGGTAAGTCCCTTATATGACTTTTCTTTGCTGTTTACCTTTTCATGCTTCTTCTCATTCTTGTGTTTGAAAGTCAAATTTTCTTTTCAGCTCTGGTCTTTTCATCAAGAAGTCCTAAGAGTCCTCTGTTTCATTGAAAGACCATATTTTCCCCTGAAGTATTATACTCAGTTTTGTTGGGTAGGTGATTCTTGGTTTGAGTCCTAGTTCCCTTGACTTCTGGAATATCCTATTCCATGCTCTTTGATTCCTTAATGTAGAAGCTGCTACATCTTGTGTTATCCTGATTGTATTTCCACAATACCGGAACTGTTTCTTTCTAGCTGCTTGCAATACTTTCTCCTTGACCTGGGAATTCTGGAATTTGGCTACAATGTTCCTAGGAGTTTCTCTTTTTGGATCTCTTTCAGGCAGTGATTGATGGATTCCTTCAATACTTATTTAGCCCTCTGGTTCTAGAATCTCAGGACAGTTTTCCTCGATAATTTCATGAAAGATGATGTCTAGGCTCTTTTTTTCATCATGGCTTTCAGGTAGTCCCATAATTTTTAAATTGTCGCTCCTGGATCTATTTTCCAGGGCAGTTGTTTTTCCAATGAGATATTTCCCATTTTCTTCCATTTTTTCATTCTTTTGGTTTTCTTTTATGATTTCTTGGTTTCTCAGAAAGTCATTAGACTCCATCTATTCCATTCTAATCTTGAGAGAACTATTTTCTTCAATGAGTTCCCGAACCTCCCCTTCCATCTGGCTAATTTTGCTTTTGAAAGCATTCTTCTCCCCATTGGCTTTACGAACCTCCGTTGCCAACTGAGCCAGCCTATTTTTCAAGGTGTCATTCTCTTTGGCATTTTTTTGGGTCTTCTCCGCCAAGAAATTGAACCATTTCTCATGCTTTTCTTGCATCTCTCTCACCTCTCTTCCCAGTTTTTCCTCCACCTGTCTAACTTGATTTTCAAAATCCTTTTTGAGCTCCTCCATGTCCCAAGCCCACCGGACATCCACCTCGGATGTCTGGTATAGAGAGGCCCCAGCCTCCACGTTTTTCCCTGATGGCAAGCACTGCACTTCTTCATCAGAAATGAAAGGAGGAAGGAACATCTCTTCCTCAAAAAAGTAGCTCTCTATGGTCTTATTTTGCTTCCTTTTTCTGGGCATTTTCCCAGCCAGTTACTTGACTTCTGAGGTTCCTCTCCACCCCCACCTAGATCCGCCCAGCTAGTCCTTGGGGTCTGAGATTCAAATGCTGCTCCCCAGCCTCAGGGCTTTCCGTGGCAAGAGCGGCTGCTATTCAATGTGAGCTTAAGTTCTGGTGCTGGGGTTGGGGCAGGGCCACCTCCCAGGCTCAGTTCCCTCAGTGGCTTTATGCAGAGACCTTCAGTAATGGAGCAGCTGGGGGCAAGGCCACCTCCCAGGCTCAGTTCCCTCAGGGGGTTTATGCAGAGACTTTCGTTAATGGCTCTGAGCTCCTGCCTGCTGTCCGGGAGTGCCGGGCCACCGCTGCCTCTGCCTCTGCCTCCCAAGGGGGTCTGAGTCCCGGAGACACCCTGCTCCCCTCTTGGCCGGCCCAGAATTCTCTCTCACTGACCTGGAGCGCCTGTGGGTGGAGGGACCTACCCAGCCGCCGGAGATTCTGTCCCTGAAGCTTGCTTGGATCTGCTCCTCTGGGGCCCCATGGCCAGGGCAGCTCAGGGGTGGTCTCCATTGTCCGGAGCACGACAGACCCCTGTGGATGGCTTTCCAGGGCTCTCTGAAACGGAAATTTCTTCCACTGCATTGGTGTGCGGCTTGCAGTACTCCAGAATTTATGGTGAGTTCTTTTTACAGGAAATTTATGGACTGTGGATTCGGAGCTAGCATACGTGAGTCTTTCTACTCCACCATCTTGTCTTCTCCCCCAAAATGTGCATTTCTTATAATGACTTCTTTTCTCTCTTTCTAATTCTTCCCGTAAAAGTTCCGCCAGTCATTTAGTAGGTGAGAGTTAATTACTTTTTAGAAAAATATTCCTTACTTAGGTACCTAGAATAAAATGATACTTTGATTATCAAAGGCAATGCTAATTGCAATATATGCCTGGCAAATAGAATCGCTCAACTTTCCAAAGACCTGAGTATAGAGAAGATTGTCATAATAGATTGCCATACTGCCTCTGCCACTTACTTCCTTTGTGATCTTGAGGAATTACATTCTATCTCTGGTCTTCAGTTTATTTTCATCTTCAAAATGACAAGATTGGGATAGATTAGCTACAGCTTTCTTTCAACATCAAATCTATGATTCTGTGAAAAATCAAAAATTTTCCTCAGTTTCATGCATTTTTCTTCTTCTTCTCTGTTGGTGGTATGGTAGAGGAAATTGGAGCATAAAGTCATAATAATCAAAACTTTTCTTAGACTTCTTAACCCTTAACTTGACTGAGATACTAATTCAGTGACCACATATGGAGATTACACATATAAATGGGGGAACTGGATCACATCTCTACTATTGGTGTTGCTTAAGATGAAACTATAGAAGGTTGCTGCTACACCAAAATATTCCACAAAGTTTTCCTTGGAAAGACAAATAAAAAATTTAATAGGAACAGCCTTATCACGTGTCCACGGATAATAAGAAAAATATATCATCTGACATTTGGAGCTCTTGTACTGTAGAGTTTAAAAGGTATTGAAAAGAAAATTAGACAAATATAACTTATTTATTAACGTGCATTGAAGTGCATAAAGAATAGGAAAACCTTAAGAAGAATTTGGAAACAATCCCCAAATAAATGTAACATATTTTCTGCTACTCAAGAAGCAAATACACAGGAGGAACTGAGTGAGGAAGGTGACAAACTTTTGGGAAATATTGATAAAAAACAAAGAATCAATGAAATCAAAAACTCATGCATTGCACAGAAGTCTCAAAATTATGTAGTAAGAGTATCCCTCCCATTTTTTCAGGGAAACTCATTGCTTCCTTTATTTTATAAAATATTTATTTTTAGTTTTCAACATTCATTTCCACAAGATTGTGAGTTTCAAATTTTCTCTTCATCTCTCCCCTCTTCAAGGCACCTTGCACTCTTATTACCCTTCCCCCAATCTGCCCTCATTTCTATCACTCCCCTCCTTTGTCTTGTCCCCTTTCCCTCTATTTTCTTGGAGGGTAAGATAGATTTCTATATCCCAATGCCTGTATAGTTCTAATTTGCATATAAAGACAATTTTTCCATTCGTTTTTGTGGCTTTGAGTTCCAACTTCTCTCCCTTGCTTCCTCCCCATCTATCCCCACAGAGAAGGCATGCAATTCAATATAGATTATACATTTGTGGCTATCCAAAGCACTTCCATAACAGTCATGCTGTCAAAGACTAACTATATTTCCCTCCACTCTAAACTGCCGCATTTATTCTATTCTCTCTTTTAACTCTGTCCCTCCTCAAAATGTTCACTTCTAATTACCCCACCTTCCATTTGCCCTCCCTTCTATCATCTCCCAATGCCTACATATCTCCTTCCTCCTACTTTCCTGTAGTGTAAAATAAATTTTCCTACCAAATTGAGTGTGCATGTTATACCCTCCTTAAGTTAAATGCAATGAGTGTAAGTTTCACTCTTTCCCTCTCACCTCCCTCCTCCCCTCCACTGAAAAAGCCTTATCTTGCATCTTTTTGGTAAAAAATAATTTTCTCCATTCTATTTCTTCTTTTCTCCAATATAATCTTCTCTCAAACCTTAATTTTATTGTTTGTAGATATCATCCCTTCTTATTTAGCTAACCCTGTGCTAACAGTTCAGCTTTAGTAAGTCCCTCATGATTTGTCTTTCCTGTTTACCTTTCCAAGCTTCTCTTGATTCTTGTGTTTGAAAGTCTAATTTTCTTTTTCTTTTTTTTTTCAGTGTGCAACAAAAACCTTCATTAGCATTTGTCTCACCTGTTACTGAGCCTGGTATTCTCAAAACTTAATATTAAAACTTTAAAGAGCTAATAAGTTCAAACGATGCTAATTGGCAATTTATGCTTTCACAAAACTCAACAATTAACAGGCTCCCCCTAAGACGCAGGAACAGATGAAGAGTGGATTCTTTCTGGATGTTGTACTCAGACAGGGTGTGGCCATATTCCAGATGCTTGCCTGCAAAGATCAGCTTCTGCTGCTCAGGAGAGATGTCCTCTTTATCCTGGATTTTGGCCTTGACATGCTCAATGGTGTCACTGGGCTATACCCCAAGGGTGATGGCCTTGCCTGTCAGGGCCTTTTTTTAATTTTCATTTTTAATGCAGTTCATATCACATAGAACAATTCCAAACGGTGGTCAAGTGAAACTCCTTTTAAAGCATTTACAACATAAACCACAAACGAATTTTTTTTTAAGCATTAACCAACTGAAACACGAATAATAACTATGTATGCTAATTTCACAAACCCTTGACCTAATTGTTTCCACCCTATTACGAAGAATTAAAGGAACCTAACTTATTGTTGTTGGGCTAAAATCATAAGCCTAATAGCTTAATTTTAGACTTAAATTCGGGTGTCCCACTACCAACAATCTATAATTTCATAGATCTGGTATTAAACTTACAAACATTTTGACTATAGGAAATTGCAACTAGGAGTAAGGACATTATGGGGAAACAATATCTCCCCAACTTCATGTCAGTTCCAGGCAGGAGTAGATTGTCAACTTGCATTCAGTCAGGCTTAAAGTCTGTCAGGTGTCAGTAGGGAAATTGAGTCAGGAGAATCCTACCTCAGCTCAGGCTGAACAACCGCTCTCCCACCCTTCCCATGAGATCACCCTTTTCCGTTCATACCAGCATCTCACAGGCTTACTGGCATCATGAATTGGAGGCTCACACCACCTTTATTGCTATCCATACCTGCAGTTAGACTCAGAAGAACAGTCAGTTAGTAGTCCCATAGAATCTTAAAATAGCAAGTTCCACTAACCAGGTTTCAGATATGGCTATAATTTCACATTGGCTAAGGAGCATCTTTTGAGGCAAGTCTTAAGTGGCTTACATGCCTTTCTATACATGTTCTAGTTCCTGATTAAATAACAGTCATAAATTCAAATTTATCACTAAAACCCTAACTTTTCCATCAATGCCAAATTTTACCCGAGGTTACCTCCCTCTAGGAAACTTAGACTAAGATTCTTTTCCCCAAACTAAATATATCTCTGATTTAGTCTCAGTAATTAATTCAGTCAAATGTTTTCATGCTAATTGCTTTACATCACTTTGTAACATGTCCAATTTTTCTCCCCATCTCTCCCTTCCCCTCACCCCCTAGTACTTTGCATTCTGATTACACCTTCCCTCACTGTACCTTCCATTCTTTCACACTCCACACTTCCCTTATGCCCATCTGCTCTCTTTTCTTGTAGGGCAAGATAAATTTCTGTACTCCATTACCTTTGTTTCTTATATCCTGGTTATATGCAATAGTTCTTAACATTCATTTCTAATACTGAGAATTCCAACTTCTCTCCCCCTGTCTCCCTACCCATCCCCACTAAGAAGACAAGCAATTCCATTTTGCAAAAGACTTTCATAATAATTATGTTGCATAATAATAACTATATTGCTCTCTAATCTACTCTATCCCCTCTTATTTTTTTAATTCCCTCATTTGACTTTTTCCCTTCCCAAAAGTGTTTATTTCTCACTACTCCATTCTCCCATTTGCCTTCCCTTCTATCATTCCCCTCACCCCACTTGTCATCTCCTTCCCTAATTTCCTGTAGTGCAAGATAGATTTTCATACCAAATTTAGTGAGCGTGTTATTCCCTCCTTAAGTCATATGTGAAGAGAGTAAGCTTCACTTTTCCCCTCTCCCCCCTCCATTTTCTCTTCCATCAAACAAGATTTTTCTTATCTCTTTTATGAGTTATTTTCTGCCCCATTCCATCTCTCCCCTTCTTCTCCTAGTATTTTCCTCCCTCAGCCCTTAATTTTTATTTTATTTTATTTTCATTTTTTGTGGATACCATCTCTTCTGATTCAATTCAGCCTATACTCTGTGTGTGTGTGTGTCTTGACTCTGTCTCTGTATGTGCAATCCCTCTAGCTACCCAAATACTGAGAAAAGTCTCAAGAGTTATGAATATTATCATTCCACATAGGAATGTAAACAGTTCAGCTTTAGAAAATCTGTTATGATTTCTTTTTTCCTGTTTCCCTGTCCATGGTTCTCTTGATTCTTATGTTTGAAAGTCAAATTTTCTCTTCAGTTCCAGTATTTTCATCAAGAATGCTTGAAACTCCTCTAAATCATTGAACAACCATTTATTCCCTTTAAGTATTATACTCACTTTTGCTGGGTAAGTGGTTCTTGGTTTTAATCCCAGTTCCTTTGACTTCTGGAATATCCTGTTCCAAGTCCTTTTGATCCCTTAATGTTAAAGTTGACAGACCCTGTGTTACCCTGATTATATTTCCACAATACTGGATTTTTTTTCTTTCTAGCTGCTTGCAGAATTTTCTCCTTGAGCTGGGAACTCTGAAATTTGGCCACAGTATTCATAGAAGTTTCTCTCTTCGGCTCTTTCAGTAGGTGATCAATGGATTCTTTCAATATTTATTTTGCCCTCTGGTTCTATAATATCAGGACAGTTTTCCCTGATAATTTCATGGAAGATAATGTCTAAGCTCTTTTTTCTGATCATTACTTTCAGGTAGTCCCATAATTTTTAAATTGCCTCTCCTGTATCTATTTTCTAGGTCAGTTGTTTTTCCAATGAGATATTTCACATTATCTTCTACTTTTTCAAAATTTTAGTTTTGTTTTTTAACTGCGTGGTTTATCTCATAGTCATTGCTCAATTCTCTCTTTTAAAGAAAGAACTATTTTGTTTACTGAGCTTTTGAACCTTCTCCTCCATTTGACTAAGTCTGTTTTTTTTTGAAGCCTCCTTCTCCTCATTGGCTTTTTGGACCTCTTTTTCCAATTGAGTTAGACTCTTTTCAAAGGGGTTATTTTCCTCAGCACTTTTTTGGTTCTCCTTTAGTAAGCCGCTAACTCCCTTTTTAAGCTCTTCTATTGCCTGAGCCAAGTTTAAGTTCACTTGGAAGGCCCTGGAGGGAGGGGCCTTGACTTTCTGTGACAGTAAGCCTTGTTCTTTCTCATCTCTGGATTCTTTCAATATCTATTTTGCATTTTGCTTCTAGAATATGAAGGCAGCTTTGCTTGATAATTTCTTGGGAGATGATGTTTAGGGTCTATTTTTGATTGTGGCTTTTAGGTAGTCCAATAACTTTTAAATTGTCTCTCTTGGAGCAACTTTCCAAGTCAGTTATTCTTTCAAGAAGATATTTCACATTGTCTGCTATTTTTTTTTATTCCTTCGGCTTTGTTTTATAACTTCTCTATTTTTTTATAGTCATTAGCTTCCGTCTGCTCCATTCGAATCTTTAATGAATTATTTTCTTCTGTGAGCTTTTGGACCTCCTTTTTCATCTGGTCAATTCTGCTTTACAGGGCATTCTTCACTTCATTGGCTTTTTGGATCTCTTTCATCAGTTGGGTTAGTCTATTTTTTAAAGCATTATTTTCTTCAGCATTTTTGGGTCTCCTTTAGCAAGTAGTTGCCTTGCTCATTTCTCTTCCCAGTTTTTTTCTTTACTTCTCTTGCTTGATTTTCAAAATCCTTTTTGAGCTCTTCCATGGCCTGAGACCAATTCATATTATTCTTGGAGTGTTTCAATGGAGTAGCTTTCACTTGGTTGTTTTCTACTTTCATGCTTTGGTCTTTTTTGTCATCAAAGTAAAATTCTAGAGTCTGATTCTTTTTTTCCAGATCTTGCTCATTTCCCTAGTCACTTACTTAACGTTTGAGGTCTTTATCAAGGTAGTATTCTACCTCCAAGTGTGGGTGGAGGTGTATTGTAAATTCCTTGATACCATCACAATCTGTGGGACTGGAGTTCCAGAAATACCTGCTGCCACTGATGCTGCTGCTGTTTTGGTTGCTGCATGCTCTTCTGCCCCACTCTGCTGCCCTGAGCCTGGGGCTCAATTACATTAATGTGTCACACAGATCCCAAAGGTTTTCCCACTGACTTTCCAATTTGTCTTTGGTGTTTTCAGGTTATGACGTCTGGAAACTGCCACAGATGCCAGAGATTCATTCACCCCAGGCCTGCTCAGGTCTTATCTGTGCTGACATGGTCCATTGCTGACTGTGCTCTGCTCCCAGTGTGGCATAATAGACACTTCTCCTTGAACTTCCAGGTGATCTTGGACAGAAGATTTGCTTCACTACGTCATTTTGTGGGTTCTACAGCTCCAGAATTTGTTTAGGATGTTTATTACAGGTATTTGCTGGGTTTGGGGGAAGAGCTTTAACAAATCCATGCTTTGACATCTTGCACTGTGTTTCCCCTTCACCCAAAAATATTTCCTTGAGGAATGAATGCAAAGTGATGGGCAAGATGAATGCCAAATGGTACCTTTCAAAAGAAATAAACAACTCATTGCAATTTAATGAATAAGAAGTGACTTAATAATAATATAGTATTATTTTTAAATCAGCAGTTAGTGAAGTGAGACCACTAAGATATTAATGAAATGAATAAAATTCATAAAAGTCTAAGAGAAAGAACAGTAAAAACTATGAAAACACAAATAGTGTAGAATTAAAACAATCCCATTCTAACTTAAACAAGGCATTGATGATGAAACTGGAATGTTAATAAAAGAAACAGCATGAACATTGACAGAAATAATTTCACAGTGAAGTTTAACAAATAATGATCCATCTTCAAATGAATTAATGAAAAGAAATTAAAAACTTTCATATTTTCAAATATTTGACTTTCTGTTCAAGAGGAGAGACTATACACCAAGGAAAATAATGGTACAAAATATATACTTTTCTATAATATATTGTGAATAAAAAGGTAGAAAATTTTGTATAGGGTCACCAAATGAAATGGAGAGAAGCAGTGAAATCTCAAAGCCACTTTAAGGAAAAGTTATAAAGAAGTCAACAAAATCGATTTGAGAACATTAAAGGACAAAAATCTGAAGTAAACCAAAAAAAAAAAACCAGAAAAAAAGTTAAAAACATCTACAAATCCTTATTTTTTTAATTACCAAAAAAATTGCCCACTGAATAGTTGCAATAACATCATAGTCCATGATAGGCTAAGCAGAGAGAGAAACAAGGCTAAAATTGCAATGATCACTATGAAATGAAAGAGAGAAAGAATGAGAGTGAGGCACAGATATTGAAAGAGAGAGAGAGAGACAGAGACAGAGAGAGGCAGAAACAGAGACACACAGAGAGTCACAGAGACAGATAAATAAAATGAGACAGAGACAGAGACAGAGAGACATGGACAGACCAAGGAGAAAGGCAATAGACTGATAATGACAATTAGTACAAATGGATAATGAGTTTTGCTAAAGACCAAATGAGAGTAGAAAAAGCTAACTGTTTTTTGGAAAATTTAGGAAAGCTTATTTAATGACAACTTCTCCCAGATAAAAAGTTGATTCGTTTTATTTTTTTGTTTTCTTTTCATTTTTTACTCACTATTTTGTTTTCAGTGTGCAAAAATAACTTCTAGTTCTGCTCACACAACCCCGAGAGGAGCAGATCTGAGCAAGCTTCAGGGACACAACTTCTGGCGGCCACGAAGGTCCCTCCATAAACAGGTGCTACAGGTCAGTGAGAGAGACTTCTATGCTGGCCGAGAGGGGATCAGGGTGGCTCCATAACTCAGGCCCCCTCGGGAGGCAGCAGCAGAGGCAGCGGTGGCCAGGAGCTCCCAGAGCAGGCAGGACTTCAGATACATTAATGAAGGCCTCCTCATAAACCCCGTGAGGAAACATCCTATAAGGCAGCCCTGCACTCACCTGAGAACCTGAATTTAATCTTACCCTGAATAGCAGCCACGCCCATCACTGAAAGCCCTGAGGCTGGGGAGCAGCATTTAAATCTCAGACCCCAAGCACTAGCTGGACAGATCTAGGGTATAGACAGGGGTGGAGAGAAATCTCAGAAGTCAAGTAATTGGCTGGGAAAATGCCCAGAAAAGGGGAAAAAAAATCAAGACCACAGAAGGTTACTTTCTTGGTGAACAGATGTTTCCTCCTTTCCTTTCTGATGAGGAAGAACAATGCTTACCATCAGGGAAAGACAGAGATGTCAAGGCCTCTGTATCCCAAACATCCGAAATAGATACCCAATGGGCTCAGGCCATGGAAGAACTCAAAAAGGATTTTCAAAATCAAGTTAGACAGGTGGAGGAAAAACTGGGAAGAAAAATGAGGGAGATGCAAGAAAAGCATGAAAAACGGGTCAATACCTTGGTAAAGGAGACCCAAAAAAATGCTGAAGAAAATAACACCTTGAAAAATAGGCTCACTCAATTGGCAAAAGAGGTTCAAAAACTCACTGAGGAGAAGAATGCTTTCAAAAGCAGAATTACCCAAATGAAAAAAGAGGTTCAAAAGCTCACTGAACAAAATAGTTCTCTCAAGATTAGAATGGAACAAATGGAGGCTAATGACTTTGTGAGAAACCAAGAAATCACAAAACAAAACCAAAAGAATGAAAAAATGGAAGATAATGTGAACTATCTCATTGGAAAAACAACTGCCCTGGAAAATAGATCCAGGAGAGACAATTTAAAAATTATGGGACTACCTGAAAGTCATGATCAAAAAAAGAGCCTAGACACCACCTTTCATGAAATTATCAAGGAAAATTGCCCTGATGTTCTACAGCCAGGGGGAGAAATAAGTATTGAAGGAATCCATCAATCACTGTCTGAAAGAGATCCAAAAAAAGAAACTCCTAAGAACATTGTGGCCAAATTCCAGAATTCCCAGGTCAAGGAGAAAATATTGCAAGCAGCTAGAAAGAAACAATCCTTTTGGAAATACAATCAGGATAATACAAGATCTAGCAGCTTCTACATTAAGGGATTGAAGGGTTTGGAATAGGATATTCTAGAAGTCAAAGGAACTAGGACTCAAACCAAGAATCACCTACTCAGCAAAACTGAGTATAATATTTCAGGGGAAAATATGGTCTTTCAAGGAAATCGAGGACTTTTCAGCATTCTTGATGAAAAGACCAGAGCTGAAAAGAAAATTTGACTTTCAAACACAAGCATGAGAAGAAGCATGAGAAAGTTAACAGCAAAGAGAAGTCATAAGGGACTTACCAAAGGTGAACTGTTTACATTCCTACATGGAAAGACAATATTTCTAACTCTTAAAACATTTCAGTGTCTGGGTACTTGGTGGGACTACACACACACATACACACACGTGTACACACAGGCATGCACACACATGCACGCACATACAGAGACAGAGAGCACAGAGTGAATTGAAGAGGATGGGATCATATCTTAAAAGAAATTAAGGTAAACGGTGAGAGAGAAATGTAGTGGGAGGAGAGAGAGTGAAATGGAGTGGGGTAAATTTTCTCTCATTCAAGAGGCAAGCAGGAAACTTTTTAGTGGAGGGAAAAAGAGGAGAGCTGAGAAAAAAAAACATGAAGTTTACTCTCATCACATTCGATTAAAGGAAGGAATGCAATGCACACTCATTTTGGTATGAAAACCTATCTTACAATACAGAAAAGTGGGGGAGAAGGAGATAAGAAAGGGGGGGAATGGAAGGGAGGGCAATGGGAGGAGGGAGCAATTTGAAGTCAACACTTGGGGAGGGACAGGATCAAGAGAGAGAATAGTAACGATGGGTGGCAGGATAGGAAGGAGGGAAATATAGTCAGTCTTATACAACACGACTATTATCGAAGTCATTTGCAAAACTACACAGATATGGCCTGTATTGAATTGCCTGCCTTCCCAAATGGGAAAGGGAGGCATGGGGAGAATTTGGAACTCAAAGTTTTAGGAACAACTGTCGAGTATTTTTCTTGCTATTAGGAAATAAGCAATACAGTTAATGGGTAATAGAAAGTCATCTGGCCATACAAGACAAAAAAGAAGATGGGGACAAGAGAAGGGAGGGATGATAGAATAGAGGGCAGATTGGTGATAGGGGAAATTAGAATGCTCAGTGTATTGTGGTGGGGGGAGGGAATAAATGGGGAGAAAATTTGGAACCCAATATTTTGTGAAAATGAATGTAAAAAAGTTAAATAAATAAATTTGTATTAGGAAAAAACTCACTTCTATATGACTTAGATTTTTTCCCCTCCCTCCTGCCTCCTTCTCAGTTGGCATACAATTTTACATATGTTCTACACATACATTCCTACTGACTGAATTTTCACCTTAGTCATGATGCATAGAAGAATTAAAATGAATAGGAGGAGTCATAAAACAAACCAAAAGAAGGGAAATTGTCTGGTACATTTCACGATGTAATTCCATAGTTCTTTCTCTGGATGTGGAAAGCATTTTGCCTTAAGAGATCATTGGGACTATTATAACTCCTTGCATTGCAATGAAGTTCTAAGTCTACAGAAAAAAAATCCTCAAACACTTTGGTTGCTGCTGTGTATATAGTTCTGGTTCTACTCCTTTTGCTCAGCATGAGTTCATACTAGTCTTTTCAGGCATCTCTGAAGTCTTCCTGTTCATCATTTCTTATAGCACAACAACAGTCTATTACATTCATATGCCACAACTTATTTATCCATTTCCTTTCTGCACAGTTCCAATTTGCTCTCCAGAATGGCTGGATCAGTTCACAACTCCACCAACAATGAATTAATGTTCCAACTCTCCCACATCTTCTCCAACATGTATCAATTTCCTGTTTTGTCATATTAGCTAATCTGAAAGGTATGTTGTGGTATCTCAGAGTTGTTTGGATTTTGATCTCTCTAATGAATAGCGATTTTTGATTTCTTCCTCTGAAAACTGCTTGTTTATATCTTTTGACCATTTTCAATTAGGGAATGACTTGTATTGTTGTGCCTTTGACTCAGTTCTCTGTATATTTTAGAAAAAGACCTTTATCACAGATAGTAAGTGCAAAAATTCTTTCCCTTTTTCTGGTTCCCTCCTGATCTTGGTTGCATTGGGTTTGTTTGTACAAAAACTTTTCAATTTGATGTAATCAAAATTATCCATTTTGCATTTCACAATGCTTTCTATCTCTTGTTTGGTCAAATATTATTTCCTTCTCCATAAATCTGATAAATACACTATTCTTTCCTCCACTGATTTGTTTATAATATCAATCTTTATTTCTAGATCATGTATCTATTTGGACTTTATTCTTGTGTACGGTGTCAGGCATTGGTCTATGCCTTGTTTCCACCATACTGTTATCCAGTTTTCCCAGCAATTTTTGTCGAAAAGTTTATCTCAGAACCTGGGGTCCTTGGGTTTATCAGACAGTAGATTACTTTTTCATTGCCTAATGGGTCTTGAGTTCCTTATGTATTCTACTTGTCTATGCTTCTGTTTCTTTGCCAGTACCAAGTTTTTTATACTTTCTGCTTTATAATAAAGTTTAAGATCTAATAGTGCTAGGTCACCTGCCCTAGCATTTCTTTTCAATAGTCCCCTTGATATTTTGGATCTTTTGTTCTTCCAGATGAATAATGAATGAATCAATGAATTTTGATACTATTTTTTCTAGCTTTATAAGATAATTATATGATAGTTTGATTGTTATGACACTGAATAAGTAAATTAATTTAGGTAGAATTGTCATTTTTATTATATTGTCTCTGCCCACCCACGAACAATGGAGTTTTCCCACTTACTTAGAATTGACTTTATTTGTGTGAAAAATGTTAGGTAATTGTGTTTATATCATCTCTAGGTTTGTTTTGGCGGGTAGACTCCCAAATATTTTATAGTGTCTACTGTAGCTTTAAATGAATTTCTCTTTCTATCTCTTGCTGTTGGGCTTCATTTCTAATACATAGAAATGCAGATGATTTGTGTGTTTTTTATTTCATAACCTGCAAATTTGCCAAAGTTGTTTATTATCCAAGGCAGTTTTTCACTTGATTCTCTGGGATTCTCTAAGTATACCATCATATCATCTGCAAAGAGTGATAACTTAGGTTCTTCTTTGTCTATTATAATTCCTCCAATTTGCTTTTTTTCTTGTATTGCTAAAGCTAACATTTCTATTATCATCTTGAATAATAGTAGGGATAATGGACATCCTTGTTTCACCCCTGCTCTTATTGGAAATACATCTAGCTTATATCCATTGTATACAAGGCTTGCTGAAGGTTTTAGGTAGGTACTGCTCATTATTTTATGGCAATTTCCATTTATTCTTGTGTTCTCCAGTGTTTTAAATAGGAATGGGTGTTATTTTTTGTCAGAAGCTTTTTCTCCATCTATTGAGATAATCATGTTATTTCTCTTAGTTTTGCTGTTGATATGATCAATAATGCTAGTAGTTTTCGTAATTTTGAAGCATCTTGACATTCCTGGTATAAGTATTACCTGATCATAATGTTGCTGCATTCTTTTTGCAAAAAAAAATCTTATTTAAAATTTTTGCATCTATATTCATTAGTTCAAGTAGCCTATAATTTTCTTTCTCTGTTTCGGCTTTTCCTGGTTTAGATATCAAAACTGCAGTTGTATCATAAAAAGAATTTGAGAATTTTCATTCTTTCCTAATTTTCCTAATTAGTCTATATAGTATTATAATTAACTGTTCTTTAAATGTTTGATAGAATCCACTTGTAAATCCATTTGGCCCTGCATAAGTTTTCCTAGGAAATTTGTTGATTAAGTATCCAATTCCTCTTCTATTGGTCTGGGCAGTTTGTAGTTTTTAAAATCATTATCCATCTCATTTAGACAGCCTAATCTGTGGACATACAGTTCGGCAAAGCAATTATTTATTATTGTTGTAATTTCCTCCTCACTGGAGGTGAGTTCACCGTTTTCATTTTTTATATTGGTATTTTGGATTTCTTCATTCTTTTTAAAATCAAATTGACCAACTGTTTATGAATTTTATTGAGTTTTTCATAAAACCAACTTTTAGTTTTATTTATTAGTTCCATAGTTTTCTTAATTTCGATTTTATCCATCTCACCTTTGATTTTCAGTATTTCCAATTTGGTATTTATTTGGGGATTTTCAATTTGTTCTTTTTTTGAGCTTCTTCAATGCATGTCCAATTTATTGATCTCCTCTTTCTCTATTTTGTTCCTGTAGATACTCAAAGACATAAAACTGCCCCTAAGAACTGCTTTCACAGTGTCTCATAAAATTTGGTATGTTATCTCTTTATTGTCATTGTCTTGAATGAATTTTTGGCTGTTTATATATTTTTTGTTTAATCCACTTATTCCTTAGAATTAGATTGTTTTGGTTTCAATTAGTTTTTGATTTATGTTTCCATGTCCTTTGATTATACTTAAGTTTTATTGTATTATGATCTGAGAAGGATATATTGACTATCTGCCTTTCTGCACTGGCTTGTGAGGTTTTTATTGCCTAGTACACGGTCAAATTTTGTATATGTGTTATGTACCGCTGAGAAAATAGGTGTATGCCTTTCTATCCCCATTCAATTTTCTCCCTACCTTATCTAGAGTTATCTCCACCTCCTTAACCTCTTTTTTGTTTATTTTGAGGGTAGATTTTATCAAGTTCAGAGAGCAGGAGGTTGAAGTCCCCCACTAGTATAGTTTTGCTATCTATTTATTCCTGTCACTCTCTTAACTTCTCCTCTAAGAATCTGGATGATGTACTGCTTGGACCATATATGTTGAGTAATGAAATTGCTTCATTGTCTATGGTGCCTTTTAGCAGGATATAGTTTCCTTCCTTATCTCTTTTGATTAGATCTATTTCTGCTTTTGCTTTGACTGAGATTAAGATTCCTACCTCTGCTTTTTTTTACAGCAGCTGAAACACAATAAATTTTCCTCCAACCTTTTACCTTTACCCTATATGTGTATCCCCCTTTCAAATGTGTTTCTTGTAAACAACATATTGTTGGATTATGGTGTTTTCTTTTTTCTTTTTTTATCAATTTTGCTCTCGGTCTTCGTTTTATGGGAGAGTTCATCCCATAAACATTCACATTCACATTCACAGTTATGATTACTATTTCTGTCTTTATCTCCATCCGTTTGCCCCTTGTTTATGCTTTTACTTTTCCCTTCTCATTTTCTCCTACCCAATAGAGTTTTAGTTTTTGACTGCTGCCTCCCTCAGTCTTCCCTCCCTTCTTCCAGTCCCTCTCCCTTTTATACCCTTTTCTCTTACTATTTCTTCACTTCCTTTTAGCCTCCCTTCCCTTTTCTTTACCCCCCTTTCCCTACTACTGCCCATAGAGCTAATCGTATTTCTATACTTAACTGAGTTTGTTGTAGCCTCCTTGAATCCAATCAGATGAGAGTACCTCTCAAACAATACTCATCTCCCTCCCCTCTTTCCCTCTATTGTAATATATTTTTTGCCTCTTCCTGTGATGGAATTTTTTTTCTGACTCTTCCTTTTCATATCTCCCATTTCAATCCCTTCACACCCTTAAATCACATTTGTTATCACTACATCATTTAATTTATACCAATTCACTCTATCTATGTATATCCCTTTTACTTTTCATAATAAATATGCAATTCTCAAGATTAATAATTATCATCTTCCCAAATAAAATTGTGCACATTTTACCCACATTGTGTAACAAGTTTTTTTTCCCCCCTTTTTATGTCACTCTTGAAACCTGCATTTGAAGATCAAATTTTCTGTTGAATTCTGTCCTTTTCATCAAGAAGTTCTGGAAGATTTTTCATTGAGTGCCCATCTCCCTGCCTGAAATATTATACTCAGCTTTGCTGGGTAATTAATTCTTGGTGGTAGTCCAAGCTCCGTTGTCTTAAGGAATATTGTATTCCAATTCCTTTGAATTTTTAACATATGAGCTGTCCTGTCCTGTGTGATCCTGACTGTAGCTCCTTAAAGTTTGAATTGTTTCTTTCTCACTGCCTGCAGTATTTTTCCTTCACTTGATAGTTTTGGAATTTGACAATGATATCCCTTGGTGTTTTTAGTTTGGGGTTCCTTTCTGGAGGTGAATGGTGGATTCTTTCGATGAATATTTTGTCCTCTGGATCTAGGAATTCTGGGCAAGTTTTCTTGATGATTTCTTGGATGAGATTGTGCAGGATCTTTTTTTTCATCATGGCTTTCTGTTAGCCCAATAATCCTTAGATTTTCTCTCCTGGTTTTTCCAATTAGATAATTTACATTTTCTTCTATCTTTTCATTCTTGAGATTCTGTTTGCCTGATTCTTGGTGTGCCATAGATTCATTAGATTCTACTTGCTGATTCTGTTTTTTTTTTTTTTATCAAATTGTTTTCTTCAGTTAACTTTTGCATCTCCTTTTCATCTGTCTAATTGTTCCTTAAAGGGAGTTATTTTCACCGGTTAGATTTTGTATTTCCTTTGCTGTTTGCCCAATTTGCCTTTTTAAGGAGGTGTTCTCTTCAGTGAATCCTTTTTTCATATTTTTAAAATCATTGGTTAATTTTTCCTCTTTTTCTCTAATTTGGGTTTTAAAATCCTTCCAGAGCTCTTCCAAGAAGTCTCTTTGTTCTTGTGACCAGTTCATATTCCCTTCTGACGTTTCAGATGAGAATACAGTCTCAGTGCTGACCTTTTTCATATTTGTGTTTTTGTCTTGTCCACATAGAGAAATCTATGGCTTTTTTTTTCTGTTTTGCTTTTTATTAATGATAATAACCCTTTTCCTGGCGTTTAAAGGAGATTTCTGTGTTTGTGGCAAATGGAGTTCTGTCTCACAGTTCTAGTGCCTAAAACTTGAGGGTTTTTGTGTTGTAGCATGGTTCTTTCAGCTAGAAATAAAATGCTGCAGTTTCTCTGGTGTTGAGCTGGCTGGTGCTTGAAAGCCGGTTATGTCTTTTGCGTTTCCCTGCAGTTACCCTGGAGGCAACTTCATAAGTGTGTGGAGGGGTAATCTGGATGCTGGAGGCTCCTCTGCTAGGCTAGAGCATCGGTAAACTCAGCTTTCTTCGCTAGTTAGTGTCCCAATTCCACTGGGGTGCTGAGGCATATCTGCATTCCTGGTGTTGGCAGTTGCTCACTTTACCCCACTAGGGTTCAGACTCTTCACTCGGTCTGTGGAGGTGGGACTGTCTGGGGCTGCTCCGATCTTGAACTGCTTGCCTTTGATCACAGCAAGAGGAACCCTCTTTAGTGATCTTGCTAACCTCCTGTGCTGAGAGTCTGTTTACCCCTTCTGCTGCTCCCACTGTTTCAGGGCGTTTTCTGGGGGAAATAGTCTCTGGGATTATCAAGGTCTACAAGGGGAGGAAGAGAGCAGTTACCCATCACTCCTCCATCTTAGATTCTGGAACCAGAATAAAAAGTTCATTTAAAAATCAATATTATGCTGGTATTGTTGCACAACTGCAAGAGATTGAACAACAAAGTTTCTAAAGAATTAAAATAAGTATTAAAAGACAAAGGAAAGGCACATGGCAGGGGTGAGCAGGTTGCAAGAGATAACAGATGAGGAATTGTAAAAACGTACCAGAGACAAGGATTTCAGGCAAACTGTAAGATTTATTTTAAAGGTGAATATGTTACCTCACAAGAGTAATAGCAATAGGCTTTCCATTTATTTTAATTCTATTTCTACTTCAAATTTTGCCTAGATGAGAATTATGAAGTAAGACTAAATGTTCATTGGCTATAGTATCTTTACTTTCGAAATATATTTGCAGATCACTCTACGTATCTCTGTCCCTTTCACTGCATCACTCCTTGTTTCTGTGTCTATGTTTCTCTGTGTCTCTCTCTGCTTCTCCTCCCCACCATTTCTCCCTTCCCTATGCTGTCAGATTTAGCTGGGCTCACTGGATCTGGATAGATCTGGACTGTTATTTACAGTTTTAATTCACTTAGACAATTTCCTAAGATTTTAAGTTTTATAGAAGACAGAGATTAGGTAAATCAGCATTAGTAGTAGTTAGTTCACCTAGGGTTTCATATATGTATAAAATAACAGTAGTTTTTAAAATATATATACAAGAATATGTACATATTTATGTTTTGATTCTTTTTTTATCTGTTTTTCATTTGTTTAATTCTGCATTTATTGAAAGGGTAAAATATAAAAGGCATTTCCTTTACTTTCCATTACTTAAAATAATACATATAAATACTCATACAAATTCTTTCTCTACTGGAATAGTTGAGTCACCTTTTAGTTCGTGGAGATTTTCCCCCTGCATTTCATCCCTAAGTGAATTTACTTTTAGACAGAGGATTGTGTTTATCATGGGACTGTGAGGTTTCCACAGAACGTTGAGTATTCTTATCAATGTAATTTTCACTGTTTGACAGTACATTGTATCAGCCCTTCAATACTCCTTAAGTGCTAGGTTGACATGATAACAACTTGTCTAAATTAAAGAAGGTAAAAAAGCAGGGACAAATCAAAGAGGAAAAACAGGGTTACATGAGGTAACTTCTCTGTGGCACAGCAAAAAATGAAACAAAACAAAACATCAGTATTGGTTTTATGATTAGACTATTGCAGGTGGTAGCTTATTTTACCCACATGAAATGAATAAATGATTCATTTTAAAATTACTACCTATGGTTAAAACAACTTGTTTTTAAAGGCAAAACAGAACCTACTCACCCTGGCCTGGCTGCTATATCAGTTCCTTTCTCGACCAAAGATCTGACACAAAACATCCACTCTTTGTGGTACATTATGCAATACTGAATGATAAAGAATCTTTGAATAAAGTAGGACAGCTATTCAGCGTAAATAAAATATTTGGAATTTGTTTGAGTACTACTGACTGTGTGTATGCTATGGAAGTTCAAGGAAGATGAGCAATAAAGAAGGAAGATAAAAAATCCCATAGCTATCTCAACAGGTTTACTGACATATGTAGAACCCCTTTTCTTATGTAAACTCTGGCCAATTCTCTCATTTTATGATTTGCATCCCCCCCTTCCCACATGTTCCATCTGCAACATGATTCCCACTGTTAAATATCAGCTAAGGCAGAAAGTAAGCCCTCTGTTTGCTTTTCACAATGTTCTGCTAAATACTTTTTTATTCACACTCCGCTTTCTATATTTATTTCCTAGGCAGAGTGATGATAATACAACAGTTTTCTTTCCTTCCCTCCACCTAGGGAGCTACTAAGGGGGAAGTAATTCATCAGAGTGAAAATGGCATGACAATTCCTGCCTTCCTTCCCCATTGCTGTTGACAGCACCACCATTTTACTAGTCCCAGAGACCCAGAGTCTAGGGATTATAATTAGCTCTCTCCTTTTCATACACAACCCCTAGGTCTCAATCTGTTTCACCAGTGAGTCATTTGCCAATTAGACATAACAGACCTTCACCTACATTGACCCTCATTCCTATCTGTTCCCATCGCTACTGTCTTCATGATATCTTAGTAAAAATATCTTCCTTTCCATGTTGGCCTTCTTGACTTTTGTCTTGTGCACATGCAATTTATCTTAAACAATCTGTCAAAATCATCTATGCCCTGCCACTTCAACCACACAGATTTTTTCAATGTTTATTTATTGTTAGTTTTCATCATTGATTTACATAAAATTTTGAATTCAAAATTTTCTCCCCATCTCTCCCCTCTCCCACCCCAAAACGCTGTGCATTATGATTATACTCTTCCCCTATCTGCCCTGCCCCCTACCACACCCCTCCCCTTATTTTCATTTTCTCTCTTTTCTTGCAGGTCAGAATAGATATTATTACCCCTTTAGCTGTGTTTCTTATTTCCCAGTTGCATGCAAAAACAATTCTCTACATTCTTTCCTTAATGTTTGAGTTCCAACTTCTTTCCCTTCCTCCCTCCCCACTTGTTTCCACTGAGAAGGCAAGTAATTCAATACAGTCTATATATGTGTAGCTTTGCAAAATGCTTTCATAATAGTCATGTTGTGTAAGACTAACTATATTTTCCTTGATCCTACCCTGCCTTTTTTGTCCTGGTCCCTCCCCAAAAGTGTTTACTTCTAATTACTCTCTCCTCCCATTTGTCCTATCTTCTATCATACTCCCCATCCTACTTATTCCCTTCTCCCCTACTTTCCTGTAGTGTAAGAAAGATGTTCATACCAAATGGAGTGTGCATGTTAGTGCTTCTTTAAGCCAAATGTGATAAAAGTAAACTTCACTTTTCCCCTCTCAACTCACCCCCCCTCTTTTATCCTCCATTAAAAAACTTTTTCTTGTCTCTTTTATATGAAATAATTTGTGCCATTCCATTTCTCCCTTTCTCCTCCCAATATATTCCTCTCTCATTCCTAAATTTCATTTTTTATATTATCCCTTCCCATTCAACTCACCCTGTGCTCTCTGTCTACACATCTGTGTGTGTATGTGTATAATCCCTCCAACTACCCAAATACTGAGAAAACTTTCAAGAATTACAAATATTATCTTCCTATGAAGGAATGCAAACAGTTCAACTTTATTAAGTACCTTCTGATATCTCTTTCCTGTTTACATTTTCATGCTTCTATTGATTCCTGTGTTTGAAAGTCAGACTTTCTATTCACCTCTGATCTTTTCATCAAGAATACTTGAAAGTCCTCTATATCATTGAATAACCATTTTTTTCCTTTGAAGTGTTATACTCAGTTTTGCTGGGTAGGTGATTCTTGGTTTTAATCCTAGCTCCTTTGACTTCTAAAATAACATATTTCAAGCCCTTCCTTCCCTTAATGTAGAAGCTGCTAGATCTTGCATTAGCCTGAATGGATCTCCACAATACTCTAATTGTCTCTTTCTAGCTGCTTGCAATATTTTCTCCCTGACCTGGGAACTCTGGAATTCTGCTACAACATTCCTAGGAGTTTATTTTTTTCTGGATCTTTCTCAGGAGGTGATTGATGAATTCTTTCCATATTTACTCTGCCCTCTGGTTTGAGAATATCAGAGCAGAGTTTCTAAATAATTTCATGAAAGATGATGTCTAGTTCCCTTTTGATCATGGCTGTCAAGTAATCCTATAACTTTTAAATTGCCTCTCCTGCATCTATTTTCCAGGTGAGTTGTTTTTTCCAATGAGATATTTCATATTGCCTTGTATTTTTCATCCTTTTGGTTTTGTTTTGTAATTTTTTTGTTTCTCTTGAAGTCATTCTAATTTTTAAAAGCTACTTTCTTACGTCAGTTTTTGCACCTCCTTTTCATTTGGCTAATTCTGCTGCTGAAAGCATTATTTTCCTAATTGACTTTTTGGACCTCTTTTGCCAATTGAGTTAGCCTATTTTTAAAGGTGTTATTTTCTTCAGCATTTTTTAGGTCTCCTTTAACAAGCTGTTGACTTGCTTTTCATGATTTTCTTTCATCACTCTCATTTCTCTTCCTAGTTTTTCCTCCACCTCTCTTACTTGATTTTCCAAATCCTTTTGTGGTCTTCCATGGCCCAAGACCATTGTATAATTATTTTGGAGATTTTTGGATGCAGAGGTCTTGAATTTAGTTTATTGTAGAGGAATCTTGATGTTTATTTTCCACCTGAAGTCCAGCTGATAGTGATGATAAATAAAGGTGAATATCTTGGAATGTGTCCTTTGCAATGCAAAACATGATAGCTTTGGACCTGGATTTATAAACAGTTAATATCAATGTATCAATGTCCATCAAAAGATACTGGAATTTTTAAACTCCATGACAGTTACATAAATATTGAAGTAGTGGGACAAAGATAGAATTGACAAGGAGGGAAACAACAGAGAACTTTGGGAGGCATTCAGTAGCATTAAGACCTGTTGTAAGATTTTGTATGAAGTAAAATGAAAGAAGAAAACATTTACATACTCAAATAAATTATAGACACATTTTTCCTTGAACTTTTCCCATTCATCTTTTAATCAGTTAAACTAAGGATTATAAATACAAGCATAGACTTTGTCATAATCTGCAAACACATATGAGTGAGGTTTTTTAAGTGTTGTCATGATATAAAAAACACACCATTAAGCTTGGCATTTAAAGATATTCATAATCTGTTTCCAACCTATATGTTCAGACTTACCATATATTGAACCAGTTCAGCATTCTACAATTCAGTTCTATCAACTTTCTTTCTAATTCCCATATTCAACATTGAATATCCTATCACTCTGACTTTTCATAGTGTCCCCCATTCTTAGATTGCTCCTAGTCCTCAATTTCCATTCTTAGAATATCTTCAACTTTCATATATTAGTTGTTTAGACTTGTTTTTGTTTCAAATTAGTATTAACATGACAGGTTTCTATGTCATATCACATAATAGAATACAAGTGCTTTAAATGAATGGACTATAATTTTTTGGTATTTATTTTGTTTGAGTAGCTATAGCACCTCACATGATTCTTTATACAAAATTCATAAATACCCGAGTACATTACCATTGAATATATCATCAGTGAATTAAGTATATGGATTTATTTCATTGACACAATATGTTAATTCAATCTGCCTAATGGCAGACAGCATAAATAAATGAAAAAAAAATTGAAAAAAAAGAGGGATGGAAGAGAGAAAAAGAAAAAGAGAGAGAGAGAGAGAGAGAGAGAGAGAGAGAGAGAGAGAGAGAGAGAGAGAGATATTATTAAGCATAACTGCAATCTGGCACCAGCAGAGTGCTTAGAGTTAGGGATACAAATATAAGCAAGCAAAATAGTCCCTGTCCTCAAGGAATTCATAGAGAAAATGTAGAATGAGATGGGGAAATGTGCGTTGCATCATTTTTTGGGATGTAACCTGGAAACTTGGTCCCAGAAAAGGTAAATCTAAAGCTCAAATATTAGACCCGAAGTCCCCAGGGACAGAGTCTAAGTTTCCAGAGGAAAGAACTCCAGTGTGCAATCGCATGGCTTAGAAATAGACTAAAAGTAAATGGAAATATGATTCTTGGCAAAATAAGATGTGTTAGGGCCCAGCTCTGGACCGTGGCCTCCTGTGAGGGTAGCAGAGACGCCTAGAGGTGCTAACCTGCCCCTAGGGTACTGGGAACGCCTCAGTAACAGCGCGGGCTCCACCTACGGGGAGGAACATGGGAGGAGCTCGGGCGGGTATTAAACTTGGGGTCTGGGGTTTGTTCTCTCTCTTCTCTCCCTGCTTCAACATGTAAGCAATAAACCCTGTGCTTCTACTCGGGTGCTCTGTCTAGTCAATCCCCTCCCTCACGGGAGGGGCTGGAAACGTCCGAAGACCGGGTAAGGTAAGTATCCAGGCGATGGTCAGGGTAGCAGACCCTGACAAAGATGAAAGTTCATAATTCTGTATAGAAATATTTATAGTAAAAAGAAATTTGGGAAGATGAGAGCATTAATACCTAGCAGGGGTAGGTGAGGGAATAAAGGATGACTTCACAGATTAGACAGTACATTAGAAAAGTTATTTTTTCTCCACTCGTATCATCTATCTTCATTTCTATATTAATTAGTCCTCTATCTTTCTAATCTATCATTTTATCTATCTACTTAATTACTTCTTCTTCTTGTTAATTTTACTGGGAAGGGCTCATTATCTAACATGCCCTAATCCTTACCTAAGTTGCTTAATAGTCTGACGAATGAAAAATTAGAAAGATGAGGAAACTTGAACCATCAAATCTAGGTTCCTCATTCCATGTCATCTAAGGGTGACTCTAGGTTCCCTTTAATAAATATGAAGTTGGCGCTTTTGTGTCTAAAAGACAATGTAAATGAACGATGGATACAAGGTTTCTTGTCCGTTTTTAAGAAAAAAAATTATTTATCATTCAGCAATACCCCTTCAATGCAAAAGCATTTGCAATGTTCATTGTAAAACATAGATAGAAATATAGACAAATAGATAAATGATAGATGAAGATAGATAGACAGACAGACAGATAGATAGATGGATGGACGGACGGACAGACAGACAGACAGACAGACAGACAGATAGATAGATAGATAGATAGATAGATAGATAGATAGATAGACAGATGGATAGATAGATAAAACATATACCCACTTCGTTGCATTGTGTTGCAAAACCGAAGGTTGCCAGATTCAGACCTTCAATGCTTAGTTAAATAGCTATTCAATTTGGGAATTTTTCCAACAATTAACACCATGGCATCTACATTCAGCTGCTCTTCTCACTGTAATCCAAAGTCACACATAAAAAGGTAGTAGGCAGGAGACCTAATGGAAGTATAGATCATTGACATTTTTTCCATGAGAAAGATTAAGTATTATACTCAGAATCTAATCAATGTTCTGCATACAAAAATATATTCTTGGTCAACACTGCTTGCCAAAAACTCTAGATAAATGCACACCTAATCAAGATGTTGCCATCTGTTTGATAAATCTATCTCAATAGAATAAGTTTGAAAAAAAAAACTTATTATGCTTTGCATCCTTTGTGAAATTGCAATTTATCAGAATACATAAAGGAGTAGCCTTTCTACTGAGTCTTAAATGAAGGCACATCATAATCTAATTACCTGGAATTCCTAAACTGAAAAAGGATGATGCGAAAATAATAACCTAACCCCTGATTACAAAATATAATGAATGAATGACGTTCCCAAGCACTATGTTTACAAGTTTTTCCTCTGGTTGAGCCAAATATAAAATGCTGTGGTGCCAAAGGATATTTTGGTGGCCAAATATATAACATGTACTACATTTTGTACAGTAAATTATAATAGTGTTTCCCACTTAGATTAAACATCTTCTCCTGTCTCTAATTAAGAAAACACCATTGTAGCTGTTTCACTGATTGGAAGATGATCAAAATCTTGGCTCTGGAAAGTATTGTAATTAATGGAGATTTTCTATTAGATTCTTGACATATAGATGTAGGAAAAGGTATGTATCAGGCTGCTAGCTCAAGCATTAAACAATCATTTCATTATAAAACACACTGTAAGGTCTAAATGAGAAAGCAAACCATTTAGATGCTTAAAGTCAGCATCTCATTAAGTGGAACATTCCTAATAATTAAATATTTTCACAAAATAATTTCCATATCGTGTTACATTGAAAACAAAGATTAAATGACCTACATAAGAATGAAATAAACATCTTCTTAGTAAGATTTTAAACACTGAACAGAGAACTGTCTTTCCTCTTATGAAGAGGAAGAAGAGTTGAAAGCCTTGTTTTTTCTCTCTTCACTAGGACAACATTTGTAGGTCCATTTTACTCGAATAGAAAAAAAAATGTATAGAGACCACTAAGGAAATGAGGGATAACACAGTCATTAAGTGTTCTGTATTTGTATGCATCATAGTGAATTCTACAGTAGAATTTACCTCTTTTCACAAAAATATTTTTTTCACAAAATCATAGACAATAGAAGTGTGCTTTCTATTTTTAAATAACAAGGGTAAAAGATTATCCCAGAATTTTGCCTTAGGAAGTATGACTTAAAAGAGCAATATTATATATACACAAAAGAACTCACAAGGAATCAAAGAAAATATGAATAATTTTCAACACATATGTCATTTACCACATAGGCTTTCTTGAAATGAAAATTTATTGTTACATAATTTGAATCCTCTCATGTTTTACTGGGCACATGACATGCCTTTTTTTCTTTTTAACTTTGTATTTAAGTTCCAATATTTAAGTTTATGTTGTGTTTTTGGTTGTTTTCTCTATTCCTTATTTGTGTTCTAGCATTTGAGTCTAATATGAAATTTAAAAAAAATACCAAGATTATAGCACCCACATAAGGCACGGAATGCATTAGATAATATGTAGGAATATTTTGCATTGCTGAATTGTGTTCATTAAGTTAGATCTCAACAGAAATCTGAATTGGAAAAAGAAGTAGAGATAGATTAAAGGTAAAAGTTCAATAACATCCAGGATAAATGGGTTTTTATAGAATGATATATAATTTTTTGGCATGTTGTTTTTTATTGCTGTTGTTCCATCATGTCTGACTCTCTGTGACCCTATTTTGGGGGTTTGCTTGACAAAGATATTGGAGTGCTTTGCCATTTCCTTCTTTACCTCATTTTACAGATGAGGAACTGAGGCAAACAGGGTTTAGTCAGCCTCATACAGCTAGTAAGTATCAGAGGGTGGATTCAAATTCATAAATATGAGTCTGTGATTCCAAGACTCAGTGCTCTATCCACTCCTCCCCCTTATTAGAAAAATAACTGAAGAATATCAGTAACAATGTGACAAAATACAATTATTTTGAAAAATGTAATGAAATGACAATGAAAAGATCATAAATTTAATGCCATAAAAATTTTAAGACAATGTCATGAGAAATATCATAATAAAGTATTTCCCCAAAAGGAATGTTAAATAGAAGGAATATAAAATGAAATGGCATAATCCTTTCTGGATAAGAGACTACCCACACTGATGAAATCAGATTCATGTTAGCACTACATTTTGGCAATAAGCCAAAGGAAAATCTATGTGGACTTAGGAGGTTATTGTATGGTTGTAACACAGAGCTACTGTGATGCAGATAGGGATTGTGAATACAATTCAGCAGGTCAATTGCAGCTTCATTAAGTTAAAAAATGTGGTATCTTTGAAACTTTGTAAATTTTTAACTACGTAGAGTTCAAATACAATGCCAAGAAGTAATTACAAATTTGGTTTCAATTTTTATCTAAAATATGGAACCGGCAGGCAATGAAGAAATGACAGTACTATGTTAAAATAACTATATTACTTTGAAACTCATAATGGAAATGGAAGAGAACACCAAAGAAAAGACATGTGGCCTGAACTTTGGGAAATATTTCTGAATACATTGAGAAAATGTAAGCATTGTCCCATAGCTAATAACTGTGCGAGGGACTAAAGCTGAATGTTAACCAGTAACTCTCAAAAATAAGTGTTTTGATAGAAAAGATAATTTCCAGAATTTTCAAATTCTACATTAGTTATATTTAGAGCTATATTTGCCTTATTTCTCTCACAAGATTAAATGATCTTTGCAGACAATGAGAATACTTTGATAATAACTGCATAGTATCATATAGCCTTATTTGGTTTACAAAGTCCTTTCCTCACAACAACCATGTGAAGCAATCCAAGTAGTAGAAACTCCATTCCAAAAAAGAAATTCGTCTCAAAGTGATTGAGCAACTTGCCTTAATTTACAAGGTTATTAAGCTTCAGAGGGAGGTCTTAAGCCCAGCCTGTCCAACTCCAAAAGTAGGATTCTTTCCTATAGAGTTCCTCTATTCCACCTACTCCTCTAATAAATATTGATAGCAAAAAAAAGATTTACTACATGAAGATAGTACATACTTTTCTAAGTTAGCTATGTCGGGTAATGAATTTCTTATAAGGTAGCCAATAACAGGAGGGTATATATGCATAAATACATACATATGTATGTGTGTATTCCTACTCATGGAGGCTATAAAAGGCACCCTCTGACTTGGTACTCTTTCTGTATCATCTTTACCTACAAATTGCAATGGGAGATGTAAAAAGGAGGAGTCAGAAAAAAATAAATTTCATTAGAGAAAGAGGCACAAAAATACATTACAGCAGAGGGAAAGAGGGGAGGGATATGAGCATTGTTTGAGAGGTACTCTTGTGTGATTGGATACAAGGAGGTACATGGCACACATACAAAAATTGACCATGTACTAGGTCATAAAAACCTCACAATCCAGAGCAGAAAGGCAGAGTTTGTCAATGCATACTTCTCAGATCATAATGTAATAAAACTTATACATAATAAAGGCCATGGAAATATAAAGCAAAAACTAATTGGAAATGGAAATATAAAGCAGAAATTAATTGGAAACTAAACAATCTAATCCTAAAGAATGAGTGAGTTGAACGCAAAATTATGGAAACAATAACTTCATTCAAGAAAGGACAATAATGAGACAGTGTACTAAATCTTATGGAATCCTACAAAAACTGTTCTTAGGGGAAGTTTTATATCTTCGAATGCCTACATGAATACAATAGAGAAAGATGAGATCAATCATCTGGTCTTGCAACTGAAAATGCTCGAAAAAGAACAAATTGAAAATCCTCAAGTAATTACTAAATTAGGAATACTGCAAACCAAAGGAGAGATTAATAAAATTCAAATTAAGAAAACTATTGAGCTAATAAGTAAAACTAGAAGTGGGTTTGATAAAAAAAATTTGATATACCTTTGGTCAATTTGTTTTCAAAAAAGAAAGAATAAAACCAAATTATCAATAACAAATATAAAAAGGTGAACTCACCTGCAATGAGTAGGAAATTAAAACAATAATAAGGAATTACTTTGTCCAACTGTGTGCCCAAAAATCGATAACCTAAATGAGATGAATGATTATTTTGAAAATATATAAATTTTTCCAATTAACAGAAGAGGAGATTGAATACTTAAACAACCCCATCTCAGAAAAAGAAATTGAACAAGTCATCAATAAACTTCCTAGGAAAAAATCTCTAAGGGTAGATGGATTCACAAGTAAATTGCATCAAGCATTTAAAGAAGAGTTAGTTCCAATACTATATAGGCTATTTGGGAAAATTTAGGAAGTAGGAGTCCTCCCAAATTCTTTGTATGAGACAAATATGGTTTTGATACCTAAATAGAGAAAGAAAGTTATAGACCAATTTCACTAATGAATATAGATGCAAAAAGTTTAACTGTGATTTTAGCAAAAAGAATACAACGACTTATCATGAAAATAATACATTATGATCAGATAGGTTTTATACCAGGAGTGCAGGGCTGGTTCAATGTTAGGAAAACTATTAACGTTATTGATGATATAAAGAACAAAAGTAGCAGAAGCCAAATGATTATCCCAATATAAGCAGAAAAAAGCTCTCGAAAAAATGCAACACCCATTCCTATTGAAAACACTGGAGAACATAGAAATAAATGAAATTTTTCATAAAATAAAAATCAGTATCTACCTAATACCTTCCATAAGTATTACATGCAGCGCAGATTAGTTGCATGCATTTCCAATAAGATCAGGAGTGAAATAAGGATAATGATGAACACCACTATTATTTAATATGGTGCTAGAAATGTTAGCTGTAGAAAAAGAGAAGAAAAAGAAATTGAAGGAGTTAGAATGGGCAAAGAAGAAACTAAATTATCACCCTTTGCAGATGATATGATGATATACTTAGAGAATCCCAGAGAATAAAGTAAAAAAAAAATACTACTTGAAATAGTAAACAACTTTGGCAAAGTTGCAGATTACAAAATAAACCCACACAAATCTTCTGAATGTCTATGAATTAGTGGCAAAGTCCAACAGACAGAGATAGAGAAATCCTATTTAAAGCTACAGTAGACATTAGAAGACATACAGTTAATGAGGAATAGAAAGTCATCTGGCCCTACAGGAGAAAAGAGAAGATGGAGACAAGGGAAGGGAGGGATGACAGAAGAGAGGGCAGATTGGAGATAGGGAAAATTGGATTACTTGGGGTATTGGGGTGGGGGGAGGGGAGAAAAGGGGAGAAAATTTGGAACCCAAAAATTTGTGAAAATGAATGTAAAAAGTTAAATAAATAAATAAATAGATGAACAAATAAATATATAAATAAATAAATAAATAAATAAATAAATAAATAAATAAATAAAAGGAAAAAAAAAAGAAAAAAAATATTTGGGAATCTACCTGCCAAAACGAAACCAGGCACTATGTGAACACAATTACAAAACATTTTTGCACAAATAGAGTCAGAGCTAAGTAAGTGGGAAAACATCAGTTGCTCGTGCGTGGGCTGAGCCAATACAGTAAGAATGACAACTCTGCCTGAATCAACTTTCTCATTCAGTGCCATACCAATCAAACTAACAGATAATTATTTTGTAGAGATAGAAAAAATAATACTGAAATTCACCTGCAAGAAGAAGAGGTTCAGAATATCAAGGGAACTAATGAAATGATATGCTAAGGAAGGTGGCCTAGACCTATCAGATCTCAAATTGTATTAGAAAGCAGGAATTATCAAAACCACTTGGTACTGGCTAAGAAACAGAAGGGTAGACCAGTGAAATATGTTACACACTGAAGATACAGTAGTCGTGAATATAGCAATCTACTGCTTGATTAAACCCATAGACCCCAGCTTCTGGAAAAAGACCTCACTGTTCAAGAAAAATTGCCAGGAAAACTGGAAAACAGTGTGGTGGAAACGAGACTTTGACCAATGCCTGACACCTTACAGAAGAATAAAGTCCAAATGAGTATATGAGCTAGGTAGAAAGACTGTTACTGAAAACAAACTAGTGGAGCAAGGAATAGTGTATCAGATTTATGGAGAAGGGAATAATTTTTGACTAAACAAGACAGAAAGCATTGTGAAATGCAAAATGGATAATTTTGATTAAAATAAATTGAGAAGTTTTTGCACAAAGAAACCCAGTGCAACCAGGGTGAGCAGAGAAACAGAAAGCTAGAAAGAATTTTGGCAACTAGTGTTTGTATCATGGCCTCATTCCCAAAATATATTGAGAACTGAGTCAAATGTATAAGAATACAAGTCATTCCCCAGTTGATAAATGTTGAAAAGATATGAAAAGTAAAATTTCAGACGAAAAATTAATGCTATCTTTAGTCATATGAAATAAATGCTCTAACTCAGATGCAAATCCAAACAACTCTGGGATACCACATCACACCTATCAGATTGGCTAACATGACAAAACATGATGATGATAAATTTTGGAGAAGATGTGGAAGAGTTGGAAGGATAATTCATTGTTGGTGGAGCTGTGACTTGACACAACCATTCTGGAGAGCAGTTTGGAACTACAAAAATGTGCATACCCTTTGGCCCAGCAATACTGCTTCTAGGACCATATTCTCAAGAAATTCTAAAAATGGAAAAAAGTTACCCACATGTACAAAAATATTTATAGCAGCACTATTTGTGGTGGCCAAAAACTGGAAATCAAGGAAATGCCCATCAATTGGGGAATGGCTGAATAAATTGTGGTATATGAATGTAATGGAATACTACTGTGCTATAAGAAATGATGAACAGGAAGACTTCAGGGAGGCCCCAAAAGACTTATATGATGTGATGCTGAGTGAAAGGAGCAGAACCAGGAGGTACACAGCAACAACCACAGCGTGCGTGGATTTTTTCTGGTAGACTTTGAACTTCATTGCAGTGCGAGGACTTATTTCTTTTATGTTACATTTTGGTTTGTTTTATGATTTCTCCCATTCATTTTGATTCTTCTATGCAACATTACTAAGGTGAAAATGTATGAATAGAAATGTATGTGTAGAACCTATATAAAATTGTAGGCTCTGTCAGGGAGGGAGTGGGGAGAGAAAGGGGAAGGAGAGGGATGAAGGGGAAAATATCCAAGTTATACATAAGTGATTGAACACCAAAACAAATAAAATACAAAAAAAAAAAATTAAAGGCTCCACCTTATCTTAAGTTGTAAAGTCAAATTTAGCGAGGAATTAACCTCCACTAGACTCCACTTGATGCTCACCTCTATATTAAAAATCCAACTGACCTAAGGAAACTCTTTACGTAAACTGTCACTTTATTGAAAGGAAGATTCTAAGTTCCAAAGAATTTAGATGACCTTCAAGTGGTCATACATCTGGTTAGTGACCAGAGTTAAAATCTAACCATGGGTTTCTATTTTATTTACTTCAGAAGGCAAAAATAGAAATATTAACTGTAGTTTCAAGGAACAAGATTTTATTTCAGTCTAAGTAAGGTGTCTTTAGTTAGATATTTTCATCAGTGGCTCAGGTTCCCTCTAAAACAGTGAGTCTGTGATTTACTTTAATGGAAATATTCAGTTACTTTCTTGATGTTTTCATTTCTCACTTCAGACATCTCTGCCATCCATACCTTGAAATTACTCTGCACTTCTAAGGCCTTTCCCTTTGAATGAATGTCTCCTTCTAGAGCCTCCATTAAAGCATGTTTTTATTTTTCAAAATGCTGTTTCATCTTTTATATATTGTCTTTCCCCATTAGAATGTTAGCTCTTAGAGGGCAGGGACCATCTTTGTTTTTGTTTTTGTTTTCTAGTGCCATATTTTTATGCCCAGGCTATAACATTGTGTCTGGCACATAGAAAGTATTTAATAAATTTTTGTTGCTTGACTGTTTAGATGACTATGAGTCAGTACTGTCACAGCATAACATAGCAATACTAAATTAACTGAGCTAAAATCCTTTCTGATATATAGAATATTAAATATTTATGCTTATGATCAACTATTTGAATAGTTCTATTTCTGAAGAAAAAAATAACAATTAGAAGTTGAAAATGTATTGTTCTGTCCGATTCTTAGATAGGTTGCTAAAAATGAGAAAACAAAATAATGTTTTTTTAATACACCATAAGCCAAATAAACAATACCTAGTCTATAGTTCAGTGCCAATTTATCATGAACAGCAGACAAACATCATTATGGTGAGTATTGAACTTGTAGAAAAATATGCAGAAAGCAATAATAAGAACACAATATTTTTGGAACTAAGCCTAGTCTGGTTCAGTTTAAAGGCAAATGGAGTTAACATACATATAATCACTCATGGATGATTTCTATTCTCCTTTCAAATGAAATAAGAGCTGCTCAGGAAACCCTGGCCTTCAAAAGGAAAGATGGGTGATAGCAGAGCCATTATAAACATACTTAGCTGTAGTGACCACATAATTTTCTCCGGTATAAAAATAGGACTCAAAAGGAGAAATTTTATGTATTTGTGAAAAAGTAGGATAGTTGTACATATTTAAAGAAAACGTAGAACAATCAGATTAACATTTTAACAATAAACTCAAAGAAATTAAAAGCATAATCTTTTTGTCTTTCCAGTCTGTCCCAATACTTAATTTGAAAAAAAAAATCTCCTTTAATTACCAAAAGAATTTATTAAATTCTCTTGCAAATAAGGAATTTTAATAATAACCTAGGAATTTTTTTTGCAAATTAGAGATAGTATCTCTTAATAAATATTATTTTTAAAGAAAAAATCTTGGTGCAGTTGCTCATATCAACCTACGGGTGACCTCAGGTGCATGATATCTGAGCATAAGCTAGGGTAGGTCTAAGTAAGAACAGAATCAACAAAGCTATATGCAGTTAGCCACAAAGTGATCAGCTTTTTCTTGTGGTGACCAATGAAAGAGTAAAATATAATTTTATGCATTGTGGTCACATTCTCAGTACAGACAAGTAAATAGCCCACCAATGTAATTATGCCTATATATGAAAATCTGTTGTTGATATGCTAAAAAACATTTTATGAAAAAAACTAATATTTTCCAAATCAAGTTAGCATATACTTTAATGCTCACTGGCATCCATAAAATGAATAGACAGGTGAGGATTCCTATACATTGGAAAATATAGGTTAAAATTCAGAAGTGACAGAGTTCAAAGACTTATAGATTACTAAGAAGGCACTGCTCCCAATTTTGGAAAAGCAAAATGAATGCATCTAGCATAAGAATGGAAGTGATAAATTAGGGGGAAGACCTTTGCATCAGATTTCTCAGATAAGAGTTTACTATCCACGTTATATAGACATATATCAGAAGTATATTAGACTAGAAGCCATTAACCAATAAATAAAATAATAGAGTAATTTTATAAATAAAATAATAAAAATGAATAATTTTTAAAGAAAGAATTTCCAAACTATTAGCAGTTAGAAAGAACTAACTCTAAAGTTTCACTTCTCACTTAACAAAATGGCATGATTTCCAAGGATTGGAAAGATCAGTGTTTGAAATGACAAAAAAAAAAAATCATGATAATGCATTCATAATGGATAAGTGAATCCTATAAATTTTTGGAAATAAATTTGGAATTACACAAATAAAATAAAGTTCCCAAAACCTTTATTCACTTGCTCATTATATACCCCAAGGAGTTTACTGACAAATAAGTCCCCAAAATATGTGTAACCTCACTTTAAAAAAAAATAAGTTAAGAATTGGAAACAAAATAGATGTCAATAATTTGCAGAATAACTAAACAAGCTGGGGAACACTAATATCATGGGATATTACTATGTACTTAGAAATAATGAGCAATATGAATATAGAAAAGAAAAACATAGAAAGGTAAAGTAACCTGAGTCAGGAAAGTGTCTATAATAATGTAATGAAGAAAGTAATAACAAAACACAATGAATTTTATACATTTAAAATGGGGAAAATATGACCTCGAGAAGGAGATATGAGAACATAATTCTAGGTACATGCAGCACCATTGCAATATTCACAGCACAATGTATTTCACAATGCAATTCTGAATAGTGAAATACAACAGTTTCTTCACACGAACGACAGAACTAAAAATATTTATTCAGACATCATAAAGTCAACTCTATCATAGTAACAAAATCTATACACAATAGCAATGCAGAGGACAACGCCATCCCCAAGTCTTCGCCTGATAGGCTTCCCACAAACCAGGTCCCTTAAACAAATGACAGACAAATGCCCTTCTCACACTCATAGCCAGTTATGGGTTTGCCTGTATCCTTCAGTTCTGACTGCTCTCTCACTAACTTCCTCTCAGCTCTGCTCTACCTCTGACTCTCCCTGTTCCATCCATTCAGCAAACTTCTCCCACCACAGGCTCCATGTGATTCAGACTCGTGACTCAAACTTCCTGGTGACTTAGTCACATGTGCATATTATTGAATGAGAAAGACCTTTCCATTTTGAATTAACATTATATTTTCTTGGCATGGTGCTGGTAGACTGTTCAAGTTTCACAAGCATTAACAATGAGATCAGCACAACGGCTCTGTAGACCTTCAATTTGGTAGTCAGTCTAATACCTCTTCTATCCCAAACCTTTTTTCAGAGCCTCCCAAACAGTGAGTTAGTTCTAGCAATGCATGCGTCAACCTCATTGTCAATGTGTACATCCCTGGAAAGTACACTACCATGTTAAGTGAATTTATCCACAGCTTTCAAAACTTCTCCATTTGTTTTAACTGAAGGTTCCATGTATGGATGGTGTGGTGGGGCTGATGGAGCACCTGTGTTTTTTGGTGTTAATTATTAGGCCAGAATTAGCACAAGCAACAGAGAATTATCCACACCTTTGTGCATCTCAGTTTCAGAGGCTACATTGAATGCACAATCATCTGCAAACAGAAAATCATGCACCAACACTCCCTCCACTTTGGTCTTTCCTTGTAACCTTTTCAAATCGAAGAACTTACCATCAATATGGTAGCTGACCCTGATGCTGTGTTCATGCTCATTGAAAGAATTTGTCAACATGACTGAAAACATCATTCTAAAAAGCATGAGATTAAGCACACAGCCTTGTTTCACTCCATTGGTGACTTGGAATGCACAAAAGCTTTGTCCATTATCCAGAACCTGGACAAACATGCCATCACGAAATTGATGTATAATTTTGATGAACTTCTCTGGGCAATCAAATTTGGAAGATTCTGAGGATTACCTGGCAGGATAGGGTACCAGACACTGAAGTCCTCACTCCAGCTGAATTGGCAAGTATTCAAACTTTGCTTCAGAGAGCACAACTCTGATGGCTGGCCATAATATTTGAATGCCAAGTGTATACTTGCCAAAAAGACTATTTTATGGAGAACTTGCATGGGGCAGGCGATCACATGGTGTCCAGAAGAAATGACAAAAGGACACTTTCAAGGTCTCTCTCAAAAACTTTGGATTTGACTGTGTAACATGGAAGACACTGGCATAGGACGGTGTGTGCCCACATAAGAAAAAGTGCCATGCTAGTTGAGCAAAGCAGAATTGAGACAGCACAAAGTAAACATAGAATATGAAAATTTTGGATATCCATCCCAAATATTCCCATGGACTATCTGTGCCCAACCTGTGGTAGAGCATTCCGAGCTCATATTGGTCTGAACAGCCACAGTTAGACACACTGAAATTTCGTTTTGCAATGGTGATGTCATTTCAGTGCTATTCGAAGACAAAGGACAACAAACAACCAAACATTATGGTGCTTCTCACAGTTCTGAGGTACAAATAAAAAGGACATTCTATATAGCGTCAGATGATTTGAGCTATTGAACAACTGTTTTCTGAATTATCCTTCCCCTTTCCTTTACAATATATATTCTTTGTCAGTGATGACTCTCTGAGAAAGGGGAGCAGTAGGAGGGATATTTCAGGAAATGTCAATTAAATCAATTTTTTGAAGAATGTCGGTCTGTGACTGAGTTATAATTAAAGCTGAATCTTCTTAGTATCCCTTGCTAAACAGATTCCCTTTATCCTACACTGACTTTTGTAAAACCACAGCAACCTCTACATTACAAAGTCCTCAGAGAGAGTATCTGGTGGAGAATGTAATTTATAAAACAGAGAAAATAGTGAACATTTATAATGAAAATAGTACAAAACAATATGAATAATTAAACATGAGAAAAGTAATAAAATAAATAAAGAATTGTGGGAGTGTGTTTAGCTTGTTATAATTGCTACATTTTAAGGTAAAGGAATTTCATTAAAGGAAGTGGGGAAAGGATTTAGCGATCTATAGAGATTTTTGAGGATTTTTTAAATTAATTTTTAAAAGTTCACTTCAATATTTTTTCTTTTCTTTAACTTTAAGGTTTTCACTAATAGGAAACTTAATTAAGAGTCACAATTAGGAGTTTTAGAAAAAAATATTGAGAGAGATAGAGAGAGAGAGAAGAGAGAGAGATAGAGAGAGAGAGAGAGAGAGAGAGAGAGAGAGAGAGAGAGAGAGAGAGAGAGAGAGAGAGAGAGAGACGAGAGAATTTCCTGAAGACAGTTAACAAAAACTGAAAAGAAAAATTGAGGAAGAAATAGAGGAAGTGTGCATAGTCACTGTTCTGTAAGTAATGAAAAACAGAAATGTGGATTTATAGAAGGCAAATAGTTTCTTTAAGACAGAAAAAAATAAAGCTTTTAGTAGAGGAGGTACGTTTCCTGTGCGAACCATCAAATTGGTTCCTGTCCAAGGTCAACAGGAGAGGGAACGTCCTTGAGGATTCAAAGGATTGTTAACATTTACAGGATGTTCATAGTTTTACATATTATAAAGTAAGTAGAGTCTATGGTTTTTTCTTAAAATATATCTGTCTAAAATATTGAGTTTTTCAAGACTACTGTGATTTTTAAACACAAATTAATTTGGATCATTGAATTTAAGAGGTAGAATGGATTTGGAGTTCGAATAACATAAACTTTTCCTTTTTAAAAATGAATACAGAAACTGGAAAAGTTGAGGAAAGTTTCTCAAAATCACAAAGTAAGTTAGTGAAAAAAATAATTTCTAGATCTCACCTCCCCTGACTTTTGGAACCTTCTTAAGATACCTTCTACAATTCATGCCATGACTGTAATAAAATGAAAAAATCAATTATTAACATGACATTGAAATAAATGATCTGAAAGGAAAATGTTATATGTATATGATTCTTAATAAGATTTTGGAGAAGGAAATAACTGAATAAAGTTGTTATGTTGGACTATATGGAATAGTAGCTAATCAGTCACCATTGTTTACTTTTAGTTCTGCTTTAAATAATACTAGCACTTTATTAACTTTGATCATTTAAAACTGGCCAAGTCAATATATTTAGTTTTATTTTCAATCCAACACTATCTGTTAATAATTAATTATGCTATTTCCTGAACATTAAATTCAATATACCTTTATTAAATAACTACAATGTGAACACCATTGAGTACAGACACATAGAAAAACATAAAGGGTTAGAAACATCATTTTTCTTAGTCTTCAGGAAATCTTTAATGTAGTGGGAACACAGAGAAAGAAGACAAATATATTACCATAGCATAACATTTTTTGTGAGATTTGAAGATGAAAGTGGGTGCTATTATCAATAAGAAAGGAGAAGAAGGAGAGAACAAGGAAACTTTAAATGAGTTCACATTTGATTTATGCTTTAGAATCAGAAGAGGAAAGTGATGTGATACAAGCAGGTGAAGTAGCAAAGGTACATAGTTGAAAAGAAGGAAAGAAAAAGATATTAAAAGGAGAAAAAGGTAACAACATATACAGAAGGAAAGTAAATAACTGCTAAAAAGGTACATCAGTGCCATATTGTATCAGCACCAGAATGTTAATCAAAGGACGATGAGTTTTGCTCAAGAGAAATGAGGACCACTTAAGATTTTTGAGTAGAAGAGAGCTATGAGAATGTATAAACAGATGGGAGGTCAGCCTGAGAAGCATATAAAGGTTTGCTTTAAGGATAGAAATAATTACAAGTAATAATTAGGCCATATGGATGAGTAGTATGAAGGATTAAAATTCGGAACTCAAAGAAAAAGTCACAGTTAGATAGATTTAAAAAAAAAAATTAAAGGACTCCTCCAGACCTAGACTTTGTAAGATTTTTAGAATGAAAGAGAATTGTACTTTGTTAAAGACTTTTTCTGTATCTATTGAGATGATAAGGCAGTTTTGGTTATTAAGTGTTCAACAGAATGAAGTTGTTTTCCCAACGGTGTACCATCCTTTACCCCATGTTAATTCCACTAGTTCATAATTACTTATTATTGGATAATTTGCAATAACTTATCAGAATTTTGTTTAAAATTTATTATTCAAAATTCACTTAGGTTTTTCCCTATAGTAATCATTTGATTTTTTTTAAAAACTAGTTTTCTTAATACTTTTCCCATCTCTTCAGTTTCATTTCATGTTTTTTTAACAGTGTTTCTTGTAAGCAATAGATTGTAGGGTTTTGTTTTCTTAGTATTCTGTTACTTTTTTTTATTTTATTGGATGGCTTAATTTATTCACTTTGAAAACTATAAGAATCACATTTATATTTTCCTCCATCTTCCCCTAATATTGTTATTTTCAAGATTTGGTTTTCCTCCTTCTTCTCCCTTTAAAAAAATGGATTTGAAAAAAACACACAAGTATTAAGTCTCTTCAGTTAAATTTACTTCAGTCATGTCTGATTCCTTTTGATTGCTAAATGGGATGTTTTTTGGCCAAGTTACTAGAGTCTTTTGAAACTTCTTCAGTTTATCTTTAAAAATGAGGAAACTGAGGTAAACAGGGTTAAAGTGACTTGCCCAGGGTCACATTTCTAGTGTGTCTGAGGACATATTTGAACTCAAGAAGTTGACTCATCCTCACCCCAGGCCCAACACTCCATCTCCTGCACCACCTAGATGTATCACTGAGTTTTTATCTAAATCTAATAAAATTAGCTTAATCTTATGTAAGGGAACCCTATTTCCACTGACTTTGACCAATATTCCCTCCTATTTGTCACTCCTTTTCCTTTGAAATTTGGCTTATTATTTTTTTTTCCTTTCCTACTTTCATCTGGTTATTTATTCCTCCCTTTTTTCTCTTTCCAAACAGGAAATACTTAAAATAGTTCTGTTCATTTTTAAAATTCATTTTGTAGCCCCTTACAGAGTTTATTTCTGTTACTCCTTTCATTATCTATGCTTTCTGTCTACTCTAGGTCTTCATTTTCTAGTTCATGATTGCTATAATTATTTAGCCCCTATTTATTCTCTATATTTCTCATGTAAACAAAATCCTGAAGCTATCCATTTTTAGCTTTCCCTTTAGGAAGTTTCTGCCACAGTCTTGTAAAGTTTGCCCCACAGATTTCCCTTTTCCATTATGTTTCATTTCCAGAATGATATATATTTTTCTAAGTGACAGAAATAAAAGTACTCAAACATAGGAAGCCCCTACATGTCCCTGACTATGCACTCTCCTATTTTTAATATAATCTCTCCAAAAAGTTGATCAATTGATCTCTAAGAAGGGTGCTACAATATACTGTCTGCATTACCCCAGGTCCACCTCTGTACTACCATGTCCACTTGATTTCCACCTTTACCCGTGTTTCTTTGTACACATTTAGAAAGAGGCCTATTGGGGTGCAACCAATATGGTGGAGTAAAAGCAGGGACTTTCCAGAGCTCTCCCACAAACCGTACCAAATACCTGTAAAAATTATCCTTAACCAATTCTAGGATGGCAGAACCTACAAAAGGAGTGAGTGAAACAAATTTTTAGCCTAAATAAAGACTGAAAGATTGACAGGAAAGGTATGTTGAACCAGGTTGAGACAGGAGCACAGTCCAGTGCAGGCTGCACTAGCACAGATCAGGCCACAGCAAAAAAAAAAATTAGTAAGAAAGGACTGTCAGACCTAGCTGAGAGAAGAGTGCATTCCAATGCTGAGCACAACACAGCTCCAGACCTAGCAAACAAAAAAGAGGTCCTGGGAATGACTGAATCAGTAGCAGTGGTGCAGTGAAGGGCAGCTGCAGTGGTAGTGTCTGTCTCTGGACCTCTCAGTCCAGAGATAGTAAAGCAATTGAACAACTGGTCAGAAGATTACAGGGGTCTCTTTGGTAGCCCCAAGGCAGGATCCTGTTGCTTTGCACATACCTGAATCTGGGTCATAATCCTGAATTGTAATCCTGGGGTCAGGAGGAATACTGGCATAACAAAATTTGTGGCAACACAGTTGCAGGGTAGAAAAGAGTGCTTGTGGCCACTCACAGACCAGAGTATAGCCCAAGAGAGGAGTGAACACCTTTCTATAGATCATACCACCTTGAAAGAACTGAACACATACAGGTCCCTAGAAGTATCTCTGAAAACAACTGCACAAAACTATGAATCTTGGGATAGTACACTCTCCATACTGGAAACAGAGCCCTACTTTCATAAAGAGTTAAAAAGTAAGGAAATAGGCTGGTAAAATGAAAAAAAAAATAACTCATAGTATGCAATCTCACTTTGGTAACAAAGAAGATCAAAACATACAAACTGAAAACAGCAAATTAAAACCTCCTACAGCCAGTGCTACCAAGGAAAATAAATGAATTGGCCTTAAGACATGGAAGAGCTAGAAAAAGAATTTTGAGAATCAAGTGAGAGAAATAAAGGAAAAATTGGAAAGAGAAATGAAAGTGATTCAAGAAAATCATGAAAGATGAGTCAGCAGTTTGCTAAAGGAAAACCAAAAAATACTGAAGAAAATAAGACTTTAAAAAATACACTAACCAAAATGTAAAAGAGGTTCAAAAAGTCAATGAGAAGAATTCCTTAAAAAGCAGAATTGGTTAAAAGAAAAAGAAGCTGCAAAAGCTCAGTGAAGAAAATAACTCTTTAAAAATTAGAGTAGAGCAAATGGAAGCCAAGGACTATGAGAAATCAAGAAATTATAAAACAGAATGGAAAAAATACAAGTCATCATGAATTATTTCATTGAGGGGAAAATAATGTGGAAACTAGATATAGAAGAGATAACTTAAAAATTTTTGGACTACCTGAAGGCCATGATCAGTCCAAGAATCTAGATATCATCTTTCAAGATATTATCAAAGAAAGCTTCCTTGATATGCTAGAAATTGTGGAGACATTGAAAGAATCTACTGATTACCTCCTGAAAGAGATTCCTAAATGAAAACTCCCAGGAATACTGTGGCAAAATTTTACAGTTCCCAGGTAAGGGAAAAAAAAAATATTTCAAGCAGCCAGAAAGAAACAATTTAAATATTGTTCAACCATAATAAGGATAACACAAGGTTTAGCAGTTTCTACAGCAAGAAGGTTTGGAATATGACATTCCAGAGGATAAAGGCACTAGTACAAAAACCAAGAATATGCTACCCAGCAAAACTGAGTGTAATCCATGAGGGAAAAAGGTTATATTCAATGAGGTAGAGGGATTTACTGCATTCTTGAAGGGGGAAAAGAGTTAAATAGAACATTTGACTTTTAAACACAAGAATAAAGAGAAGAATAAAAAGCTAAACAGGAAAGAGAAATCATAAGGGATTATTGAATTTGAACAGTTTAGATTCCTACATGGAAAGTATTTGTAATTCATGATCCCTTTCTCATTATTAGGGTAATTGGAGGATATAAAAACATATAGATATAGATAGATAGATAGATAGATAGATAGATAGATAGATAGATAGATAGATATAGATATATAGACAGAGGTCACAGGGTGAGAGAAGAATGTACTAGGAGAAAGAAAAAGGTGGAGATGGAATGGGGTAATTATCTCACATAAAAGAGGAAAGGAAAAGAAAAAAAAAACTTTTGGAATGGAGGGGAAGTGGGGGAGGTGAGAGAGAATGAGTAAACTCTACTTTCATTGGACTTTGCTGAAGAAAGGAATGATGTACACATTCTTTTGGGTATCAAAATCTATATTATGCTACAAGAAAGTAGAGGAGAAGTGAATTAGCGGGGTTAATAAAAGGAAGGACAGATTAGGGGAGGGAATAATTAGAAGTAAACACTTTTGTGGAGGGTAGGGTGAAAGGAATAACCTCATTATCATAGAAGAGTTTTGTATGACTACACACATATAACATATATTGAGTTGCTTACCTTCTGGGTAGAGAGGGAAGAGGGGTGAGAATATGAAACTAAAAGTTATAAAAATGAATGTTAAAAATTGTTTTTACATGTAATTGGGAAATAAGATACATGGGTAATGGGTTATAGAAATCTATCTAACCATCTAGGAAAACAGAAGGGGAAAGAGATTAGAGAAAGGGGTAGGATAATAGAAGGGATGGTATAATGGGACAAACAGAAACAAAATACTTTTGAGGAGAGACAGGGTGAGAGAAGAGAGAGAACTGAATAAATGGGGGTAGAGGGAATAGGATGAAGGGAAATACAATAAATAGTAACTGAAATAGTAGCTGTAAAAAGATGTCTCGTGTCTCTTTGATGTCACTCTGTTGGTGTTATTGGGTACTTCATTCACTAGATCCTCTTTACTGTCCCCACATTTCTGGGTCAGGACTGTTGAAAAGCAAATAATATCTTCAGATCTTGGTTCTTTCTAAGAATGTGTCAGACCTCTCTATCATTATATATACATGTTTTTTCCTTTATGGTTAAGTTCAGATTCTCAGAGTAAGACATACTTGCATGCTTTCCAGTCTCCTTTGCTCTTTGAAACATATTCCATTTCTTCCTATGTTTTGCATGCCCTGCACATTATTTTTGTGTTTTTTGAGTTTCCTTTCAATTGTATTTGAAAGTATTTCTTCTAATAATTTATAAAACGTTTTGCTTCTGAATTGACTTGTCAAATTTAGCCACATTGTGTTTTGTTTTATGGAACTGATTTGTAAATTCTTTCAATTCATATTTCATATTATCTGTTCAGAAAGTCTGGACAGTTTTCCTATATACATTATACATATATACATGCATATACATACATGCATATATACACATAAACATGTATATGTATATAAATACACACACCTATATATGTGTGCGTGTTCACATATATACACACATATATATATATACACACAGGCACACACACATAGACACACACATGTTTACATTGTGACAGTCAGAATTCTTAAGTTGGGTTCTTCTGGGAAACCTACAATTGTTAGATTATTTCGATGCATACTTTTTTTGAGATCAGTATGTTTCGTTAGATAGCATATTTTTTAAAATGTTATTGGGGGTTATTTGTTTATCTTTTTCTAGTTCGTCCTTGAAATCTCTGTATTATTATTCCTAATTTATTGTCTTTTGTTTCTTTGTTGAGGCTCACCATCTTAGATTCAAGGTCCCCCCCCAGTATATTTGCTGTACAGAACATGAATTCTACTCTTATAATTTTCATTTTTCTTTTCATCTTCAACTACTCTGAAATTGTGTTGTATTTCCATATTCTCCTTAAATTCCACACTTCTACTTTCAGCCATCTCTCCCACTACTCCTACACAAAACCTGTGCTCCAGGCAAGCTGGTGTACTTGTTGTCCTGAAACAGTCTTTTGCTTGTCTCTCTCCAAGACTTTGCTCAAACCACTGCTTACTCTTAGAATTCCCTTTACTTTTTTCTCTTGCCACCTAAATCCTACCCATCCTTTAAAATCCAACCTAAATTCTCCCTAAACTACAAAGAAATCCTTAGTCTCTGTATCAGTGTGAAATTGTTCTTTTCTGTTATCCATCTTATTGGAAGTGTTACAAATTTGTTCTTTATGGCTATTCATTTGTAGATATATTTTATGTATGTATACTGTCTTCCCAACTAGGTTAAAGGAAAGTAAAATATTTTCTACTCTTCTTTATACCCACAAAATTCCTATATATGAGTGGCACTCAACAATTACTCTTTGAATGACTGGGTGATTCACTAGTAATTTTCAGTTAAATTACTTGACCAAATGATTCATACACAGCTTCTTATATTTCCCTGTTTTAAATCATCCAACACTCTGGAAAACTTCCTTTATTTACCTGATGAAAAATACAATAAGATGATCAATTCAACGTATATTGAGATGTATATTTCTAACTTGTATTTAAAACTTACCCATTTTATGATTGTTTTGGGAATCCCCATTATCTAAACATGCAGAGCCTCATTAGCTTCTTCCATTTCTATCACCTTTGCCAATATTGATTATTTTTTATCTTTTTCTTAAGTTCTTTAACCAGTAACATCTTGATAGAGCTATTGTCTTTTTGACAAATTCTAGCATTAGGGTCATTACTTTTCCCAATTAGAGACCTGCAGATATTGGCTTTGGTGACAGTCTTTCTAAATCTTTATTATATGTAAAAAATGAGTCACCAAATAAATTGATAAACTAAACATTAGATCTCTTCCATAAATGCAAGCTAATGAAATACATTACTATGTCTATCATTTGACAGAAATATGGAAATCAAAGGATAAAACAAAAACTAAATTGTCTAAGAATCCATTAGAGTTTTGCAGAATATGTATTTGCTGGCAAATTCAAAGTAATAGGAATCCATTAGAGTTTTGCAGAATATGTATTTGCTGGCTAATTCAAAGTAATAGGAGACATAAACCATAAACTTGAACTATCTTTAATTCAAGCTAAAGATGTTTGTTTTGACACCATGATATAGTTCTAAAAACCTTGGATTTGTAACTGAAAGAATACTTACATGATTAGGAACAGATATCTTTTTTGGGCATCAGTTTCTTCCTCTACAAAGTTAGGAGATCAGAGTAGATGTCAGATTGAGTAGGTTTCTCATAGTCGTAATGCCTTAAAATGTTTCACATGTCTCTTCCTGTGAGCCAATGAATTGAATTACACTGAAAACATTGGCAAAATACCCACTTACATCCTGGGAAAGAAGGAAATATCTAATTATATTTGATGCATAAACTAAAACCAATAAATACGGTGAGGACAAAATATTTATGTAATTGTATTATACAACTTAAATGAATCTGTGATCTCAATGTAAATATGAGTTCCAGTAATAAAAATTGCAACCCATACACTACTTCAAATTCCTATAACAACTGGTCCTCTTGTAACTTTTTCACTGACAATCTATAACAGATTTTTGAGGGCTTTCTACTAAGTCTTTTTACGTTGAAAGTGTATCAGTCAACTTCTTATTTATACATCGTTGTGGCTTGTTCTCATGCTCCATATCCAATCTTGTAAATTCTACCTCCATATCATCTCATTTCTTCTCTTTTCATTCCCTATAAACAATACCTTAGTCTTTGTGACTTCTTGAGTACAGTCTTGTAACCTTCTCTTAGGGTCTCCCAGGTTCCAATTTGTAACTTCTCCTTTCTATCCAAAGTGTTACCCAAATGATCATCCTAAGGCACATGACACTCTACTACTCAAGAACTTTTAGGGCTCCCCTTTGACTTCTAGGTAAAAAAAAATGCAAACTCTTCAGGTTTACTTTTAAAATGTATCACAATATGACTCCAACAATGTGCCCTTCTAGACTTATTGAACATTATTCTCTCCTTGCCCTGTACTCCAGAGTCAAATTAAACTGCTTTCACTTTCATGATCTCAACATTCCATCACCTGTTTCATGACTTTTAAGAGGCTACCGTCATCCCAATCTTGACCCTGTGTCTGAAATTTACTTGATTCTCATCAAAACTTTTTAGAATCCCTGGCTTCCTTCAAAGCCCACCTCATGTGCCACTCCACAAGATGCCTTCCTTTCCTGATTTTCCTAGCTGAATGAGTTCTCTCTTCAAATGATCATCCTTACACTCCACCATATGTGTGCTCTAGCTCCTTTAGTAGAATAAAATTCCCTTGAAGAAAATTCTGTTTTTCATTTTATTTTTATTCAACATAATATCTTGTACACAGTGGACACTTAGAAATACTTCTTAAACTGAATTAGGTTAAATGATTCTGTCTCTATAAGCTTCACCTACAAAAAAAAAGATCCTTGAATAGCACACATATAGTGGCTTCCTTTCATGCTTTCCACAAATAAACTGGGCGTATTGGGAAACAAAAAGCGAAACCAAACAAAGAAATCACTTAATATCAAAGCTCTGAATGTCGTTTTTTCAAAACATCAGCAAGACCAGAACATCATATTAAAAGTGATTTGGGATACATTGAAAGCTTGCATTTTGACACATTGAAGACTACAGAATGTGCTCTAAATCTCCAGAACTTTGAATTCTTGGGGGATAGAAAGTAAAAGAATTATTGCAAAAAATATGTTAAGGACTTCATTTTGTGCTCAGTCAGGAAGAAATAGTGTCTGATATAGAGGCAGTTGGTAGGGAAAAGTTATGTTCCGTCTTGGAGGTCTTTGAGTTATATTATGATCATATAACATAAATTCCTTTTGTATATAATGGAGCTTAGAAGTAGACTTTCAAAAGTCATAGATGCTCCTATATCCATATTTTTCTCCAGAAAAGAAAATGAGGCATGTTAATTGGTTTTTAAATGTACCGTTATGGTTGAATATAAAGATTTCTAACATAAATATAACTATACATGATAAAATTTTAGAGAAAATGGAAGAACAACTGTGTTTTTCTTGAGCAAAGATGTGTATATATGTTTACATGTATGTTTTTATGCATTTAGTATAATTCTACATATATTGAAGTACATATAGAAATCAATTACTCCAAAAGAAAAAAAAAAGCTAGAACAACTAGAATAAAATTAAAGTATTACAACAAATGAATAAAATCTAAACCACCTTGTATCAAGAGCAACTCTCCTGGGAAATAAGTCAAAGTATAGTAATGTTATAATCATAAGATTACCAGGATATTATGACATCAAGTTGAATCCTCCCTTCATTGATGCAGGTGCCAAATCATCAATTTCTTCTTATCCTAGGCAAATGTCTACATCCATAAGTTTGACAAATGAAGTACATCTAATGTTCTTTTTTTTAAAATGTCTATTTATTTATTTAACTTTTTACATTCATTCTCACAAAATTTTGGGATCCAAATTTTCTCCCCTTTTATCCCCTCGCCCCACCCCAATGCACCAAGCAATCTAATTTTCCCTATCTCCAATCTGCCCTCTCTTCTGTCATCCCTCCCTTCTCTTGTCTCCATCTTCTCTTTTGTGCTGTAGGGCCAGATGACTTTCTATTCCTCATTAACTGTATGGCTTCTGTCCTAGTAGCAACAACAATACTAAACAGTTGCTCCTAAAACTTTGAGTTCCAAATTCTCCCGATCCCTCCCTTCCCACCCATTCCCTTTGGGAAGGCAGGCAATTCAGTATAGGCCATATCTGTGTAGTTTTGCAAATGACTTCCCTGATAGTCGTGTTACATAAGACTAACTGAATTACCCTCCATCCTATCCTGCCCCTCATTGTTTCTCTTCTGTCTTTTGATCCTGTCCCTCCCCGAGTGTTGACTTCAAATTGTTCCCTCCTCCCTTTGCTCTCCCTTCCATCATCCCCCCCCTTGCTTATCTCCTTCTCCCCCACTTTCCTATACTGTAAGATAGGTTTTCATACCAAAATGAGTGTGCATTTTATTCCTTCCTTTAGTCAAATGTGATGAGGGTAAAATTCTTGTTTTTTTTTTTTTCTCAGCTCTCCTCTTTTTCCCTCCACTAAAAAGTCTCCTACTTGCCTCTTAAATGACATATAATTACCCCATTCCATTTAACCCTCTTTCCTCCCACTACATTTCTCTCTCACCATTTACCTTAATTTCTTTTAAGATATGGTCCCATCCTATTCAATTCACTCTGTGCTCTCTGTCTCTGTATGTGCGTGCATGTGTGTATGTGTGTGTGTGGTCCCACCAACTACCCAGATACTGAAAAGTTTTAAGAGTTACAAGTATTGTCTTTCCATGTAGGAATGTAAACAGTTCACTTTTGGTAAGTCCCTTAAGACTTCTCTTTGCTGTTTCCTTTTTCATGCTTCTTCTCATTCTTGTGTTTGAAAGTCAAATTTTCTTTTCAGCTGTGGTCTTTTCATCAAGAATGTTTGAAAGTCCTGTGTTTCATTGACAGACCGTATTTTCCCCTGAACTATTATACTCAGTGTTGCTGGGTAGGTGATTCTTGGTTTGAGTCGTAGTTCCTTTGACTTCTGGAATATCCTATTCCACGCCCTTCGATTCCTTAATGTAGAAGCAGCTAGATCTTGAGTTACCCTGATTTTATTTCCACAATACTGGAATTGTTTCTTTCGAGCTGCTTGCAATATTTTCTCCTTGAGCTGGGAGTTCTGGAATTTGGCCACAATGTTCCTAGGAGTTTCTCTTTTTGGATCTCTTTCAGGTGGTGATCGATGGATTCTTTCAATACTTATTTTGCCCTCTAGTTCTAGAATGTCAGGGCAGTTTTCCTCGATCATTTCATGGAAGATGATGTCTAGGCTCTTTTTTTTATCATGACTTTCAGGTAGTCCCATAATTTTTAAATTGGCTCTCCTGGATCTCTTTTCCAGGTCACTTGTTTTTCCCATGAGATATTTCACATTCTCTTCCATTTTTTCATTCTTTTGGTTTTGTTTTGTGATTTCTTGGTTTCTCGTAAAGTCATTCGACTCCATCTGTTCCATTTCAATTTTGAGAGAACTCTTTTCTTCAGTGAGCTTTTGAACCTCTTTTTCCATTTGGCTAATTCTGGTTTTGAAAGCATTCTTCTCCTCATTGGCTTTTTGAACCTCTTTTGCCAATTGAGTGAACCTATTTTTCAAGGTGTTATTTTCTTCAGCATTTTTTTGGGTCTCCTTTACCAAGGTATTGACCCGTTTTTCATGCCTTTCTTGCATCTCTCTCATTTCTCTTCCCAGTTTTTCCTCCATCTGTCTAACTTGCTTTTCAAAATCTTTTTTGAGCTCTTCCAAGGCCTGAGCCCACCCGACATCCCCCTGGGATGTCTGGGGTACCGAGGCCCCGCCCTCCACGTCTTTCCCTGATGGCAAGAATATGTCCTCATCATCAGATCCGAAAGTCGGGATCATTTGCATCTGTTCAAAAAAACTCTATAGTCTTATTTTTCTTCCCTTTTCTAGGCATTTTCCCAGCCAGTTACTTGACTTCTGAGATTCCTGTCCATCCCCGCCTAGATCCGCCCAGCTAGTGCTTGGGATTTGGGATTCAAATGAGCTTTCCGTGCTGCTCGCCTGCTATTCAATGTGAGCTTTAGTTCTGGTGCTGGGGTGGGGGCAGGGCCTCCTCCCAGGCTCAGCTCCCTCAGGGGCTTTATGCAGAGACCTTCAGTAATGGAGCGGGTGGGGGCATGGCCACCTCCCGGGCTCAGTTCCCTCAGGGGCTTTATGCAGAGACCTTCAGAAATGGTGTGGGTGGGGCAGGGCCATCTCCCAGGCTCACCTCCTTCAGATGATTTATTCAGAGACTTTCAGTAATGAAGATCCTGCCTGCTACTGGGGGAGTTCTAGGCCACCACGGCTGCGCTGCCGCTACCTGCACTACTTCCTGTCCCTGCCTCTGCCTCCACTGCTTCCTCCTGAGGGGGCCTGAGCCATGGAGACACCCCGCTCCTCTCTCGGTTTGCCCAAGCGTGTCTCTCACTGACCTGTAGCGTCTGTGGGTGAACGGATCTTCCTGGCCACTGGAGTTTCCGTCCCTGAAGCCTGCTTGGATCAGCTTCTCTGGGGCCATGTCCATGGCAGTGCTGGGGTGGGGTCCGCTTTCTGGAGTGCGAGGGACCCTGGGAAAGGCTCTCCAGGGCTCTCTGGAATGGAAATCTCTTCCACTATGTTTCTGCACCCCCTGCAGTGATCCAGAACTTCTGGGGAGCTCTTCTTACATTAAATCTATGGGCTGTGGGTTCGGAGCTCGCAAACGTGCATCTTTCTACTCCGCCATCTTGACTTCGCCCCCCAACTCAACATTTATTCCAGAAAGAATGACCGTTTTAAAAAAATACCAACATATTATTGATATTACCTTGTATCCGAAAGATATGGAAGGCCACAGTCTCCTAAGACTTTATTTGCATTAGGAATGTGGACCATCAGCTTAAAGCTTAACAAGGAAGGAATTTAATTAGGTAACAATCATAGTCTATATCAGAGGTCCTTGGAGTTCAGCATCAAAAAAAATCAGTTAGATCAGCAATACATAATATAATAGATCTCTGTATCATGGCTTACATTAGATCAAAGAAAGTAAGGAATATTAGAAATTCATGAAAGAGGGAATGAGGAAAAAAGTGCAAATGAATGCTGGATTGGTCATTTTCAGGCCTCACATATGTGTGACTGCCTCCTTTCTCCAAAAATTGTCTCTTAAGACAAATTTCTTACAAAGTATAGGGGGCTGGATGGGGAGAGGTGAGGTAGAGATGTCATGGATAGAAAGTGCAAATATCTACAGATACACTCAAAGACAGGTCAACCAAAACACATCATTAAACAGAGGAGATTTATACCTAAACTACAGAGGAGATTTATACCTAAACTACAGAGAAAAAAAAACTCTTGGAAATCTACAAGAATCAATAATGTAGTAACAGAAATACCTACTCTATGTTAAATTTCCTGAACTGTTTTTGTTGCTTGTCCTTCATTTTCTAAGAGGATCAGTGACATCATGGGGTAATTTCTTGCCTTGTACATGCATTGTATGTGAGTGAGAAAGAGTTACAAAGTTGTCAGCCTTGCTTCTCTTCCAGTTGCTGAAGTCCAGTGGCAAGACAAAAGTAAGAACTACTGGCAATGTCCCAAAATGCAGGGCATGCCCCTTGGTATCTTCATTGTCTGCACAAGTGCTAAGCAATCCATCATGCTTGCTTCATCTACCTTTATAACCATTGGGACAAATCGTTCTCATCCTCCTATTCCACCAGTGGAAATTTTTACATGCTTGGGATAAACATCTTCCTAACTCACTGATGGGTTAAGGCTTGTTGGTTATTCTCAACCTGGTTTAGTCAATCTGGCAAGATGGTTTATTGAGATGTGGCTACTATGTGTGCTATAGTTTCTTGGATCTCCAGGCAAAATTTGATTGAAAAATCAGAGAGGTCATATGATGGGCTTCAAGTAAGCACATGAATAGCAGGTAATTAAAACCTCATTATATTTCCCTAGATTTATTCATGACTGGGGATGGATTGTATGGGAGGTTGGGGCCAAGTGTGCAAACTAAAGTAACTCTGTTGAGGTCTGGTTTAAAATACAGGGTAGGTAGCAAGACCAATTGTGATATGAATAACCACCCTAAAACTGATGTTGACTTTTCTGAAACGCTTAACATTGGTATCTGAAACTTAAGACTGACACATAAATCCAAGGATTTGAGGATGTTTTGTTACCAATGCGACTACAAGTTAAAAAGAAATCCCCAAGGGACATTATTTGTTCTCTGGGGATTTATTAAGCATGTCAGAGGCAGTCGGCCAGCAATTTCTCAGTCTCTTCTCTCCAGTAGGGGGTAATGAATTTTAATTAGTGAAAGAAGACAGCTTTCCACTAAGGAGATGAAGTCAAAGAAAACAGGAACATCAATGTGCGTGGAAGATAATGTTAAAGTACATAAAACTCCTTATTAAAGCTGAATTAATGGGCAAAGCTCTTTGGCCTCTGTTCTTTCGTAACTCAAAAAAAAAAAAAGTCTCCCTTAAACGTGCTCCAGAATCAGAATATCTCTGTTACAGAAAATATAAACTGTATGTTAACATTGCTATAGTTAACACATGTAACTCTACTGTTTTTTCAATGGATACTCAAAATTCTAGATTTTAAGTTACATAAAATTATCCCAAGTAACTGGTCATTTTCAATTTAATTGCATGAATATTTATAAAGTCTTCACAATGTTCAAGGCACTGTGATACGTAGTGGGATACAAAAACAAAAATGAAACAATCCTTGCCTTGAACAGGGCTTAAATTCTACTTCAGAAATACAATGTATATATGAATATATAAATATGAAACTTATGCAAAAGAGATAGGACTAAATTTCAGGCATTGAATAACTGGGTGGAGGGAGAAGAAAGAAATGACTCAAATGTTAGGAAAGACCAAGATTTTCTACAATATATTTTGTCATTTGGAGTTTTCTTGGAAAAGGTATTGGAGTGTTTTGACTTTCCTTCTCCAGATCATTTTATAGATAAATAAACTAAGATAAACAGGGTTTGTGACTTGTCCTGGGTCATACAGCTAGTAAGAAACTGGGATTTGAACTCAGATCTTTCTTGCTCCAGACCTAGCACACTATACCCTGCTATTGTTTTGTGTTACTTTATTGTCACCTTTCATTGTGACTTCAGTGAAACTAGGGATCATACAAACCCAAATATTTTGTAAAATATTAATTCTGCAGGAGACAAGTTTTCAGTCTCTTCCTTACTCCTTGTTACTGCATTAAGTTTTTTTTTCACCAAATCATCGTTTTGTGCTACCTGCAGACTGAATCTATAACAAAATCATTGAACACTTAAAGAATTTGTGATTTCTTCAGCATGGTGAATTCCTTCTCCCAATGAAGATAAAAAATTATGAGCAAATTATTATGAGCAAATGATAATAGCCACAAAATACTTCAGAAAGTCTCTAGTACAACCTGACTTGTGATGATATAGAAACTGAAGTTCAGAGAGGTGAGATAACTTCCCTAAGGTAGTAAAAGCTGTAAACATTAAGTTCCAGAGACAGAATTAAAATCTAGAAATTTTTACTCCAAATCCAATGACCTTTCCATATAACATGCTGTGCCCTAAAAATAAGTTCTACTAAGTTACCCGAGGACTACATTATATATAGATTAAATGATTTTTTTTCCCAGGATCATATAGCATATATCAGCGTTAGGGATCAAATAGTACTGAGTCCAAGCCAAGAATATTATGTCTAAAAGATCATATTGATATTAAACATAACTATGCAGAAATAAACACATGCATACAATAGTTTATACTCACAGAAATGCAAAGTATGTATTCATATGTGTGTATTTATGTATATATACATATGTCACATTATACTTAGGGATAGAGATGTAATATAACCTATATGCTGTATTTATGAATTTTGCACATGCACAGAAAAGGATTCAAAATCCTCGGTTCCCAGTTCTTCCCCATTATCCTTAGATGTTTAGACAACTTGAGGAAGTTAGTAACAAAAGAAAAGGAATGAATCTGATTGGCAAAGTAATAGTGAATCAAGATATTCAGCTGGAAATTTGCAAATGGAATTTGAAAATCACAAATGGAAAAACAGTCACCCAGTAGTGTTGCGACAAAAGGCTTACATAATTGTTAACATCCACCTCAAACAAATGAATGAAATGATGATTTGTTTGCAGTTTTATAGAATGAACCTCACTCAGCTGATGACTAAAATAATTGCAAAAAATGCATTTTTATAGCTGTATTTTCTTTTCAACTCTATGAAGAAGGAGTCATGAGAGCCTAATGAGTTTCTAACTAGAATTAACATTTTCCTGTTAAATGGAATTTTCTCAGTCTATTGACTCTCATATTTGGTACTCTGGGTTGAATAAAGTTGGGAAGTAAAATGAAGGTTGAAAATATCATGTCTAATGTTAAAAGGTGAAAATCATGAGCTTTTAAAGGAAAATTTTAAAGGGATACTATAATTAGATTAGGGAAAATTTGAAATATATAGCTATGGATTTGCGGGATACTAGGATTATAAACTCCCCACCCCCTTATAGTATGGGATCAAAGGGAATCCTTTCACCTTACAGAATCAATAACATACAGAAATTATCTTAGATAGGACATAGACTGTGAAAAATAACTCTCCAATTTTCTCTTTTTAGCAGTGAGGTGGTACAATAGATGGAATTCCAGGTCTGGAGTCAGGAAATCTCATCTTCCTGGTTCAAGTCTGGCCTCAGACACTTACTATCTGTGTGTCCTGTGGCAAGTCACTTAACTCTGATCGTCTTAATCTCTTCATCTATAAAATGAGTTGGAGAAGGGCAGAAAAATCACTCTATTACCTCTGTCAAGAAAATACAACATGTGGTCACAGATGGTTGGATGTGACTGACCGATGACTGAACAAAAATTTGCTGTGTTGCACAGTTGGCCAACCTATTTGGTTCCAAGGGCAAGAAACGACTAGTTTGTATGGAATTATGTTTCCATTAGTAACATCACAGGTGAATTTATCTAATCTCTAATCATGCAGGCTTTTTAAAAATCATGAAGATGTTGATTAAATTCTTGTTCAATCTGACATTCCCTTTTGCCAGTCAATAACTGTGGAGATTCGTGAAGCAAACTAGATCCCTGTACTTAAAACAAAAACAAAGCAAACATAAAACAAACAAAAAAAAAACCCACCTCAACAATTACCTGAAGTTTCAAGGGATCCACTAAATCAATCACACCTGATGGTATTTCATATTGAAGGGTAACCATTTCTGAGGTGGACTGAGCACCTATGATGACATAAAAGGTCAGGCCTAAATCAGATTTGCTTTAGTATCATGATGTTTATTACCTACTGCTTTAATACTTTGAGCATTTCTTCACTGTAGTGAAAGCTCTTTAGGAATTAGGAATACTTCTTAATCATATTTTAGTCCCTTCAGAACCTAGCTCATGTCTTGAATATAATGTGTGTTTAATAGGAAGGAAGGAAGGAAGGAAGGGAGGAAGGAGAAAGGAAGGAAGGAAGGAAGGAAGGAAGGAAGGAAGGAAGGAAGGAAGGAAGGAAGGAAGGAAGGAAGGAAAAATCAATGAGGGTGAGGGAGGGAAGAATGAAGAAAAATATGAATGGACGAAGTGAGGAAGTTAAGAAGAATTTAGCAGAGAGAGAGAGAGAGAGACAGAGAGAGAGAGAGAGAGAGAGAGAGAGAGAGAGAGAGAGAGAGAGGAAGAGGGAAGGAGAGAAATGCATTGGTCCTTGAAACTTAATTTAAAACTCTATCTTTCAAGTAAATCTTTATCCACATTTCCTTCTGGAACATAGAGAAGGAACACAGTTGTCTCTAGGTTTAATTCACTGTTAGGAGAGTTGGTATAAAGAGTATATTCTTGAAATTTCAAAACAATTTCCTCCTCATTAGGATTATATGAGCTATACTCGTTCACAGGAGGTAGAAAGGACTCCCTAAAAATCAGAGAAGGTGGGAGACTATACTTACGATGAAACGAAGAAAATTAATCCATTTCACTTTCACATCTCTTCTGTGATAATATGTATTTAGTCAATCAGCATTCTTTCACATCTCTTCTGTGATAATATGTATTTAGTCAATCAGCATTCAGATTGAGTCTACCTGATACTAAAAGTTCTAGATGAAAACAGAAACAAATCTGTTACATATAGTCATTCTACTTAATAATATCAAGTATTTGTCCAGTTGACTAAAGATTTATATTCTTATCTTGGTACTGGTTATCATGGTAGGCATAATCTTAACGTAAGTATTGCTGTCATTTTTAACAAGACTCATACATAGGTGATGTTTCAAAGTCATGGCTGAGATAACCAAGGACACTTTTCAAGCACAGTTGAGGAAAACTTTAAGAAGGGATATGATTATTATCATCATCATCATCATTGCTATTTAAAAGATAAAATGGGATCTAATTGTGAAAGAAAGAAAAAAATAAACCTCATTCATGTCACTAGGAAGATTATATACTTAGGAATGGAAAGTTACAGTGTGAGTAAAAGTAATTTTGGATTTCACTGTAGATAAAAGGACCATAACACTGCATTTTTCTAATTTCCTATATCATTAAGGAGACTTCACTGATACTTATGTGATTTTTTTTTATCCCAACAATTTGTATTCTGTTTTTTTGAATATATTTTTAAGCTTAAATAAGAAAAAAGGCAAACAAAAATACTCTTGATGGTATATTTTAATAGATGGAAGTGGACTAAGCGTAATAAACCCTGATCTGTTTCATGATTCTTATCATTTAGCCTCATTTTAGTAAATTAATTAAAATAACATAATATTTTAAACATAATGATTCAAAGCTTCAACTGTCAGTTAAACTCTATGAATTTGTAGAATTAGAAGAAATAAGATCTGTTGGATTTTTGAAAATACCTTAGAAAATATCAATGTGTATGTAATCAAACATTGAAGTTTCAATGGTAAAGGTAGCAAGAAACAAAGTTCTTTAAAAAGCTAAACTGAAGACTGGGATAGCATAAAGCAGTGTGATGATTCAGAGGTTAAGTAGTCACTGAGAACTTAAAAAACAATTACACTTCCCAGGAGATACATTAAACACAAAATGCTGGGTGATTGAACATCATAAATTACCAAGAAGAGTTAATTTAGAAATGAACATCTTATGGAGAAAACAGTGGAAACCCATGAAGTCATTTTGGAGTGGGAGTAATGGCATTATAGAAAGGTACAATGATTGACTTGGTAATTGCTAGCATATGTTATTTATTCTAAATTTACTCAAATTATTTCCTGCTTCTCCCTGGTCTTTTCCTCTAAAATGTAGAGATATTATTGCATATAACTGAATATTTTTCTGCACCCAACTTTAACAACTCTCACAATGTTTTCCCCCTTATCATTTTTCTAGTGTACAATTTTCACAAAATCTTACAATTGTCAACATCAAAACTGATCAGAATTAAGCTCTCTTTAGAGTTTTCTTTTTCAGAAATCCCAGGAGTTTCTTGTTCCTACACAACACCCTATTGATTAACTCTTTTACTGAGGTGAGAGGTATTTAGTGTCATAGAAAGACTCCATATTTTTGGAGTCAGGCAACTTGTGTCCCAGCCTCAACTCTGTTGATTTCTAATTTTAGGAGAGATGCTATATCTTTTTCACCTTCAATTATCTCATCTGTTAAAGTGAGCCTTTAATACTTGATATACTTAACTCTGGCTTATAAGCAAAAATCAACAACCTTCTCTGTTACCATTCCCCATTCTCTCATCCCCATTCATTTCTGTCATCCCATTCCAAAAGTCCTATACAGCCTTCTCTCCCCTTCTCTTGTGTCCTTGGAGCTTGTAGTGTGTTTTATCATTCTTCATCTTCTACTTTTTTCCATTTGTTATTTTTTCTCATTCTTTTTTAAATGATTAATTTATTCTAAGTTTTCAACATTCATTTCCACAAAATTTTGAGTTACAAGTTTTCTACCCATTTCTCACCTCCTCCCACCCCAAGGTGGCATGCATTCTTATTACCCCTTCTCCCATTCGGCCCTTCATTCTGTCACCCCCCTTTTCCCCTTCTCTCATCTTTGCCTATATATCTTATTTCCCAGTTGTATGTAAAATCAATTTTTAATATTTGGTTTTAAAACTTTGAGTTTCAAATTGTCTTCCTTCTTCCCTCCCCACCCAACCTCATTGGTATGCCAAGTAATTCGTCATAGGTTATATATGTGTGGTTATGGGAAACAATTCTATAACAGTCATGTTGTGAAAGACTAGCTATATTGCCCTCCAACTGCAATGTTAATTAGATCTTCTCCACTCATTAATAGGCTTTAAGTACCTTTTATTAATTTCTACTGGGGCACTAGTTCAGAGGGTTCTGCCTTACAGCTGTGAAAAGTGTGTAAATACTCTGAGGTGAGGTTTTAGTTTGGGGCTTACTCTTTGGAAGTGTTTATTTGGCCGGTCTGGGCAGTCACTAAGGAAGGGCCCAACTTTGAAAAAACAGATGCTTATGCTTCTCTCTCTGGAAACTATGTATGTATGGTCAGAGAGTTGGATCTGTCTGTGGGTCTGTAAAATATGTATTGCTTAAGGTCAGACAGTTAGAAGTCATGTCTGTTGGTTGAGCTTTGTTTTTCTGTTTGTACTTTCTCTGAAGTTCAGGGTGCTGAGTTTTTTCCCTGAACTAAGTAAATGACAGATGTGCTTGATTAAAAAGATTGTTGACCCCTCAAAAGTTGCTTTCCTTTAAGAAAAGCAGATCTACCCTTTGACCCAGCAATATCGTCTCTAGGACTGTATCCCCAAGAGATCATAAAAATGGGAAAGGGTCCCACATGTACAAAAATATTTATAGCAGCACTCCTTGTAGTTGCCAAAAAGTGGAAATCAAGGGGATGCCCATCAATTGAGGAATGGCTGAATAGATTATTGTATATGAATGTAATTGAGTACTATTGCACCATAAGAAATGATGAACAAGAAGATTTCAGAGAGACCTGGAAGGACTTATATGATCTGATGCTGAGTGAAAGGAGTAGAACAAGGAGAACTTTGCACACAGCAATGACTGCAGCGTGCGAGAGATTTTTCTGGGAGACTTGGAACTTTGTAACAACACAAGAACTTAAAAAATTCCTAAATGGTCTTCTAAGGCAAAATGTCTTCCAGACTCAGAGAAAGAACTATGGAATTCATTTACAGAATGTAGCAGATCATTTGTGTGTGTGTGTTCATTATATAATGATTTGTTATATGATTTCTTCCACTTATTTTGGTTCATCTACACAGCATGACTATAGTGAAAACGTATTCAATAGGGAGGTATGTGTAGATTCTATATAAAATTGTATGCCATCTTGGGGAAGGAGGGGGGTGGTGGAGGGTAGGTAGGGGGAAAAATCTAAGTTTTATGCTAGTGATTGTAGAACATTAAAATTTAAATAAAATTAAAATAAAAAAAAACAAGAGAAAAAGAAAAAAAAGAAAAACAGATCTAAGGACTTCGACAAGCAATTCCTGTTTATATTGGGGTCCTCACTGTTACACCATCCTATCCTTCCCATCATTTGTTCTGTTTTCTCCTTTGCCCATGTCCCTTTTCAAAGGTGTTTGCTTCTGACTACCCCCTCCTCCAATCTACCCTCCCCATGAACTCCTTTATCTCCTTCCTCCTTACTTCCCTGTGGGGTAAGATTACCAATTTAGTGGACTAAGCATAATCCCTTCTTAAGCAGAACCCAGTGAGAATAAGATTCACTTATACATTCTCATTTCTCCCCTTTCCCCCTCATTGTCAAATCTTCCTCTTGTCTCTTTTATGTGAGATAATTTACCACATTCCATCTCTCCCTTTCTCCTCCCAATATCTTCCTCTTTCACCTCTTAATTTTATTGTAGATATCATCCCTTTATATACAACTCACCCTGTGCCATCTATCTATCTATCTATCTATCTATCTATCTATCTATCTATCTATCTATCTATCTATCTATCTATCTATCTATCTATCTATCTATCTGTCTGTCTATTTGTCTGTCTGTCTATCTATCTATCTATCTATCTATCTATCTATCTATCTATCTATCTATCTATCTATCTATCTATCTATAATTCTTCCAACTATTCTAATATTGAAAAAGGTCAATTACAAATATTATCTTTCCAAGTAGGAATGTAAACAGTTTAAATTTAATAAGTCTTTTCTGATTTCTCTTTCCTGTTAACCTTTCCATGCTTCTCTGAATTCTTGTATTTCAAAGTCAAATTTTCTATTCAGATCTGGTATTTTAATCAAGAAACCTTGAAAGTCCTCTATTTCATTGAATATCCATTTTTTCTCCTGAAGCATTATACTCAGTTTTCCTGGGTATTCTGAGTTTTCATCCTAACTTCTCTGAACTCTGGAATGTCATATTCCAAAACCTTTGATCGCATAATGTAGAAACTGCTACATCTTGTGTTATCCTGACTGTATTTCCTTAATACTCAAATTGTTTTTTTCTGCATGCTTGCAATATTTTCTACTTTACCCAGGAAATCTGGAATTTGGCTACAATATTCCTAGGAGTTTTCCTTAGAAGATTTCTTTCAGGAACTAATCAGTCAATTCTTTCCATTTCTATTTTACCCTCTGGTTTTAGAATATCAGAGCAGTTTTCCTGAATAATTTCTTTTATTTTAATTATTTTATTCTTTTTTAAAAGTTTTTTTAAAAATCACTTCCATATATCTTAGATTTTCCCCTTCCTTCCTCTCATTCTACCCTCCCTCCCTCCTCCCTCTCCAAGATGGGGTGAAATCTTATATAGGTTCTACACATACATTCTTATTAAATACATTTTCACTTTAGTCAAAGTTGCATAGAAGATTTAAAATGAATGGGAGAAACTATAAAACAAAACAAAACAAAGCATATCAGAAGAGAAAATGGTCTGCTTCATTCTTCAATCCAATTTCATAGTTCTGTCTCAGCATTTGGAAGGCATTGTTTTGTTTTTTTTTTTCTCAAGAGTCCATTGGGAATTTTTTAGGTCCTTACATTGCTGTGAAGGACTAAGTCTGCCAGAAAAAATCCTTGCACACGGGTTGTTGCTATACACTGATTCTCCTTTTTCTCCCCCTTTCACTCAACATCAGTTCATATAAGTTTTTCAAAGCCTCTCTGAAGTCTTCCTGTTCATCATTTCTCATAGCACAATAGTACTCCATTACATTCATAGAGTACAACTTGTTCAGCCATTTCCCAATTATTGGGCATCCACTTGATTTTCAGTTTTTGGCCACCACAAAGGGAGCTACTATAAATATTTCTATACATGTGGGACTCATTGTCATTTTTATGATATCCTTGAGATACAATCCTGGAAGTGATATTGCTTTATCAAAGTTTATGCACATTTTTGTAGCCCTTTGGGCTTAGTTCCAAACTTCTTTCCAGAACGGTTGGATCAGTTCACAGCTCCACCAACAATTAATTAGTGTTCCAACTTTCCCACACCTCTTCCAACATTTATTATCTTCCATTTTCTCATATAAAGCCAATCTGATAAGTGTGATGTGGTGCCTCAGAGTTGCTTTGATTTTCATCTCTCTAATCAATAATTACTTAGAGCAATTTTTTCATGACTATAGATAGCTTTAATTTTGCCCTCTGAAAACTTCCTGTTCATATATTTTGATCATTTATCAATTGGGGAATGCCTTGTATTTTTTTGTAAATTTGACTTAGTTCTCTATATATTTTAGAAATGAAGTCTTTATCACAGGCACTAGTTACAAAAATTCTTTCCAAGTTTTATGCTTCTTTCTCCTAAATAATTTCTTGAAAGATTATGTCTAGGCTCTTTTTTATCATGGCTTTCAGATAGTTAAACCATTTTATAATTAACTCTCCTGGACCTATTTTCTAAGACAACGTTTTTTCCAATGAGATATTTCATAATGTCTTCTATGTTTTTACTCTTTTAGTTCTGCTTTATACTTCCTTGGTTTCTCCTAAAGTCATTAGCTTCCATTTACTCCATGACAATTTTTAAGGAATTATTTTCTTCAGTGAAGTTTTGGCCTTCCTTTTCCATCTAGCTAACTCTGTTTATTAAGTCATTATTCTCCTCAGTGGCTTTTTGGACGTCCTTTGCATTTGAGTTAGTCTATTTTTAAGTTATTATTTTCTTCAGTAATTATTTGGGTATCTTTCAGCAAGTGCTTGACTTTTATTTCATAATTTTCTTTCATCACTCTCATTTATCTTCCTTATTTTTCCTCTTCTTCTCTCACTTGATTTTCAAGATCTTTTTTGAGCTCTATCATGACTTGAGACCAATTCATATTTTTCTTGGAGGTTTTTGATGTAGGAGTATTATTGTCTTCTTCTGGTTGTCATCAAAGTAAGAATCTATATTCTGGGTATTTTTACACTGTCTGCTCATCTTCCAGCCACGTACTTGACTTTTTAACTGTTTGTCAAGGTAAGAGGCTGTTCCATGGTGGTGGAGTTTGGGATGGTTGTACTGTTCCAGTCTTCAGTTTTTTTTGTATCAGCTGCTCAATCCCCCATTGTCTGTGGGTCCAGAGCTCCAAAAGCAGTCCCTCTTGCTGTTGCTGCAGCTGCTGTAGCTTCCACATCCCCTGCCCCAGGGCAGGGGTTGGACCCCAGATGGACCAAACACTCCTTTTTCAAACAGTTTTCTCACGGGGTTTTCTCACTGACCTTCTGTGCTGTCTTTGGAATTTTGGGGTTGAGAGGTCTGAAAACTGTCACTGCTGCCAGTGATCCACTGAGGTCTGCTCTGTCTATTCCTGCATGGACCATGCCAGATTATGCCCCATTCCCAGCCTGATGCAATATATACCTTTCCTTTTTTCCCTTCCAGGTTGCCTTGGGTGAGATATCTGTTCCACCTTGTTATTCGGTGGGTTTGTTAGCTCTAGAATTTGTTGAGTTATTGTTTAGAGGTATTTGGAGGTGTTTTGGGGGAGAACTTAAGCAAATTCCTACTTTTACTCCAGCACCTTCACTCTATCTTTTTTTCTATTTATTCTTGTTCCATATTTTTAATATTATTTTGTTTTCAGTGTTCTGAAATCACTTTCATGTATCTTAGAATTTTTCCTCTCCCTCCCCTTCTTTCCCTCCTCCATTCCCAATCTCACCCTGTGATGGCTTGCCATCTGATATAGATTCTACACATACTTTCCTACTAAATACATTTCCACATCAGTCATGTTGAATAGAAGAATTAAAATGAATGGGAGAAACAATACAACAAAACAAAACATAATACAAAAGTAAATTTTATACTTTATTCTGTGATCCAATTCCATAGTTTTTTTTTATGGATGTGGAAGGCATTTTGCCTCAAAAGTTCACTGGGAATTTTTTAGGTTCTTGATTTGCTATGAATTCTACCAGAAAATTCTACCAGAAAAATTTCTCACAAACTGTGGTTGTTGCTGTGTACAAAGTTCTCCTGATTCTGCTCCGTTTATTCAGCGTCAGTTCAAATAAGTATTTCTTGGCCTCTCTGAAGTCTTCTTGTTCATCACTTCTTACAGCATAATAGTATTCCACTACATTCACATACCACTACTTCTTCAGCCATTCCCCAATTAGTGGGCATTCCCTTGATTTCCAGTTCTTGACCACCACAAGGAGAGCTGCTCTAAATAATTTTGTACATGTGTTAGCCTTTCCCATTTTTATGATCTCTTTGGGATTCAGTCCTAGAAGTGATATTACTGGGTCAAAGGGTATGCACATTTTTGTAGCCCTGTGAGCATAGTTCCAAATAACTCTCCATAACGATTGGATCAGAGAACAGCCCAACCAGCAATGCATTACTGTTCTAATTCTGCCACATCTTCTCTAATATTTACTATCTTCTTGTTTTGTTATGTTAGCTAATCCTAGGAGTGACGTGGTAGCTCAGAGCTGTTCTAATTTTCACCTCTCTAATCAATAGTAATTCAGGGTATTTTTTTCGAGACTATGGTTAGCTTTGATTTCTTCACTTCAAAACTGCTTGTTCATATCCTTTATCCATTTGTCAACTGGGGAATGAGTTGTATTTTTGTACATTTCACTCCATTTTCTATATATTTTAGAAATGAGGCCTTTATCAGAGAGAGTAGTTATAAAAATTCTTCCGCAGATTTTCTGGTTCTCTTCTAAGCTTGGCTGTATTGGATTTGTTTGTGCAAAAACTTTTCAATTTAATGTAATTAAAATTATCCATTTTGTACTTCATAATGTTCTCTATCTCTTGTTTGGTCAAAAATTTCTCCATTCTCCATAAATCTGATAAATACACTATTCCTTGCTCCACTAATTTGTTTCTAGTCTCAATCTTTCTACCTAGATCATGTATCCATTTGATTTTATTCTTGCATATGGTGTCAGATATTGGTCTATGCCCAGTTTCCACCACACTGTTATCCAGTTTTGCAAGTAGGTTTTGTCAAATAGTGAGTTCTTTTTTTTTCTTTGTCACATTCTTTTTTTATTGTTTCTTTAATTTTTTTTAATTTTTAATAAATCTATTTATTTAACTTTTTACATTCATTTTCACAAAATTTTGGGTTCCAAATTTTCTCACCATTTGTCCCCCCCACCCCAATACATCAAACATTCTACTTCCCCCTATCACCAATCTGCCCTCTCTTCTGTCATCCCTCCCTTCCCTTGTGCCCATCTTCTCTTTCATCCTGTAGGGCCAGATAACTTTCTATTCCCCATTACCTGCATTTCTTATTTCCTAGTAGCGAGAACAATACTCAACAGTTGTTCCTAAAATTTGAGTTCCAAATTCTCCCCATCCCTCCCTCCCCACCCATTCCCTTGGGGAAGGAAAGGAATTCAATATAGGCCATATCTGTGTAGTGCTGCATATGACTTCAACAAGTCATGTTGTGTAAGACTAACTGTATTTCCCTCCATTCTATCCTGCCCCCCCCCATTGTTTCTATTCTCTCTTTTGATCCTGTTGTTGACTTCAACTGTTGACTTCAAATTGCTCCCTCCTCCCATTGCCCTCCCTTCCATCATACCCCCACACTGTGCTTAACTCCTTCTCCTCCACTTTTCTGTATTGTAAGATAGGTTTTCATACCAAAATGCGTGTGTATTTTATTCCTTCCTTTAGTCGAATGTGATGAGAGCAAACTTCATGTTTTTTTCTCAGTTCTCCTATTTTTCCCTCCACTAAGGAGTCTCCTGGCTGCCACTTCAATGAGAGATAACTAGCTCCATTCCATTTCTTCCCGTGTCTTCCCAGTACATTTCTCTCTCACCATTTACCTTCATTTTTTAAAGATATGAGCCCATTCTATTCAATTCACTCTGTGCTCTTTGTCTCTGTCTGTGCATGCATGTGTGTATGTTTGTATGCGTGTGTATGTATGTGTGTGTGTGTGCATGTATAAAATTCCACCAACTACCCAGACAATGAAAAATTTTAAGAGTTACAAATATTGTCTTTCCATGTAGGAATGTAAACAGTTCAACTTAACTAAGACCCTTATGACTTTTTTTTGCTGTTTACTTTTTCATGCTCCTCTTTCTTGTGTTTGAAAGTCAAATTTTCTTTTCAGCTCTGGTCTTTTCATCAAGAATGCTTGAAAGTCCTCTATTTCATTGAAACACCATATTTTCCCCTGAAGTATTATACTCAGTTTTGCTGGGTAGGTGATTCTTGGTTTGAGTCCTAGTTCCTTTGACTTCTGGAATATCCTACTCCACGCCCTTCAATCCGTTAATATAGAAGCTGCTAGATCTTGTGTTATCCTGATTGTATTTCCACAATACTGGAATTGCTTCTTTCTAGCTGCTTGCAATATTTTCTCCTTGACCTGGGAATTCTGGAATTTGGCCACAATGTTCCTAGGAGTTTCTCTTTTTGCATCTCTTTCAGGTGGTGATCGGTGGATTCCTTGAATACATGTTTTGCACTCTTGTTCTAGAATATCAGGGCATTTTTCCTGGATAATTTTATGAAAGATGATGTCTAGGCCCTTCTTTTGGTCATGGCTTTTAGGTAGTCCCATAATTTTTAAATAGTCTCTCCTGGATCTATTTTCCAGGTCAGTTGTTTTTCCAATGAGATATTTCACATTCTCTTCCATGTTTTCTTTCTTTTGGCTTTGTTTTGTGATTTCTTGGTTTCTCATAAAGTCATTAACCACCATCTGTTCCATGCTAATTTTGAGAGAACTATTTTCCTCAGTGAGCTTTTGAACCTCCTTTTCTATTTGGCTAATTCTACTTTTGAAAGCATTCTTCTCCTCATTGGCTTTTTGAACCTCTTTTGCCAATTGAGTGAGCCTATTTTTCAAGGTGTTATTTTCTTCAGCATTTTTTGGGGTCTCCTTTAGCAAGGTATTGACCAGTTTTTCATGCTTTTCTTGCATCTCTCTCATTTCTCTTCCCAGTTTTTCCTCCACCTCTCTAACTTTATTTTCAAAATCCTTTTTGAACTCTTCCATGGCCTGAGCCCACTGAATCTTTATTTCATATGTTTGGGATTCAGAAGCCTTGACTTCTATGTCTTTCCCTGATGGTAAGCATTGTTCTTCCTCATCAGAAAGGAAAGGAGGAAATATCTGTTCACCAAGAAAGTAACCTTCTATGATCTTACATTTTTCCTCTTTCCTGGGCATTTTTCCAGTCAGTTACGTGACTTCTGAGATCCCTTTCCACCCCCGCCTCTCCTCCAGATCTGCCCAGGTAGTGCTTGGGGTCTGAGATTCAAATGCTGCTTCCCAGCCTCAGGGCTTTCAGAGGGGGCAGGGCTGCTATTCGATGTAAGATTAAATTCAGGTGCTCAAGTGGGGGTAGGGCCGCCTCACAGGGCTCATTTCCCTCAGGGGTTTTACGTGGAGATCTTCAACAATGGACTGGAGCTCATGGCTGCTTTGGGAGCCCCTGTCAGCTGCTGCCTCCTGAGGGGGCTAGAGTTATGGAGATACACTGCTCCCCTCTCAGCCAGCCAAACAGGCCCTCTCACTGACCTTTGCGCCCGTGGGAGGAAGGAACCATGAGGCCACTGGCGATTCCGTCCTTGAAGCCAGCCCAGATGCGTTCCTCCCTGGGCCATGTGGTAAGCACAGGGGTGGGCTCCGCTCCGGGTCCAGTGAGCAAAGGACCCCCAATGTCAGTTTTTCTGGTCTCTCTGGAACATAAATCTCCTTCACTCTATCATTCCATGGCTTCCTCAGCTCCAGAACTTGTAGGGAGTTCCTCCTTACAGGTATTTTATAGGATATGGCTTCGAAAGCTAGCTTATGTGTGTCTTTCTACTCCCCCATCTTGGCTCCTACCAAACAGTGAGTTCCTATCTCAGAAGCTGTGATCCTTAGGTTTATCAAATAGTAGACTGTTATATTCATTATCTTCTTGCACATTCTCATACTCACACATACATGAGTCCTTTTGAAAGGTTCTGTATCCTTTCTAATGTGACCACTTTATTTCATATATGCTTCAAAAAGATCCAAGGACAAAGAGGACATGACAAATACTTAGCTAGCCACCACTAGTTGCAGATGTTCCCCATGTAGTCATTTTACCAAAGAGTCACCTGTTCAGTCTCCTGAGATTCACCTACCAATCTGGAATGTGATGGCAGTTATCTATCAACATACTGTCAAAACTGTCGCTCCTTCTTCAAATATTTCAGTATCTAAGTGACTTCTCTTTCTCACTCTCCTCTCTTTACCATTATTTTAGGGAGTTCTTCATATACATTATTTTCCCCATTTTGAGTGCATCTACATTTTTCCAGAACTATGCTCAAAGGGCATCCAAATCATCAAAAGTTTAACTGACTAGAAAGAATTTCAAAAATATTTTTATAGGATCTCCAAGGAACTTCCTTTTCACCTCATTATTACTCTCTGAGAAGCAAGCTCTATTGCTGCTCTATATTTTTTTAATAAAAATTTATTTATATAACTTTTTGCATTCATTTTCACAAAATTTTGGGTTCCAAATTTTCTCCCCTTTTCTCCCCTCCCCCCACCCCAATACACCGAGCAATCTAATTTTCCCTATCTTCAATCTGCCCTCTCTTCTATCATCCCTCCCTTCTCTTGTCCCTTTCTTCTCTTTTGTCCTGTAGGGCCAGATGACTTTCTACTGCCCATTAACTGTATTTCTTATTTTCTAGTAGCAACAACAGTACTAAACAGTTGTTCCTAAAACTTTGAGTTCCAAATTGTCCCCATCCCTCCCTCCCCACCCATTCCCTTTGGGAAGGCAAGCAATTCAATATAGGCCCGATCTGTGTAGTTTTGCAAATGACTTTCGTAATAGTCGTGTTGTGTAAGACTAACTGAATTACCCTCCATCCTATCCTGCCCCTCATGGTTTCTGTTCTGTCTTTTGATCCTGTCCCTCCTGGAGTGTTGACTTCAAATTGCTCCCTCCTCCCATTGCCCTCCCTTCCATCATGCCCCCAACCTTGCTTATCTCCTTCTCCCCCACTTTCCTGTACTGTAAGATAGGTTTTCATACCAAAATGAGTGTGCATTTTATTCCTTCCTTTCGTCAAATGTGATGAGGGTAAACTTCTTGTTTTTTTTTTCTCAGCTCTCCTCTTTTTCCCTCCACTAAAAAGTCTCCTGCTTGCCTCTTAAATGACATATAATTTACCCCATTCCATTTCACCCTCTTTCCTTCCCCTACCTTTCTCACCATTTATCTTAATATCTTTTAAGATATGGTCTCATCCTATTCAATTCACTCTGTGCACTCTGTATGTGTGTGTGTACATGTGTGTATGTGTGTGTGCATGCATGCATGTACATGTGTGTGTGTGTATGTGTGTGTGTGATCCCACCAACTACCCAGATAGTGAAAACTTTTAAGAGTTACAAATATCGTCTTTCCATGTAGGAACGTAAACACTTCACTTTTGGTAAGTCCCTTATGACTCCTCTTTGCTGTTTACTTTTTCATGCTTCTTCTCATTCTTGTGTTTGAAAGTCAAATTTTCTTTTCAGCTCTGTTCTTTTCATCAAGAATGCTTGAAAGTCCTCTGTTTCATTGAAAGACCATATTTTCCCTTGAAGTATTATACTCAGTTTTGCTGGGTAGGTGATTCTTGGTTTGAGTCCTAGTTCCTTTGACTTTTGGAATATCCTATTCCATGCCCTTTGATCCCTTAATGTAGAAGCTGCTAGATCTTGGGTTATCCTGATTTTATTTCCACAATACTGGAATTGTTTCTTTCTAGATGCTTGCAAAATTTTCTCCTTGAGCTGGGAGTTCTGGAATTTGGCCACAATGTTCCTAGGAGTTTCTCTTTTTGGATCTCTTTCAGGTGGTGATCGATGGATTCCTTCAATACTTGTTTTGCCCTCTGGTTGTAGAATGTCAGGGCAGTTTTCCTCAATAATTTCATGGAAGATGATGTCTAGGCTCTTTTTTTGATCATGACTTTCAGGTAGTCCCATAATTTTTAAATTGTCTCTTCTGGATCTATTTTCCAGGTCAGTTGTTTTTCCCATGAGATATTTCACATTCTCTTCCATTTTTTCATTCTTTTGGTTTTGTTTGGTGATTTCTTGTTTTCTCAGAAAGTCATTAGCCTCCATCTGTTTCATTCTAATTTTGAGAGAACTATTCCCTTCAGTGAGCTTTTGAACGTCTTTTTCCATTTGGCTAATTCTGCTTTTGAAAGAATTCTTCTCCTCATTGGCTTTTTGAACCTCTTTTGCCAATTGAGTGAACCTATTTTTCAAGGTGTTATTTTCTTCAGCATTTTTTTGGGACCCCTTTACCAGGGTATTGACCCGTTTTTCATACCTTTCTTGCATCTCTCTCATTTCTCTTCCCAGTTATTCCTCCACCTGTCTAACTTGCTTTTCAAAATCCTTTTTGAGCTCTTCCAAGGCCCGAGCCCACCCGACATCCCCCTGCGATGTCTGGGATACAGAGGCCCTGCCCTCCACGCCTTTCCCTGATGGTAAGAATAGATCCTCATCATCAGAATTGAAAGGTGGGAACATTTGCACCTGCTCAAAGAAGCTCTCTATAATCTTATTTTTCTTCCCTTTTCTGGGCATTTTCCCAGCCAGTTGCTTGACTTCTGAGATTCCTGTCCACCCCTGCCTAGATCCGCCCAGCTAGTGCTTGGGGTCTGAGATTCAAATGGGCTTTCCGCGGCAGCTGTGGCTGCTATTCAATGTGAGCTTAAGTTGTGGTGCTCAGGTGATGGCAAGGCTGCCTCCCAGGCTTGGCTCCCTCAGGGGCTTTATGCAGAGACCTGAACTTCTGCTTGCCTGCTTGGGGAGTCCCGGGCCACTGCAGCTGCCTCTGCCACTGCCCCTGCCTCTGCCTCCGCCGCTTCCTGCCCCTGCCTCTGCCTCTGCTGCTTCCTCACGAGGGGGTCCAAGTCACGGAGACACCCCACTCCCCTCTCGGCCCACCCAGACGTCTCTTTCACTGACCTGTAGCGTCTGTGGGTGGAGGGACCTTCCCGGCTGCCGGAGGTTCCATCCCTGAAGCCTGCTCGGATCTGCTCCTCTCTGCCGTGTGGCCAGGGCAGCTCTGGGCTGGACTCCGCTTTCTGGGGCTGGATGGACCCCTGGGGACGGTTCTCCAGGGCTCTCTCGAATGGAAATTTCTTTCACTGTGTTTCTGCACACTCTGCAGTGATCCAGAATTTGTGGGGAGCTCTTCTTACATTAAATCTTTGGGCTGTGGGTTCGGAGCTAGAATACGTGAGTCTTTCAACTCCACCATCTTGACTCCACCCCCCGCTGCTCTATATTGAAAGACTATGAGAGGTACTCTTCACATTTGGCACACTCTTATTATGTCTATGTAAACAATTCCTTTCTGTACTACACTTTCTCCCTCCAATATTGTGCTGTACTCTAGTTATTTTTTCTGTATGTTATATTATATGTACTCCCATAAGATTAGAAGCTCTTGGAAGTCAGGATCACCTCTTATTCACCTTTGTATCCCCTCACCTTAATGATTTCAATCAAAATGATCTAAAAGTAGAGGATAATTAGAAATAAAACTCATCAACTCACTCTAGTTATATCAGGTTTTAGGGGTAGAATTAAAATTAAATTCCAGGTCTTCATACTTTTTTGAGATGTACAAACCTCACTAACGAATGTCAAATCTGCTTATCTTCTCCCACTATGGTCTCTCCTAGCAATTTCTTTGTTAGCATTACACCCAAAACCAAAGCAGATATTCAGATAAAGGTCATTATAGAATGTTTTCCTAGAACAAAGACCACTTTCTTCTCTCATTTTTATAGGTATATTTTTGTCAACATTGTAAGAAATCAACACTACTCCCTAATAGCTCTACCAATCAACTTAAAATAAAACCTAAAAAAGTGAGTTTTTTATTCCATTTGATCTTTTTGATAGGACCTTTTGCAACAATTGGAAACTCAGACTAAGAACTTAGCACTTCTAAACAATTTTCTTCTCAGATATTTCAGCAATTCCATTTGGTTAAATTCTACAACATATTTTTAAGTGTTCATTATTTTCTGGGTATCTTGGTCATCATTGGGAATGAAAACAAGACAAAAAACCTATTCCCTCCTTTACAAGGAACTTAAGTTCTATTATATTAGTAAATAGAATTAGAGGGAGACACGAAAGGGGAGGACCCCAAAACAAAGAGTAAAGAAAAGATTTCAGAATGTCATGAGATCTAAGTTTTGGAGGTGGAAGGAATTTTAGAGATGATGTTGTCCAAACTTCTCATTTTGCTAATGTGCAAAATTGGCCTCAGAGCAGTTAAGTGACTTACCTAAAAACATGCTGATAATAATTGGTAAAGCCACAGGCTGAAACAAATTATTCTGTCCTTTCCCACCATATCACACTATTGTCATATTATTGATAGATATTTCAAGGACAAAGCCTTGATGGGGCCACAATACATATTTGAGAGACATAACATCTCCCAAGATTATACCTAGGGCAATGGTGTTATGAGTCAGAAACTAGTTGCTATATGGCTACACAAATATTTTGAGTCCCCCAAATGTATTGTTATTATATGCTCAAAACATTTGACTAATTTTACACTGCACATTGCATCTGGAATTTTGTTTTCCTCTTTTTGCACCGAAATTTATGATTTTGGTGCCCAATGAGTGATTGGGTACTTTAAGCCTTTCAGGTAACTCTGTGGGATTACCCTCCTATCTTCTATCATAGGCTCCCAAAATAGGTGATACAACCTCCTTAGTGGTGCTGAAATGATTCATGGGGGCAGTAGTAACCTCAGGTGCATTTGGGGGGTACTGAATAAAAGTAAGGGGGCAGCAAAAGAATAGGGAAAGAAGAGAAAAACATTCTGAAAAACCATTAGTACATTTTTCATCTGTTGTGTGTCAAAGTTAAAGTCATAGTGATTACATTATTTTCCAAAATAAATACATAAAGTGCAAGTTATAACCAATCAGTGGTGAAGTCCCTGACAGGTCTTAACAAGAAAATGTTGGCAGGTGAGCATGTTGTATATTGTGTATATTGTCAGGAAGTACAGCATGGATTGGCAGGAATGTACACACACACACACACACACACACACACACATATATATATATATATGTATGTATGTATATGTATATATATGCATATAATGACTGATATACACCATAATGCTGTATGGTTACATGACTCAGCATTGCATGATCAAAATTTCAATACAGAAAAATACAAATTTGTAATAAATTATTAAGTTTAAGATGTATCATTTAAAACATATTTTATATTTTTTTGAAATGATGAAAATTTAAAAAAAAATTATAAGGTTAAAGAAAGTAAATTTCCAGAGGGGCAATGAGTAATCTTTTAAAATGGCATGGTAATCCAAATAAGTTTGGAAACATTGGCATCTAATCAATGAACCTTTATTGGTATGCTTCTCATTAACCATAAGCCAGTACATATAATTAGCTCTTAACAAAGGCATTTGTGGAAGATATCATAGCAAATCAGCATCTATAAAAACATCCATATAAACTTGTGCCAGGTTCCCTAAGAAATACATTCATGTGTGTATAAAAGTGGCCTTAAACAAAGTATAATGTTAGTGAGAAACATTATAGATTATATGTTTTAACAGATACAATTATCAATTTCTGAATGATATTTAAGGGGTCTGGCAATCTTTTTATTTCTCTATGCACTCTACTGAACTTGAGCCTCCCCTCATTCCAGCATCTTTTGATATGCTGTTTTATGGACTGACTCCTCTTCATAGTCTTCATAGAATCTTATATGGTACTTCTGGACTTAGCTTACAGGATGATTTTCTAGCATATGCATCTCTCTTCTAACTAGATTCAATTACCTTCATTGATTTTTGAATTGTCTGTCAAAATTATGTAGGGGTAAGACTGTGGGGGGTGGGGAGGGGGAGAGAGAGAGAGAGAGAGAGAGAGAGAGAGAGAGAGAGAGAGAGAGAGAGAGAGAGAGAGAGAGAGAGAGAACTAAATCTCCAATGAAGGCTGTGGATGTTTTGCTTTGTTCTCATAGAGATCCAGTGGCCAGACATTCATCAGGGTGACTAGAGATGGCCCAGGATTCAGTGAGAGATCTCTACCCTTCTAAACTGTGGTCTTTCCAGATTTTCCCTATGAGTGAGGCAATGCCCATTCAGTGAGTAGACCTCTTTAAGAAATGAGTCAAATGAAAAGAGAGGAAAGAAGAGGAGGGAAGAGGAGAGGGGAAGAGTTATTCATCTGCAATTGACCAGATGGATCCCCTTTTAGGCAACTTGGACTACTCGCAGGTTGTGGTTTGTCTTTCATTCTCAAAGAGGACGATGATATCAGGGAGATCATGACACGAATTGCAATTGACTGATTTGAGTGAGGGAGAGTCACCAGAGACAACTCCTGGCTTGATGTTATATTCTGAATTAATGACATTGCCTAAGACTTAGCTGTAAAGTCAACAAGGGTATGGCTAATTTCTTCACTTAACTAGCCATCTTAATAGATAATTATATTCAACTGTGTTGAAGTGGATTGCATCTCAACATCCCTCCCCTTCACATTTAGAACAAACTCTATTCCACTTGGACAATCATTAGACAAAGATGAGTATGATAAAGTAGAAAGGATAAACATTATAGAGCAAGATGATTGTGGCTCAAATTTCACATCCGATAGTTACTACTAGGGTAACCCTGAGTAAGTTGTTTATCCTCGTGGGGCAAAAATTTCCTCATATATAAAATGAGATGAGTAGAGTAAATGACTTCCATATCTTACAGATCCTGTGACCTAACCTAATCCCTATAAAAGTCCTTGAGTGTATTTTCTCCATTCTCCATAAGAATAATTTACACCTGAATATTTGTAGTACCCCTTCATCTTTACCTGATGAGGATGGGGAAGGGTTCTGCTAATATGCAATGCTATTTTTTAAACACCACATATGAATTTGCTCATCCTGAAGCATTAAAAAGCACTAGGTACTAAAACTTTCACAGTGGGATCTTATTCTATCAATTTTCTCATTGATCTGACTGGATTCTCTTTAAGATATGGTGCATAAACGAGGACATAACAAATATACCAATAAAAGATCAGTCAGATCAATCTATTAAATAGTGCCCATCAAATGCTGTTGTAATGAACTGTCAATGAATGTATCATTTTGAACTGGGTTTTGATTGTATGAAATATTGCTCAAAATGAGTGAATTTATGAATCTTTCCATGTGATGCAGATTTTGAATATAATGGTATTTACTGTTTTGGAATTTGACCTCACACAATACAAACAAAATTTCAATCTTGTCCTTGCTTAACTTTTCAACAAGATATTATTTAAAATTTAACAAAGACACAAGATTTGCTAATAAGGTATTGCATGGTTAGTGATTTGAACTCTTCTGAAGAAAAGTATAGAAGTATAATTAGGGCCACTGGGACAAAAAGGCAATGGTGGTATGTGTAGTACCTACCGTGCCCCACTTTTTGTTCAGCTGTAGCTCTAAATTGAATCTTTGGAAATCCAGTACACCCATTAATGTGACTATTGTTCTCTAATTGCTCAACATCATTTCTTGACTTGCTCAAATAAATATGCTGTGTTTTCATTGTGGTGAAGGAAACTGATAATATGGTGTATTCACTCCAAATTAAATGAAGAATTTGACGGGTAATTTTGGTCCATATGTTCAGTTAATGATGACAGTAACAAAGGTTTTAATAGGAAAATTAGGGCTATAAGGACAATCTAAGGGATTTTGGAATATTCAGTTGTGTGCAGAGTGAGAAGGTTGACTACAAGGAAGGTTTAGAGCCAATTGCAGTGCTGGTCATAGCAGTGGGTGGAACGTTGAGGGCTCTGTCTGCAACAGTCTAAGTCATACCAAAAAAACCTTAACTGACTACAAATTTCTCCTTCTCTATTAGCTTTTCATCCATTCCTTTCTGATTTTCAGTTCCTCCTTTGGGTTAAAAGAGCAGCCTTTAATGTTTCTGTGTGTTTCACAGATCCTTTTAACAATCTGCTGAAACCTATGAATACCTTTTTAAAATGCTATTTTAAAATTCATAATGTAAAGTGCATAGACTTAAAAATAAATCAGTTACATTGAAATAAAAGTGTATTTTTTTCATCCAAGTTCACAGGCCCCTTGAAACCCATCCATTCAATTTTTCCTTATAGGGTTCTTTAAGTTGAGAATACCTAGATTAATGGGGAGGAGCCAAGATGGCGGAGTAGAAAGACTCACGTATACTAGCTCCGAATCCACAACCCATAAATTTCCTGTAAAAAGAACTCCTCACAAATTCTGGAGAATTTCAAGGTGTGTAGAAACACAGTGGAAGAGATTTCCGTTCCAGAGAGCCCTGGAAAGCCGTCCCCAGGAGTCTGTCACGCTCTGGACAGCAGAGCCCATCCCTGTGCTACCCTGGCCACATGGCCCCAGAGGAGCGGATCCGAGCAGGCTTCAGGGACGGAATATCCGGTGGTCACGAAGGTCTCTCCACCCACAGACGCTACAGGTCAGTGAGAGAGACGTATGGGTTGGTCGAGAGGGGAGCAGGGTGTCTCCGTGGCTTGGGCCCCCTAGGAAGACAGAGGTAGAGGCAGCGGCAGGCTGGGACTCCCCAAGCAGGCAGGGGCTCAGGGCCATCACCTAAGGTCTCTGCATGCCTAGACATCATCTTTCATGAAATTATCAAGGAAAACTGCCCTAATATTCTAGAACCAGAGGGCAAAATAAGTATTGAAGGAATCCGTCGATCACCGCCTGAAAGAGATCCAAAAAGAGAAACTCCTAGTAACATTGTGGCCAAATTCCAGAATTCCCAGGTCAAGGAGAAAATATTGCAAGCAGCTAGAAGGAAGCAATTCCAATATTGTGGAAATACAATCAGGATAACACAAGATCTAGCAGCTTCTACATTAAGGGATCAAAGGGCGTGGAATAGGATATTCCAGAAGTCAAAGGAACTAGGACTCAAACCAAGAATCACCTACCCAGAAAAACTGAGTATAATACTTCAGGGGAAAATATGGTCTTTCAATGAAATAGAGGACTTCCAAGTATTCTTGATGAAAAGAACAGAGCTGAAAAGAAAATTTGACTTTCAAACACAAGAATGAGAAGAAGCATGAAAAAGTAAACAGCAAGGAGAAGTAATAAGGGACTTACTAAAGGGGAACTGTTTACATTCTTACATGGAAAGACAATATTTGTAACTCTCTTAAAACGTTTTGGTATCTGGGTAGTTGGTGGGACCACACACAGACACATACACACACAGACACATACACACACACATGCACACACACACGTACATGCGTGCACGCACACTCACATACACACATGCACGCACACACAGAGATAGAGAGCACAGAGTGAATTGAATAGGATGGGACCATATCTTAAAAGAAATTAAGGTAAATGGTGAGAGAGAAATGTAGTGGGAGGAAAGAGGGTGAAATGGAATGGGGTAAATTATATCTCATTCAAGAGGGAAGCAGAAGATTTTTAGTGGAGGGAAAAAGGAGAGCTGAGAAAAAAACATGAATTTTACCCTCATCACATTCGACTAAAGGAAGGAGTAAAATGCACACTCATTTTGGTATGAAAACCTATCTTACAGTACAGGAAAGTGGGGGAGAAGGAAATAAGCAGGGCGGGAGGGATGATGGAAGGGAGGGCAAAGGGAGAAGGGAGCAATTTGAAGTCAACACTCAGGGAGGGACAGGATTAAAAGACAGAATAGAAACAATGGGGGGCAGGATAGGATGGAGGGATATACAGTTAGTCTTACACAACACGACTGTTATCGAAGTCATTTGCAAAAGTACACAGATATGGCCTATATTGAATTGCCTGCCTTCCCAAAGGGAATGGGTGGGGAGGGAGGAATGGGGAGAATTTGGAACTCAAAGTTTTAGAAACAACTGTTGAGTATTGTTCTTGCTACTAGGAAATAAGAAATGCAGGTAATGGGGAATAGAAAGTCATCTGGCCCTACAGGACAAAAGAGAAGAAGGGGACAAGAGAAGGGAGGGATGATAGAAGAGAGGGCAGAATGGTGATAGGGGAAATTAGAATGCTTGGTGTATTGGGGTGGAGGAGGGGACAAATGGGGAGCAAATTTGGAACCCACAATTTTGTGAAAATGAATGTAAAAAGTTAAATAAATTTATTTTTTTTTTAAAAGAGAATACCTGGGTTAAAGTCTCCTGAAAACTACTACTAATATCTGCATATACTGCCTGTGGCAAAAGTTGAGATAAAGTCATGAATTCATTATTAGTTAACTTATTAACATCATAATAGAAAACTTGAAGCATAGGACATAACAGGCACATTTGGTATGAGAAGTGCAGAGGACCTTGGCAGAATCCTAAGTTACCTTAAGGATGTAAGACTAAAATGTCAGTCTCTGAAATTTTAGAATTGAGGTAGAGATGGGGTCTTGTAAGTAAAGGAGGAATGCAAATGAGAAACACAACACAATCGGTAAGGATACAAAAAGATAAAATATCTCTCTTCCATAAATGAGTCTATATTTGCCCTTCTCTGGATGTTAGCTCTGTGTATTGAAGGCACAACAAAACTAATTTATTCCTTGAGGGAAAGTAAGTAAAAAGCGCTTACTTTTTGGAAAAGGATATTGGAGAAGATGAATGTGGTGAATAATTCCCTGTAGCACTTCACCATCACCTATGAAGAAAATTATAGTTTTAACTAGGGCAGTCCACTAGAATTTTTCTCAAGGGTGCTGAAATTTAAAGGGAACTAAAACACTTGCATTCCTTCTAAAACACAGAGATAACAGTTTAGTATTTGGTTAACAGGAATAATTGAAGTAGTAGGAATCCAATAGAAATCTGAATCCTACACCCATTGTCGTCCCACACAGGTATACTGCTCTTTGATCCCTATTCTCTTATCCCTATTCATAAACGTTGATAGTCACCTTGAATAAAGTAACTTTTTGGTGTCCTAGAATCTATCTGCTTCTTGCTTATTTTAATGGTTAAGGAACCAAAAATCTTTCTTATGCTGATGAGAAACATATCCTAATCTAAGTGAGGATCTTCTCATATAGTCTCCTGAGGAAGAATAAGGCAGGATTGCAGAGATCTAGGATTTAAAAGGGGTATTTGAAGTCCATAGTTCATGATAAATTGTCCTAGTTTACAATAATTGCAGATATGCTTTCCTTACATCAACTTCACATTGCATTTAATGCAGAGATAAAACAGTGTATTAAAAAGAGTTATGTATTTAGAGCCAAAAGATTGATTCAAACCCCCAATTTTGACAAATTATGACCTACATAAGTTACTTAATCTCTGACTCAGGTTCCTCATATTAAAAATTAGTGGGCTGGACTAGATGACCTTTAAAGTTGCTTCTAATTCTAATTGTTAAGTAAGGCAAATGTTTCGACCATCAATTTGTAATATGATGTCCTGCCACTAAAGGAGAATATGGAAAAGTAAACAGAGATTTGATATTTCTTATCATTATTGTTTTAATAAACCTCATTTTTAAAATGGTTATTATGTTTCTCTGATTGCAGAAGTACAGGGTGGGCAAGAACCTTTTTGTAGAGATAGGAACTAAATTTAAGTATCCCAGGAACTAAACACGGAATGGGGTCCAAGACATTTTTAAAATTTCATTAATTGGAGTTCAAAAATTGGAGCTAGTCCCTGGTAGATAATAGATGAGGTCTTGAACCCTGAGTCCAAAGGGCATTGAACCTTCAGATGCTCACAATTTAGCTTGAACCTGGGAAACTGAACTCCAAGACTAAACAACAAAAAATCCCACTTTTCTTGCTGTTGCATATGTGAAAGAGATATTACATATTATTGGATTGATCTCGTAGACTAAGACTCGAAAAAGTGAATGGAATGGGTCTGCTTTTAATTCCAAAAAAAATGCTCTTAACAATTAATCCTGTCAAATCAATATTATTTAGAGAAAAGCAAATTAAGTAAAAAATTAGATTGGTGAAGTTGTGAAGTGATCCAACCATTCTCTCGAGCAATTTGGAACTATGCCCAAAGGAGTATAAAAATGTGCATACTCTTTGAATCAGCAATAACACTACTAATACTCTATTCCAAAGAAATATCATTTTCCTTTTTAATAAAAGGACAAATGAATACAAAACTATCTTTAGCAGCTCTTTTTATGGTGGCAAAAAATTGGCAAGTCAGGGCATATCCTTTAATTGGAGAATGGCTGAATAATTTGTAGCATATGGATGAGATGGAATACTACTCAGCTATAATGGATGACAAACAGAATGCTTTTAGAAAGTCCTGGAAAGGCATACATAAACTGATGCAAAGTTAAGTGAGCAGAAATAGGAGAATATTTTGCACAATAAAAATAATATTGTATGATGGTCAACTGTGAATAACTTAGCTATTCTCAGCAATGTAACAATCTAACATAATCAAAACACCTCATGATGGAAAATGCTATCTACCTCCAGAGAAGAAACTGCTGGTGTCTTAGCACAGAATGTAGAAAACTTATCTAAAATTTTATTTTTCTTGATTTTTTGTGGGGGAAAGAGGTCAGTCCTCTGTTTTATTTTACAAAATACCTAATGCAGAAATGTTTTGCATAACTGCACATGTACAATCTGTATAAAATTATTTACTTTCTTAATGAGGAAGGAAGGAATGAAGGGCAAGTGGAAGAGGATTTGGAATCCAAAATTAAAAGAAAAGAATGTTTAAATTGTTTTTAAATGTAATTGGGTAAAATAGAAGATAAAACATAATTAAATCTACCCAAAATTCAATGAATTGCTTATAGGGGTAATGACTCCTCTTAAAGATTTTAGATGACAAGATAAATGGCTACTTGTCAGATATCTTATAAGGAAGATATATTTCATGTAACAGTTGGAATAGATGGCTAATAAGTTCCCTACCAGTTTCACATTCTATAATTCTGTTACATTCTATATATTAGCTTACATATGAGAGCTCACTGTTATGGCATGATACATTACTTAATTTAGCCACTGGTCTCACCAGAATCATCCTCCTGTTATCCTGCCTAATCCTAACAAAGTTCCGTGAATTTACTTTGATTTAAATGCTCTCTCTGTTTCCTTGTCTCTGTCTCTCTGTCTCTGACTCTGTGTCTCTTTGTCTGTATGTCTCTCTGTCTCTTTCTTTCTCTTTGTCATTTGACCAACTTTTTTCCTACTTAGCTAAGAATGTGATGACTAATGCTCTTTATTCTACTCATTCACCCCTCCTATTTCAATGGCATTCATTTGTGATGCCTATGACAAGAAACGGGTTAATGCATACCCTTTTGTACACCTCATCCTTTTTAGGACATTCTAGGATCTATTTATATGATTGCTAACTCTTAAAAGAGGCACTGTAACACAGTTGAAATCACTCTGTAATTTGAGTCTAGGTTCTCATGCTGACCTTTGCCGTTTCCCTTTACACTTATTGTTTTGTTATCCTTTGAAGCTGTATTTAACTCTTTCTGTGACATGATCACTTCACCCCATTTCCAGTTGCTTCACTTACACTCCCAGTGGGAGTTGAATCAGAGACATAGAATCACATTTTGGAGAAATTATTTTATTCCCAAAAAAGTTTTCTGAAAGACTGTATTCTTAATTATTTTTGCTTCTTGGGAATCACTTCTCAATGCTGTCAAAACAATGTTTTTCATTTCTTTTGGCCAAAACTGATAATCATTTCTTCTTCTGTGATCTTATTCTCCCCACATTCATTATTCTATATGTACTCTCCCAGCACTCTAAAGGTAAGGAGAAAAATTGAAAACATTTTGTCTCCTTCTACTCATGTGTCTTGGCTAGTCTTTCTGCAGTCACCCTCTCCTTGCTCTACCTGAGAAAAGTTCTATTATATAATTTCACTGCCTAAGATATTGATTTATTACTGATTTATGTTCATATTTTCATGAAATATTACTCAGTCCCCACTACTCTTTTGATTTTTTATTATTTTCATTTCCTTAGATTCTTCATTCCATTATCATTCTCTTGTCCCTTTCAATATTTCTTCGAAAATATTCTGATTTTTTAAAATAAATCAAATGATGGAAAAACCCTCCCATGGCAAAACTGTGCACTTACTTATATTTCTAGTCAAATAAACATTTTACTTAATTTTGCATTGTTATCATTTTATTATATAAATACAATGAAATATTAGGATACAATGAAGTGGTTTCAGAAGAACGTAGGAGGACTTTTATGTACTTTTACAATGCAAACTGTGTAAAATTATGATACCGATGTATATAATAATGGCATTAAAAAGACAAATAATTTGGAGATATTTAGCATTCTTATTAATGAAATGAATAATCATTACTCCAAAAAACTACTGATGACTCATTTTACTCAGATCCTGATAGAGATAATGGACTCTTTGTGGAGGATGAAACATAAAAACACCCTGCAGCCGGGTCTCCTTGATGGAAATCTCTCTCTACTCCTGTATATTTTCCACTAATTTAGTAAAGTTATCTTACTAAAATAAAGCTCTGAACATGTCAAACACCCATTCATTCTGTCCGACTTTTTTCCCATTCAATGGTTATTTTTTATATCTCAACAATGGGTTATTTTACTTCCTTTCCTTTTATTATTATTATTATTATTATTATTTTATTTTTTGTTTTTGGTAAATAGAATTCTTTTAATTATATGTAAAGATAGTTTTCAACATTCATTTTTATAAGATTCTGAGTTGCAATTTTTCTTCCTCCCTGCTTACCTCTCACTCTGCCTACCCATGATGACAAGCAACCTGATATTATTTGTACATATGTAATTATTAAGCACGTTTTCAAATTAGTCTTGCCATGAAAGAAGAAAAAGAACAAAAAGGAAAAACTGAGAGAAAAAGTGAAAATAGTATGTTTTGCTTTTCATTCAGATTTCATACTTCCTTTCTCTTCATGAGACATCATTTTTCATTATGACTCTTTTGGAATTGTCTTGGATCATTTGTATTGCTGGAAAAGATCCAGCAATACAGAAGTGTTGTTACTGTATACAATATTCTCTTGATTCTGCTCACTTCACTCAGCATCAATTCATTAAAGTCTTTCCAGGTTTTTCTCTAATCTGCCTCCTCACCATTTTATAGCATAAAAGTATCCCATTACATTCATATAGCAGAAGATGTTCAGCGATTCCCCAATTGATAAGCCTCCCCTTTGGTTTCCAGTTTTTCTTTGCCATCACAGAATGAGATGAAGTAATCTTTTCTTATACATGTAGGTTCTTTTCCCTTTTTATGAGCTTTTTGAGATGCAGATTTAGTAATGTTATTACTGAGTCAAAGGATATTCACAGTTTTATAGCCCTTTGTGCAGAGTTCAAAATTGCTCTACGGAAAGATTGAATGAGTTCACAATTTCACCAACAATGCACTACACTCCCAAATTTCTCACATCTTCAATATTTATCATTTTCCTTTTCTGTCACCTTAGCCAATATGAGAGGTATGGAGTAGTACCTCTATTTTTTCTTCCTAAGTTTTGTTGGTAATATATAGAAATACTTATCAATATTATGAATTTGTTTTATATCTATTGACTGCTAAATTCGTTAATTACTTCAAAATGTTGTTTAGTTGAGGGAGGAGCCAAGATGGTGGAGTAGAAAGACTCATGTATGCTAGCTCCGAACCCAGATCCCATAAAATTCCTGTAAAAAGAACTCCCCACAAATTCTGGAGCAGTGCAAACCATGCAGCAACGCAATGGAGATTTCCGTTTCATAGAGCCCTGAAAAATTGCTACCAAAGGTCCGTCACGCCCAGACAGCAGAGCCCATGCCTGACTGTGCGGCAACGAGAGGAGATGATCTGACCAGGCTTCAGGGACGGAATCTCCAGCGGCCGTGAACGGCCCTCAACCCACAGGTGCTACAGGTCAATGAGAGAGACTTCTGGGCTGGCTGAGAGGGGAGTAGGGTGTCTCCATAACTCAGGCCCCTAAGGAGGCAGCAGTGAAGACAGGGACAGCAGCAGACGCAGGCTCCCCAAGCAGGCAGGAGCTCTGATCCAGTACTGAAGGTCTCTGCATAAACCCTCCGAGGGAACTGAGCCTGGGAGGCGGCCCTGCCCCCACCCAAGAACCAGAACTTAAGCTCACATTGAATAGCAGCCGGGCCCACTGTTAAAAGCGCTGAGGCTGGGGAGCAGCATTTAAATCTCACACCCCAAGCACTAGCTGGGCGGATCTAGGCTGAGGTGGAGAGGAATCTCAGAAGTCAAGTAAATGACTGTGAAAATGCCAAGAAAAGGGAAAAAAAATAAGACCATAAAAGGTTACTTTCCACCTTTCTTTCTGGTGAGGAAGCACAATGCTTACCATCAGGGAAAGACATAGAAGCCAAGGCCTCTGTATCCCAAACATGCGAAATAGATATCCAATGGGCACAGGCCATGGAAGAGCTCAAAAAGGATTTTGAAAATCAAGTTAAACAGGTGGAGGAAAAACTGGGAAGACAAATGAGAGAGATGCAAGAAAAGCATGAAAAATGGGTCAATACCTTGGTAAAGGAGACCCAAAAAAGTGCTGAAGAAAATAACACCTTGAAAAATAGGCTAACCCAACTGGCAAAAGAGGTTCAAAAAGCCAGTGAGAAGAAGAATACTTTCAAAAGCAGAATTAGCCAAATGGAAAAAGAGATTCAAAAGCTCACTGAAGAAAATAGTTCTCTCAAAATTAGAATGGAACAGATGGAGGCTAATGACTTTCTGAGAAACCAAGAAATCACAAAACAAAAACGAAAAATGAAAACATGGAAGAGAATGTGAAATATCTCATTGGAAATACAACTGACCTTGAAAATACAGCCAGGAGAGACAATTTAAAAATTATGGGACTACCTGAAAGTCATGATCAAAAAAAGAGCTTATGCAACATCTTTCATGAAATTATCAAGAAAAACTGCCCTGATATTCTAGAACTAGAGGGCAAAATAAATATTGAAAGAATCCATCGATCACTTCTGAAAGAGATCCAAAAAGAGAAACTCCTAGGAACATTTTGGCCAAATTCCCGAATTCCCAGGTCAAGGAGAAAATATTGCAAGCAGCTAAAAAGAAACAATTCCAGTATTGTGGAAATAAAATCAGGATAACCCAAGATCTAGCAGCTTCTACATTAAGGGATCAAAGGGTGTGGAATACGACATTCCAAAAGTCAAAGGAACTAGGACTCAAACCAAGAATCACCTACCCAGCAAAACTGAGTATAATACTTCAGGGGAAAATATGGTCTTTCAATGAAACAGAGGACTTTCAATCATTCTTGATGAAAAGACCAGAGCTGAAAAGAAAATTTGACTTTCAAACACAAGAATGAGAAGAAGCATGAAAAAGTAAACAGCAAAGAGGAGTCATAAGGGACTTACCAAAAGTGAACTGTTTACGTTCCTACATGGAAAGACAATATTTGTAACTCTTAAAACTTTTCAGCATCTGGGTAGTTGGTGGGACCACACACACACACACACACACACACACACACACACACTCACAAACACATACACACTCACACACACGTACACAAGTGCATGCACACACACACATACATACATGCACGCACATACAGAGACAGAGAGCACAGAGGGAATTGTATACAATGGGACCATATCTTAAAAGAAATTAAGGTAAATGGTGAGAGAGAAATGTATTGGGAGGAGAAAGGGTTAAATGGAATGGTGTAAATTATATCTCATTCAAGAGGTGAGCAGGAGACTTTTTAGTGGAGGAAAAAAGAGGAGAGCTGAGAAAAAACCATGAAGTTTACCCTCACCACATTTGACTAAAGGAAGAAATAAAATGCACACTCATTTTGGTATGAAAACCTATCTTACAATACAGGAAAGTGGGGGAGAAGGAGATAAGCAGGGTGGGGGGGATGATGGAAGGGAGGGCAATGGGAGGAGGGAGCAATTTGCAGTCAACACTCTTGGGGAGGGACAGGATCAAAAGACAGAATAGAAACAATGGGTGGCAGGATAGGATGGAGGGAAATACAGTTAGTCTTACACAACACGACTATTATTGAAGTCATTTGCAAAACTACACAGATATGGCCTATATTTAATTAGCTGCCTTTCCAAAGGGAATTGGTGGGGAGGGAGGGATGGGGAGCATTTGAAACTCAAAGGTTTAGAACAACTGTTTAATATTGTTCTTGCTAATAGGAAATAAGAAATATAGTTAATGGGGAATAGAAAGTCATCTGTCCTTACCGGACAAAAGAGAAGATGAGGACAAGAGAAGGGAGGGATGATAGAAGAGAGGGCAGATTGGAGATAGAGAAAATTAGAATACTCAGTTCATTGGGGTGGGGAGAGAGGATAAATGGGGAGAAAATTTGGAACCCAAAATTTTGTGAAAATGAATGTAAAAACTTAAATAAATAAATTTATATTAAAAAAAATATTCTTTAGTTGACTGTCTAGTATTCTCTGAAGCACACCATTATTTCATTTGCAGAGTTTTGTTTCTTCATTTCCTTTTCTAATTCCTTCAATTTTTTTGTCTCCTCTTATTGCTAAAGCTTACAATTATAATATCAAATAATAGAGGTGATAAGGAGTATTCTCTTTTTTTCACTCTTGATCATATTGGGAAAGCTTCTAGTTAACCCCATTACAGATGATGCTTCGTGGTGGTTTAGATAGATTGTACCTATAATTTTAAGGAAAGATCCACTTATACATATTCTCTCTAGTGTTTTTATTGGGAGTAAGTTCTACATTTTGCCAAAAGATTTTTCAACATCTATTGAGATAATCATATGATTTCTATTTTTCATTGATTCTCTTTCTTTTTAAAGGCATGATCTAATGTCTTTTCTTTTTTCAAAATATCCAATGGTTTTCTATAAGGCTTGCATTTGCATTTTTAAGATATGCTTTTTTTATTTAGAATTTATTTAGGATGTGTCAAATAATCTTTGTTTATCATAATGTTAAATTGCTTCCTTCTCTTAACTTTGACTTTTTTTTTCCTTTCTTTGCTTTCTTGCTTGCCTGAAAATGTAGTGTTTGACATAAAAAGTCTAAAGATTGATTATGATTTTTCTTGGTGAGTTGAACTTATTTCATTCTCCCTATTTATTGAATAACTTTTCTGTCTCATATATAATTACACCTTTAATAATTCAGTCATTGCATTGTTAAATTTATGTGATTACTGCTTCTACTGACCCACATTTTACCATCTCTGCGACTCGGTTTGTATGTTTTCAGAGGTGTTCTGGATAAACATTGTGTTCAATCTACTAAACTTAATGAGGATAGTTTTTTGCCAAGTGAAATAAAATCAATATCCTTATACATATGTGAACGTCAAGACTTTTTATTACTACATTTGGTACTTCTATAATCATATTCATGAAGGTAGGATCACCCACATAACACCATAAGGATCTGGGATAAATTTAAGGGGAGTCAATCACATAGTTTGAGTTGTTCTCTAAAATAAGACTCACAAAGAATCTTCTATTAATTTTTGTCCTCAATTTCTCTACACATTCTTTGAACCAGAATGAAGAGACTATAGCTTTCTCTCAACTTAGTATGATGTAGAAAAATCCATAGAGTTGAGTATTTACAAGTGGATTATAACTTATTGCGGTCAGGTTCTGCAAGATGATGAGCTCTGAGACAAAGGGCACTTATGATGCATGATTATATCCTGTGTAGAAACCTAAGGCAATATTTTACATGCAAAATTGGAAGGAGAAAATAAATTCTGAAAAAAAAAAACCTAGTTTTTTATGGGCAACAGTAGACAACACATTTAAATTAAAGTAATAATTTATTCCACTTGAGACAACCAAGAAAGTATGCATCCCTGATTATTACTATTTAGATAGAATTATAGTAAGTAAAAGAACATGATTCATAGCCAGATAATGATAATTATGTTAGCAGGAATTATGATGCTACATTATTAAAATCTAACCTTACAGATATTATTGAAGACATATAATGAGAGCTGAGTGCACAGTAAATATTCATTAAAAATGCATTAATTAATTGATTTTCCTCCATGGTCAAAAAGTTTCTAGAGTATTATGCTAATAAGATCATGATATTAATCCTTGTACCAATGGGTTTGTCAACAAGATATAAAGAAAAGATAGTTTGGTAAGTTAACACTTCCAAATATCCTCTACTTGGTAACCATTCTTTAGTATAAAGTCAGGTGACTCAGCTTGACCTAATAAATCAGTGCTATGTTAGAGGGGGAATTAAATTTTTTATTGCTTTCTACCTCATTTTCATAATGAGTTCTGGAGTAACTTAAATCACAACAATAGGCAAAAAGAAACAAATCTGTAAATATCACATAAGATTCCAGGGAACAATTAGAAAAGGTTTTAGTGAGGGGCAGAACCACAATGGTAGAATAGAGACAGTAAACCACCTAACTCTCTCAACATTCCCCTCGAAAAAATTTTGAAATACCATATAAAACAAAATTCTGGAGTAGAGCTAAGAAAAGAAGAGCTCAAGGTAAGATTTTTTTTCCATCCCAAGACAACTCAGGAGTTTGGTGAAAGAGATACTGATTTTTGAGTACCTAGAACTAATACAACAGTAACAACAAGCCTTGGAGACATTTGCAACAATAGCAGCAACACTTTCAGGAGCTCTCAAACAAGAGACACACCGCGGGTTTGATAACTGGAGAGAAAGAGAATACATGGAATTCTGAGCTGATACAAAGCTCAGTACTTAACACTCCTCATCAACTCCCATATGAACTTCTGTGTTGTACTTCTAGGGCAGAGAGGAAGCTTGCACTACATCATAAGGAAAGATTGGTCACTGATTTCCAGCCAAAGAGAGCATATATACTTGTAGATACAAAGGAACAAGGGTCCTTCTTGGCTGAAGGCCAAATATATAGAAGAGGAGAGCAGTGACCACATCTTTTGCAGGAATATGTCACCTTGGAAACATAGAAAACTTAAGGAGTCAAGGAAATAATTTTGAAAACAACATGTTAAAAAGCAGAAAAATTTGAATAGTTCCCACCCACAGTTAAGCAGAACCCTTATTGCTGTGGTTATGTTCATCCTTCATTTTCAAAGAGGACCATGGCATCAGGGAAATTATGACATGACTTGCACTTGACTTGACTTTGATTTGAGTGAGTGAGGGCTGTGTAAGGTCACCAGTCTCACTTTCTCTTCCAGAGTCAAGTGAATCCAGTGACCAAATATTCATCAGGATGACTGGATACAGGCAAAGATGCAATGGGAGACCTAAGTTTTTGGGCTAAGACCTTTTCAGGTAGTCACTTAAAGTGAGGTAATGTCCATTCAGTGAATAAGTCTCTTTAAAATGTAGTAAGGGGGGGGGTGGCCCCTTTGATAGTAAAGAAAAAAAAGAATTAGTTAAATCACTCTGGGAGGCACAGGATCCTCAGCCCAATTTTAAGGTAAAGTTCAAATTCAAGAAATAGGCTAGAAAACGAGCAAACAATAACAAAAACCTAACAATTATAAAGCTGCTATGAAGACAGGGAATATCAAGACTCAAACTCAAAAACTGCCAAACTGCAAATCAATGAGAACCAAAAACAAAAAAAGAAAAGAAAATGCAAATTAGAAACAAACCCAATAATAATGCCTTTAAAAGCTAAAGGATATAAGTAGAAGAGGAAAAAATGGAGAAAATAATAAAAAGTGGCAAAACAGAATAATGAAAAAAAGAGTAACAGCTTGGTAATAGAGATATAAAACACTGAAGAAAATTATACTTTAAAAAATCAAATTGGTCAAATTGTTTCAAAAAGGTACAGAAATTCACTGAAGAAAACAACTTCTTAAAACTTGAACTGACTAAATTGGGATGGACTGGGGTACAAGAACTCACTGGAGGAAACAATTCCTTAAAATTAGAAGCCATTGACTCAATGAGATCTCACAAAAGAATAAAGGAAAGTCAAATGAATTAAAAATATATAAGATAATGTAAAATATCTCATCAACAAAAGGACTAATCTAGAAATTAGATCAAGGAGAGATAATTTATGAATTTTTGCACTACCTGAAAGCCATAGCAAAAAATTCTAAATATTACATTTTTATAAGAAATTATAAAGGAAAATGATACCAGTATCTTAAAACTAAAGGGTAAAATAGAGAAGGAAAGACTCTATTAATCATCTCCTCAAAGAGACTCCAAAATGAAAACTCTCAGGAATATGATAGTCAATCTGAGAAATCCTAGATCAAGGAAATAAGCAGTCAGAATAAGCCATTTAAATATTGTAGAGACAGAGGCAAGATCACACAAGATTTAACAGTTTTTACACTGAAGGAGTGATGGAATATCATATTGAATATGATATTCCAGCATGATATTCTGGATCGTAACAATCTTGGAGTTCAATCAAGAATACCTTTCTCAGAAAAATAAAACTGTGTATAATCCTTTGGGGGTGTATATGAAGAGAATAGATATTAATGAAATAGAAGACTTTCTTTTTTAAATTTTATTTATTTATTTTTAGTTTTCATTATTCACTTTGATAAGATTTTGATTGCCAAATGTTCTCCCTTTCCTACTTTTCCCTCTCTGCAATATGAAATGCAATTTAATGTAGGCTATACATGTACAATAATGTTAAACATATTTCCATGTTAGTCATGTTGTAAAAGAAGAATCAGAAGAGAAGGGAAAAACCGTGAGAAAGAAAACAACAACAAAAAAAGAAAATAATATGCTTTGATCGACATTCAGACAACATAGTTATTTTTCTGGAGGTGGATGGCATTTTCCACCATGAAAGTTTTAAAATTTTCTTAGATCATGGTATTGTCGAGTAGAGCTAAATCTATCAAAGCTGGTCATCGTGCAATGTTGCTGTTATTGTGTACAATGTTCTCCTGGTTCTTCTCACTTCACTCAGCATCAATTCATGTTAAGTCTTTCCAGGTTTCTTTTTAAATCCACTTGCTCATCCTTTCTTATTGAATAATAGCATGCCATTGCATTTATATGCCACACTTTGTTCAACCATTCCCCAACTAATGGGCATCTCCTTAGTTCCTAATTCTTTGCCACCACAAAAATATTTTTTGTATATTGATAAATGTTCAAGCGATATAAAAAGACAGTTTTCTGAGGAAAAAAATAAAACTATTTATGGTCATATAAAAATGCTCTATATCACTCTTGATTAAAGAGATTCAAATCAAACAATTGTGAGAAACCATATCACACCTCTCATATTGGCTAACAAGACAAAACAGGAAGATAATAAATGTTGGAGAAAATGTGGGAGAGTCAGAACACTAACTCATTGTTGATGGAGTCATGTGCTGATCCAACCATTCTCGAGAGCAGTTTAAAACTATGTCCAAAGGACTATAAAAACGTGGATACCCTTTGACCTAGCAGTATAATTTCTAGGGTTGTATCCCAAATAGATCACAAAAATAGGAAAAAGGTCCCACATGTACAAAAATATTTATAGCAACTCTCTTTCTGGTTGCCAAGAACTGGTAATCAAGGGGATGCCTTTCAACTTGGGGAATGGCTGAACAAACTGTGGTATATGAATGTAATAAAGTATTATTGTGCTATTTGAAGTGAAGAGCAAAAGGACTTCAGAGAGGCCTGAAAGGACTTATATAAAGTGCTGCTGGGTGAAATGAGTAGAACCAGGAGAATATTCTACACAGTAACAGCCACAATGTTTGAGGACTGTTTCTGGTAAAACTAGCACTTCACAGCAATGCAATGACCTAAAATATTCCCAAAGGACTCTTGATGCAAAATGCCATCTACATCTAGAGAAGAGTTATGGAATTGGAATGCAGAATATTTTCTCTTGTGTTTTGTTTTGTTGTGTTTTTTTTTTCCTTATCGTTTCTGCCATTCATTTGCAATACCACTAATGTGCAAACGTGGTTAATAAGAATGTATGTGTAGAACCCATATAAAATTGTATGATATTTTGTGGGGGGAGGAAAGATGGAGGTGGAGAAAATATAAGACTTATGAAAGTGATTGTAAAAAACTGAAAACAAGTAAGTTAATTTTAAAAAATAGGGAAAGAAAAATGTTTTGGTACCTTATCCCTTTTATTTGATTCTTTTGGTTTGTATACCAGCAGGTATTTCTGGGTCAATGGGTATGCACATTTTCATAACCGTTTGGGCATGGTAACAAACTGTTATCCAGAATAGTTGGATCAGTTCACAACTCAAACAACAATGCATTAATGTTCCAGTTTTCCAAATCTTCTCCAATGTTTGTCTATTTTTTCCTTTTTTGTTATATTAGTCACTCTAATAGGTGTACATGATACCTCAAAGTAGTTTTAATTTGCACTTATCAATAATGGTTTAGAGCATTCATTTTTTCCCATGACTATATGTAGATTTATTTTTTTCTTCAGAAAACTGCTTTTTCATATCTTTTGAACATTTGTCAGTTGGGGAATGCCTTGTATTCTTTTAAATTTGACTCAGTTCTCTACATATTTGAGAAATGAGGCTTTTATCATAAACACCAGCAATAAAAGTTTTTCCTGGCTCTCTGTTTCCCTTCTAAACTTGGTTGCATTGGTTTTGTTTGTGCAATGCACATAATTTAATGCAGTCAAAATCATCTATTTTGCATTTCATAATGTTCTCTATCTCTTGTTTTGTCATAAAATCATCCCTTCTTCATAGATGTAACAGTAAAGTATTCTTTGCTCTCCTAATTTGCTTATTGTATTACCCTTTATGTTTAAAAATCATACCCATTTTGGTCTTATCTTGTCATATGGTATATGCCAAGATGTTGGCCTATATCTTGTTTCTGCCATACTATTGTCCATTTTTCCCAGTAGTTTTTGTTAAATCGTGAGTTCTTATCTCTGATAATGGAGTATTTGAGTTTATCAAAAAGTAGATTTGGCACTGCTGTGTCTTGTGTACCTAACCTATTCCACTGATCACTCACTCTATTTCTTAGTCAATACTAAATAGTTTTTATGATTGCTCCTTTAGAATAAAATTTTATACATGGAGCCCCTTCCATTTCTTGTCAGCAATGCCCTTAATACTCTGGGCTTTATGTATAAAATATTTTTTGGTAATTTGGTTGATATGGTACTGAATATGTAAATCAATTTAGGTAGAATTGCCATTTTTAACATATTAGCTCGGCAGTCATGCACAACTGATGAAATAGAGGACTCTGAAGCTTTCCTGATGAACACACCAGAACTCAATAGAAAATTTATTTTCAAACACAAGAATCAACAATAGTATGAAATGATAACAAATTGAGAAATCATAAGTAACTTAATAAGATTAAATATTTACGCGAGTAAATGTAACTCATAAAAAAACCCTTAGTATATTAAAGTAGTTAAGCGGAGTTTACATAGTCAGAGGTAGTGGAGGTTTGGGTAACTTTGGGTAACAGTATATATGGTGCTGGGACTGGAGTCAGACAGACTCATTTTCCTGAGTTCAAATCTGACCTCAGACACTTAATAGCTGTGTTTTTCTGGGCAAGTCAATTAAACCTGTTTGCCTCAGTTACCTCATTCGTTAGATGAGTTGGAGAAGGAAACAGCAAACTACTTCATCCTCTTTGCCAAGAAAATCTTAAGTGGAGTCATGAAGAATCAAACATGATTGACTGAACGTAAGTATGATTCAATTCCATTGGTGTGACCTCATGAAGGTGTGAAAAAGAATGATGTTTTGGGATAAATGGGGAGAGAGAGGAAGAACAGAAAAAATAAAAAAGAGCATGCAGAACAACTTTCATGGTGGACTGGAGAATGGTGGCAGACTAGTTGTTGTAAACACTTGAACCCCATTCTAATTGGAATTGGTTCCAAGAGAGAATAATGTGCATATGGCAATCTATTTTACTCAAAAGATAAGTTAGACAGGAAAGGCATAAGAAAAGTAGAGTGATAAAATAGAAGCAACATTAAAGGAGGAAGTAAACAAAAGGACAAAAGACTTTTGAAGAGAAACAGAGAAAAAGAGGAGAAAAAAAGAGTAGAGAAAAATACACAGTAATCATAATGGTGAATGTGAATGAGTTGAATTCACACATTAAATAGAAATTTTAGAATAGGTTAGAAACAACAGTATGTGATAGGCAAGAAACATACTAGAAAAAGAAAGAGACAGAGTTAATATAAAGACCTCAAACAGATTCTGTTATGCATCATCTGAGTTTTAAAAGAAGGCAGAGTTAGCAATCATTATCTCAGACAAAATAAAAGCAAAAATAGACATAATTATAAGTGATAATTAGCAGGAGGCAGAGCCAAGAAGGCAGAGTAAGAGCAACTACTCACCTAAAGTATTAGACGAACTCTTTCAGATACCTCTAAAAAAAGAATCTGATGAAATTTTGGAGGTGCAGATTCCAATATATGAGACAGACTGTGATAGATTCAGAGACCAGGACAGACTGGAAAGTCTATCGGAAGGATCTGTTCCATGGGGGTAGAGGAGCATACAGTACACAGTGCATCCCTGCCACAGCAGGACAGAGCAGAAAAGCTCCAGGGCAGTATAAGGCAGCTCCAGCACTGCAGAATAGCAGCCCAGGGTAAGAGTCCACCTAAGCCAAACTAGTGAGAACCATGGTGCCCCAAATACCTGCAGCAGCTGCACCTGAGTCTTTCAGCACGCAGATCAAATGTCTGTAAGTAATTTACTTGAACTTCAGGGAGTTAAAATGGTGAGTGATCAGTCAATGCTCTCTCCCCCTCCCCTTTTTGACTTTGAAAGTACCATAAAATATTTCTCCAGAAAAATCTGTGAAGAGTGGTAAGAATAGAAGGGCAAACAGTCTCATAGCATGTGAGGCTACAAAAATCGCTAAGGAGTATTCCTCTTACTGTGGCAGAGGGTCAGAGTTGTCCTAGAAAGCCCCATCTCAGAAAACCAGGAAGAGATCTGGAGCTCCGGGAGGGGCGGAGCCTTGAAACCACCACCACCAGGATCCCAGGTGTGCCTCAGCCCTTCAGTGGAAACTAGAAGACACAAGGTACTCTCATTTGATTTGGTTCAAGGAGGAAACAATAAACTTAATAAAGTATATAAATCTAACAAGGTCTATAGTCAGTATGAGGGGAAGGGGGGAAGAAAGGGGAGGAGAAGCTAAAAGGGAGGGAAAGAGTAATAAAGGAAAAAAGGAGTAAAAGGCTGGGGAGCTGAAAGAAGGAAAGGAAGACTAAAGAAGGTAGTGGCCAATAATTAGAGCTCTATTATGGAGGGGAAGGGAGAAGGGAGAACTAAAAGCACAAATGGTAGGAAAGGGGAGGGAGGGAAAGACAGAGACAGTAATCATAACTGTAAATGTGAATGGGATGAACTCTCTCATAAAATGGAGATGGATAGCAGAATGGGTTAAAAGCCATAATCCAACAATATGTTTTAAAAGAAGCACATTTGAAATGGGGGGATACATACAGTGTAAAGGTAAAAGATTGCAGCAGAATATATTGTGCTTCATCTGATGTAAAAAAATCAGGGGTGGCAATCCTAATCTCAGACAAAGTAAAAGCAGAAATATATCTAATCAAAAGAGATAATGAAGGAAAGCATATCCTGATAAAAGGCACCAGAAACAATGAAGCAATATCATTACTAAACATATATGTTCCAAGTGGTATGGAATTAAAATTCTTAGAGGAGAAGTTAAGGCTGTTACAGAAAGAAATAGACAGAAAAACTATAGTAGTGGGGAAACTCAAACTTCCTCTCTCTGAACATGATGCATATAACCTTAAAATAAAAAGAAAGAAGCAAATAAAACTTTGGATAAGATAGATATGAGAGATCTCTGGAGAAAATTGAATGAGGATAGCAAAGAAAATACATTTTTTCACAGCAGTACATGGCAGATTACAGAAAATGACCATGTACTATTGCAGAAAAACCTCAGACTCTAGTGCAGAAAGGCAGAGATAGTCAATTCATCCTTCTCCGATTATAATGCAATAAAAATTATACGTATTAAAAGGCCATGGAAAGATAGATAACACATTATTTTGAAACTAAATAATCTCATCCTAAACAAGGATGGGTGAAACAAAAAATCAACAGCTTCATTCAAGAGAATGACAATAATGAGACCACCTACCAAATTATGGCACATTGCATACCAAAAAATACTGCAAAAGCAGTTATTAAAGGAAGTTTTATACCTTTGAATGCCTACATGAATAAAACATAGAAAGAGGAGATCGATGAATCAGGCATGCACCTAATAAAGTTCAAAACAGAACAAATTCATAATCTCCAAATAAATACCAAATTAGAAATACTGAAAACCAAAGGAGATATTAATAAAATTAAAATTAAGAAAACGATTGAGCTAATAAGTAAAACTACGAGATCGTTTTAGGAACAAACCAATAACATACATAAAATTTTGGTCAATAACAATTAAAAAAAGAAAGAAGAAAACCAAATTACTAATATAAAAATGAAAGGGGTGAACTCACCTATATAGAGGAGGAAATTAGAACAATAATCAGAAATTACTTTGCCCCAAATTTGTGCCCATAAATTCAACAATCTAAATGAGACGGACGAGTGATTTTTTTTAAAAATAAATTTACTTATTTAACTTTACATTCATTTTCACAAAATTTTGGGTTACAAATTTTCTCCCCATTTGTCCCCTCCCCCACCCCAATACACCGAGCATTCTAATTTCCCCTATCACCAATCTGCCCTCCCTTCTATCCCCCCTCCCTTCTCTTGTCCCCATCATCTCTTTTGTCCTGTAGGCCAAGAAGGCTTTCCATTCCCCATTAACTGTATTGCTTATTGCCTAGTAGCAAGAACAATACTAAACAGTTGTTCCTAAAACTTTGAGTTCCAAATTCTCCCCATACCTCCCTCCCCACCCATTCCCTTTGGGAAGGCAGGCAATTCAATATAGGCCATATCTATGTAGTTTTGCAAATGACTTCAACAATAGTCGTTTTGTGTAAGACTAACTGTATTTCCCTCCATTCTATCCTGCCCGCATTGTTTCCATTCTGCCTTTTGATCCTGTTCCTCCCCAGGAGTGTTGACTTCAAATTGCTCTCTCCTCCTCTTGCCCTCCCTTCTATCATCCCCCTCACCCTGCTTATCTCCTTCTCCCTCACTTTGCTGTATTGTGAGATAGGTTTTCATACCAAAATAAGTGAACATTTTATTCCTTACTTTAGTCAAATGTGATGAGACTAAAATTCATGTTCTTTTCTCAGCTCTCCTCTTTTTCCCTCCACTAAAAAGTTTCCTGCTTGCCTCTTAAATGACAGATAATTTGCCGCATTCTATTTAACCCTCTCTCCTCCCACTACATTTCTCTCTCACCGTTTACCTTAATTCTTTTAAGATATGATCGCATCCTACTTAATCCACTCTGTGCTCTCAGTGTGTGTGCATGTGTGTATGTGTGTGCACACATGCGTGTACATATGTGTTTGCATGTGTGTGTATGTGTAGTTCCACCAACTACCCAGATACTGAAAAGTTTTAAGAGTTACAAATATTGTCTTTCCATGTAGGAATGTAAAGAGTTCAACTTTGCTAAGTCTCTTATGATTTCTCTTTGCTGTTTACTTTTTCATGCTTCTTCTCGTTCTTGTGTTTGAAGGTCAAATTTTCTTTTCATCTCTGGTCTTTTCGTCAAGAATGCTTGAAAGTCCTCTATTTCATGGAAAGACCATATTTTCCCCTGAAGTATTATACTCAGTTTTGCTGGGTAGGTGATTCTTGGTTTGAGTCCTAGTTCCTTTGACTTCTGGAATATCCTCTTCCACACCCTTCGATCCCTTAATGTAGAAGCTGCTAGATCTTGTGTTATCCTGATTGTATTTCCACAATACTTGAATTGTTTCTTTCTATCTGCTTGCAATATTTTCTCCTTGACCTCGGAATTCTGGAATTTGGCCACAATGTTCCAAGGAGTTTCTCTTTTTGGATCTCTTTCAGGTAGTGATCGATGGATTCCTTCAATGCTTATTTCACCCTCTGATTCTAGAATATTAGGGCAGGTTTCCTTGATCATTTCATGAAAGATGATGTCTAAGCTCTTTTATTGATCATGGCTTTCAGGTAGTCCCATAATTTTTAAATTGTCTCTCCTGAATTTATTTTCCAGGTCAGGTGCTTTCCCCATGAGATATTTCACATTCTCTTTCATTTTTTCATTATTTTGGTTTTGTTTTGTGATTTCTTGGTTTCTCAGAAAGTCGTTGGCCTCCATCTGTTCCATTCTAATTTTGAGAGAACTATTTTCTTCAATGAGCTTTTGAACCTCTTTTTCCATTTGGCTAATTCTGCTTTTGAAAGCATTCATCTCCACATTACCTTTTTGCAAATCTTTTGCCAATTGAGTGAGCCTATTTTTCAAGGTGTTATTTTCTTCAGCATGTTTTGGGGGTCTCCTTTAGCAAGGTATTGACCAGTTTTTCATGCTTTTCTTGCATCTCTCTCATTTCTCTTCCCAGTTTTTCCTCCACCTCTCTAATTTTATTTTCAAAATCCTTTTTGAGCTTTTCCATAACCTGAGCCCATCGGATATCTATTTCAAATGTTTGGGATACAGAGACCTTGACTTCTATGTCTTTCCCTGATGGTAAGCCTTGTTCTTCCTCATCAAAAAGGAAAGGCGGAAGCATCTGTTCACCAAGAAAATAACCTTCTATGGTCTTACTTTTTTCTCTTTTCTGGGCATTTTCCCAGCCAGTTACTTGACTTCTGAGATTCCCCTCCATCCTTGCCTAGATCCTCCCAGCTAGTGATTTGGGTCTGAGATTCAAATGCTGCTCCCTAGCCTCAGTGCTTTCAGCAGTGGGCGTGTCTGCTATTCAATGTGAGCTTAAGTTCTGGTGCTCAGGTGGGGGCCTGACTGCCTCCTATGCTCATGTCCCTCAGGGGGTTTATGAGGAGCCCTTCAGTAATGTATCTGAGGTCCTGCCTGCTCTGGGAGCCCCTGGGCGCCTCTGCCTCTGCTGCTGCCTCCTGAGGATGCCTGAGTTATGGAGACACCCCACTCTCCTCTCGGCCAGCGTAGAATTCTCTCACTGTCCTGTAGTGCCTGTGCGTGGAGGGACCTTCGTGGCCACCAGAGTTTCCAGGAAGAGTATTTTTAAAAAATATAAATTTCTTAGATGAAAAGAAGAGGAAGTTGAATGCTTCAATAATCACGTCTCATAAAAAGAAATTGAACAAGCCTTTAATGAACTCCCCAGGAAAAGAAAAATATCCAAGGGTGGATGGATTTAAAAGTGAATTCTATCAAACATTTAAAGAAGTTAATTCCATTACAGTATTTGGGAAAATTGGAGAAGAATACTCAGTTCATTTAAATCTTTTCAAACCTCTCTGATGTCTTCCTGTTCATCATTTCTTTATTTCTTTGTTCTTCTTTCTTTCTTTCTTTCTTTCTTTCTTTCTTTCTTTCTTTCTTTCTTTCTTTCTTTCTTTCTTTCTTTGTTCTTTCTTTCTTTCTTTCTTCCTTCCTTTCCTTCTTTCTTTCTTTCTTTCTTCCTTTCTTTCCTTCTTTCTTTCTTTCTTCCTTCCTTTCTTTCTTTCTTTCTTTCTTTCTTTCTTTCTTTCTTTCTTTCTTTCTTTCTTTCTTTCTTTCTTCCTTCCTTTACTTCTTTCTTTCTTTCTTTCTTTCTTTCTTTCTTTCTTTCTTTCTTTCTTTCTTTCTTTCTTTCTTTCTCTCTCTCTCTCTCTCTCTCTTTCTTTCTTTCTTTCTTTCTTCTCTTTCTTTCTTTCTTTCTTTCTTTCTTTCTTTCTTTCTTTCTTCCTTTACTTCTTTCTTTCTTTCTTTCTTTCTTTCTTTTTTCTTTGGCTTTTTACATTCATTTTCACAAAATTTTGGGTTCCAATTTTTTTCTCCCCTTTTATCCCCTCCCCCCATCCCAATACGCCGAGCAATCTAATTTTCCCTATCTCCAATCTGCCCTCTCTTCTGTCATCCCTCCCTTCTCTTGTCTCCATCTTCTCTTTTGTCCTGTAGGGCCAGATGACTTTCTATTCCTCATTAACAGTATGTCTTATTTCCTAGTAGCAACAACAATACTAAACAGTTGTTCCTAAAACTTGAGTTCCAAATTCTGCCCATCCCTCCCTCCCCACCCATTCCTTTTGAGAAGGCAGGCAATTCAATATAGGCTCTATCTGTGTAGTTTTGCAAATGACTTCCATAATAGTCGTGTTGTGTAAGACTAACTGAATTACCCTCCATCCTATCCTGCCCCTCATTGTTTCTATTCGGTCTTTTGATCCTGTCCCTCCCTGAGTGTTGACTTCAAATTTCTCCCTCCTCCCATTGCCCTCCCTTCCACATCCCTCCCCCCTTGCTTATCTTCTTCTCCCCCATTTTCCTGTATTGTAAGATAGGTTTTCTTACCAAAATGAGCGTGCATTTTATTCCTTACTTTAGTCAAATATGAGGTGGGAAAACTTCTTGGTTTTTTTCTCAGGTCTCCTCTTTTTCTCTCCACTAAAAGTTCTCCTGCTTGCCTCTTAAATGACATATAATTTACCCCATTCCATTTCACCCTCTTTCCACCCCCTACCTTTCTCTCTCACCATTTCCTTAATTTATTTTAAAATATGGTCCTATCCTATTCAATTCACTCTGTGCTCTCTGTCTCTGTATGTGCGTGCATGTGTGTATGTGTATGTGCAGGCATGCGTGTACAAGTGTGTGTGTGATCGCACCATCTACCCAGATACTGAAAAGTTTTAAGAGTTACAAATATTGTCTTTCCATGTAGGAACGTAAACAGTTCACTTTTGGTAAGTCCCTTATGACTCCTCTTTGCTGTTTACTTTTTCATGCTTCTTCTCATTCTTGTGTTTGAAAGTCAAATTTTCTTTTCAGCTATGGTCTTTTCATCAAGAATGCTTGAAAGTCCTCTGTTTCATTGAAAGACCATATTTTCCCCTGAAGTATTATACTCAGTTTTTCTGGGTAGGTGATTCTTGGTTTGAGTCCTAGTTCCTTTGACTTCTGGAATATCCTATTCCATGCCCTTCGATCCCTTAATGTGGAAGCTGTTAGATCTTGTGTTATCCTGATTGTATTTCCACAATACTGGAATTGCTTCTTTCAAGCTGCTTGCAAGATTTTTCTCCTTGAGCTGGGAGTTCTGGAATTTGGCCACAATGTTACTAGGAGTTTCTCTTTTTGGATCTCTTTCAGGTGGTGATCAATGGATTCCTTCAATACTTGTTTTGCCCTCTGGTTGTAGAATGTCAGGGCAGTTTTCCTTGATAATTTCATGGAAGATGATGTCTAGGCTCTTTTTTTTATCATGACTTTCAGGTAGTCCCATAATTTCTAAATTGTCTCTCCTGGATCTATTTTCCAGGTCAGTTGTTTTTCCCATAAGATATTTCACATTCTCTTCCATTTTTTCATTCTTTTGGTTTTGTTTTGTGATTTCTTGATTTCTCAGAAAGTTATTAGCCTCCATCTGTTCCATTCTAATTTTGAGACAACTATTCTCTTCAGTGAGCTTTTGAACGTCTTTTTCCATTTGGCTAATTCTGCTTTTGAAAGCATTCTTCTCCCGATTGGCTTTTTGAACCTCTTTTCCCAATTGAGTGAGCCTATTTTTCAAGGTGTTATTTTCTTTAGCATTTTTTTGGGTCTCCTTTACCAAGGTTTTGTCCCGTTTTTCTTACTTTTCTTGCATCTCTCTCATTTCTCTTCCCAGTTTTTCCTCCACCTGTCTAACCTGTTTTTCAAAATCCTTTTTGAGCTCTTCCAAGGCCTGAGCCCATCCCCCTGGGATGTCTGTGGTACCAAGCTCCTTCAGGAGCTTTATGCAGAGACATTCAGTAATGGAGCAGGTGGGGCAGGGCCATCTCCCAGGCTCAGCTCCTTCAGGTGGTTTATGCAGAGACTTTCAGTAATGAAGATCCTGCCTGCTCGGGGAGTCCCGGGCCGCCACCACTGCCTCCACTGCCACCCCCGCCTCTGCCTCCACCACTTCCTGCCCTCACCTCGGCCTCAGGTGTTTCCTCCCGAGGGGGCCTGAGCCACGGAGACACCCTGCTCCCCTCTTGGCCATCCCAGACGTCTCTCTAACTGACCTGTAGCGTCTGTGGGCAGAGGGACCTTCCTGCCCACCGGAGGTTCCGTCCCTGAAGTCTTCTCAGATCAGCTCCTCTGGGGCCATCCGGCCAGGGCAGCGCTGGGGTGGACTCCACTTTCCGCGGCGTGACGGAACCTGAGGACTGTTCTCCAGGACTCTCTCGAACGGAAATCTCTTCCACTGTGTTTCTGCACACCTTGCAGTGATCCAGAACTTGTGGGGAGCTCTTCTTACATTAATTCCATGGGCTGTGGGTTTGGAGCTAGCATACGTGAGTCTTTCTACTCCGCCATCTTTCCAGTTCATCATTTCTTATAGCACAATAGTATTCCATTACAATCATATGCCAAAATTTATACAGCATTTCCACAACTGATGGTCATCTCCTTGATTTCCAATTTTTGACCCCCACAAAAAGCATTGCTATAAATATTTTTTGCAAATGTGAGACCCTCTCGATATTTGTGATCTCTTGGGGATACAACCCTAGAAGGCATAATGCTGGTCAAATGAATATTTTTTAGCCCTTTCAGCATCGTTGCAAATTATTCTCCAGAATGGTTGGATCAAGTCACAGCCCCACAAAAAATGAATTAGTGTTCCACCTCTCCCACATCTTCTCCAACATTTCTTGCCTTCCTGTTTTGTCATGTTATCCTATCTGATACTTATGATATTGTGCCTCAGAGTTGTTTAGATTTACATTTCTCTAATCTATAGGAATTTAGAGTGTTTTTTTTTATATAATTATAGTTAACTTTAATTTCTTCCTCTGAAAACTGTTTGTTCATATCCTTTGACAATATATGAATTGAGGGATTTCTTGTATTTTATACATGTCACTCAGTTCTCTATATATTTTAGAAATGAGGCCTTTATCACAGACAGTAGCTGGCAAAATTCTTGCCCCCTTGTCTGCTTTCCTCCTAATCTTGGTTATATTGGGTTTGTTTGTGCAAAATCTTTACAATTAAATGTAATCAAAATTATTCATTTTGCACTTCATAATGCTTTATATCTCTTGTTTAGTCAAAAATTCTTGCCTTCTGATCAATACACTATTGCTTGTACCATTAAGTTGTCTCTGTTATCAATCTTTATACCATGAGCATGTATCCATTTGGACTTTAGTCCTCTGTATAGTGTCAGGCATTGGTCTATGCCTAGTTTCTGCCACGCTGTTATCCAGTTTTCTCAGCATTTTTTTTTTTTTCTTGAACACCGAGTTCTTATCCAAGAAGCTGGAATCCTGGGGCTTATCAAACAGTTGATTGCTATATTCATTGAATACGGTGTCTTCAGTGTATTATACTGGTCAACCCTTCTGTTTTTTACCCAGTACCCAGTGATTCTGATAATGCTGCTTTATATTATATTTTGAGATCTGGTAGAGCTTGGCCACCTTCCCCAGCTTTCTTTTTCATTAGTTCCCTTTTATTCTAGACGATCATTTTCTTCCAGATGAATTTAGTATTTTTTTTGTAGCTCTATAAAATAATTATCTGATAGTTTGATTAGTATGGCATTGAATAAGTACATTAATTTAGGTACACTTGTCATTTTAATTTTGTTGCCTCGGTCTACCAACAAGCAACTGATGATTTTCTACTTTCTTAGGTCTGTATATTGTAATTGTGTTCATATAGTCCCTGGGTTTCTTTCAGTAGGTAGATGCCCAAATATTGAAAATCAACAAGTAAATATCAAATTAGAAATATGAAAACCAAAGGAAAGATCAATAAAACTGAAATTATGAAAACTATTGAACTAATAAATAAAGCTAAGAGTTAGTTTCATGAAAAAAGCTAATGAAATTGACAAACATTTGGGCAATTTCATTTAAAAAAGGAAAGAAGAAAACCAAATTAACAGTATGAAAAATGAAGGGGTTGAACTCACCTCCAATGAGGAGGAAATTAAAACAATAATTAGAAATTACTTGCCCAAATTTATGCCCCAAAACTCAACAATGTAAGTGAGATAAATGAGTATTTTTAAAAGTATTAATTGCCCAGATAAACAGAAAAGGAAGTCAAATACATATACAAGCCCATCTCACAAAAAGAAATTGAATAAGCCACCAATGAACTCCCTAGGAAAAAATCTCCAGGGGCAGATGGATTTACAAGTGAGTTCTATAAAACATGTAAAGAATAACTAATTCCACTGTTACATAGACTATTTGGGAAAACTGGGGAAGAAGGAGCCTTCTCAAATTCTTTTTATCATACAAATATGCTTTTGGTACCTAAACTAGGAAGGAACAAAACAGAGAAAGAAAATTATAAACCAATATCTCTAATGAATTATAGATGCAAAAATTTTAAATAAAATTTTAGCAAAAGGAATACAGCAACTTATCACGAGAACAATACATTATGATCCTATAGGATTGATACCAGGAATGCAGGGGTCATTCAATATTAGGAAAACTATTAGCATTATTGATCATATCAACAACAAAACTAACAGAACCACGTAATTATCTCAATAGATGCAGAAAAAGCTTTCGACAAAAAATAACATTCATTCCTATTAAAAACATTGGATAGCATAAGAATAAAGTAACCTTTCCACAAAACAATGAGCAGTATCTACCTAAAACCTTCAACAAGCATTATAGGCAAAGGTGATAAACTAGAGGCATTTCCAATAAGATCAGTGGTGAAACAAGGATGTCCATTATCACCACTATTATTGAATGTCATACTAGAAATGTTAGCTATAGCAATTATACAAGATAACGAAATTGAAGGAATTAGAATAATCGAAGAGGAAACGAAGCTATCACTCTTTGCAGATTATATGATGATATACTCAAATAATCCCAGAGATTCAAATGAAAAACTACTTGAAGTAATAAATAACTTTGACAACGTTGCAGGTTACAAAATAAGTTCACGCAAATTTGTATTTCTGTATATTAGTAAGAAAGCCCAAAGCCCAATAGCAAGAGATAGAGAAATTCCATTTAAAGGTAGAGTACACATTGTAAGATATTTGGGAGATTACCTGCCAAAATAAACCCAGGGACTATATGAATAAAACTACAAGACACTTTTTGCAGAAATAAAGTCAGATCTAAATAAGTCTAAAAACATTAGTTGCCCATGGATAGTCAGAGTCAATATAATAAAAATGAAAATTCTATCTAAATTAATTTACTTATTTAGTGCCATACGAATTAAACTATCAGAGAGTTATTTTGTAGAGATAGAAAAAATAGTATCAAAATTCATCTGGAAGAACAAAACATCCAGAATATCAAGGGGACTAATGAAAACAAACGCTGGAGAAGGTGGCTTAGTGCTACCAGATCTCAAATTGTATTATAAAGCAGCAATTATCAAAACCACTTGGTACTGGCTAAGAAACAGAAGAGCAGACAAGTGGAATATGCTATATACTAAACACACAGTAGACAATGAATATAGCAATCTACTGTTTGATAAACCCAAAGATCCCAGCTTCTAGGATAAGAGATCACTGTTCGACAAAACATTGGGGGAAAAACTGGATTACTGTGTGATGGAAACTAGATATAGACCAATTTCTGACACCATACACAAGAAGAAAATCCAAATGGGTACACAATCTAGGTAAAAATATTGGTACTATGGACAAAGTGGTGGAGCAAGGAAGAGTGTATTTATAAGATTTATAGAGAAGGGAAAGATTTTTGACTAAATAAGAGACAGAAAGCATTATCAAGGGCAAGATGGATAATTTTGATTACATTAAACTGAAAAGTTTTTGCACAACCAAACCCAATCAAACCAAATTTCTGAGGGATTTAGAAAACTGGGAAAGATTTTATAGCTAATGCTGGTGATAAAGGCCTCATTTCTAGAATATATCAAGAAATGAGTAAAATGTACAAAAATACAAGTCATTCCCCAATTGATAAATGGTCAAAGGATATGAACAGGCAATTTTCAGAGAAAGAAATTAAAAATATCTTTAGTCATTTGAAAAAATGCTCTAAATTGCTTTTGATTAGAGAGATGCAAAACAAAACAACTCTGAGGTACCACATCACACCTATTAAACTGGTAGACATGACAGAACAGGAAGATGTTAAATGTTGGAGAAATATGGCAGAGTTCGAATACTAATGCATTGTTGAAGGAGCTGTGAGCTGATCCAACCATTCTGGAGAGCAATTTGGAACTATGCCCAAAGGACTACAAAAATATACATAACTTTTGACCCAGCAATGTCGCTTCTAGTACTGTATCCCCAAGAGATCATAAAAATGGGACAGGGACCCACATGTACAAAAATATTTATAGCAGCACTCTTCGTGGTGGCCCCAAACTGGAAAACAAAGGGATGCCCATCAATTGGGGAATGGCTGAATAAATTATGGCATATGAATATAATGGAATACTATTACGGTGTAATAAATTTTGAACAGTAAGACTTCAGAGAGGCCTTGAAAAGCTTACATTATCTGATGCTGAGTGAAAGGAGCAGAACTAGGAGAACTTTGTGCACAGCAATAACCACAGTGTGTGAGAGTTTTTTTCTGATAGACTGGGAACTTCGTAGCAATGCAAGAACTTAAAAAAAACCTCAATGATCTTCTAAGGCAAAATGCCTTCCACATCCATAGAAAGATCTATGCAATTCAATAGCAGAATGTAGCAGATCTTTTTATGTGTGTGTATTGTATTTTTGTTGGTTAGATGATTTCTCCCATTTATTTTAATTCTTCTACGAAGCATGACTATAATGAAAGTGTATTTAATAGGAATGTATGTATAGAACCTATATAGCATTGTATACCATCTTGGAAAGAGAAGGGAAGTAGGGGGGACAGAGGGGAAAATATTAATTTAAGTTGTGTGGTAGCGGTTGTGTAACACTGAAAATAACTAAAATTAATTATTTTAAAAAAATGTCTCGTAATTGTATTCCTACAGTCCCTGGATTTGTTTGGCAGGTAGACTCCCAAATATTTTATAGTGTCAGCCCTACTTTTAAATGAGTTTCTCTTTATTTCTCTTACTGTTGAACTTTTTTTAGCAATATATAGAAATCCAGAAGATTTGTGTGGGTTTATTTCATAACCTGCAACTTTTCCAAAGTTGTTTATCTTTTCAAGTAATTTTTTGCTTGAATATCTGGGATTCTCTAAGTATATATATCATCGTATCATAAGCAAAGAGTGATAACTTAATTTTTTCACGTGAAAAGTTGCTGTATCCTTTTTGCTAAATTATTATTTCAAATTTTGGCATCTATATTCACTAGAGAAATTGGTCTATAATTTTTTTCTCTGTTTTGGCTATTCCAGGTTTAGGTATGAAAACCATATTTGTAGTATAAAAAGAATTTGGAAATTTTCCCAAAGAGTCTATATAGTATTGGACCTAACAGTACTTTAAATGTTTGATAGAATTCACTTGTGAATACATCCGACCCTGGAGATTTTCCCCTAGGGAGTTGTTGGTTCCATTTCTTTTTCTGAAACTGTATTATTTGTATTCAACTTCCTCTTCTGTTAATCTGGATAGTTTATATTTTTTAAAATAATCATCCACCCTATTGAGATTGTAGAATTTGTGGACATACAACTAGGCAAAGTAATTTCTAGTTATTGTTTCAATTTCTTCCTCATTCGAGGTGAGTTCACCCTTTACTTTTTGGATATTGATCATTTAGTTTCCTTCTTTCTTTTTTTTTAGTCAAATTGAGCAAAGGTTTATCAATTGTATTGATTTCTTCATAAAACTCAACTTTAGTTTTATTTGTTAGTTCAATAGTTTCCTTAATTTCAATTTTATTATTACCTAATTTCATTTTCAGTATTTTTAATTTGGTATTTATTTGGAGATTTTCAATTTGTCCTTTTTCTAGTTTTTTCAGTTGCATGAGCAATTCATTGATGTCCTCCTTCTCTATTTTACTCATGTAGGCATTCAAAGATATAAAGCTGCCCCTAAGAACTGCTTTTTCAATATCCCATTAGATTTGGTGGATTGTCTCATTATTGTCGTTCTCTTCGATGAAGTCGTTAATTGTTTCTGTGATTTGTTTTTTATCCCACTCATTCTTAATAATTAGATTATTTAGTTTCCAATTAATTTTTGTTTACAATTCTATGATGCTTTATTACATATAATATTTATTGCATTATGATCTGAGAAGAATGAATTGGCTATCTCCGCCTTTCAGGACTGGATTGTGAAGTTTTTATGCCCTAGTAAATGGTCAATTTTTGTATATATGCCGTGTACCACTGAGAAAATCTTACAATCCTTTCTTTCTCCATTGAATTTTCTAGAGAGATCTGTCATATCTACCTTATCGAGAGTTTTATTTACCTCCTTAACTCTTTCTTGTTTGTTTTAAGGTTAGATTCATCAAGTTCAGAGAAGGGGAGGCTGAAGACCCCCAATAAAATTGCTTTGGTGTCTATTTCTTCCAGTAATTCCCATCACTTCTCCTTTAAGAATGTGGAGTCTGTACCACTTGGAGCATATCTGTTTAGTAATGTTATTGCTTCATTGTCTATGATGCCTTTTAGAAGGATGTAGTTTCCTTCCTTATCTTTTTTGGCTAGATATATTTCTGCTTTTGTTTTTTTCTGAGATTAGCATTGCTACCTCTGCTTTTTTCATGAGATGAAGCAAAATATATATTCTGCTTCATTCTTTTCCCTTTACCCTGTGTGTATATCCCCTTGTTTCAAAGACATTTCTTGTAAACAACATATTGTTGGATTATGTTTTTTTTAATCCATTCTGCTATCGGTTCCCATTTTATGGGAGAGTTCATCCCATTCACATTCAAAATTCTGATAAATATATGTATCTTTCCATCCATCCTCTTTCCCACCATTTGTATTTTTGTTCTCCCTTCTCCCTTTCCCTCCACAATAGAGTTTTAATTTTTGAACACCATCTCCCACAGTCTTCCTTTTCCTCTTTCAACCCCCTTCAATTTTACTCCCCCTCACCCTTACTACTTCTTCTCTTCCTTTTAGGCTCTCCTCCCCTTTCTTTCCACCTTCTACTCCTACTGCCCATCGAGCTACTTAGATTTATATACTTTACTAAGTTTGTTGTTCCCTCTTTGAATCCAATCAGATGAGAGCACCTCTCAAACAATGCTCATCTCATTCTCCTCTTTCTCTCTACTACATTACAACTTTTTTCTTCTACCTGTAATGCTGTTTACCATTTTCTGCCTCCTCCTTTTCACATCTCTTGTTCCCATCCCTTCGCACCCTTAAATCATGTTTTTATCATCACATCATTTAATTTGTAAATGCTGCTTCTATTTTTGTGTATATTTCTTTTATATTTCATAATGAATATACATTCTCAAGATTAACAAGTATCATCTTCCCTTATAGGGATGTAAAGAGTTTGCCCATAATGAGTGACACAGGTTTTTCCCCTGTTCACCTTTTAATGCCTCTCTTGAGACCTGTGTTTTAAGATCGAATTTTCTATTGATTTCTGACCTTTATATCAGGAAAGACTTGAAATTCCTTGTTTCATTGAATGTCTGTCTGTTTGCCTGAAATATCATGCTGAAATTTGCTAGTTAATTAATCCTTGCTTGTAGTCTCAGCTCCTTTGCCTTACAGAATATCCTGTTCCAATTCCTTCAGTCTTTTAATGTAGAGGCTGAAAAGCCATGTGTGATTCTGACTGTAGCTCCTCGATACCTGAATGGTTTCTTTCTGACTGCCTGTAGTATTTCTCCTTCCCTCTGATAGTTCTGGAATTTGACAATGATATTCCCTTGTATTTTTAGTTTGGGATCCCGTTCAGGATGTGAACAGTGGATTCTTTTGACGACTATTTCACCCTCTGTATATAGCACTTCTGGGCAGTTTTTCTTGATGATTTCTTGAAAGATATTGTCCAAATTCTTTTTTTCGACTTTTTGGTAGGCCAGTAATTCTTAAATTTTCTCTCTTGGATCTATTTTCCAGGTAAGTTGTTTTTCCACTTAGATATTTTCTATTTTCTTCTATCTTGTCATTCTTTAGATTTTGTTTTACTTATTCTTGATGTCTCATAGTTTGATTAGCTTCTACTTGTCTAATTCTAATTTTTACCAAATTTCTTTATTCAGTTAACTTTTGCACCTCATTTCCCATCTGTCCAATTATTCATTTTTAGGAGTTATCATCTCCAGTTAGTTTCTGTACCTCCTTTTCCATTCGTCCAATTTTCCCAGTTTGATTTTGGTGCTTCCTTTTCCATTTGTCCAATTTTCCTTTTTGAGGAGCTGCTCTCTTCAGTGAATTCTTTTCTCATACTTTTAAAATCATTGGCCAATTTTTCTTTCATTTCTCTAATTTGGCTTTTTAAACTCTTCTTCAGATCTTTCAAGAATGTTCTTTGTGTTTGAGACCAGTTCATACTCCCTTCTGAAGTTTCAGATGGGAATATAGTCTCAATGCTGACCTCTTTGTTATTTGTGTTTTTGGCCCTTTTCTCCATAAAAAAAAAAAAAAAAAAATGTATGGTCTTTTCTTTCCTGCTTTGCCTCTTACTCATGACAATGAGGTTTTGTGTGTTGTGGTTTCTTGTTTTTTCACGTAGAAGCTAAAGAACCTGGTGCTGAGCTGGGTGGTGTCAGAAAACAGAGGCCATGGGAAGTCTTTTTTGTGTTTCCTGTATTTGCCCCTGGAGCTAGCTTGTTAAGTGTGTGTGAGGGGTGATCTGGCCACGGCAGATCTCCTCAAGTGAACTAGAGCAAAGGAAAGCTCAGTCCTTGGTGATGCTAACTGCACTAGTGTCTTCTCATTTCCCCTGTGTGTCTGAGGCACACCTGGGTTCCTGGTGTTGGTTGTTGTGATGCTCCACTCCCCTGGTTCTCTGAATCTCCTCCTGGTTCACTGAGGTGAGGCTGTCTCGGACAGCTCTAGTCTTGCACTAGTCCCTTTCCACCACAGCAAGAGGGATCCTTCTTAGCGATTTTCCTAACCTCACATGCTGTTAAATTGTTTGCACTTTCTAGTGATCCCACTGTTCCAGGATTTTTCTGGCAAAATATTTTATGGCTCTTTCAAGGTCAATAAGGGGAGGGGAAGAGAGCATTTACTTATCTCTCCACCATTTTGGGTACCAAAAGTTCAAGTAAGTGATTTACAGATGTTTAATCTGCCAGCTGATATTCTCAGGAACAGCTGGGGCTCCGTGATTCTCACTTGCTGGACTCAATATTTTTTATTCTTTAACTAATAACCAGATGTTTTTGATGATTGCTGCTTTATAGGATAGTTTGAAATGTGAAAGTGCTATTCCTCTTTTTCTACTTTCTTCTTTTTATAGTTTCTCTTTATATTTTACATTTTTTTTAAAATAAATTTTATTATTATTTGTCAAGTCTTGTAAAGTATCTCCCTGGTAATTTGATTGATATAGCATTAAAAGTATCAATTAATATTGCTGTTATGAGTATTTTTATTGTTTAAACATGGCCTAGCTTTTACCAATGGGTATTTGTTAATCTACTTGGTTATTTTCAATTTTTAGACTTTTTTTTTTAATTACCCAATTTATTTTTAGGTTTCAAATTCACTTTCACAGGATTTTGAGTTTCAAATTCTCTCCTCTTCCCTCCCCTCACTCTAAGAAAATGTGCATTTTGATTACTCCTTTCCCCAATCTTCCTTGCCTTCTTTCCCCACTCCTTTTTCTTTTTCCCTTCCCTTCTATTTTTTTAATTTTCCTGCAGAACAAATAGATTTCTATATGTAAAAATAAATTTTTAACATTTGTTTTTAAAACTCCACTGAACCTTCTCTCCTTTCCTCTCTCCCCACTCACCCTTATTGAGAAGGCAAGAAATTCCATACAGCTATATATGTGCAATCATGGAAACCACTTCCTTAAAAGTCATATTATGAAAGGCTATATTTCTCTCCATCCTATTCCAGTCCCCCATTATCTCTATTTTCTCCTTTAACCCTGTTCCTCCTCAAAATTGTTTTCTTTTGATTACCAGATCATCCAATCTGCACTTCCTTCTATCATTCCCCTTCTTATCCCCTATCCCCCAACTTTCCTAAAGTATAACATAGATTTCCATCCAAATTGAGTGTGTAAGTTATTCCCTGCTATAGCCAAGGGCAATGAGAGTAAGGTTCATTCATTCCCCTCACCTTCTCCTTCTCCTCCTCCTCTGCAAACACTTTCTCTTGCCTCTTTTACGTGAGCCAATTTATCCCATTTTACCTCACACCTTCTCCTTCTCCCAGTCTATTCCTCTCTCACCCTTTAATTTTACTTTTTAGGCATCATCCCTTCATATAATACTAACCCTTTGCCCTCCGTCTGAATAAATATGTGCTTGTATATGTATGTATGTATGTATATTTGCACATGTATACATATATATAATATACATGTATACACACATGTGTGCATGTCCTATATATGTATATGTGCATATGTGTATATATATCGATATAAACATATATAGATATATGTATAGATACAAATACAGATTTAGAGATAGATATAACTATGTAGATGTATCTATCTCTTTCTATGTTTATCCATGACTGCATATCTATCTATCTATCTATCTATCTATCTATCTATCTATCTATCTATCTATCTATCTATTTTTCTATCCATTGCTTCCATCTACCCTAATACTGAGAATGGTCTTATGAGTTACAAATGTCATTTTTACCATGTCGGAATATAACCAGTTCAACTTTTACAAATCTCTTATGGTTACTCTTTCTTGTTTACCTTCCCATGCTTCCCTGGATTCTTATGTTTGAAAGTCAAATTTTGTATTCTGCTATAATCTTTTCTTCAAGAATGCTTCAAAGTCCTCTATTTAATTGAATATCCATTTTTTCTACATGGAGGATTATACTCAGCTTTGCTGGATAGGTGATTCTTGGTTTTAATCCTAGCTTTTTGACTTCTAGAATATCATATTCCATTAATGTAGACACTGATAAATCTTGTGTTAAACTGATTGTGTTTCCAGAATACTCAAATTGCTTCTTTGTATCTGTAATATTTTCTCTTTGACCTGAGAACTTTGGAGTTTGAGTGCAATATTCCAAAAGAGATTTTATTTTGGGATCTCTTTTAGGAGATAATCAGTAGATTCTTTCAATTTCTATTTTACTTTCCATTTCTATGATATCAGGACATTTTTCCTTGATAATTTCTTGCAAGGTGCTGCCTATGCTCTTTTTTTTTTTTATCATGGCTTTCAGGTAGTCCAGTAATTTTAAAATTATCTCTACCAGATCTAGCCTAGGCTCTTTTTTTTTTTATCATGGCTTTCAGGTAGTCCAGCAATTTTAAAATTATCTCTACCAGATCTATTTGCCAGGTCAGTTGCTTCTTCTTTGAGATGTTTTCTATTACCTTCTAATTTTTTATTCTTTCAGCTTTGTTTTATAATTCCTGGATTTTTCATAGTGTCATTAACTTATTTTTGCTCTAGTCTAATTTTTAACAAATTATTTTCTTCAGTGAACTTTTGGGCCTCCTTTTATGTTTGGCCAATTCTGTTTTTGAAGGCATTCTTCTCATTGGCGTTTTGTACCTCTTTCGCCATTTGGTTAGTCTATTTTAAGATGTTATTTCCTTCATCCTTATTTTTGATTCTCCTTTTAGCAAGCTATTGAATCATTTTTCATGATTTTCTTGCATTGCTCATTTCTCTTCTCAATTTTTTCTCTGATTTTCTTACTTGATTTTCAAAATCCTTTGTGAGCTCTTCTATGGCCTAAGACCAATTCGTATTTTTCTGGGAGGCTTTTGTTGTAGCAGCCTTTACTTTGTAATCTTCTTTTGGTTTCTTGTGTTGATCTTCCTTCTCACCAAATTAAGATTCTATAGTCTGATTTTTTTTCCGGCTGTTTGTTCATTTTTCCCAGCCAATTATTTGATTTTTAGCTCTTTATTAAGATAGGACTCTGCTTCCAGTGTGAAGGGTGTAGTGTCACAAGCTTCACAGGTTTGTACAGCTGTTTTCAGAGATATTTCTAGGGAGCTGTAAATTTTCTGGTTTTCCAAAGTGGTATGAACAAAGTAGACGTTTATACTTGTCTCTTGGCTTGTGATCTGGCTTGTGAATGAGTACAAGCTTTCTTTTCTCCTTGGAACTGTAAGCATCATTCCCTCTCCACTACAGCCATAAATTTCACCATTACACTACTCCTCCTCATGCCAGGACTGCCATCTAGAATTATAACCCAGATTAAAGTATTGGCCAAGCCATATAATCCTGAATCAGGGTCAGCAAAGTGATCCCTCAAATCCCCTTTGATCGGTGACTTGATTCCCTCACAATCTGTGGTTTGATAGCTCTGGAAGCCGCCATAGCCACCATTTTGAGGTTGGGGCCAGACCCCACTGCTCTCTTACACAGGGCTACCTCACCTTTCCTACTCACCTTCTTAGTTGTTTTTGTAATTTCTGGGTTGAGAAGTGTGGAAACCAGCATACCTGACAGTGATTCAGTGCCCCGAGGCCTTCTCTGGGTTTGCTAGGGCCTAGTGTGCACCAGCATGGAACACGTTGGGCTACTCTCCTCTTTCAGACTGGTACAACACACCTCTCTTATTGAACGTCTAGATTGTCTTGGGGGGGATGAAAATATGTTTAATTCTGTCATTTTGTAGGTTGCACTGCTCTAGAATTTGTTTAGAGTCATTGTTTACAGGTATTTGATGTGGTTTGGGAGGCAGATAAAACAAGTCCCTGTTTTTACTCTGCCATATTGCCTCTGTTCCCATTTTAAATTCTTTGTGAAATACTTTGGAATTAAGAGTATACACATGTTCTATTTACTTTAGGAATTAGATATTTTATGTTTTATACATATTTGAGATATGATTTGCCTTTTTCATATTGTTTCTTGTATTTTGTTATTAGAAATGGTTCATCAAATTTATTTTTTTGAAAAAAAGTTTTTAGTTAATTTAGACTTTCTTGTTTTGGTATTCATTTAACTATTTCCCTTATAGCTTTAATATCCCTTATTTTGTGCTTTCATATGTATTATTTATTTTAAGTTAATATTCGGTTTCATAATTCCTTTTTTTCCAGTTTTTTTTGTAATAAAAATTTATTTCTTTAACTTTTTACATTCATTTTCACAAAATTTTGGGTTCCAAATTTTCTCCCCTTTTATACTCTCCCCCAATACACGGAGCAATCTAATTTTCCCTATCACCAATCTGCCCTCTCTTCTATCATCCATCCCTTCTCTTGTCCCCATCTTCTCTTTTGTCCTGTAGGGCCGGATGACTTTCTATTCCCCATTACCTGTATTTCTTATTTCCTAGTACAATACTAAACAGTTGTTCCTAACAATTTGAATTCCAAATTCTCCCTCCCCACCCATTCCCTTTGGGAAGGCAGGCAATTCAATATAGGCCTTATTTGTGTAGTTTTGCAAATGACTTCCATAATAGTCGTGTTGTGGGGTAGAGGCAACATGGTGGAGTAGAAAGACTCACGTATGCTAGCTCCGAAACCACAGTCCATATATTTCCTGCAAGAAGAACTCGCCACAAATTCTGGATCACTGCAAGGCACGCAGAAACACAGTGGAAAAGATCTCTGTTCCAGAGATCCCTGGAGAGCTGTCTGCAGGGGTCCGCCGCACCCGGGAAAGCGGAGCACACCCCTGAGCTGCCCTGGCCACATGGCCGAGAGGAGGAGATTCAAGTAGGCTTCAGGGATGGAACCTCCGGCAGCCAGGAAGGTCCCTCCACCCACAGGCGCTATAGGATAGTGAGAGAAACGGCTAAGCTGGCCGAAAGGGGAGCAGGGTGTCTCCATGGCTCGGGCCCTCTTGGGAGGCGGCGGCAGAGGGAGCGGCAGAAGCGGCAGCAGAGGCAGCGGCAGAGTCATTGGCGACTGCCCATTATTCCCCGAGCAGGTAGAAGTTCAGGGCCATTAGGGAAGTTCTCTGCATAAACCCCCTGAGGGAACTGAGCCTGGGAATCAGCCCTGCCGCCACTCGAACACCAGAACATAAGCTCACATTGAATACCAGCCGTGCCTGCCACGGAAAGCCCATTTGAATCTCAGACCCCAAGCACTAGCTGGGCAGATCTAGGCGGGGGCAGACAGGAGTCTCAGAACTCAAGTAACTGGCTGGGAAAATGCCCAGAAAAGGGAAGAAAAATAAGACTATAGAGAGCTACTTTGAGAGGGTACAAATGTTCCCGCCTTTCAATTCTGATGAGGAGAAAATATTCTTACCATCAGGGAAAGATGTGGAGGGTGGGGCCTCGGTATCCCAGACATCCCAGGTGGATGTCCAGTGGGCTCAGGCCATGGAAAAGCTCAAAAAGGATTTTGAAAATCAAGTTAGACAGGTGGAGGAAAAACTGGGAAGAGAAATGAGAGAGATGCAAGAAAAGCACGAACAATGGGTCAATATGTTGGTAAAGGAGACCCAAAAAAATGCTGAAGAAAATAACACCTTGAAAAATAGGCTCACTCAATTGGCAAAAGAGGTTCAAAAAGCCAATGAGGATAATAGTCGTGTTGTGTAAGACAAACTGTATTTCCCTCCATCCTACCCTGCCCCCCATTGTTTCTATTCTGTCTTTTGATCCTGTCCCTCCCTGAGTGTTGACTTCAAATTGCTCCCTCCTCCCATTGCTCTCCCTACCATCATCCCCCCGCCTTCCTTATCTCCTTCTCCCCCACTTTCCTGTATTGTAAGATAGGTTTTCATATCAAAATGAGTGTGCATTTTATTCCTTCCTTTAGTCGAATGTGATGAGGGTAAACTTTTTTTTTTCTCAGCTCTCCTCTTTTTCACTCCACTAAAAAGTCTCCTGCTTGCCTCTTGAATGAGATATAATTTACCCCATTCCATTTCACCTTCTTTCCTCCTACTACATTTCTCTCTCACCATTTACCTTAATTTCTTTTAAGGTATGATCCCATGCTATTCAATTCACTCTGTGCTCTCTATCTCTGTATGTGCGGGCATGTGTGTATGTGTGTGCATGCATGTGTGTTTGCGTATGTGTGTGTATAATCACACCAACTACCCAGATACTGAAAAATTTTAAGAGTTAGAAATACTGTCTTTCCATTTAGGAATGTAAACAGTTCACTTTTGGTAAATCCCTTATCACTTCTCTTTGCTGTTTACTTTTTCATGCTTTCTCTCATTATTGTGTTTGAAGGTCAAATTTTCTTTTCAGCTCTGGTCTTTTCATCAAGAATGCTGGAAAGTCCTAGATTTCATTGAAAGACCATATTTTACCTTAAATTATTATACTCAGTGTTGCTGGGTAGGTGATTCTTGGTTTTAGTCCTAGTTCCTTTGACTTCTGGAATATCCTCTTCCATGCCCCTCGATCCCTTAATGTAGAAGCTGCTAGATCTTGAGTTATCCTGATTGTATTTCCACAATACTGGAATTGTTTCTTTCTAGCTGCTTGCAATATTTTCTCCTTGACCTGGGAATTCTGGAATTTGGCCACAATGTTCCTAGGAGTTTCTCTTTTTGGATCTCTTTCAGGTGGTGACTGATGTATTCTTTCAATACTTATTTTGCCCTCTGGTTGTAGAATGTCAGGGCAGTTTTCCTTGATAATTTCATGGAAGATGATATCTAGGCTCTTTTTTTGATCAAGACTTTCAGGTAGTCCCATAACTCTTAAATTTTCTCTCTTGAATCTGTTTTCCAGGTCAGTTGTTTTTCCCATGAGATATTTCACATTCTCTTCCATTTTTTCATTCTTTTGGTTTTGTTTTGTAATTTTTTGGTTTCTCAGAAAGTCATTAGACTCCATCTGTTCCATTCTAATTTTGAGAGAACTATTCTCTTCCGTGAGCTTTAGAACCTCTTTTCCCATTTGGCTCATTCTGCTTTTGAAAGCATTCTTCTCCTTATTGGCTTTTTGAACCTCTTTTCCCAATTGAGTGAGCCTATTTTTCAAGGTGTTATTTTCTTCAGCATTTTTTTGGGGGGTCTCCTTTAGCAAGATATTTACCCATTTTTCATGCTTTTCTTGTATCTCTCTCATTTCTCTTCCCAGTTTTTCCTCCACCTGTCTAACTTGATTTTCAAAAACCTTTTTGACCTCTTTCATGGCCTGAGGCCACTGGACATCCACATGGGATATCTGGGATACAGGGGCCCAGACCTCCACGTCTTTCCCTGATGGCAAGAATATTTCCTCGTCATCAGAATTGAAAGGCAGGAACATCTGTACCCCCTCAAAGTAGCTCTCTACAGTCTTATTCTTCTTCCCTTTTCTGGGCATTTTCCCAGCCAGTTACTTGAGTTCTGAGATTCCTGTCCAGCCCCGCCTTGATCCACCCAGCTAGTGCTTGGGGTCTGAGATTCAAATGGTCTTTCAGTGGCAGGCGTGGCTGGTATTCAATGTGAGCTTTAGTTCTGGTGCTTGGGTAGGGGCAGGGCCACCTCCCAGGCTCAGTTCCACCAGGGGCTTTATGGAGAGACCTTCAGTAATGGAGTTCCTGCCTGCTCGGGGAGTCCCGGGCCGCCGCCACTACCTCAGCTACTGCCTCTGCCACTGCCTCCCGAGGGGGCCTGAGTCACAGAGACACCCCTCTCCCCTCTCGGCCAGCTCAGACGTCTCTCTCACTGACCTGCAGCGTCTGTGGGTGGAGGGACCTTCGCGGCAGCTGGAGATTCCATCCCTGAAGCCTGCTCGGGTCTGTTCCTCTGTGGCCCTGTGGCCAGAGCAGCACAGGGGTGGACTCCACTGTCCAGAGTGTGACAGACCCCTGGGCACGGCTCTCCAGGGCTCTCTGGAATGGAAATCTTTTCCACTGTGTTTCTGCACACTTTGCAGTGCTCCAGAATTCGTGGGGAGTTCTTCTTGCAGGAAATATATGGGCTGTGGGTTCGGAGCTAGCATATGTGAGTCCTTCTACTCCGCCATCTTGGCTCCACCCCCTCATTTCTTTCTTAAAGCCACCTATTAATAGTGTACTGCAGTTACATATTCTCATCAAATTCCACAGGATCTATTGTTTTCTGAAGTTGAACCATTTTCCTTTATTTTGCACTGGTTATACATAGATGTCTGAACTCATTCACTAAATCTAAATTTCATACTTCCTTTGCTGTTACCATTTTTTCTTTTTAATTTATCAACTTATGTTCAACATGTTTGATATTTTTTCTTCCGGAGATTTTTATTACTGTCTTCCCCCCCCCCTCCCACTTTACTTAATCTCAGTATCACTTGGTTTTTGCCTCCCTTCCCCCTGATTTCAATTTCCTTAAGGGCTGAATGTCAAAGTGTCTCAACTTTCTTCCACTGTGAGAAATTCATGCTTCATCAGTCTTAGTCTCCGATTCACCAGACCTTGGCATGGTCAAAATTGTTCCCAGCTGGATGCTGTGCTTATTTTCTCAGTGTAAAAGTGAAGTGCTGCATGACCCCTTCAACACCCCCCACACACACACACACAGGACCACCACCACCACCATCACACATAAGATGTCCTGTTCTAGTGATCTGTTACTCCCCTCACCCTTCTCCTCTGTTTTTCAGGGTTCTGTTCAATCCATATTTTCTCCAGAACTCACTTTTCAATTTGCTGCACTGATGTTTCTGGGTTGCAGTCCCTCAAAGTTTCTTATTCCTGAAAGGCTATGACCCTTCCAAGGCCCAAACCAATTTATGTAGCCTGAAATTGTGATCTCCATACCACCTGAAAGAAGGAGGTAGGTCCAGATTATAGAAATGTGTTTTAATGTAATCCTATGTAATTTTTTTGGGTTAGTTAGTGCAACAACACTGCTGGTAACATAGGAGGTGGAAGAGTAGTCCTGAATAAGCTCAAGATGAATGAAGATTACTTGCTTCATTTTTTTAACCTTTGCATTCTGAGTGGTCTATACCATAGAACCTGCTGAAATTAATTTATTCTTGTTAAGTAATTTCATTTTAGCACAACTTTGAGAAGTATTGGGGGGGAAAGTCTAATCTTCCATCTTGTTGTTCACATGATGCAGAAATTCTGTATCACTTTCAATCTTTCCTTGTCTATTAGCTTATTTTACACAATCTAAAAAAATAAAAAAAAAGACAAAACATGCCTATGTTTCCCCCATTCAGAAAAATAAAAACCTATTTGCTCCTTCCACTGCTGCTAGTTATTATCCTATATCTTTTCTGAACTTTGTAGCAAAACTTTTTACAAAGGCCATCTTTAATGTGTTTCCATTTTCTCTGCTCTTAGTTTCTTTGTCTCATCATACAATCTTGCTTCTGACAGTATTCCATTGAAATTTCCTTCTCCAAAATTACCATTAATGTCTTGGTTGTCAATGACTTTTTCTCAAACAACATTCTCCTTGATCTCTCTGAAGCTTTTGCAACAATCCTTCACTCTTTTCTCCCTGATATTGTTTTTTCTTTAGGTTTTTGGGACACTAATTCTTCTCTTACCTACCGGTTCTTTTGTAGGCCTGTATGTTCAAATCTGTGTCCCTCTAACTGTAGATGTCTTTCAGGGTTCTATTGTGGGCCTTGTTCTCTTCTCTCACTCTATACTACACGTAATGATAACATAAGCTCATATGGATTTAATTAACATGCATACGCCAATGATTCTCAAGTCTAGCTCACTTAATCCAATCTCTCTAATAATCTCTAATTTCACATGTCTAACTCCCCTTCAGACATTTCAATTGGGAGGTCAAGTACATAGCTCATATTATGTCCAAAATATAACTCATTATTTTTCACCCTAAACCTCCTACATACCTTCCCTACTACTGTAAGTGGCAAGCTATTCTCTCCTAACTGTGTGCTCAGGGAGGACCAGTACCAGCATATTTGCCGAACTCTTTTGGGGGCTCTTTCCACCTTTGGTGTCCACCTGTTCCACCTAACTCTCACCTGTGGCTCCAAGAAACTGCAGCATGTGCTGGGGCCACACCCTGGTAAACCACTTCAGCAGATGGGCCAAACCAGTTTGAGGGCAACCAAAGGTTCTCAAACCCATTGGTGAGTTAGGGGGGCTTTCTACCCCAAGCATGAGAGAGCTCATTTGGTGGAATGGGTGGATGAGAACAATTTGTTCCAAAGGCCGTGAAGGCAGATGAAGCAGGCAATGTGGAGTGCTTAGAGCTTGGTTAGACACTGAAGACGCCAAGGTCATCCACTGCATCCTGAGTCAGTCAGTCATCTTGACTGTCCTGCCACTAGTCTATGATGACTCTGGAGGAGAGAGTGAGGTTGACAACTTCGTGCAACTCTGCCTCACTTAAATTTAATTTAAGCATGAATCAGAAGTCATCACTCACACCATTTCATTATTGTTCCTCAAAGTCCTGTGCGACAGGCAAGTGATGAAGCAGCAGGGATGAAGTGATGAAGCTACTGGGAGCTATAGTCACAACCTTGCACATAGGTGGCCCAGGTGATAGGGTTGTTTCTCACTGGAAGCAGCAGTGTAACTCGGAAATCTCCTGGGTGTTTGAGCAGCCTTTTAAGGATCACACTGTTCACTCCTGGATGCGAGGAAGGGGGTTAGACAAGGAGCCCTAAACATTGCCTGCTTACCCAATCCTCACCTGATTACCTCGGCAGGTGGGGAATCCCACTATGTTGTCAAAACACAAAAAAATGTATGAAAATATGACCATGCATATACTAATAGACAACACAAAGTCCAGTAGACCTGGAAGAAGTACTGCTCTTGTTGCAAGAGAGCTCAACAGGTATCATATCCAAATAGCAGCCTTGAGTGAAACAAGGCTTATAATCTCAGTTACACTTGACTATTTTACTATTTTTCATCCCCTCACAAATGATCCATTGCCAATGTCAGTTGATTTCACCTCAGATATTTTATGGATGTTCCATTCTTTCCACTGACAGTACTATGAACCTAACAAGATCCTCAACATCTCATACCTAGACTTCTGCAATAGATTGCTGGTGGCTCTTCCTGCTTGCAGTCTGTTCCCAGTCCAATTCATCATCCATTTAATGACCAAAGTGTTTTTTTCTAAAATGTGGGTTTAACCAGGTCACTCTACCACTCAACAAGTGCCAATAGCTCCCTATTGCCTCTCCAATTAAAATAAAGGCTCTATTTAGAATTCAAAATGCTTCACAACCCAGGCATTTTCAACCTTTCCCATTTTCTTATATGTTATTCTCTAACACGTGTTCTTCAACCCAAAGTAATCATTCTCCTGGCTCTTCTAGGAACCAGACACTGATCTTTTGCTTTGGGCATTTTATTTGGCTATCCCCCATGCCTCCTCAACTCTACTTATTGGCTTCCCTGACTTCTTTTAATCTTAACTAAAATCCTGTCATTTAAAGCAAATTTTTCCCAACCACCTTAATCCTAGTGTTTCCCACTGTAAATTATTTCCAACTTATGCCATACATAAACTACTTTTTATGCATTTTTTGCATGTTGCATTCCCCATTAGATTGTAAGCTCATTGGGTTCTGCTTGATTTTGTATGCCCAGTGTTTATCACAGAGCTTCAAACATAATAGAGAATAAATGTCTGTTGATCAATAGATCAAACCCATGAGAACTGATGATGGTCCAAAGAGCAAGACTGTAGGAAATTAAAGAAAAGACATTTTATCCTCTGGCTTCTGTCCCATTTTCCCAGATCTTTCAAATATCAAAGAAAAATCTTTTATACTTAGAATAAAAAACAATTCCACAACAAGTTGTCTAATTCACATACTATGAATTCTAAGGGGTAATAATGAAAATATGTTTGGCACTTTAAAGTTTCCACAACTTTGAAAATGCATTTCAAAAACTGGTCCTCATAGCAAAATTGAGATAGATTCTAAGGCTCTTCCTATATTCATACAAAAGATGCATAAACTGAGATTTTGAAGGCTAAATGAATTTTTTATGGTCACTGACTCAATGTCTGTCTTAAAAATTTTGTAATTGATTGTGTGACATGGGAGACATTGAAATAGGATTGCCCAGTATGGTGTGCTTTCATCAGAGAAAGTGAAGAGCATTTTGAGCTCCTATGGATCTGTTCAACCAAAGTCAGATGTATTGAAACTTGACTATAAAATAGTGATGTCATTTTGATCCTCTTAAAGAATGAAGGGCAACAAACAAATGACCCCAGTGTTACTTTCCCTAAAGTATTTCTTTTTTCTAGGTTTAGTACCTCATATACTCAATCAGGTTATCTATTCATCAAGTTAATATTTAAACATAGTCTGATGATTAAAAAATGTAGTAGGGAAAGATTTCTTTATTTATCAATAAGTGCTGAGTATAGGGAACTTGTGACATAATAGATTTAGATGTATAACTTACATTATACGAGATAAAATTTAGAAGGTTAAAACAAAATAAATATGAAATACCACAAATGTGAATTTTTATAAATAATAACTGTAGGTAGGTTTTCCATTCATAACTAGCCACTAGGTAGACAATAATATAAAAGACTAACTAGCCTACTATGATCACATAAAAAAATGAAAACTCTACATATGAACAAAATAACATCATACAATTTTATATAGATTCTACACATACATTCATATTAAATACATTTCACCTTAGTCATATTGCAGAGAAGAATAAAATGAATGGGAGAAAACATAAAACAAAACAAAACTTGATACAAAAGAAAGTGATCCGCTTCATTTTGTGATCAAATTCCATAGTACTTTTTCTGGATGTGGAAGGCATTTTGCCTCAAGAAATTTTTTAAGTCCTTGCATTACGATGGAGTACTAAGTGTACCAGAAAAATTCCTCACACACTGTGGTTGCTGTTGTGAACAAAGTTCTCCTGGTTCTGCTCCTTTCATTCAGCATCAGTTCACATAAGTCTTTCCAGGCTTCTCTAAAGTCCTCCTGTTCATCATTTCTTATTCCACAAGACTATTCCATTACATTTATATAACACAATTCATTCATCCATTCCCCAATTGAAGGGATATTCCTTCATTTCTAGTTTTTGTCCACCACAAAGACAGCTGCTATAAATATTTTTGTCATGTGGGACCTTTTCTCACATTTGTGATCTCTTCAGGATACAGTCCTAGAAGCGATATTGCTAGGTAAAAGGTTATACACATAATTGAAGCCCTTTAGGCATAGTTCCAATTTGATCTCCAGAATAACTAGATCAGCTCACAGCTCCACCAACAATGAATTAGTGTACCAACTACCCTACATCTTCTGCAACATTTATCATGCTCCTGGTTTTTCATGTTAGCAAATCTGATATTTACGATGTGGTATCTCAGAGTTGTTTAGATTTGCATCTCTCAGTAGAGATTTAGAGCATTTTCTCATATGACTAGATAAAGCTTTAATTTCTTCCTCTGAAAACAGCATATTCATATCCTTTGACCATATATCTTACTTTTTTATTTACTTATTTTACATTTTCAACATTCATGTCCCCAAAATTTTAGTTCCAAATTTTCTTTCTATCTCTCCCCTACCCTCACCCCAAGACATTTTGCTTTCTGATTGCCTCTTCCACCAATGTTCCCTCCCTTCTAACACCCCTTCCGTCCTTTATCCTCATCATCTCTCTTTTATTGTAGGGCAAGATAAATTTCTATGCTCCATTACCTGTATTTTTTATTTCCCAGTTCTACACAAAAACAATTCGCCTAAAATTCTGTTTTCCAACTTCTCTTCTCCCTCCACACTCGACCCACTCAATAGGCCAGAAATTAAATATAGGCTATATATGTGTAGTTTTGGAAATGACTTCCATAATTGTCATGCTATGTAAGACTAACTATATTTCCCTCCATCCTATACTGCTCGCCATTTCTTCTACTTTCTCTTTTGACCTTGTCCATCCCCAAGAGTGTTTACTTCTAATAGCTCCCTACTCCCATTTACCTTCCCTTCCATCTACCACCCCCCCTCAAGCTGCTTATCCCCTTCTCCTTTACTTTGCTGTAGTGTAAGATAGATTTTCATATCAAATTGAGTGTTCATGTTATTCCATCCTTGAGCCAAATGTGATGAGAGTAAGCTTCATTTTTTTTCCCTTACACCTCCCCCGTTTACCCTTCCATTGGAAAAGTATTTTCTTGCCTCTTCAATGAGAGATAATTTCCTCCATTCCATTTCTCCCTTTCTCCTCATAATATATCCTCTCATCTACTAATTTCATTTTTTAAATATGATCCCTTCCTATTCAACTCATCCTGTACTCACTGTCTCTCTCTGTCTCTCTGTCTCTGTCTCTGTCTCTGTCTCTCTCTCTCTCTGTATGTGTGTATGCATGTGTGTGTGTGTTTGTAATTTCTCCAACTACTAAGATACTTATAAAAGCTTCAAGAGTTATAAATATTATCTTTAAATGTAGGAATATAAACAATTCAACTTTAGCAAGGCCCTCATGATTTCTCTTTCCTGTTTACCTTTACAAACTTCTCTTAATTCTTGGGTTTGAAAGTCAAATTTTATTTTCATCATTTCATTTTTTCTGGTCTTTTCATCAAGATGCTTGAAAGTCCTCTGTTTTATTGAGTGACCATGCCTTCCCCTGAAGCATTATACTCAGTTTTGCTGAGTAAGTGATTCTTGGTTTGAGTCCTAGTTCCCATAATTTTTAAATTGTCTCTCTGGATCTATTTTCCAGGTCAGTTGTTTTTCCAATGAGATATTTCACATTCTCTTCCATTTTTTCATTCTTTTGGTTTTGCTTTGTGATTTCTTGGTTTCTCAGAAAGTCATTAGCCTCCATCTGTTCCACTCTAATTTTGAGAGAACTATTTTCTTCAGTAAGCTTTTGAACCTCTTTTTCCATTTGGCTAATTCTGTTTTTGAAAGCATTCTTCTCCTCATTGGCTTTTTGAACCACTTTTGCCAATTGAGTGAGTCTATTTTTCAAGGTTATTTTCTTCAACATTTTTTGGTTCTCCTTTAGCAAGGTATTGACCTGTTTTTCTTGCTTTTCTTGCATCTCTCTCTCATTTCTCTTCCCAGTTTTTCCTCCACCTGTCTAACTTGATTTTCAAAATCCTTTTTGAGCTCTTCCATGGCCTGAGCCCATTGGATATCTATTTCGTATGTTTGGGATACAGAGGTCTTGACTTCTATGTCTTTCCCTGATGGTAAGCCTTGTTCTTCCTCATCAGAAAGAAAAGGAGAAAACGTCTGTTCACCAAGAAAGTAACCTTCTGTAGTCTTACCTTTTTCCCTTTTCTGGGTATTTTCCTAGCCAGTTACTTGACTTCTAAGAGTCCTCTCCATGCCCGCCTCACCTCTAGATCTGCCCAGCTAGTTCTTGGGGTCTGAGATTCAAATGCTGCCTCCCAGCCTCAGGACCTTCAATGGCAGGCCCAGCTGCTATTCAGGGTAAGAATAAATTAGGGTTCTCAGGTGGGGGCAGGGCTGTCTCCCAGGCTCAGTTCCCTCAGTGCGTTTATGCGGAGACCTTTAGTAATAGATCTGATTTCCTGCCTTCTTTGGGAGTCCAGGTTTGCTGCTGCCTCTGCCCCTGCCTCCCGAGGGGGACCAAGCTATGGAGACACCCCGCTTCCCTCTCGGCCAGCCCAGAAGTCTCTCTCACAGACCTGTAGCACGTAAGGGACCTTCGCGGCCACCAGAGATTCCATCCCTGAAGTCTGCTCTGATCTGCTCCTCTTGGTGTCACGTGGCCAGGGTAGGGCTGGGCTCTGCTCTGGTCCGGTGCACGACGGATCTTTGGGGCCGATTTTTCAGGGCTCTCTGGAACAGAAATCTCCTCCACTCTGTTGCTGTGCAACTTACACTGCTCCAGAATTTGTTGGGAGTTCCTCTTTACAGGTAATTATGGGCTGTGGGTTCAGAGGTAGCATATGTTTATCTTTCTACTCAGTCATCTTGGCTCCTCTCCCCGCCAGTTGTTTTTTCAATGAGATATTTCACATTATCTTCCATTTTTCATTCTTTTTGTTTTGTTTTGCAATTTCTTGGTTTCTCCTGAAGTCATTAGCTTCCATCTGTTTCATTGTAATTTTTAATGAACTATTTTCTTCAGTGATCTTTTGAACCTCCTTTTCCATTTGCCTAATTGTGCTTTTTAAAGCATTCTTCTACTCAATGACTTTTTGGACCTGTTTTACCAGTTGAGTTAGTGTATTTTTAAATATGCTATTTTTTTGAGTCTCGTTTAGCAAGCTGTTTACTCACTTTTCATGGGTTTCTCTTCCCAGTTTTTGCTCCACCTCTCTTACATGGTTTTCAAAATCATTTTGCACTCTTCCACAGCCTGGGACCATTGCTTGCTTATTTTGAAGGTTTTTGATGCAGAAGCCTTGATTTTTATATCTTCCCTGACAGTAAACACTGTTTCTCCTCTTCTGAAATGTTGAGAGAAAATACCTTTTCACCAAGAAAGTAATCTTCTTTCGTCTTATTTTTTTCCCCTTTTGGGGGCATTTTCCCAAGCAGTTCCTTGACTTTTAGGTCCTTTGTCAAGACTTGGGTATACTCTGTGGACCTGTAGTGTCTCAGTTCCTCCAAGGTGGCAAAATCAAAGAAGAGGAGTTTAGTCCCTAGCCTGGCTCCTGGCTGAGATTCATATCAGCTGCTCAATTCCCCCAGGGATTTTAAACTGAGACTCCAACAATGGACTGGCTACTGCTTGCCGTGGCCACTGTCACTGAAGCTCTCACCACCCCTCTATTGCTGCTGCTGCCTGATGCTAGGGCCTAGGAGGACCCTGCTCCCATATCACAGAGGTGAAAAAGCTCACTTATTCACCTTTGCAGTGTTTTTCGAGCCTGTTGGTTGAGGGATCTGAGAACTACCACTGCTGCTTATGATTCTGATGCCGAGGCATGCTCCACTCCTGCTCCTTCTGGTGTTGTGTGGCCAAGGTTAGGCTGGGCTCTGTGACAGACCTTTTTCGTTGGCCGTCCAGGTCACCCTGAGCTGGAAATCTCCTCGACTCCATTGGTATGTTACTTCTATTGCTCTACAGATTGTTGAGAGTTATTCTTTACAGGTATTTTGTGTGCTGTGAGGGAAAAGCTAGAGTATGTGTGTCTTTTTAGTCTGCAATCTTGGCCCAGACCTTCATTCCACCCCCTTTGACTATATGTGGATTAGGGAATGATTTGTATGTTTGTGCATTTGACACAGTTCTCCATACATTTTAGAAATGAGGTCTTTATCACACACTGGTTGAAAAAAATTTTCCCCCAGTTTTCTGCTTCTCTTTTAATGGTGTTTGTATTGGATTTGTCTGTGCAAAAACTTTTTAATTTAAGGTCATCAAAATTATCCATTTTGCACTTCATGTTTTCTGTCTCTTGTTTAGTGAAGAATTTCTTCATTCTCCATAAGCCTGATAAACACACTATTCCTTGCTCCACTAATTTTTTATGGTTTCAATCTTTACACATAGATCGTGTATTCATTTGGACTTTTTTCTTGTGTACTGTGTCTATGCCCACTTTCCACCACACTGTTATCCAATTTCCCAGCAAATTTTGTTGAACAGTGAGTTCTTATCCCAGAAACTGGGGTCCTTAAGTTTATCAAAGAATAGATTGCTATATTCATTGAATATTGCATCTGGAATACCTAACCTGTCCCGCTGGTCTACTCCTCAATTTCTTAGACATTATCAAGTGGTTTTGATGATTGCTGCTTTATAATACAATTTGAGACCTGCTAGGGTTAGACCTTCCTTGCATTTGTTCTTATCGGTTCCCTTGATATTTTGGAGCTTTCGTTTTTCCAGATTGTATTTTTTCTAGCTATAAAAAATAATTATCTGATAGTTTGACTGGCATGGCACTAAATAACTAGATTAATTTAGGCAGAATCATCATTTTATTTTTTTGGCTTGGTTTACCCTCAAGCAGTTGATATTTTTCCACTTTCTTAGATCTGACTTTATTTGTGCAAAAAGTGTTTTGTAATTGTGTTCATATAGTCCCTGAATTTTTTTTTTTTGGCAGGTATTCTCCCAAATATTTTAGAATGTTTACCTTAGCTTTAAATGGGTTTTCTGTTTGTGTTGCTTTGTTTTGGTTTCTTTTGTATCCTGCCACTTTGCCAAAGTTGTTTCTTATTTCAAGTAGGTTTTTCTTGATTCTCTGGGATTCTATAAGAATATCATCATATCATCTGCAAAGAGTGATAACTTAGTTTCTTCTTTGCCTATTCTAATTCATTCAATTTCTTTTTCTTCTCTTATTTCAACAGTCAACATTTCTAGTACCATATTAAATAATAGCAGTGAAAATGGACATCCTTCTTTCACCCCTAATCTTATTGAAAATTGATCTAGCTTATCTCCATTGTATATAATACTTGCTGAAAGTTTTAGGTAGACACTGACTATTACTTAATGGAAAGTTTTATCTATTCTTAGGTTCTTCAGTGTTTTCAATAGGAATGGGTGTTTTATTTTGTCAAAAGTTTTTTTTGCATATATTAAGATAGTCATGTGGTTTCCATAAGTGTGTTGTTGATATGATCCATAATGCTAATAGTTTTTGTAATACTGAATGGACCCTGCATTCATAGTATAAATCTTACTTGATCATAATATATTATTCTCTTGATCAGTTGCTGTATTCTTTTATCCTAAAAATCTTATTTAAAGTTTTTTGCATCTATATTCATTAGAGAAATTCGTTGATAATATTATTTCTCTGTTTTGAATTTTTCTGGTTTAGGTATCATAACCATATTTGTATCATAAAAAGAATTTGGAAGCACTTCTTCCCAATTTTCCAAAATAGTTTTAATAGTATTGGAATTAACTGTTGTTTAAATTTTTGATGGAATTCTCTTGTAAATCAATCTGGCCCTGCAGATTTTTTCCTAGAGAGTTCATTCATATCTTGTTCCATTTGTTTTATTGACATGGATTATTTAAGTGTTCAACTTCCTCTTCTGTTAAACTGGACATTTTATATTTTTTAAAAAAATAACCAACTATCTCATTTGGATTGTCGAATTTGTAGACATATAGTTGGGAAAAATAATTTCTCTCTATTGTTTTAACTTGCTCCTCATTGGAGGTGAGTTCACTCTTTTCTTTTTTGATATTGTTAATTTGGTTTTCTTCTTTCTTTGTTTTAAAATCAAATTGACCAAAGAGTTGCTGTGGCCAGTGCAGTCCAGAAGGTTCGGGGCAGTTACAGGCTCACAGAGTGAGGATGAAAAGACAGGTGGGACACAGCAGTCTGAACAACCTGAGTTTATTCAGGACATACTGAGCCAATAATTCAGGGAATCGGGATGCTTAAATCGGGAAGCATAAAGGTAGTGATTGGAGCATGAAACAGAGCAGATGCTGATAAGTAGAAAGGGAGGCTTCAAGCCTCTTTATCAGAACGTTATTCTGTATAGCAAGAGTCCGGATTCCTGGAACTTCAACACCCAAATTCAAGGACGTGCATCTGAGAACAATATATCACTTAACTTCTCAAGTCAGTTACTCTCCCTTGGAGGAGGGGAACTCTTGATCAGGGGCTCTTGCAAACCCCTCAAGGTTCTCTACAAAGAATTATCAATTTTTTGGCTTTTTTGTAAAACCAACTCTTGCTTTTATTTATTAGTTCAATAGTTTTCGTAATTCCAATTTCAATAATCTCTCCCTTGCTTTTCAGTATTTCAAATTTTGTGTTTACTTGGAGATTTTCAATTAGTTCTTTTTCTCACAGACTCATTAGCTTCTACTTGTGCAATTCTAAGTGTCATCAAATTGCTCTCTTCATTTAATTTTTGCATCTCCTTTTCCATCTGTCCAATTATTGCTTTTAAGGAATTATTTTTTTCCAGGTAGTTTTTGTACTTGCTTTTCCATTTTTCCAAATGTACCAGGTAGGTTTTATGCTTCCTTTTCCATTTGTCCAATTTTCCCCATGAGGTTTTCTGTTTCCTTTTACATTTGCTCAACTTTTCTTTTTAAAGAGCTGTTATCTTCAGTGAATTCTTTTTCCATACTTTTAAAACTATTGGCCATTTGTTCTTCTACTTCCTTCTTCAGCTCTTCCCAGAGAACTCTTTGTGCATGTGCGCAATTCATAGCCCCTTCTGAAGTTTCAGATGGGAGTACAGTCACAATACTTACCTGTGGGGTATTAGTGTTTTGGTCCTTGTCCCCATAGAAAGATTCTATGTTTTTTTCCTTCCTCCTTTGCTTCTTACTCATGTTCATAAGGCTTTGTGTATTTGGGCCTCTGGTTATTTCAGCTAGAAGCTAAAGATTATGGTGCTGAAGTGGCTGGTGTGAGAAAACAGAGGCAGGCTGGCTTCTTTTTTGTATGTTTGTTTTGTTTCTCTCAGATTAGCCCTGTAATTAGCTTGTTAAGTGTGGACTAGGGATGATGTGGTGCTTGGCTATCTCCTCAGCTGAACTACAGCAAAGGAAATCTCAGGGCTTGGTGATCCTGGCTATCTTATTGTCCTCCTCTTTCCCCTGAGGCATGCCTGAGGTCCCTGTGCAAGACTCCACCCACTCTTCTGACACAGTAAAAGGAATACTCCTTTTCCATTTTCCTAGCTTCATGTGCTCAGATAGTGCTTGCCCCTTCTGCTGATTCCACTAATACAGGATTTTTCTTGGGAAATATTGTATGGTTCTTTCAAGGTCAGCAAATGGCGGGCAGGGAAGAGAGCATTTACAGATCACTCCACCATTTTGGCTCCCGGAAGTTCAGGTTGGTGACTTACAGACATTCAGTCTGTTAGCTGAAAGTCTCGGGCACAGCTGCTTCAGAGAGTCCTGGGCCTCCACCTCAAGGCTCTCATTCCCTGGGCTCCACTTGACTCTCACCCTGCTTCCTCAGACTATGCAGGGCTTTCCTCTTAATTGGTCTTTAAAACTGGCCATGAAGAATTTTTCTGGTTGTTCATTCTTGGCTTGTTTTCTGAGATGGGGTTATTTAAGCATTCAACTTCCTTTTCTGTTAATATGGTCAATTTATATGCATATTTAAAAGATTTATCTATCTCATTTAGATTGTCGAATTTAAGGACAAACAGTTAAGCAAAGTAGTTACTAATTATTGTTTTAATTTCTCCTCTTTGGAGGTGAGTCCACCCTTTTCACATTTGATATTCATAATTTGGTTTTCTTCTTTTTCTAAATCAACTTGAATAAAGGCTTTTCTATTTTATTTTTTCCCATAAAACCAACTCTTCCTTTTATTTATTAGTTCAATAGTTTTCTTAACTTCAATTTTATTAATCACCCTTTGGTTTTCAGTATTTCCAACTAGTTATTCACTTGGCAATTTTCAATTTGTTCTTTTTCCATCTTTTTCACCTGCATGCCCAATTCATTGACCTCCTGTCTCTATTTTATTCATGTAGGCATTCAAAGATATAAAACTTCCCTAAGAACTGCTTTTTCAAATCCTTTTAGATTTGGTAGGTTGTCTCATTATTGTCATTCTCTTAAATGAAGTTGTTAATTGTTTTTAAGATATGTTGTTTAACCCACTCATTCTTTAGGATTAGGTTATTTAGTTTCCAAATAATTTTTCATTTGTCTTCCCATGACCTTTTATTATATGTATTTTTTATTGTATTAAGATCTGAGAAGGATGGATTTACTGTCTCTGCCTTTTGGCAGTGACTTGTGAGGATTTTATGCCCCATTATATAGTCAACTTTATGTCTTTGAATGCCTACATGAATAAAATAGAGAAAGAGGAGATCAGTAAATTGGACAGGGAGCTGAAAAAGCCTGAAAAAGAACAAATTGAAAATTCACAAGTAAATTAGAAATATTGAAAACCAAAGGACAGATGAAGAAAGTTGAAATTAAGAAAATGAGCTAATAAATGAAACTTGGAGGTGGCTTTATGAAAGAAAAAACAATAAAATTAATAAACTTTTGGTAATTTGATTTAAGAAAAGAAAGAAGAAAACTAAATTACCAACATCAAAAATGAAAGAGGTGAACTCACCTCCAATGAGGAGGAAATTAAAACAATAATTAGAAATTACTTTGCTCAACATTATGCCCATAAATTCGACAATCTAAATGAAAGGGATGATTAGTTTAAAAAATATAAACTGCCCTGATGAACAGAAGAGGAAGTTGAATATTTTAACAATTCCATCTCAGATAAAGAAATTGAGCAAGCCATCAATGAACATCCTAAGAAAAATCTCCAGGGCTGGATAGACTTATAAGTGAATTCTATCAAACATTTAAAGAACAGTTAAATTCAATACTATATAGAGTATTTGGGAAAATTGAGGATGAAGGAGTCCTCCTGAATTCTTTTTATGATACAAATTTGGTTTTGATACTTAAATCAGGAAGAGAAAAAAAGAGAAAGTAAATTACAGAACAATTTCTCTAATGAATATAGATGCATACATTTTAAATGAGATTTTAGCAAAAATAACACAGCAACTTATCATGAGAAAAATACAGTATGATCAGGTAAAAATTGGAAAAACATCAGTTGCTAGTGGGCAGGCTAAGCTAACATAATTCATATTATATTATATTATGTTATGTTATATCGAATCATGTTATATTATAACTAATATAGTATAATTCAATTTTTATGAAAATCATTGTGTGAAATTTTTAGATATATCCTTTTAAGTTCACTATATAAAGTCTGGATGTGACTATAATATGGTTTGTAAATATAATGCAACATTGTTACTAAGTAATAGATGAGAACATCAAAGCAATAGAGGGAGCTTTCATGTAATATTGTGAAATGAACAAAGCAGAAACCAAAAAATAACAATATACAGAATGATGAGGATGATAGCGAACTTTTACATAGGGCTTACTATGTTCCTTTGCTTGTACTTTGCTTTTGAATGAATTAAATGCTGCCCTCTTAGAGATAGATGAAGTATCCTGCTGGTAAGTTTTGTGGAGTTCATGTTTTTCATTTAGCAGCTTCTGAATTTCCCCATAATTTTCATCAAACCAGTCTTGGTGTTTGCTAGTGTTCTGACCCAGATGAGCAAATGCAGTTCTGTACACCAAATCTCCAAGAGCTGCCCACGCCTTTTCTGCTCCAATGTTGCCAACTGTATGTTGGCTCAACCTTCCCTCCAAGTCAGCAGCAAACTGTTCAGGGTCAGAGAAGATCTCTAATTTGTTGACGTTAATTCTTCTGGTTCTTGTTTTGCCTTGAGGGTGGCACTTTTGATGAATGCAAATATGTAACTTGGAAAGGATAAATCTGTGATCAGTCTAGCACTCTGCACCACCTGTTGCCTTTGTCATTCTCATATTTTGTCTATCTCTTCTTAAAATCACATAATCTTTTAGATTCCAGTGTTTGCTGTGAGGGTACATCCATGAAGTTCTTTTGTGTTTAGGTAAATGGAAGACACTGTTGGTGACGAGTACAAGCAAAGCTTAGAGAGATGTAGGATTCCTGGCTCAGTAAGAAGACAGATGAAATTCAGTTTTATGCTGATAGTAACAATCCAAAGAGCTTTTATGATTCCCTGAAAGGTATTTATAGATCAAAAACTTATGGTGCATCACAACTACTCAGTGCCACATTGATTAGTGATAAGGACATGATCCTAGAGAGAAAGACTGCACACTTCCATAGTGTTCTCAACAGATCGTCATCAATCAATGTTGAGGCCATTGTTCATTAACCTCAGGTTGAAGTCAATCCCTTCCTAGCTGAACTTCCAACTGAAGAATAAGTTTTGAGGGTCATTAGCCTCCTTTCCTGTGGCAAAGCACCTGGTACTGATTCTATTAGAGCTGAGATTTACAAGCTAGGCAAACTATTGCTCATACAAAAGCTGACTGAGATATTCCAGATTATATGGCAAGAGGAGGTTATCCCCCAGGAGATCAAAGATATTTCACATATATGTGTGTGCATTTGCATGCTGTAATATTGATATTATTTAACATATATATATTTCCCTTGTATATATAGATTATGCTTAATTATAAATTACATTACTATATATGTATATATATATATGTATTATCTTTCTTGATAGAAGTCAATCTTCCAAATGAATATGAATATTTTTCTGTGTGTGTTTGCATCTTTTATATTGCTTGGCATTTATTAAGTGCTCAATAAATGGTTGGTGATTATTTAGATCTACCTTAAAAACTGACTTTCAAAGTAATTGAAAAACCACAGAAGTTCTTACTACCCAAGTCCTTGGCACCGTCAAATGGTCCAACAGGAAAAACAGATGTGACTTTATTGATGAAAATAACATTAAAGACAATGTATTACAATCTCTTTTGCCATAGTACTCTTAGAAACATGAGTTATTGTCATTTAATTTACATTTGCACAATACTATATGTAGTATCTTCTACCATTAGGATCTGAGCTCCTTAAAAGCAGAGACTGGATTATATATATATAGATATATCTGTAATTTAGGATCATATAATTTGAACAGTTAAATTCTGAGTGTATTTCAGTTTTGTATGGTGAACTGAAACACAATTTCTCAGTTTAAAGGGGAAAAAGAAAGAAAAAAAACCCATTGCTAAAGCAGTGCAAAGGAAGACAATATTTCTAAAATTTAACATTGCAATCCTAGTTTTTTCAGAGGTGTCCTTTCATCTTAACAGTGTTTGTTATACTAATCAATGTGACCCATCTCATCCCTTTGTAGAGTTTGTCTAGTTCCACCAATTCCCTACAACAGTTAACCCTACTGATTCTGAATTTCATTTTCTGCATTTACATAGGTTGTCTCTCAAAATTGAGAATCTTCTCTCTTCTCACCCTTGCCTCTTGGAATCCATAGTTTCTTTCAATATTGTGTTCACATATGACTTCCTGTATGAGGACTTCAATCATGTCCCCACATCATTAATGTCCCCCACCCACACATAAATGAGGTTATGTACTTTTGCATATACTTTCAGCTTCCTTGCCTATGTAAATGTAGTTTCTTAAGCGAAAGTTACTTGAGGGTATACTTTGTTTTGATTCATATCTTTGCACCCACTTTTACTAGATCTAGCAAAAACCAGGATATATAACAAGAAATACAGTGATTATAGAATTAAAATAACTACTTCCCGACACCACTATTATTACTCCTGTGTATTCATCAAACACTATCCCCTTCAAAATGGTAAAATTCAATCCAATTCAATCAAACAAATATGTATTAAGGAACTATTATGTGCAATGTATAAAATTAGTGATAAGGAGTGGGGATTAGAGCCAGGCTGACCTATTTTCTGACATATACTGGTTTGTGATTTTAAGCAAGTCATTTAACCTCTCCTTTCCCCACAGACAACCTACAATGTAAGAGGTCATTTCCTAATCTGGGAGTTCCCAAAGAAATCACAGATTGAATACTTCTTTCCATCCATATGTTTATAGAAAAACATCATGTTAGCCTCTGGGCATTCAAGTTAAAAACAAACCTTAGCACCAATCCTGATAATTATGATATTTTCATAATTGTCAAGGGGGCTATTTTTTTCCTTTTACATATTAATTCAGCTATAATTCCATTACCCAAAAAAAGCTCTTTTAGTTTAACAGCAGTTTTTACACTGGCACAGGCATTACTCCAGCTCTGAATTCTGAGCCCATACCTGTAGTATTAAGTTGAACAGAATGCCACTAGATTATGATGATCTAAACTTCTGTAACAACTGAATTGTCAAAAAGTATTTTAAAAATAAAAAAAAAGACTACCACTGGAGAAACTATGTCTAATAAGGCATGTTTTTAAAAGTATACTTCAGTGAAGATTGTCTGTCCAGCCTAAATGCCATGGGCTGCTGGGTCCTCTTACTTATTCCAGATCTTCGGTGACCAACCAGATAAACATATGAGAGAAGAGACTGCCAGAGTGAAGCAGAGGTGTAGGCTTTATTCCTGATATCAGATGCATGTCAGCATGCAGGACAAGATCTCCCCGTGGAGCCCCCTTCTCCTTCCGGAGGAGAGAGGATCCCAACCCCCAGGCTTTTCTGTCCCTATTTAAGCTCTCCCAGCTGCATAGTTAGCTTATGGATACCGTGCATGCTCTCAGCCCCTTAACCAATTAACAACAGATGTGCTCAGACCACGGACCAATATTAAGGGAGGGATGCTCTCCTCAGCAAGTTTCCTCTGAGAAGAGGTGGAAAAGCAGGATAGCTCGTGTTTCACTCCTCAATTCCCAGCCGTTCCCTGGGGGGCCTCGTGAGAGTTCCGCGGCTTAGAAGCCCTCACATTTACCTGACCTGAGACTGTTCACGTGAAAACCGAGCTTACACCTCAACACTTGTCCATTCAAACATGGACTTCAAAATCTCTACAAAACGAATGGATAAGCTTTAAAACAAACTCAATGCTACTGATCCATAGAAAACATTGTCACGCAACCATGCTCACAGGTTTATTTGATGTGTGTATGTGCTTGCAAATGTGTGCATGTGTGTGTGTATATGTGTGTGTTGGTCCTTAGTTTATATTGTCTTTTGGCCATTAGTTCTTAACCAAAAATAAACAAAATATACTTTCAGTTTCTATTTCCCCTATACACTCATCTAATATATTTTATGCGGTACCTGCATTCATATTATTGGTAAACATTTTTGTTAAGTCATGTCCAAACCTTCATGATTCCGCAGACCGTAACATGCAAACACTGTCCATGAGGTTTTATTGGCAAAAATATTCGAGTGAATTGCCATTTCCTTATCCACTGGATTTAAGGAAAGCTGAGGTTAAGTGACTTGCCCAGGGTAACACAACTAGTAAGTGTCTGAAGCCCTCTTTGGATTCAGGTCTTCCTGACTCCAGATCAATTCTCTATCTACTGAGCTCTATCCACTGAACCACTTTGTTAGTAAATACTTAGCAAATTCCAAAACTTAGGAAACATTGGGAGAACCCATTTCTTGAATTAATTCTTTAAAAATTTAGGGAAAGAACAATGTGAGAAATAGTAATGAATGGGTAATATTTCAGAGCTAAAAAGTATACAACCATACAGCCAACTTTTTTTTTTCTTTTTGACTGGATAAATATAATCTAGAGCAACACTTCTTAAACTATGCATCATGACCCCTTGTGGGGTGGTACAACTGAATGTGGGGGTTGCTAAAAGTTTTGGCAAAAATTTTTTTATGATTTTATGAGTGCAAAACGACCACAAATTAATTCAAAACCAAATGCATAATGAATCTAAGGTGTTTCTGGCAGCAATTGCCTTGTAGCATTGTGCAACTTCCCTGCAGCCTTAATTCTGAAGACAAAACATGCCCACTTCTTACTTGTGTATGCCATCATGACATGCAATGCCAATGAATGCTACTAGAAACACCTTGGATCAGATTCAAGACTGTTGTATGTTATAAACTGCAGTGTTTTTACTTCACATACAAAATTGTTAAATGAATTGTAGTTTGGAATTAGGACAGAATTTTCAATAATTTCTGAAATGGCTCTAAACATACTTCCATCATTTTGTGCTATGTATTTATGTAAAGTGACATTCCCAGTATTCATGATTGTAAACCAAAATATCCTTCATGTCTTACAAATATTGTAGATGCTGTATGTATTGCAGTGTTAAATGTTCCACCAACATTTAATTCTTTATGTAAAAATAAACTATCACATCTGTCTCACTAGCATGCAAATTTCTTTGCATCTTTAATATATGCTAAAATTACATGTATGACCCAAATTGTTTTGAAATAAATTTCATTATGATTTTCATCTGTAAATATTTGATTTGTATACTTACATACCTGGAATTATGTATTTTCTTGCGTGAAAAGGTATCACAAGTTGAAAAAGTTTAAGGACTCTAGTTCCCATCCCATCTTGAATATACGTACACACATATGTACATACGTACACATGTATATACACACATATGTATATATATTTATACAGATCTATATCTATCTATCATCTATCTATCTATCTATCTATCTATCTATCTATCTATCTATCTATCTATCTATCTATCTATCTATCTTCTGGAATTTTAAGCCCTTCATAATTGACCTACAACCTATCTTTCTATCCTATTCTTCCTTTCACAAATTAATTTTTATAATGTATTCATTTTATTTATTTTTAATGTTGTACAATTACTACAAAAAATTTATATTTTTCCTCCTATCACTCCTCACCACCCCCTTCCCTCCCCAAGACAGCATACAATTCTATACAGGATCTACACATAGGTTCCTATTGAATGTATTTTCATTATATCATGCTGCGTAGAAGAACTGAAATAAATGGGAGAAATCATATAACAAACCAAAACATAATACACACACACACACACACACACACACACACACACACACACACAAAATGATACTGAGATTGAATTCCATAGATCTTTCTCTGAATGTGGAAGGCATTTTGCCTTAGAAGAGAATTGGGATTTTTTTCTTTTTATGTTCTTGCATTGCTATGAAAATCCAAGTCTAGTAGAAAAAAAAAAAATTCGGGAGGAGGAGCCAAGATGGCAGAGTAGAAAGACTCACATATGCTAGCTCTGAACCCACAGCCCATAAATTACTTATAAAAAGAACTCCCAACGGGTTCTGGAGCAGTGGAAGCAATGCAGCAACAGAGTGGAGGAGATTTCTGTTCCAGAGAGCCCTGAAAAACTGGCACCAAAGGTCCATCGAGCACCAGACCCGCAGCAGAGCCAAGCCCTACCTGTGTGGCAACTAGAAGAGCAGATACGAGTAGGCTTCAGGGATGGAACCTCTGGCGGGTGAGAAGGTCCTTCAACCCACCAGCACTACAGGTCAGTGAGACCCTATCTGGCTGGCCGAGAGGGGAGAGGGTGTTTTCATAATTCAGAACCCCTTGGGAGGAAGCGGCAGGGGAAGTAGCGGACAGGAGATCCTGGAGCAGACAGGATCTCTGATCCATTACTGAAGATCTCCTCATAAACCCCCTGAGGGAACTGAGCCTGGGTGGCGGCCCTGCCCCCACCTGAGAACCTGAACTTACTCTCTCACACTGAATAGCAACCCTGAACCCCCCTGAAAGCCCTGAGGCTGGGAAGCAGCATTTGAATCTCAGACCCAAGACCCCCTAGTGAGGTGGGGGTGGAGCGGAATCTCAGCAGTCAAGTAACTGGCTAGGAAAATGCCCAGAAAAGGGAAAAAAAATAAGACCATAGAAGGTCACTTTGTTGGTGAACAGATGTTTCCCCCTTTCCTTTCTGATGAGGAAGAACAATGCTTACCATCAGGGAAAGACATAGAAATCAAGGTCTCTGTATCCCAAACATACGAAATCGATATCCAATGGGCTCAGGCCATGGAAGAGCGCAAAAAGGATTTTGAAAATCAAGTTAGACAGGTGGAGGAAAAATTGGGAAGAGAAATGAGAGAGATGCAAGAAAAGCATGAAAAATGGGTCAGTACCTTGGTAAAGGAGACCCAAAAAATGCTGAAGAAAATAACAGCTTGAAAAATAGGCTAAATTAATTGGCAAAAGAGGTTCAAAAAGCCAATGAGGAGAAGAATGCTTTCAAAAGCAGAATTAGCCAAATGGAAAAAGAGGTCCAAAAGCTCACTGAAGAAAATAGTTCTCTCAAAATTAGAATGGTACAGATGGAGGCTAACGACTTTCTGAGAAACCAAGAAATCACAAAACAAAACTAAAGGAATGAAACTAAAGAATGAAAAAATGGAAGAGAATGTGAAATATCTCATTGGAAAAACAACTGACCTGGAAAATAGATCCAGGAGAGATAATTTAAAAATTATGGGACTACCTGAAAGCCATGATCAAAAAAAGAGCCTAGACATCATCTTTCGTGAAATTATCAATGAAAACGGCCCTGAGATTCTAGAACAAGAGGGCAAAATAAGTATTCAAGGAATCCACTGTTATCACCTCCTGAAAGAAATCCAAAAAGAGAAACTCCTAGGAACATTGTGGCCAAATTCCACAGTTACCAGGTCAAGGAAAAATATTGCTAACAGCTAGAAAGAAACAATTCCAGTATTGTGGAAATACAATCAGGATAACACAAGATCTAGCAGCTTCTATATTAAGGGATCGAAGGGCATGGCATAGGATATTCCTGAAGTCAAAGGAACCAGGACTCAAACCAAGAATCACCTACCCAGCAAATCTGAGTATAATACTTCAGGGAAAATATGGTCTTTCAATGAAATTGAGGACTTTCAAGCATTCTTGATGAAAAGACCAGAGCTGAAAGAAAAATTTGACCTTCAAAGACAAGAATGAGAAGAAGCATGAAAAAGTAAACAGCAAAGAGAAGTCATAAGGGACTTACCAAAGTTGAACTGTTTACATTCTTACATGAAAAGACAATATTTGTATCTCTTGAAACATTTCAGTATCTGGGTAGTTGGTGGGACTACACACACACACACACACACACACACACACACTCATGCACACACGCATATGCACGTGGACACACACACACATACACACATGCACTCACACACACACAGAGAGAGCAGAGAGTGAATTGAATCGGATGGGATCATACCTTAAAAAAGTTAAGGTAAACCATGAGAGAGAAATACATTGGGAGGAGAGAGGGTGAAATGGAGTGGGGCAAATTATCTCTCATAGAAAAGGCAGGCAGGAGACTTTTTAGTGGAGGGAAAAAGAGAAGAGCTGAGAGAAAAACATGAAGTTTACTCTCATCACATTCTCCTAAAGGAAGGAATAAAATGCACACACATTTTGGCATGAAAACCTATCTTACAATACAGGAAAGTGGGGGAGAAGGGGATAAGCAGGGTGGGGAGGATGATGGAAGGGAAGGCAATGGGAGGAGGGAGCAATTTGATGTCAACACTCGGGGAGGGGACAGGATCAAAAGAGAGAATAGAAGCAATGGGGGGGCAGGATAGGATGGAGGGAAATATAGTTAGTCTTACACAACATGACTGTTATTGAAGTCATTTGCAAAACCACACAGATATGGCTTATATTGAATTGTCTGCGTTCCTAAAAGGAATGGGTGGGGAGGAAGGGATGGGCAGAATTTGGACCTCAAAGTTTTAGGAACAACTGTTGAGTATTGTTGTTGATACTAGGAAATAAGAAATACAGGTAATGGGGAACAGAAAGTTATGTGGCCCTACAGGACATAAGAGAAGATGGGGTCAAGGGAAGGGAGGGATGATAGAAGAGAGGGCAGATTGGTGATAGGGGAAATTAGAGTGTTCTGTGTATTTGGGCGCGGGGAGGGGACAAATGGGGAGCAAATTTGGAACCCAAAATTTTGTGAAAATGCATGTATAAAGTTTAATAAATAAATTTATAAAAAGAAAGAAAGAAAGAAAGAAATCTCTCACACACTGTGGTCGTTGCTGTACACAAAATTCTCCGGGTTCTGCTCCTCTCGCTCAGTATCAGAGCATCTAAGTTTTTCCAGGCCTCTCTGAAGTCTTCTTATTTATTATTTCTTATGGTGCAATAGTATTCCATCATATTCATAAACCATAATTTATTTAGGCTTTCCCCAATTGATGGACATCTCCTTGATTTCCAGTTTTTGGCCACTCCAAAGAGTGCTACTATAAATACTTTTGTATATGTGGGATCCTTTCCCATTTTTATGATCTCTTGTGGTTACAGTCTTAGAATCGATATTGCTGAGTCAAAGAGTAGGCACATTTTTGTAGCCTTTTGCGCATGTACCAAATTGCTCTCCAGAATGATTGGATGATCTCACAGCTAAACCAGCAATGAATTAGTGTTTCAACTCTCCCACATCTTCTCCAACATTTATCATTTTCCTTTTCTGTCATGTTTGTCAATCTAATTGGTGTGATGTGGTACCTCAGAGTTGTTTGGATTTGCATCTCTCTAATCAAAAGAGATTGAGAACATTTTTTCATATGATTATAGATACGTTTAATTTCTTCCTCTGAAAATTGCCTGTCCATATCCTTTGACCACTTATCAATTGGGGAATGACTTGTATTGTACATTTTACTCAGTTCTCTATATATTCTAGAAATGAAGCCTTTATCCCCAAGATCAGCTATAATTTTTTTCCCCCAATATACTACATCCCTCTAAAATTTGGTTGCACTGGATTTGGTTCTGCAAAAACTTTTCAGTTTAATGTAGTCAAAATTAGCCATTTTGCACTTCATAATTTTTCTATCTCTTCTTTAAACAAAAATTCTTCCCTTCTCCATAAATCTGATAAATACATTATCCCTTACTCCTCCAGTTTGTCCATGACATCAATCTTTATACCAAGATCATGTACCCATTTGGGCTTTATTCTTGTGTAGGTTGTCAGGTATAGGTCTATGCCTATTTTCCACCACACTGTTATCCAGTTTTCCCAGTAATTTTTGTTGAACAATGAATTTTTATCCCAGAAGCTGGGGTCCTTGGGTTTGTCAAAAATGAGGTTGCTATATTCATTGTCTGCTGTGTCTTGAGTGTCTATATATTCCACTTGCCTACCCTTCTGTTTTGTAGCCAGTATTAAGTGATTTTGATAATTGCTGTTTGTAATACAATTTGAGATCTGGTAGCGCTAGGCCACCTTCCCTAGCATTCCTTTTCATTAGTCCCTTAGATATTCTGGACCTTTTTTTCTTACAGATGAATTTCGATATTATTTTATCCAGCTCTAGAAAATAATTATCTGATAGTTTAATTGGTATGGAACTGAGTAAATAAATTAATATAGGAAGAATTGTCATTTTTATTTTATTGTCTCGGCCTACTCATAAGCAACTGATGTTTTTCCACTTACTTAGATCTGACTTTATTTGTGGAAAAGGTGTCTTGTGATTGTGTTCACATAGTCTCTGGTATTGTTTTGGTGGGTAAACTCCTAAATACTTTAAAATGTCTACCCTAGCATTAAATTGGATGTCTCTATCTCTTGCTGTTGGACTTTGCTATTAATATATAGGAATGCAGAAGATTTGTGCGGGTTTATTTTGTAACTTGCAACTTTGCCAAAGCTGTTTAGTATTTCAAGTCGTTTTCTATTTGAATCTCTGGAATTCTGTAAGCATATCATTATATCATATGCAAAGAGTGATAACTTAGGTGTTTCTTTGCCTATTCTTATTACTTCAATTTCTTTATCTTGTCTGAGGGATACAGTTAAATTTTTTAGTACCATATTGAATAATAGTGGTGAGAATGGGCCTCCTTGTGTCACCCCTGATCTTATTGGAAATGCATCTAGCTTATCTCCATTGCATATAATGCTTGCTGATGGTTTAGGTAGGTAGTGATTATTATTTTATGGAAAATTTCCTTTGTTATTATGTCCTCCAGTGTTTTTTAATAGGGATGGGTGTTGTATTTTGTCAAAAGCTTTTTCTGCATCTATTGAGATAATCATATGGATTTTGTTAATTTTGTTGTTGATATGATCGATAATGCTAATAATTTTCTTAATATTGGACCAACCCTGCATTCCTAATCTTACCTGGTCATGATGTATTATTCTCATGATAATGAGCTGTATTAGTTTTTCTAAAATCTTATTTAAAATTGTCGCATCTATATTTATTAGAGAAATTGGTCTATAATTTTCTTCCTCTGTTGAATCTCTTCCTGGTTTAGGTATTGAAATCATATTTACATCATAAAAAGAATTTGAGAGGACTCCTTCCCAATTTTCAAAAATGTCTATATAGTATTGGAATTAACTGTTCTTTAAATGTTCGATAGAATTCACTTGTAAATCCATCTGGCCCTGGAGATTTTTTCCTGGGGAATTCGTTGATGCCTGTTGAATTTCTTTTTCTGAGATGGGGTTGTTTGAGTATTCAACTTCTTCTTCTGTTAATCTAACCAATTTGTATTTTTTAAAATACTCATCCATCTCATTTGGATTGTTAAATTTTGTGGGCATAAGGTCGGACAAAATCATTTGCAATTATTGTTTTAATTTCCCCCTCATTGAAGGTGAGTTCACTCCTTTCATTTTTTATATCAATAATTCGATTTTCTTTTTTTAAATCAAATTGACCAAAGTTTTTTTTAATTTTATTAGTTTTTTTATAAAACCAACTATTTGTTTTATTTATTAATTCAATAGTTTTCTTAATTTCAATTTTATTAATCTATATTTTGGTTTACAGGAGTTCTAATTTGGTATTTACTTGGGGATTTTCAATTTGTTCTTTTTCTAGCTTTTTCCACTGTATGCCCAAGTCATTGCTCTCCTCTTTCCTTATTTTATTTATGAAAGCATTCAAAGATATAAAACTTTCCCCAAGAACTGCTTTTGCAGTTTCCAATAAGATTTGGTAGTCTGTTTCATTATTGTCATTCTCTTGAATGAAGTCGTTGATTGTTTCTATGATTTCTCTTTAATCCACTCCTTCCTTAGGATTAGATTATTTAGTTTCCAATTCATTTTTGGTTTATCTTTCCATGGCCTTTTGTTACATATAATTTTTATTGTATTATGATCTGAGAAGGATGCGTTTATTATCTCTACCTTTCCTCATTGGATTGTGAGGTTTTATGTGCTAGTACATGGTCAATATTTGTATATGTGCCATGTACTACTGAGAAAAAGGTATATTTCTATCCATTCTCATTCAGTTTTCTCCAGAGATCTATCATATCTATCATATCATGTCATATACAGAGTTTTATTTTCCTTATTAACCTCTTTCTTATTTATTTTGAAATTAGATTTATCAAGTACACAGAAGGAGGGCTTGAGGTCCCCCTCTAGTATAGTTTTGCCATCAATTTATTTCTTCAACTCCCCCAACTTCTCCTCTAAGTATTTGAATGCTATACCACTTGATGCATACATGTTTAATAATGATATTGCTCCATTGTCTGTGTTACCTTTTAGCACTATATAGTTTCCTTCCTTATCTCTTTTGAATAGATCTATTTCTGCTTTTGCTTTGTCTGTGATTAGGATTGTTAACCCTAGTGTCCTTACATCACAATATATTCTGCTCCAACCTTTAACCTTTACCCTGTGTGTATCCCTCCATTTCAAATGTGTTTCTTGTAAACAGCATATTGATGGATTATGGCTTTTAATCCATTCTGCTATCCATCTCTCTTTTGTGGGAGAGTTCACTCCATTCACATTCACTGTTATGGTTACAATCTATGTATTTCCCTCCATCATCTTTCCCACCGTTCGTGCTTTTAGCTCTTCCTTTCCCCCTTCCCCTCCTCAATAGTTTTCATTTTCACCAACACCTCCTGTAGCCTTCTCTTCCTTCTTTTACCCCCTTTACTCTTACTGCTTCTTCCCTCCCTTTTAATTTTCCCTTCTTCTTCCCTTTTTCCCTCCTACTGCCTATAGACTTAGTTAGAATTATATACTTAAGTTTATTATTCCCTTCTTCAGCCAAATCACATGAGAGTACCTCTCAAACAATGCTCATCTCTCTCCCCTCTTTCCCTCTACTATAATTTTGTATTTCTTCCTGTGATATAATTTACCATTTTCTTCTTCCTCCTTTTCACACCTCCTGCTACAATCTCTTCACATGCTTAAATCATATTTTTAACATAACATCATTTGCTTTTTATCCATCCCCTCTGTATATCCCTTTTATATTTTAAATAGATGTACAATTCTCAAGATTATCAGCTATCATCTTCCCTTATAGAGAGGTAAACTGTTTGCCCAAATTGAGTAAGAAGTTTTTCCCCTGCTCCGTTTACCTTTTTATGTGTCTATTGAGACCTGCATGTGAAGATTCAATTTGCTATTATGTTCTGGCGTTTTTCTCAGGAAGGTCTGAAAATCCCTTATGTCGTTGAAAGACCATCTCCTTTCCTGAAATGTTATGCTGAACTTTGCTGGAGGATAGTTGATCCTTGGGTGTAGTCCCATCTCCTTTGCCTTTTGGAATATAGGATTCCAATTCCATTGAATAGGAATGTAGAAGTTACAAGGTCGTGTGTGATCCTGACTGTAGCTCCTCAATATTTGAATGGTTTCTTTCTGGCTGCCTGTATTATTTTCTCCTTTACTTGATAGTTCTGGAATTTGGCAGTGATATTTCTTTTCTTGGGGGTTTGAGTTTGGGATCCCCTTAGGAAGGTGAATGGTAGATTTTTTTAATGACCTTTTTGCACTCTGGATCTAGCACTTCTGGGAAGTTCTCCTTTATGATTCCCTGGAAGATATTTTCTAGAAGTGGAGGCAAGATGATGGAGTAGAAAGGCTCATGTATGCTAGCTCCAAAACCATAGCCCAAATATTTCCTGCAAGAAGAACTTTCCACGAACTCTGGAGCACTGCAAGGAGCGCAGAAACACAGTGGAAAAGATTGCCGTTCCAGAGAGCCCTGGAGAGCCGTTCCCAGGGTCCGTCGTGCCCCCGAAAGTGGAGCCCACCCCTACGCTGCCCTGGCCAGGCAGCCCCAGAAATGCAGATCCGAGCAGGTTTCAGGGACAGAATCCCCGGCAGCCGCGAAGGTCCCTCCACCCACAGACGCTACAGGTCAGGGAGAGAGACTTCTGGGCTGGCTGAGAGGGGAGCGGGGTGTCTCCTTGACTCGGGCCCCCTCGGGAGGCAGTGGCAGAGGGAGTGGCAGAGGAAGCGGTAGAGGTAGTGCGGGCCTTGGACTCCCCGAGCAGCCCGGGACTCCCCGAGAAGGCAGGCAGAAGTTCAGGGCAATTACTGAAGGTCTCTGCATAAACCCCCTGAGGGAACTGAGCCTGGGAGGCGGCCCTGCCCCCACCCAAGCACCAGAACTTAAGCTCACATTGAATAGAAGGCCTGCCATGGAAAGCCCATTTGAATCTCAGACCCCAAGCATAGCTGGGAAGATCCAGGCGGGGATGCAGAAGAGTCTCAGAAATCAAGTAACTGACTGGGAAAATGCCCACAAAAAGGAAGCAAAATAAGACCATAGAGAGCTACTTTGATGGGGTGCAGATGTTCCCACCTTTCAATTCTGATGACGAGGAAGGATTGTTACCATCAGGAAAATATGTGGAGGGCGGGGCCTCTGTATTCCAGACATCCCATGTGGATGTCTGGTGGGCTCAGGCCATGGAAGAGCTCAAAAAGGACTTTGAAAAGCAAGTTAAACAGGTGGAGGAAAAACTGGGAAGAGAAATGAGAGAGATGCAAGAAAAGCATGAAAAACAGGTCAATACCTTGGTAAAGGAGACCCAAAAAAATGCTGAAGAAAATAATACCTTGAAAAATAGGCTAACTCAATTGGCAAAAGACGTTCAAAAAGCCAGTGAGGAGAAGAATGCTTTCAAAAGCAGAATTAGCCAAATGGAAAAAGAGGTTCAAAAGCTCACTGAAGAAAATATTTCTCTCAAAATTAGAATGGAACAGATGGAGGCTAATGATTTTCTGAGAAACCAAGAAATCACCAAACAAAACCAAAAGAATGAAAAAATGGAAGAGAATGTGAAATATCTCATTGGAAAAAACAACTGACCTGGAAAATAGATCCAGGAGAGACAATTTAAAAATTATGGGACTACCTGAAAGCCATGATCAAAAAAAGAGCCTAGACATCATCTTTCATGAAATTATCAAGAAAAACTGCCCTGACATTCTAGAACCAGAAGGCAAAATAAGTATTGCAGGAATCCATCGATCGCCACCTGAAAGAGATCCAAAAAGAGAAACTCCTAGGAACATTGTGGCCAAATTCCAGAATTCCCAGGTGAAGGAGAAAATCTTGCAAGCACCTAGAAAGAAATAATTCCAGTATTGTGGAAATAAAATCAGGATAACCCAAGATCTAGCAGCTTCTACATTAAGGGATCAAAGGACATGGAATAGGATATTCCAGAAGTCAAAGGAACTAGGACTAAAACCAAGAATCACCTACCCAACAAAACTGAGTATAATACTTCAGGGGAAAATATGGTATTTCCATGAAAAAGAGGACTTTCAAACATTCTTGATGAGAAGACCAGAGCTGAAAAGACAATTTGACTTTCAAACACAAGAATGAGAAGAAGAATGAAAAAGTAAGCAGAAAAGAGAAGTCATAAGGGACTTACCAAAAGTGAACTGTTTACATTCCTACCTGGAAAGACAGTATTTGTAACTCTTAAAATTTTTCAGTATCTGGGTAGTTGATGGGATTATACACACACACATACACACACATGTACATGCATGCATGCACACACACATACACACATGCATGCACACACAGAGATAGAGAGCACAGAGTGAATTGAATAGGATAGGACCATATCTTAAAAGAAATTAAGGTAAATGATGGGAGAAAAATGTAGTGGGAGGAAAGAGGGTGAAATGGAATGGGGTAAATTATATCTCATTCAAGAGGCAAGCAGGAGACTTTTAGTGAGGGAAAAAGAGGAGAGCTGAGAAAGAGAAACAAGAAGTTTCCCCTCATCATATTCGACTAAAGGAAGGAATAAAATGCACACTCATTTTGGTATGAAAACCTATCTTACAATACAGGATAGTGGGGGAGAAGGAGATAAGCAAGGCAGGATGATGATGGTAGGAAGGGCAATGGGAGGAGGGAGCAATTTGAAGTCAATACTCGGGGAGGGACAGGATTAAAAGACAGAATAGAAAAAATGTGGGACAGGATAGGATGGAGGGAAATATAGTTCGTCTTACACAACAAAAGTATTATCGAAGTCATTTGCAAAACTACACAGATAGGGCCTATGTTGAATTGCCTGCCTTCCCAAAGGGAATGGGTGTGGAGGGAGGGATGGGGAGAATTTGGAACTCAAAGTTTTAGGAACAACTGTTTAGTATTGTTGTTGCTACTAGGAGATAAGAAATACAGGTAATGCGGAATAGAAAATCATCTGGCCCTACAGGGCAAAAGCGAAGATGGGGACAAGAGAAGGGAGGGATGATAGAGGAGAGGGCAGATTGGTGATAGGGAAAATTAGAATGCTCGGTTTCCTGGGGTGGGGGGAGGGGAGAAAAGGGGAGAAAATTTGGAACCGAAAATTTTGTGAAAATGAATGTAAAATGTTAAATTAAAAAAAAATTTTCTAGACTCTTTTTTTTCATTACGGCTTTCTGGCAGGCCAATAATTCTTAAATTTTCTCTCCTGGATCTGTCATCCAGGTCAGTTGTTTTTTCTTTTAGATATTTTACATTTTCTTCTATCTTGTCCTCTTTAGATTGTGTTTGACTGATTCTTGCTGTCTCATAGAGTCATTTGTTTCTACTTGCCCAGTTCTAATTTTTATGACATTGTTTTCTTCAGTGACTTTTACCTCTCCTTTTCCATCTGTCCAATTTTTCCCTTTAAGGTGTTATTTTCTCCAGTTAATTTTTGTACTTCCTTTTACGTTTGTTCAATTTTCATTTTTAAAGAGATATTCTCATCAGTGAATTCTTTTTTATACTTTTAAAATCACTGGCCAGTTTTTCTGCTATTTCCTTCTTCAGCTGTTCCAAGAGAGCTGTTTGTGCATGTGAGCAGTTCCTAGTCCCTTCTGAAGTTTCAAATGGAAGTACAATCTCACTACTGAACTCTTTGGTATTTTTCTTTTGGTCCTTGTCGCCACGGAAAGATTATATGGTTTTTTCTTGCTTTTTTCACGTTGTCTTGTTCATGTTGGTGACTGTGTGCTGTAGCTTCTTGTTCTTTCGCTTAGAAGCTGCAAATTTGATGTTGAGCTGACGTGTGAAAAAGTTAAAAGCAAGTGTTTTTTTATCTTTTTGTTTTGTGTTTCCCCAATCTGCCCTGGGGTTAGCTTGTTGAGTGTGGGGGAGGGTCCCATCACAAGAGGTCTCCTCAGGTGAACTGAGGCAAAGGCAAACTCAGGGGATGGTGATCCCAGCTGTCCTATTGTCTTCCTGTTTCCCCTGGCGTACCTAGGCATGCCCAGACCCTAGGTAAGTTTCCACCCCTCCTGGGGCTCCTCTCCTGGTATTGAGACTTGCCTGTGTCCTAGTGCGAGTTTACAGCAACCTGGAGCACCTCTCCTTCCGGTTTGCCTCCACCACAGTAGGAGGATTCCCCCTTAGCTATTTTCTAACCTCATGTGTTATGAGACTATTTTTCCCCTCTGCTGTTCCCACTGATCCAGAATTTTTCTGGGGAAATATTTTATGGTTCTTTCAAGGTCATCAAGCGAGGAGGAGAGAGCATTTACTGATCATTCCGCCATTCTGGCTCCTGGAAGTTCGAGTAGGTGACTTACAGAAGTTGAATCTGTGGGCTGAAAGTCTCAGGAGCTGCTGTGGCTGATATCTTATGCTCATTGGCTGTCACTCCCTCCACTCTGCTGCTCTCTCACCCTGGGCTGCTGCTCTGCTGATTCTGCCGCTGGTGTCTCAGGTTTCCCCTGGGTTCTCCTGATCTGTTGAGCTGGACACACTGAACTGTGTGCTGTGGGCTCACCCCTGACGAAGAGATCCTTTACATGGACCTTCCAATATATCCTGGGCTTTGGATCTGCCACAGTCTGTCTCCTATTGGATTCTGCACCTCCAAAATTTGGTCAGATTTTCTTTTTAGAGGTATCTGAAGGAGTTTGTCTAAGAACTTAGGTGAGTCATTGCTCTCAGTCCACCATCTTGGTTCCACCCCCTACAAATTCATTTTTTTAGATAAACTTTAAATTCCCATTTTACCTTTTCACAGACTATCTTCAAAAGATAATCTGATTAGCTAGGTTCAAACATCGCCTATTTATTGCTTTTGTGGATGAGCAAGTTCACCTCTTGGAAACTTAGTTTTCTCATTTGTAAAATAAGAGATTTGCATGATGATCTGAAATGTTTTATTGGTAATTCGATAAATGAGGTCCTTTTACATCTCTGTCTGCTTCAGCTACATGACATGTTGATGTCAATAAGACTCATCTTCTGGAGTTCAAATCTAACTCCACATACTTACTAACCATTTGATCCTGGAGAGCTCACTTAATTCTGTGTTTCTCATCCACAACGTGAGCTGGAAAAGGAAATGGCAAAACACTTTAATATCTCTGCCAAGGAAAGTCCAAATGGGGATATAAATGAAACAACCCAACAGCAACAAAGAAAGAGAACAACAAAAAAATCACCACTGCCACAATCACCTCTCTGCTCAAGTTCCTCCACGTTCTAATTCATGAGCCATCTCTTCAATTATGACTTCCTTGATTCTCTCTCTCTCTCTCTCTCTCTCTCTCTCTCTCTCTCTCTCCTTGCTTTTTTTCCCTTTATTTCTCTCCTGTCCTCTCTCTTTCTTAAAATTTCCCCTGGTCATTTTCCTGGATCTCTCTTTCCCACATACATTATATGTGGGCTTTTTTTGTATATAGCTTTCCTGCATGAATAAATGTAAAACTTCTCAGGAGGGATTCTGTCATATATATCACTGTATCTCAAAAGACTAGCATAATACTTTACACACAGGAGAAAATAATTGTTGATTTGAGTTAAATTGGTTCACTTTAGGGGATATTGTTCAGTGGAGATAGAATAGAATTAAACTCACTTGAACTCAGGCAGCAAAGCTGTGATCTTTTTTTTTTCTCTCCATTTAATATCATCCTGCCTCCCCACTTTTTATAATCACCTAGCTTCTAGTCAACTTCTGGGACAGTTATTCGTCTCATTCGTCTGTCTTCAGACTCTATTATACTCCTCATCAAGTAATAATGCAATAATATCATTTATTTAACATTTATAGGCAGCTAAGTTGTTTTATTTTTTTCATACTCACCTTGTGTCATCAGGTGGATAAATATTATTATCCAGAGGAAAATAAGTTTCAAAGATAATGAGTGACTTGCCTATGTTATATATTTAGTAAGTTTTAGAGCCGGAATATATACCCAAATAGAGGAAAATATTATTTTTCTTACTCCACAAAATCTTTACTTTGTGTCAACCTGAACTGTCAATTACCCAGAAACCAGTTATGGTTTATTTTCTCTCTAAACATTCTTGTTCTGACCATTATCAAAGAAGTCAGATAGGAATTTCTTTAACCTATCTGAAGCTTAGGATTTCTTCATTCTGGTTAGGAATTAGTCATTCAGGAGTAGTAATTAGATTATAGTAATTTTCATTTGCAGTGATAGCTGAACCCTCAGTACTTTTCAAATGTTTATCAAATTACATGATTTTTTTATTTGTTCTTGTTCACCAGAGGAATTAATTGGATAATCAGTGGTTCAGATGAAGAAAAAGTCTGTGTAGTATGTGAATTAAGATTAATTCAAGTAGAAAAAAGGAAATAGGTATTTTATATTGATTGTGTTTACATATACACAGTGGAATTGGGCATGATAGCACAAAACAGATATTTTGACATTCATTTAGATGACAGCTCAAGTGAGACTGAGAGAGAGAAAAAGCAATTTGAGTATAGAAGAAAATAGAGGAGAACCAAGTAATATTGTTAATGAGGAGAAATAGAAAGTCGACTGATTTTGAAGAAGTCAAAGCATCTAAGGAGTGGAAAAAAAGCAGACATTAGTAAATCCAAGGAAAAGACATTAAATTTGATTGTAAAAATGCCAATCAAGTGAAATGTGTTGGCTAGTTAAGGAAAGTTTGGGAGGTGGGAAAAAGAGCTGTTCTCTGGAAAAGCAAAGTCCTGAGGATCTTTCATTCATAAAATACAAAGAACAGGTAGAATGTTGGAGCAGCATGTACAGAGGGTACAATGTTTGTTTTGATGCCAAAGAATTTTTTCTATTTTGACAGTGCTGAAAGTACAGTTTGAACCACCTCTTAAAAGAGGAGGTGAAGTCAAGTCAACAAGCATGGGTTAAAGACTTACTATATATTAGGCACTATGCTAAATTTTGGGATCATAAGAAAGATCAAACAAGGCTTTCCCTTAAGGAGCTGAAATTCTAGAGAGGAAGACTCTTTGCAAATTTTGTACAAACTCAATACATACAGTATAACTCGGAGATAATCTCAAAAGAATGGAACTAATATAAAAGGAACCCAGCAAGAAAGCAATATTTGATATGAATCTTAAAGGAAACTAGAGAATACAGAAGGTAGAGACAGGGAGAAAGGATTTCTGAGATGAAAATCTGTCACTGGAAAGATACAGAATCAAGAGGATAGTCCGTTGCACAGAACAATAAGAAGCCCAGGTTTGCAGTATTATAGAGTATATAGAGGGGAGCAAAGTATAATAATATTGGAAATCTAAGAAGGAACCAGATGCTGAAGGGCTTTAAGATCAAAAGACAGAATTTTATGAATGATCCTAGAGGTAATAGGGAGTCATGAGATTCATTGATTAAGGATGTAGTATGGGCAGACCTGGCACTTAATGAATGCTCACTGAGCTGACTGAATTCTTGATGCCAGAAGAGATAGTAGTCATATTGTTGGATCCAATGTACTGCAATTGAAATTGTAGTTAGCGTATAAAAGCAGGGCAACTGGACCTCTCTAAGTGGCCAGAGAAAGCAACTGATGGAACATTGAACTTTTCCAAACTTTCTAGAAGGTAACCTGGAAGCACACTTTAAAAAAGTATATTCCTGAGGCAATATTCACGGCACTTACGGTGACTCAACATGCAGGTGTAGTTCTCAATCACAAAGTATAAAAGACTCTCTTTTATAGAAGGCACATTTATTTAGACCTCAGAAAGCCAAATTCCAGAATCAGAAATCTAAATCATAGTGTTCAAGAAGCCAATAAACATTATCACTGTAGGAGAAAAAGTCATTCCCAAGTCTCCCCCTCTCTGCCAGGGCCTTCTCACAAGCGAACACTCATGAACCTGAGCCTTGTCATGCCTGCCTGCTTGTGTCCTCTCTCCTCTGCCCAGATGGAACTCACTTCCTCTGGGTTCTGCTCCACCCTTTAGGTCCCACCTGTTCAGTCAGCTCCTCCCACAACATGTGACTTAGGCTCCCAAGTGATTTAAGTAGGTACATATGCCCATTAATGAATGAAAAAGAACTTTCCATTTATATTGTGGTTACAAAAGTGAAATAAAATATTCATAATGATTATGTATATTGAAGATGAAAAGCACACTGAAAAAAATCGTAGTAGAAAAAATATACCTGGCAGAATGTGTTTTGGAAAGAAAATACCCATAAATTCGGAACTGACTAAGAAAATTATGGTACATGAATGCAATAGAATCCCTTCATGCCATTAGAAATTTTAATTACAAATTTTTCAGAAATATTTGGAAAAAACTTAGAAGAACAGCTTCAGAATGGAATAAGTTGAACATATAATATGCTCAAGATATATGGCAGTAAAATATAAATAATGACCACAGCAATACAAATGTTTTGGACAACAGCAGCAATAATTATGATGAAGACCACAGAAATAACTAGATGTTATATAATTATAATGACCAAAAAGGTTATTCCTACAAAAGGTTTGGGAAAAATGAACCTCCTTTCTTCATAGAAGTGCAGCTATATGAAAATGAAATGTCACATGTATATAATGTCAAGTTTGGTATGTTTGTTGAGTTTTCTTAACCCTCTCCTCCTCCTTATTTTCTTCTTCTTTTTCTTCTTCTTTCCTTTTCTTCCTTCCATCTCTACTTTTCATCCTTCTTCCCTCTATCTCCCCTTCCTTTGTTTCATTTTGCACCTTTTTCATAACGGATTATAGACAGTTCTACAGGACAGGTGATTGTGTGGTACAGGCTGATTTTCTTCTTTTTCCTTAAAATTCACTATAATTTCTTTAATTTTATTTACTATGGATGGGTAATGTTATAAAACTTGAACTTCTGCTGTTTGATCTATGGATTTCTTCCTTTTCCCTACTTGAAAGATGTGCTCTGCAATTAAAGTACTGGAATCAATGAATATTATTTATGAGTGAGGGAAAATGAGATTTCTTTTAAAAAAAAAAACTCTCCAGATTCCAATTATTTGGGATCTGCCTTATGCTTCCGATGCATTCTAACACTGCAACATTGATTTTTATTTTTGTATGGTTTACTCTAATATAGCCTTCAGATTTTCATTTTTCATATTTTTCTTAGAAACCAAAAATTCTCACATTATCTCTTTAAGCTCTTTTGTCTTGGCATGAAAGATGTAGGGTCATTGCTTAGTGATTATATATTCAAACATCCTTTTCCTTATGATTTAACTGATTTTCTGGGAGGGCAAATGATTTTCTGAAGGGAACATAGGTTATTAAGTCATAAATATAGGGGTAAATCCGAGGTATTCTGATCCCAAATATAGCACAATTTTAATGGGAACATGCTGTTTTAAATATTTACAGATAAATGAATTCTATCAAACGTTTAAAGAACAGTTAATTCTAATAATACACAGACTATTTGAGAAAATTGGCAACGAAGGAATCCCACCAAATCTTTCCATGATAAAAACATGATCCTGATATCTAAACTGAGAAGAACCAAAAGAGGGGAAGAAAATTATAGAACAATTTCCCTAAGGAATGTAGATAAAAAATTTTTAAACAAGGTATTAGCAACTTATCAAGAGAATAATACACTTCGATCAGGCAGCATTTATGCCAGGAATGCAAGACTGGTTCAATATCAGGAAATCTGTCAGCATTATTGATCATATCAATAAGAAAACTAAGAGAAATCATATGATTATCTCAACAGATAAAGAAAATTTTTTGGCAATATACGACATCCATTCCCATTGAAAACACTGGAGAGCAAAGGAATAAATGGAACCTTCCTCAAAATAATAAATAATATTTTCTTAAAACCATCAACAAACAATATATATATATATACATATATACACACATACATACACATACATACATATAAATACACACACTTATATATACATATATGTGTGTATACATACATACATACATATACATGTGTATATACATATATATACATGTTATAAACTAGATGCAGTTCCAATAAGATTATGGGTGGAACAAGGATATCCATTAACATCACTGATATTCAGTATGGTACCAAAAATATTAGCTTCAGAAATAAGAGAAATAAAAAAATTGAATGAATTAGAATAGGCAAAGAAGAAACCAAGTTACCATTCTTTGCAGATGATATGATGATATACGTAGAGAATCCCAACGAATCAAGTAAAAAAAAATATTTGAAATAATAAGCAACTTAGGCAAAGTTGCAGGATACAAAACAAATCCAAATATATTATCTGCATTTCTATATGTTGCTAACAAAACCCCACAGTAATGGATAGAAAGAAATTCCTTCTAAAGGTACAGTAGATAGTATAAAATAATTGGGAGTCTACCTGCCAAAATATACCCACGTACCATATTAATAGAATTACAAAACACTTTTTGCCCAAATAAAGTCAGATCTAAATAATGGAAAAAAATCATCAGTTGCTTGAAGGGAAGACAACCTAATACTAAAAAAAAAGTGACATACATAAATCAATTTATTTATTTAGTGCCATATCAGTGAAAACACCAAAAAATATTTTCTAGAGCTCGAAAAAAATAATATCGCAATTCATTTGGATGAACAAAAGAATATCAAGGAAATTAATGAGAAGAAATGCTAGGGAAGGTGACTTAGTCATGCCAGATCTCAAATTGTATTATGAAGCAGCAGTCATCAAAAACACTTGGTACTGGCTAAGAAAGACATGGTCAGATCAGTGGAATATTTTAGGTTCACAAGACACCGTAATCGATGATTATAGCATCCTAGTGTTTGATAAACACCAAGATATCAGCATCTGGGCTAAGAACTCACAATTTGAAAAAAAAATGGTGGAATAACTGGAAAATTATGTGGTGGAAACTGAGAGTGGACTAAACCCTGAAACTGTATACCAGAATAATGTCAAAATTGATTTTGGGTATAAAGAATGATACTACAAACAACAGTGGAGCAATGAGTACTGTGTTTGCCAGATGTATGGGGAATGGAGAAATTTATGAGTAAACAAGAGATAGAGAACATTATGAAATGCAAAGTGTACAATTTTTACTACATTAAACTGAAAATTCTTTTACTTTAGTTTTGTTAATTCATTTGCTTTCAGTTTTCTACAATCATTTCCTTAAGTCTTTCATTTTCTTCCCTCCTTGCCTCATCCTCCCCAAGAAGGCAAGCAATCTTTTATGGTTTCTATTCATAAAGTCTTATTAACCACATTTTCCCATTAGTTATGTTGCATAGAGGAATGAAAATGAATAGGAGAATAACGAGAAAAACCAAAACTAAACATAACACAAGAGAAAGTTTGCTGCTTAATTCCACGTTCCAATCCCATAGACCTTTTTTCTGGATCTGGACAGCAATTTACCTCAAGAGTGCTTTGGGAATGCTCCAGGTCCTTGCATTGCTGTGAAGGGCTAAGTCTACTAGAAAAATTCCTCACACACTGTGGTTGTCACTGTGTACAATGTTCTCCGAGTTATACTTTTTTTCTTTTTTTTTTAATATGAATTTCTTTATTTAAATGTTTACAATCATTTCCCAAAATTTTGGGTTCCAAATTTTCTCCCCACTTGTCCCTTCCCCCACCCTAATACACCGAGCATTTTAAATGCCCCTATCACCAATCTGCCCTCTCTTCTATCCTCCCTCCCTTCTCTTCTCCTCATCTTCTCTTTTGTCCTATAGGGCCGGATGACTTTCTATTCCCCCTTAACTGTATTTCTTATTTCCTAGTAGCAAGAAAAATACTAAATAGTTGTTCATAAAACTTTGAGTTCCAGTTTCTCCCCACCCCTCCGTCCCCACCCATTCCCTTTGGGAAGGCAGGCAATTCACTATATGCCACATCTGGGTAGTTTTGCAAATGACTTCCGTAACAGTCGTGTTGTGTAAAACTAACTATATTTCCCTCCATCCCATCCTGCCCCTCATTGTTTCTATTCTGTCTTTTGATCCTGCCCCTCCCCGAGCGTTGACTTCAAATTGCTCCCTCCTCCCATTGCCCTCCCTTCCATCATCCCCACCTCCCTGCTTATCCCCTTCTCCCCCACTTTCCTGTATTGTAAGATAGGTTTTCATACCAAAATAGGTGTGCATTTTATTCCTTCCTTTAGTCGAATGTGATGAGAGTAAACTTCATGTTTTTTTCTCAGCTCTCCTATTTTTCACTCCACTAAAAAGTCTCCTGCTTGCCTCTTGAATGAGATATAATTTACCCCATTCCATTTCACCCTCTTTCCTCCCACTACAATTCTCTCTCACCGTTTACCTTAATTTCTTTTAAGATATGATCTCATCCTATTCAATTCACTCTGTACTCTCTGTCTTTGTATGTGCATGCATGTGTGTATGTGTTTGTGCACACACGTGTGTACATGTGTGTGTATGTGTGTGGGTAGTCCTACCAACTGCGCAGATACTGAAAAGTTTTAAGAGTTACAAATACTGTCTTTCCTTGTAGGAATGTAAACAGTTCACTTTTGGTCAGTCCCTTATGACTCCTCTTTGCTGTCTGCTTTTTCATGCTTCTTCTCATTCGTGTGTTTGAAGGTCAAATTTTCTTTCCAGCTCTGGTCTTTTCATCAAGAATGCTTGAAAGTCCTCTATGTCATTGAAAGATCACATTTTCCCCTGAAGCATTATACTCAGTTTTGCTGGGTAGGTGATTCTTGGTTTTAGTCCTAGATCCTTTGACTTCTGGAATATGCTATTCCATGCCCTTTGATCCCTTAAGGTAGAAGCTGCTAGATCTTGTGTTATCCTGATTGTATTTCCACAATACTGGAGTTATTTCTTTCTAGCTGCTTGCAATATTTTCTCCTTGACCTGGGAACTCTGGAATTTGGCCACAGTGTTCCTAGGAGTTTCTCTTTGTGGATCTCTTTCAGACGGTGATTGATGGATTCCATCAATACTTATTTTCACCTCTGGTTCTAGAATATCAGGGAATTATTTCCTTGATAATTTCGTGAAAGATAATGTCTCGGCTCTTTTTTTTAACCATGTCTTTCAGGTAGTCCCATAATTTTTAAATTGTGTCTCCTGGATCTATTTTCCAGGTCAGTTGTTTTTTCCAATGTGATATTTCACATTCTCTTCCATTTTTTCATTCTTTTGGTTTTGTTTTGTGATTTCTTGGTTTCTCAGAAAGTCATTAGTCTCCATCTGTTCCTTTCTAATCTTGAGAGAACTATTTTCTCCAGTGAGCTTTGGAACCTCTTTTTCCATTTGGCTAATTTTGTATTTGAAAGCATTCTTCTCCTCATTGGCTTTTTGAACCTCTTTTGCCAATTGAGTTACCCTATTTTTCAAGGTGTTATTTCCTTCAGCGTTTTTTGGGGTCTCCTTTAGCAAGGTATTGACCCATTTTTCATACTTTTCTTGTATCTCTCTCATTTCTCTTCCCAGTTTTTCCTCCACCTGTCTAACTTTATTTTCAAAATCCTTTCTGATCTCTTCCAAGCCCTGAGCCCATTGGATACAGAGGCCTTGGCTTCTATGTCTTTCCCTGATGGCAAGCATTGTACTTCTTCATCAGAAAGGAGAGGTGGAAACATCTTTTCCCCAAGAAAGTAGCCATCTATGGTCTTATTTTTCTTCCCTTTTCTGGGCATTTTCCTAGCCAGTTACTTGACTTCTGAGATTCCTCTCCACCTCAGCCTAAATCCGCTCAGCTGGTGCTTGGGGTCTGAGATTCAAATGCTGCTCCCCAGCCTCAGGGCTTTCAGTGGCTGGCACAGTTGCTCTTCAGTGTGAGCTTAAGTTCTGGTGCTCAGGTCGGGGCAGGGCCACCTGCCAGGCTCAGATCCCTCAGGGGGTTTATGCAGAAACCCTCAGTAATGGATCAGAGGTCCTGCCTGCTCTGGGAACCTCTAGCCGCCACTGCTTCTGCCGCTGCCTCCCGAGGGTGCCCAAGTCATGGAGACACCCCACTCCCCTCTCGGCCAGCCCAGAAGTCTCTCTCACTGACCTGTTGTGCCTGTGGGTGGAGGACCTTCGCGGCTGCCAGAGGTTCCGTCCCTGAAGCCTGCTCAGATCTGCTCCTCTGGGGCCACGTGGCCAGGGCAACACAGGGAAGGGCTCTGCTGTCCAGTATGTGACGGACCTTTGGTGCGAGTTTTTCAGGGCTCTCTGGAATGGAAATCTCCTCCATTGCATTTCTGTGTGGCTTGCACTGCTCCAGAATTTGTGGGGAGTTCTTTTTACAGGAAATTTATGGGTTGTGGGTTTGGAGCTAGCATACATGAGTCTTTCTACTCCACCATCTTTAGTTATACTCTTTTCATTCAATATCAGTTCGTGTAAGTCCTTCCAGGCCTTCTTAACATCTTCCTATTCATCATTTCTTATGCCACAATACTGTTCAATTATATTCATATACCATAACTTGGTCAGTAATTCTCCAATTCACGGGCATCCCATCCATTTCTAGTTGTTGATCACCACAGAGACTTGCTTTAAATATTTCTGTACATGTTGATCCTTCTCCTATTTTTATGATCTCTTTGTGATACAAACCTAGAAGAGATATTTCTGGGTCAAATGGCATTCATATTTTTGTAGCCCTTTGGGTATAGTTCCAAACTTCTTTCCAGAATGGTTGGATCAGATGACAACTCCACCAACAATGAATTAGTATTTCAACTCTCCCACATTTCTCTAGCATTTAATATCTTCTTGTTTTGTCATGTTAACACATCTGATAGGCATGATATAGTACTCAGAATTGTTTTGATTTCCTTATCCCTAACTGGATAGGAATTTAGATTATTTTTTTTAAATAAGACTACAGATAGCTTTAATTTCTTCCTCTGAAAACTGCCTGTTCATATCCTTTGACCATTTGTCAATTGAGGAATGACTTGTGCTATTGTAATTTTGACTCATTTCTCTACATAGTTTAGAAATGGGACCTTTATCACTGACATTACCTGTCAAAAATCTTAGCAAAGTTTCTGTTTCCCTCCTTATCTTGGTTACATTGACTTTGTGCAAAAACTCTTCAATTTAATGTAATCAAAATTATCCATTTTCCACTTCATAATATTTTCTGTCTCTTGTTTGGTCATAAATGCCTGCATTCTCCATCAATTTGAAAACTACACTGTTACGTGCTTCCTTATTTCTTTATAATTTGAGACTTTATACCTAGATAATGTAACCATTTGGATTTATTCTTGGGTATGGTATCAAGCATTGGTCTAAGTCCAGTTTCTACCACACTGCTATCCAGCTTTCCCAGTAGTCAAAACATGGGATTTTGTCCCAGAACCTAGGGTTCTTGTGTTTATCAAACAGTAGGCAGCTATATTCATTGACCACTGAATACCTAACTTATTCCACTCGTGTACCCTCGCTTTCTTGGTGAATACTAAGTGGTTTTGTTGATTTCTGCTTTATAATGCTATTTCATATCTGGTAGGGCCAGGATACCTTTCTTAGTATTTCTTTCCATTAGTTCCCTTGATGTTCTGGACATTTTGTTTTTCCAAATGAATTTTGATATTATATTTCTAGCTCTAGAAAAATAATTTTCTGGTATTTTGATTGGTATAATTTAGGTAAAATCACCATTTAACTATATTAGCATGGCCTACCCATGAGCAATTGATGTTGAAAAGGTTTTCCACAAGCAAAGCCTATGCAAACAAGATTAGGTTGGAAGAAGAAAAATGGGAATTTTTGCAATTTTTGTGTATATGAAAAAGACCTCATTTCTAAAATATATAGAAAACTGAGTAAAATTTTCAAGAAGAGAAATAATTCCCCAATTGAGGAATAGTCAAATGATATGACTTGGTAGTTTTCAGAGAAGGAAATAAAAGTTGTCTATAGTCATATGGAAACATGCTCTAAATCACTATCGATTGGAAAGATGCAAATCAAAACAATTCTGAGATACCACATCACATTTATCACATTGACTAACATGACAAAACAGGAACATGATAAATGTTGGAGAAGGTATGGAAGATTTGGAAGCCCAATTCCCTATTAATGGAACTGTGAGCTGATCCAACAATTTTGGGGAGCAATTTGGAACTATGCCGAAAGGGCTGTAAAAATGTGCATATCCTTTGACCCAGCAATAACTCTTTTAGGACTGTTCCCAAAGACATCATATAAATGGTAAAAGTACTAAAATGTATATAAATATTTATACTTATTCTCTTGGTGATGGCCAAGACCTGAAAATTGTGGGGATGCCCATCAATTGGGGAATGGTTGAAGACGTTGTTTAATATGAATGTGATGGAATACTATTGTGCTGTAAGAAGTGATGAACTAGGCGGACTTCAGAAAAATCCAGAAAGACTTCTATGAGCTGATGATGAGTAAAATGAGCAGAAATTGGAGAACATTATACACAGCAATAGCCACATTGTATAAGGACTCTTTATAATAGACATCCCTTCACAACAATGTGAGAACCTAAAACGCTTCCAAAGGAATCAATGCAAAATGCTGTCCACATCCAGAGAAAGAACTATGGAGCTGGAACTGAGAATGAAGCTGATTGTTTTTTCTTTTGTTATGTTTTTCTCATGATTTCTCCCATTCGTTTTAATTTTTCAATGCAATATGATTAATGTGAAAATGTGTTTACTAGGAACATATGTGTACAACCCACAGAGGACTGCATGCCACCATGGTAAGGGAGGAGGGAGGGAGAGAAAAATTTAAGACTTATGAAAAAGATTCTTGAAAACTGAAAACAAATGAATTATTAACAAAAATAAAATTTGCTGTTCAATGTAATGCACTTGGAGAAAGAGAAACGAAGAGACAGAATTTAGCAAATCATTTCACATAAAAGAGACAAGAAAGAGCTTTTAAAATAGAAGGGAAAAGGTGGAGAAATGAAAGGGAGTAAGTGAGTCTTACTCTCAGGGGATTTAGCTTAAGAAGTGAGTAACACACACTCAGTTGGGTACAGAAATCTATTTGTCCTGCAGGAAGGCAGGGGGGAAGCAGATAGGAGAGGGCAGATAATAGAAGGGACAGAAAATTGGGGAAAGGGATAATCAGAAATAAACATTATGGTGAGGGTACAGGTCAAGGGAGAGAATGGAATAGATAGAAGGCAGAACAGGGCAGAGGGAAATCTAGTTAGTCTTTTGCAACATAACTGTTACGGATGTGTTTTGTATGGCTCCACATGTATGATCTATATTGAATTGCATGCTTTCTCAATGGGGGTTGGTAGGGAAGGAGAAAGGTAGAGAATATGGAATTCAAAGCTTCAAAAATGAATGTTAAAAATTATTTTTGCATGCAACTGGGAAATATGATGTACAGGCAGTGGGGTATATAAATCTCTTCTGTCCAAAGGAAAATAGAGGGGAGGAGGATGGAAGAAGTGAGGGGTGATCTATGGGAGGAGTGACTGGGATAAGTGATGGATGGGTTCCATGCTGTTCTGGGATGGGATGTAGGGAGAGATGTTGTGAAAATTTGGAATTCAATTTCTTGTGGAACTGCATGTTGAAAACTGAAAAATAAATTATGTATTAAAAAAGGATAAGAATCTGATAAATCGGTTCTTCCAACGATTTTATTTTATATATCATGGAAGTGAAATGAATTATCCATGGTCTCACAGTTAATAAGGGGTAAAATCAGGATTTAAACTCAGAACTTGGGCTGCTAAGTTGATGCATCTTAATTCAGTACTCTACTTCAGTATGACACTTTCATTTTTTACGTAATTCTTCCTTCAGTATTTTTATTTCTTATCTTATTGCTGAGTAGGTCTGACTATGTCATCCTTCTATTCTGTAAATAACAATGAGTATCTATTTTCTCTAGGAATGTAAATAAAATTTGCCTTTGACTTTTAAAGCTGTTCACAGCTGGCATTCCTCTTGTCTTCTCAGTCTTCTTACCCTTCACCCCTCTCTGCTTTCCAGTGATTCTGCCCTTCTAATTCTTTACATATTATATGCCATTTTCCAACTTTTCTCCTTTTCAATGTCTATCTTTACTTTCCAAAATGTTCTCCCTTCTCATCTCCTCTTTGGACTGTCCTTGCTCAAATCAAGACAATTCAATTCTATTTTCTACAAGAGGCTTTTCCTGATTCCCCTTCATGTCTAGTGCCTTCTCCCTCATATTACCTCCTGTCTGTATGGATCCCTGTTATAACAGCAACCACACCACCATACCCAGGATGGCTGCTAGAACAGCTTCTTAGATCTGCTTTATAAGGAAAGATAGCTATGTAAGAGATAAATAATCTTTTAAAATTATATTCACTAGTTCAGAGGAAAACTCATCACCCTTAACTTCAGAGAAAATACAAACAGAAAATAGGAGCAGAGAAAAAATACCAGCAGACAGGGCTCTACTGCCTGAATCAAAGTAACATTGCTATACACTTTACATACATGCCTGGATCGAGAGAGCCTTTACATCTGAACAGTCAGGGACCTCTGAATAGTCAGGGACCTCTGAACATATGACCACTCAGACTTTTGATCAGGGAATCACAAAGTCCTTCTCATAAGTGAGATCCCAAAGCAAAAAGCCAGCTTAGAGTGTGTGTGTGTGTGTGTGTGTGTGTGTGTGTGTGTGTATTTCTCAGAGCCAGAATGCATCATGACTCTTGTGACTCAGTGCCTACTTAGAAATTAGCAAAAGTGTGAAAGCCTTCCTACAAGCAAGCCTCCCCTTAGCAAGCTTCCCTTAATGGACTCCATGTGAAACTTTTTAATGGGTGAGTATAATATTAAATTCCAGTAACATCACATCAATGTGCAATATTTACATGTTGTTTACCCCATTAGAATGTGAGTTACTAGAGGAAAGGAAAGGTGTTAAGGGTTATCTTTGTATACTCAGTGTTTAGCACAGAATCTTACACATACTAAATGTTTAATAAAATTTTATTATCTGTCTTACTAAACCACTTAAAGTTCTTATTGTATGTCCACTAAGTCTTCTAGAAGAATGTTTGTTGTTTCAACTTTTTTCCCCCTGAGAATTTCTATTTCCTTTATCTACAGTTATTAATATATTGATTTGGGGTCTCTTGTTTGTTTATATATTTCTTTGTTCTTGTTCTTGGCTTTCCCATGATGTTTTTTTTCCCCCATAGGTGTTTCTTTCCTGTGTCTTGTTTTTTAAACATTCTTATTTTTTATTTCGTTTGGCACATTTGTCAGTGTTTCAAGATACAAGTGGCACAACAGACAAAAATTCATTGGCAACTTGATAAAGTTTGTCAAAAAACCTGTATGAATTTTATTTGGGTAAAGCCTATAAGTACGCAACTTTTATAGGAGGTATATTGAACTTAATGAACATTTGAGGACTATTGACAGAATATTAAATAAGTCATAATGACTGGCAACATTATGTCCATCTCTATATTGTAAGAAGTGGTATATGGAGAAACAGGCGATAATACCAATAAGATAAGCCACATTTTATTGGTATACAGTGTCAGATATTCCTATGCTTTACATTTTTCCCATTTTGTATCTACCAATAATATAAATAATAATAACTATAGTCACAATAATAACTAGAATGTAGATAACACTTTGATTTTTCAAAGTTCTTTACATATATATTAGGTTGTTTTATTTTCACAATAATCCTGGAAGATAGGTCCTATTATCATCCCCCTTTTACAAAATAGGAGACTGAGGCAGAAAAATGTTTCTCAACTATCCCACATTCACATAATGTCCAGCATCTGAGACTGAATGTGAACTCAGGTCTCCCTGACCCCAAGTCTAGAGTTCTATCTATTGTATTACAACAGTCAATTAGAAGTTGAAGTGTCAATGAAATATTTCAATTGATAATCAAAGGAGTTTAGAACTCCAAAGGTCCTTAGTAATTATCTGTATCATCACTTGCTTCAGTTTTCCAACCAATATAAGTGAACCTCTGAGAGATTAAATGATTTTATCAAAATCAAAAACGTGATGGGTGACAGAAAAATAATTTGAACATGTGACCTGACTCTTCATTCAATGTTCTTTCCATTTCAAGAGTGCAAGCCCATGTCTTCGAGATAAAAGAGTTTTGGACCAGAAATTAAAGGGTGTATCTTTTGGGGTAAAGTTGCAATTCTATCATCTCTTTCAGTTTTGAGTTGATCAAATCACTCTACATGAATTCACCCTAAGAAAATTCATTTCAGAATAAACTCCAAAATCTGAATGCTGAATTATACTCCCATTGTAAACACATATCCTTTTTTCTCTCAGTCCATGCTTCTTTTTAAAAGAAATACTATTTGATTTTTGCTTTTCTAAATATGAGCATTGAAAATACACTTTTGAGAGAAACATTATTATGCAAAATTGAAGATTTGTTGGTGATAAATCAGGTTCACTGCAAAACTGACCTTAGAACAGTAATCATTTTTTATCTGGACAACTAACAAAAGTTCTTTAGAACTATTGCTAAGTGAAAAGGAAGGTTTGTAGAAGTACTCTTCTGATTTGCTTTTTTTCTGCCCTTCTCTACCATAAGTTATCAACATTATACAATTATATGAATCACTAATAATAAAAGAAAAATATTTTCTAATATCTCTGACACTTGATGCACACTCACCAATTTGAGAGTAAGATAAAAGATTGAAAGAGGTAATAATCAATGGGTTGTAGTTAGATTGGAAGACTGGTACATGGAGAGTGGAGTTATAAACGTATTCAACTGTTTTAGAAAACAATTTGTAATGATGCTACACCAAGTATAGATAATTACAATTTAGCAGAGAGTTGGTGAGATTGTGGCAGAGAGGGACCAAACAGTGATAAACTGTGTTTGTCATAAATCTATGTCAGATATATCTGAAGTGACAATATGCATCTCAAAATCTTGATGGTCAGAAAAATAAGATTTCATTTGTACATGTAAAATTGAATATACTTCTGTGAAGATATATTTAAATTGATAATATTTAAAATTTTGTAATGTACTTATTGTTGATTGCATTGGACACTATGCTAGGCAATAAAGGAAACACTGAAAAATAAATGACACCACCTTTACCCTTATGAAATTTAAGGTGAGAGTAGCGAACATAAGACATCTAAACAAAGAAAATAAAATGATAAGAAATTGGTATAAATTTAAGTATGACATGATTTTTGTCTAAAACTGCCATTATAAAGAAGGAAATAAGCAAATATTTCACTATTTTAGGTTTTTAGTAATTCTAAAGATTTCATTAATGTTGACAATCCCTTTACTGGGTACAGTTCCTAACCTCTCTCTCTCTCTCTCTCTCTCTCTATATATATATATATATATCTATATATATATATCTATTATATATATATATAAAATATATATATATATATTAATAGAATGTTTTATTACAGAGGGTATTGTAAGGGAGGGGTGCCTAGACAGTGAGGAAGATAGGATAATCAATCACGTAGGACTCAATGAATCTCCTTAGCAAAATAGTCCCTACTATGTAACTGGGACCTGCAGATGTCTTTGTTTAATGAATAATGAAAGATATTCCACAAGAAATAGGGTCCCAAGCATGTCCTTACTTTTAATCAAAAAACTTTTATTGAAGGAGCCCTTACTTTGTAGGTGAGAGAGTTCTGATAATGAATAATGTGTGAAGAGAGATGGGGATACTTCACTGGACCAGGCCTGGTGGATTTGGTGACCTGAAAAGTTTACTTGTTTTAGGAGAGTAAAAATTAGAACCCTGGGAGAAAGTGGTATCTATAAGAGTGGAAGAGTATGTCAAAAACTAAAAGTTCAATAAAAGAGGTATTGCTCAGAGGAGGTTTCCTATCATGGATATCTGCAGTAATTGGATATCTCTGATATCTGCAGTAATTGGCATTGTTCTGAAGGAGAGATACATCGAAAAGAGGATTTTAGGAGGTAAGTCCTCCAACAATGGCAGAAATCACCTGGAGGCAGAATCTAGAATGGATAACATAGATCTTCGATTGTATGGAGAGAAATAACAGAAATGAGATGATTAAAGGGATCATGAATCCGAGAAGAAAGGCAAAAGTAGAAAGGGGGAAGATGGATAATGAAAATGGTGAAAAGAATTCTTTTTTCATAGGGGTGTAAAAATGAAATAAAATTAAATGAACAGAGTAGCTGAAGGCGAGGAGAGGATGGGAGAAACTATCTAACTGAAAGGAGAAGGGAGGTGGAAGAAATTATAACCAAATAAAGTGAAAGAAAGGAACTAATAAATCTCTAAAGTAAAAGTCATAATAAATGAGAAGACAGTATCAAGGGTGAAAAGAAGGGAGGACTACCTTCAAAAATATTAAATTAACTGGAAGAGCATAATAGTGTGCTTATGGAAGAAGAGAGAAAAATGTAATTTTGAAAAGTAGAGGTAAATTGAGGAAAATATAAACCTAATTCTTATCATTTTAAATGTGAACAGATTAAACAATCCAGTAAATGAAAAGAGTGACAAGTTGGATAAGAAATAAAACTCGACAATCTATTGTTTACAAAAGCACATAAAAAAATCACAGACATGCAAAAATTAAAACTGAAGAGAGGCATTTTTTTAATGAATCAAGTGAATCTTATAAAAAGGAAAAAGTTGCCATCATGCTATTACATGAAACAAAAAAAATCAGTAAAAATAAAAGCAACAATAAACACTGAAACCATATTATGCTAAAAGGAACAGTCCTATGTCAGTAATAAGTACATATTGCTTCACATGCAACTTCATAAAGGAAATATAACCTAAGCTTCAAAAAGACACAGTAACACAATAGTGATAAGCTATTTAAATATCCCTTTTTCATCTTAGATAATTATAGCAGAAAGATAATCAAAAAGGAAAATATGCAACTGAACACACCTGGAATAAGTAGAGTTGAAAGGTTTATATTATAAATGGGACAAAAAACCAATATGAATTTATAGTGACTTTGCAACACATAGAACTTTTCCAAAAAAAATTACCATGTAGAAGGACAAAGAGATATTGAAAAATATAAATATAAAGGGTAGGTATAAATACAAATATAGCCAATACATTCTTTGAGGACTCTGATGCAATAAGGATAGAATTTGTTTCAGAGATCATAAACAAAGAATATATATAAAACCAAATGGAGATTTAGAAATGAAATCTTAAATAATGAGTAGGTAAAAAAGAAATTATAGAAAAAAATAACGATGCAAAAGAAAATTTTGATGATGAAGCAACATACCTTTGGAGAAAAACAGTCTCTTTAAATGATATATTAATGCAATTTGAAAAGAAACTAATAAACTGAATATGCGATTAAAAAATAGAACATCAAGCTATAAAACTAAAGTAAGCATAAAAATGGAAATATCAAAATTAGGGGGGAAATAGGTAAATTGTAAACAAAAATTGGAAATTATATGTAAAACTAATAGGTGTTTTGGAAAAGATTAATAATATTTCAGCTAATTTGATTAAACGAAAAGTAGAAAACTAAATCAATAAAGCAGGAAATGAGTAATATGAAATCACAGCAAAACAAGGAGAAATTAGAATCATCAAATCATATTGTGCACAGTTATAAAGTAATAAAATTCAGACCACAAAAGAAAGAGAACAATCTTAAAATTATATGAAATAAACAAGCTATCAGAAAATCAAAGAGAGATCTTAAATAACCTAGTTTAAGAAAAGGATTTTGACCTAGCTTTAAAGGAAATACAAAAGGAAAAAATCCTTTTTCTGATGGAATAACAGGAGAATTGTATCAATTTTTTAAGGAACAGTTAGTACATATATGTCAAAAATTATTTTCAAAACTTGAAAAAATGCCTTATCTGAATACTTTTATAAGAACAATATGGTATTAATATCTGAAGAAAAGAATTAATAAAAAAGAAGGAAAACTAGACATTATTGTTAATGAACATTGATTAGTTTTTTGTTTTTGTTTTAATCTATCAAAGTACAGAAACTTTTCCAAGAAATCATTCATTACGGTCAAGTGTCATTTATAACTGGAATGCAAGGATGGTTAAACATTAGAGAAACAAGGAACAAATTTGATCATGTTAAAAAGCCAACATCCAAAACTACCTGATAGATATGTTAAAAAAAACTTTTATTAAAGTACACACTTTTTTATGCAAAAAAACCTTAAAATATAAAATAAAGGAAAATTTTTTTAATATTATAAAATTTTATCTAAAACCAAAAGCAAGCATGAAATGTAATGAGGATACAGTGCAAATTTTTCAAATAATATTGTAGTGAAACAGGGATATACACTGTCCCCAATATTACTTGATATAATTCTTGAAAGGCTAGAATTGGCATTAAGAAAAGAGAAAGAAATGAAAAGAATAAAGACAGTGAAGAGGAGATGAAACTGTCCCTGCTGACATTATAGCAGTTTATTTGGAATACCTGGAGAATCAGTAAAAATACTAATAGAGAAGATTAGTAGGTTCATCAAAGTTGTAGGCCACAAAATATATCCTAAAAAATCAATTGCAGTTCTATAAAATATCAGAAAAACACAAGAATAAGTAATAGGAAAACTCTCCATTCCAAACAACCCCCAAAATTTCACAAAATATATTGGGCCCAATCTCCTAAAACACATATAATGATTTCACAGGTTCAATTTTAAAGCATTGTCTAAAGAATGAAATTGTAGAGAAATATTCAGTGTTCATGGCTAGATCTTGTCAACACAATAAAAAGGACAACACTATTAAAACTAATTTACACTTTTAATGTGAAGTTATCAAGAGGATACTTTACACAGCTTAATAAAAACTAACTTTAAAAAAACATGAAAGATCTAGAACATCAAGGGAAATGATGAAAACAATAAGCAATTCCAGATTCCACCCCTTGCTATGTATATACATTCGTCTGTGTACATATAATTATATATGTATACATATACATATATGTGTGTACACATACATATACCCACATACATATAATGTGCACATGTTTGTTGACATCTATCTAAACATGTATATGCATATATATGTGTACATATGTATGTATATATACATATATATAATGTGTGTGTATACATATATATAGTTATAAAAATGCACATGCCCATATCCAATCCTTGGTAGATAAATGGTCAACGGATATGAACAAACTTTTCAGAAGGACTGCAAAATAATCATAATGAAAACAATGCTCTAAATCACCAATCAGAAAGAAAAAAAAAACAAATAAAAAACTATGAAAATTCACCTTATACTATGCAAATTGGCAAAAAAGATGTTTAAAATGGCAACAAAAATGTTGGAGAGAGAGTGATTGTGGAATGACAGTCATACTAAAGTATTGTTGCTGAAGATCTTATATGGCACAACTATAGAAGAAAGTAATTTGGAATTATTCAAATAAAGTGAAAAATACTCTCCATATCTTTTGAAACAGAGATGCTATTGCTAGGTTTTGACCTGAAGGAAGTCACTGATAAGAAAAAGAAACCCTCCCCCCCAAGTTGTAAAATGTTTTAGAAATGCTTATTTTTGAAAGCCAAGAATTGGATACAAAATAGATGTCCATAAACTGGGATTTTAATGTGGTGCATTGTGGCACATGAATGTAATGTAATATTTCTATGCATTAAGAAATGATGTGGGGGAGCAGCCAAGATGGTGGAATAGAAAGATTCACATATGCTAGCTCTGATCCCAGAGCCCATAAAATAACTGTAAAGAAGAACTTCCAACAAATTCTGGAGTAGTGGAATCACATAGAGTGGAGATTTCTGTTTCAGAGAGCCCTGAAAAACCGGCACCAAAGTCTGTCATGCATGGGACCTGGAGCAGAGCCCATCCTTGCCTTAACCACGTGGCACCAAGAGGAGCAGATCCAAGCAGCCTTTAGGGACAGAATCTCCAGTGGCCGTGCAAGTCCCTCCACCCACAGGCACAAAGGTTAGTGAGAGAATCTTTATGACTGGCCAAGAGGAGACCAGGGTGTCCCCATAACTCAGGCTCCCTTGATAGGCAGCAGTGGAAGCAGCAGCAGACAGGGGCTCCCAAAGCAGGGAGGAGCTCAGGTCCATTACAGAAGGTCTCCACATAAACGTGCTGAGGGAACTGAGCCCTGTGAAATGGCTCTGTCCCCACCTGAGCACGTAAATTTAATCTTACACTGAATAGCAGCCCTGCCCCTACTGAAAGCCCTGAGGCTGGGAAGCACCATTTGAATCTCAGCCCATAAGTGTTAGGTGCACAGACCTGCAGGTGACGTGGATGTGGAAAGGAATCTCAGAAGTCAAGGAACTGGCTGGGAAAATGCTCAGAAAAAGGAAAAAATTAAAACGATAGAAGGCTATTTTCTTGGTGAAAAGATATCTCCTCCCTTCCTTTCTGAGGAGCAAGAACAATGCTTACCATCAGGGAAAGACATAGAAGTCAGGGCTTCTGTATCTCAAACATAAAAAATAAATATTCAATGGATTCAGGCCATGGAAGAGTTCAAAAAGGATTTTGAAAATAAAGTTAGACAGGTGGAGGAAAAACTGGGAAGAGAAATGAGAGAGATGCAAAAAAAGCATGAAAAGCAGGTCAACACCATGCAAAAGGAGACCCAAAAAAACAACACCTTGAAAAATAGGCTAAATCAATTGGCAAAAGAGGTTCAAAAAGTCAATGAGGAGAAGAATGCTTTAAAAAAGCAGAATTAGCCAAATGGAAAAAGAGGTTCAAAAGCTCACTGAAGAAAATAGTTCTCTCAAAATTAGAATGGAACAGATGGAGGGTAATGACTATATGACAAACCAAGAAATCACAAAACGAAACCAAAAGAATGAAAACATGGAAGACAATGTGAAATATCTCATTGGAAAAACAACTGACCTGGAAAATAGATCCAGGAGAGACAATTTAAAAATTATGGGACTACCTGAAAGCCATGATCAAAAAAAGAGACTAGACATCATCTTTCATGAAATTATCAAGGAAAACTGCCCTGATATTCTAGAACCAGAGGGCAAAACAAGTATTCAAGGAATCCACTTTTATCACCTCCTGAAAGAGATCCAAAAAGAGAAACTCCTAGGAACATTGTGGCCAAATTCCAGAATTCCCAGGTCAAGGAGAAAATATTACAAGCACCTAGAAAGAAACAATTCCAGTATTGTGGAAATACAATCAGGATAACACAAGATCTAGCAGCTTCTACATGAAGGGATCGAAGGGTGTGGAATAGGATATGCCAGAAGTCAAAGGAACTGGGACTAAAACCAAGAATCACCTGCCCAGCAAAACTGAGTATAATACTTCAGGGGGAAAAATGGTCATTCAATGAAATAGAGGACTTTCAAGCATTCTTGATGAAAAGACCAGAGCTGAAAAGAAAATTTGACTTTCAAACACAAGAATGAAAATAAGCATGAAAAGGTAAACAGCAAAGAGAAGTCATAAGGGACTTACTAAAGTTGAATTGTTTACATTCCTACATGGAAAGACAATATTTGTAACTCTTGAAACTTTTGAGTATCTGGGTAGTTGGTGCGATTATACACACACACACCCACACACACATGTGCAAGCACACACAGAGACAGAGAACAGAGTGAATTGAATAGGATGTGATCATATCTTTAAAAAATGAAGTTAAGCAGTGAGAGGGAAATGTATTGGGTGGAGAGAAGGATTAATGGAATGGGGCAAATTATCTCTCATACAAGAGGCAGGCAGCTGACTCTTTAGTGGAGGGAAAAAGAGGGGAGCTCATAGAAAAACAAGAAGTTTACTCTCATCACATCCAAGAAAAGGAGGGAATAAAATGCATGCTCATTTTGGTATGAAAACCTATCTTGCAACAAAGGAAAGTGGGGGAGAGGGGATAGGCAGGGTGGGGGGGGGGATGATGGAAGGGAGGGCAATGGGAGGAGGGAGCAATTTGAGGTCAACACTCTTGGGGAGAGACAGGATCAAAAGACAGAATAGAAGCAATGGGGGGGGGCAGGATAGGATGGAGGGAAATATAGTTAGTCTTACACAACATGACTATTATGGAAGTCATTTGCAAAACTACACAGATCTGGCCTATATTGAATTGCCTGCCTTCCCAAAGGAAATGGGTGGGGAGGGAGGGATGGAGAGAAGTTGGAACTCAAAGTTTTAGAAACAGCTGTTGAGTATTTTTCTTGCTAGTAGGAAATAAGTAATACAGGTAAAGAGGAAGAGAGAATTATCTGGCCCTACAGGGCAAAAGAGAATGTGGGGACAAGGGAAGCAAGAGATGATAGAAGAGAGAGGAGATTGGTGATAGGGGAAATAAGAATGCTCTGTGTATTGGGGTGGGGGAGGGGACAAATTGGGAGAAAATTTGGAACCCAAAATTTTGTGAAAATGAATGTAAAAAGTTAAATAAATAAATTTATTAAAAAAGGCAAAAAAAAAAGAATGATGTGCATGATGAAGACAGTGAAGTGTGAAAAGATTTATAAAAACTGAGGCAAAGTGCAGAAAAGAGAAAACAATGTATTATGTTGATTATAGCAATGTAATTCGAAAGAACAACTACACATTAAAAATTAAAACTAAATTAAACAGGAGCCAAGATGGTGGAGTAACAGCATGCAGTTTTACAGACTGGAAGGTCACTGAGAAGTGTCTATAGGGCCTGGCAGGGCACAGTCCAGCATGGGCCACACCAGCACAAACAGGACTTAAGCAGGCTTTGGGGATACTGAATCTCTCACGTATGTGGCCGTTTCCAGATTTTAGGATTCGAAAACACTGAGGACAAATTCGAAAGTCAGTTGAAAATGCCTGTGAACCAGTGTGTGATGGTGGAGTGGTCCAGCCTCAGCGTCACATTGGTAGAGGAGGAAGGGAGCAGAAAAACCTTTAGCAATAACAGCAGGAGTAGGGACAGAGGTATGGACTGTTCCTGGAGCTCTGGGCCCACAGATTGTAGGGGAATCGACCCCCACCTTCACCCTCACTGGAAGCAGAGATCTACCTTGACAAAGAGCTCAAAGTCATGGAAATGTCTTGATAAATTAGCAAAAACTGGAAAAATAATCAGACTATAGAATCTTACTTTGGAGACAGGGAAGACAAAACATGCAAATGGAAGACAACACAATCAAAACTCCTACATCTAAAGCCTCCAAGAAAATATAAATTGATCTCAGACCATCGAAGAGCTCAAAAAGGATTTTAAAAAACAAGAGAAGTACAGCAAAAATTGGGAAGAGAAATGAGAGTGATGGAAGAAAATTATGAGAAACAAGTCAGCTTCTTGCTAAAGGAGACCCAAAACACTGCTGAAGAAAATAACACTGGAAATGTCAAAAGAGATCCAAAAAGTCAATGAAGAGAAGAGTACTCTAAAAAGCAAAACTGGCCAGATGGAAAAGGAGGTGAAAAGTTCCCTGAAGAAAATAATTCAGTAAAGGTTAGAATGGAATAGATGGAAGATAATGACTTTACGAAAAATCGAGAAATTATAAAACAAAGCAAAAGAAACAAAAAATTAGTAGATGATGTGAAATATATCACTGAAAAAATAACTTACCTGGAAAATAGGTCCAGGAAAGACAATTTAAAAGTTCTGGGACTAACTGAAAGCCATGATTAAAAATAGAGCCTAGACATCATCTTTCAAGAAATTATCAAGGAAAACTTCCTTGACATTCTAGAATCAGAGGATAAAGTAAATATTGAAAGATTCCACCAATTTCGCTCTGAAAGACATCCCAAAAGGAAAACTCACAGGAATATGGTAGCCAAATTCCAGAGCTCCCAGGTCAAGAAGAAAATATAGCAAATAGCCAGAAAGAAACAATTTGAGTATTGTAGAATTACAATCAGGATAACACAACATCTAGCAGTTTCTACATTAAGGGATCAAAAGGCTTGGAATATGATATTCCAGAAGTCAAAGGAACTAGGACTAAAACCAAAAATCACTTATGCAGCAAAACTGAGTATAATACTTCGAGGAAAATATTGAGTATTCGATGGAATAGAGGACTTTCAAGCATTCTTGATGAAAAGACCAGAACTGAATAGAAAATTTGACTTTCAAATACAGAATTCAAGAGAAGCATGGGAAGATACACAGGAAAGAGATATCATAAGGGACTATTAAAGTAGATCTGTTTACATTCCTACATGGAAAGATAATATTTATAACTCTTGAGATTTTTCTCAGTACTAGGGTAGTTGGACACATATCCATATAGACAGAGGACACAAAGTGAGTTGAATAGGAAGTGATGATATCTAAAAAAATAAAATTAAGTGATGATAGAGGAATATATTGAGAGAAGAAAGGGAAAATGGAATGGGGCAAATTATCACTCACATAAAAGAGACAAGAAAAAGATTTTTCAACAGAGGAAAAGAGAGGGAAGGTGAGAGGGAAAAAGTGAACCTTACTCTCATCAATATGACTTAAGGAGAGAATAGTATGCATACTCAATTTCCTATGAAAATCTATCTTACACTACAGGAAAGTTGGAGACAAGAGGATAAGTGGGGGAATTGATGGAAGGGAGGGTAAAAGGGAGGAGAGGGTGTTTAGAAGTAAACACTTTTGGGGAGGGACAAAGTCTAAAGAGAGAATAGAATACATGGGGGGTAGGATAGGTTCAAGAAATATAGTCAGTCTTTCACAACATTACTTTTGTGGAAATCTTTAGCACAATTACACACGTATAAAATATTGAATTTCTTGTCTTCTTCATGGGGATGGGTGGGGAGGGAGGAAAGGAGAGAAGTTAGAACTCAAAGTTTTAAAAGGAATGTTAAAAATTGTTTGTACATGCAAACAGGAAATAAGATATACAGGTAATGGGGTATAGAAATTTAGCTTTCCTTGCAAGAAAATAGAGGAGATGGGGATAAGAGAATGGAGGGGCACTGTGATAGAATGGAGGGCAGATTGGAGGAAGGGTTAATCAGAATATATGCTGTCTTGGGGTGGGCAGAGGAGAGAGATGGAGAAAATCTGAAACTCAACATCTTGTGGAATTAAGTATTCAAAACTAAATATAAATTTAACAAATTTAGAAAAACAAATTTAACAAAGTCATAAAGACTATGTGGGACTCAAGTAAAAATATATGAGAAAATTCCCCCAACCAATTTATCCCTCCATGGAGGTGGAAAGTTCACATATATTGAAAATTGCACATATTTTCAGACTTTCTCAATGTATCAATCAGTTTTAATGACTTTTTCTCTCTCTCAAAATACTGAATTATGGGATGGTTTTCATGGAGATAAAAAGGGAAGGATACATGGGATGCTATGGTGGTGTAAGAAATAGAAAACATCAATTAAAAAATAAAAATGAAACAAAAGAAACCAAAAAATTTCCCACCAAAACAACATCCTGCTATCTCAAACTTGATGGATTCTCAACTCTGTGTTGAATATCAGTTCTGGTACACACTAAAATCAACTGGACTACTACTATTTATGCTTGCAATATTGCCTTTTTTATATCCTCAACACTTATCATAGTGCCTAGCTAAAAGTAAGTACTTAATGTATTCTCGGCGACTGCCTGATGTGCCGTTTGAAAACTATATCAATACAAGCTTAATAACATTAATAGTAATAATGACATATAAACAATACTTTAAAAACTGCATGGTATTTTCCATGTGCTATCTCCTTCATTTTGCAGAAGAAAGCTTTGAGTTATGTGCTGTTTTCACCCGTATGTTATCCATAATGCAGAGAGACATTAAGTGATTTGTCCAGGTCCAAACAGCTAGCTAACGCTGAAGGAAATTTTCAATTCAGGTCTTTCTTATTCTAAATACACTCCTCTACCCATTATCACAACCATCTGTCCTCCAAAATTTTTTATGCCATTTGAAGGTGTGAGGTCAGTCATTTATACTATCTCACATTTGAGATTAGAAAGTGTCTACTTTAATGAATTTTGGATAACATTAAAGAAAAAAAAAATAAATATATATTGGCAACCTATATTCAAGTTATTTTCATTAACATGGGAACTGATAGATTTATTTTTTTTTCTAATGACAAAGCCTTTGAGAATTCAGAATTAATTTAAGATTCAGATATTATTAAGTCATTAACATTTTGACATTCACACATTTTTTAATTAGCAACTGCTTACAAGAAAGTGCATTATAGAGGTCAGTTGGAGATGAATAAAACCTTTATTGATTTAAATAATTACACAGTTCAAATTAAAGAGTGTTCATTTTTAGTGGAACCATTCACCATGTTGTGTGCCTTTTCTTCCAAAAACAGTAAGCAGCCGGCAAAAAAGAACACTAAGCAGCAGGGAAGGAATGATGAAAGGTCAAAGGGCTAAGGAATATAGTATAGCTCTAAGCATTTAAATATTTGATCATGACATCCAGGTTGGTTAGGACAATAAGGAAACAGGACAAATAGATAATGCCTTGGAGAATTAAGGAAGTGGGAAAAGACTATGATTCTTATCAGGATGGTGACTAAATTTGGTAAAAATTTATGCAGTGAGAAATAAAAAAAAGTGCAGAATTACAAGACATGCTGCTCAGATGTGGAAATACGAAAATTTGGGATCCTAGAGATGTTACAGCTCCAATGACTGATAATGATTGGTAGATTGAATTTTGAAGGAAGAGCTATAAAAATCAAAGTCATTGTAGGTAGAGGGTTGAAAAACTTTGAGATGAATATATAAGAAAGGTATTCAACACACACATGGATATTTATATCCATGCATCTATCAATACATTGTTCAATTGCACTCATTGACGATGGAGAAGATAATTTCTCTCATGTGCTCAAATACCATAATTCCAAAAATTTGCTTGAAATGTCCTGTTATTGCTGTTACTAAACATGAGTACCATTGAACTCATTAATTTCATCTTCCTGATCACACAACTAATTCTTCCTGAAACTTGTACACAGGATTTAAACCTTTCATGTCATTTTTTTCTTCTTCTTCCTTAGTACTTAGTCACCAAGTTCTATCTTTTGAGGGAGCAGGTTGGAGAAAAGTTAACAGAGACCTAAGTGAGTGTCTCTTTAGTCCTTAGGTCTCCATCTCTGAATGTGTGTGTGTGTGTGTGTGTGCGTGTTTGGCAAAAAAGATTGGAGTATGGTTACTGAACAGTGATTGCAATATGGCCAAATCCAAACAAAGAGTCAACCTTATTAGTCAGAATATCCTAGGATTTTAGTGTGGCCAGCACTAGGGGTGGTCCCTTCATAACATCCATTGCAGAGGATAAAATAATCACCATCAAGAGGGGTGCCCACTAACCCGATTTGCCTTGCAAGATGACATAAGCCAAGAGGGAACTATTTGGACAGGGTCGCATTTAGAAGAAGTTTAAACTGCCTCTTTAAACTACCTATTCCAGAGACAGAAACATGTTTTGGCATTTTATGTTACAACTTTGCCACAAAAATGTAACAGTTGGTATGCTACTGCTGCTCTTTATTGAAGATTTTCTCTCAGTGCACACTTTGGGATTCTGTATATTTAAACATTTATTTTGTGTAGAAGGAAATTTGAAACCTGACTATATTATACATTGAATATATCTCTAATCTCACATTTGAGAAGATCTTAGCTATGCATCAGAATCCGAGCTTTCAGTAATTTTGCCTGAGGCTCTAGAATATAGGTATAAAGAGACAAGGAATTCATGTGCCTTTCAGGTAGTCAGCCTCTCCATGGACTGAATCCAATCAAAAGCTAAGAAAGACATCTCCCATAGTGGAGAGAGAAAATGTACAGTTACCCTAGTCCTTAGGGCAAAGAATCAATTGTGAGCTGTAATACTTACACAAGCATATTATTAATAACCTTAGAGAAAACTGTTTCAGTAGTAGGTTGGGGTGGGAGCCAGATCACATTATTTTGAGGGACACTTAGATACACTAAAAGGGATCAGTAGTAAGGAAAAGAAATGAATTTAAGATGCATAGTATAAAGGCAATTTTTAAATGAGGTGAAAAGTCCAAGAAGAAATGAAATTGAGAAACCAGGTTAGCTTTAAAAAGATGGAAGGGAATGTAAGGGGATAGAACAAGCATTTATTACCTTACAAATATTTCATTTGAGTCTTATGACAACTCTGCAAGGTAGGAACTATTATTATCCCCGTTTTATAATTGAGGAAACTGAGGCAGATAGTGGTAATGTGATTTGCCCAGAGTCATACAGTGAGGATAAAAAGGGGCATTACTGGATTTACTAGTCATAAACTGAAGGATAGGGAAGAAATTGAATCAAGAACAATGTTTATAGATTGAGAAGAAAGGGAGAATTTAAGGGACTGATGGTAACAATGCAGAAAAGATATATGGAAATAATTAGAGAATGGAAAGTATAGAAGTATGTGAGCTGGAACTGGAGAAGAGAATCTCAGATCTCTCCTCAAAGCATATGATTTAAGGTATGACACAAGTTTATTGGGTGGATATGATAGAAAAAAAATATTAAGGATGTTTAGGGTTGAAGATTTCAGGAAATCATGTTATTGCTGTTTTAAGGGTCATCAACATACGTAAAGAAATGATTGCCAATGGTGAGAGGGAGATTCATGGAAAGGATGATAATAAACTAAGGGCCACAAAAATAGAGAAAAGTGAGAAAATTACCAGGAAGTCAGTAGAAGGCAGACAGAAGAATAGATAATGAATTGTCCAGAAAATTTTATGACTCAAACAGTAAGATATAAAGTAGCAAAGAGTTGTGAACATAATTCCCAATCCACTTCTATACTCACTGAAGAAGGGTGGGAGCAAATAATGTAAAACGGAGATGTCATGGGAAAATGTTGGTAATGTTGGACTTGGAATTAGAAGACACAGAATAATTCTTACTTCTGACACTACATGACCTTGGGTAGGTCTCTTAAATTTCCCAATTCTGAAGTGGAAATAATATACCTAGTAACTATATTCTTTTGTCATTATAAAATTGTGCAAGATAATATATAAAGTTATTTACAAACACCAATGCCCTATACAGACATCTACTACTATTACTACAACTATTGTAATTATCTTTGCATACAAAGATGCATTTATTAAATACCATGTAAGAAGAATTGTGCCAAGGTATGCAAATAAAAATATGCAAGGGGGAGGAGTCAAGATGGCGGAGTGGAAAGACTCACGTATGCTAGCTCCAAACCCACAGTACATATATTTTCCGTAAAAAGAACTCCCCACAAATTCTGGAGCCGCACAGAAACAGAGTGGAAGACATTTTCGTTCCAGAGAGTCCTGGATAGCTGTCCACAGGGGTCCATCATGCTCGGGACAGCAGAGCCCACCCGTGCACTGCCCTGGCCATGTGGCCCCAGAGGAGCGGATCCGAGCAGACTTCAGGGATGGAATGTCTGGGAGCTGCAAAGGTCCCTCGGCCCACAGGCTCTACATGTCAGTGAGAGAGACTTCTGGGCTGGCCGAGAGGGGAGCAGTGTGTCTCCGTGACTCGGGCTCCCTCGGGACACAGCGGCAGAGGCAGCGGCAGAGGCGGAAGTAGCATGGCACTCCCAGAGCAGGCAGGGGCTCAGGGACATTACCAAAGGTCTGTCAATAAACCCCCTGAGGGAACTGAGCCTGGGAGGGGGCACTACCCCAACCTGAGCACCAGAATTTAAGCTCACATTGAATAACAATCACGCCCGTTGAGGAAAGCCCTGAGGTTGGGGGGCAGCATTTCCATCTCAGACTCCAAGCACTAGCTAGGCAGATCTAGGCAAGGGTGGAGAGGAATTTCAGAAGTCAAGCAACTGGTTGGGAAAATGTCCAGGAAAGGGAAGAAAAATAAGACCATAGAGAGCTACTTTCTTGGGGAAGAGATGTTTCTTCCTCCTTTCATTTCTGATGAGGAAGCACAATGCTTGCATTTGGGAAAGATGTGGAGGTCGGGGCTTCTGTATCCCAGACATCTGAGGTGGATGTCCGGTGGGCTCAGGCCATGGAAGAGCTCAAAAAGGATTTTGAAAATCAAGTTAGACAGGTGGAGGAAAATCTGGGAAGAGAAATGAGAGAGATGTAAGAAAAGCATGAACAATGGGTCAATACCTTGCTAAAGGAGACCCCCCAAAAAAATGCTGAAGAAAATAACGCCTTGAAATATAGGTTAATTCAATTGGCAAAAGAGGTTCAAAAAGCGAATGAGAAGAATTCTTTCAAAAGCAGAATTAGCCAAACGGAAAAAGAGGTTCAAAAGCTCACTGAAGAAAACAGTTCTCTCAAAATTAGAATGGAACAGATGGAGGCCAATGACTTTCTGAGAAAACAAGAAATCACCAAACAAAACCAAAAGAATGAAAAAATGGAAGAGAATGTGAAATATCTCATTGGAAAAACAACTGACCTGGAAAATAGATCCAGGAGAGACAATTTAAAAATTATGGGACTACCTGAAAGCCATGATCAAAAAAAGAGCCTAGACATCATCTTTCATGAAATTATCAAGGAAAACTGCCCTGATATTCCACAACCAGTGGGCAAAATAAATATTGAAGGAATCCATCAATCATTGCCTGAAAGAGATCCAAAAAGAGAAACTCCTAGGAACATTGTGGCCAAATTGCAGAATTCCCAGGTCAAGGAGAAAATCTTGCAAGCAGCTAGAAAGAAACAATTCCAGTATTGTGGAAATACAATCAGGATAACATAAGATTTAGCAGCTTCTATATTAAGGGATCAAATGGCATGGAATAGGATATTCCAGAAGTCAAAGGAATAAGGGCTCAAACCAAGAATCACCTACTCAGCAAAACTGAGTATAATACTTCAGGGGAAAATATGGTCTTTCAATGAAATCGAGGACTTTCAAGCATTCCTGATGAAAAGACCAGAGCTGAAAAGAAAATTTCACCTTCAAACACAAGAATGAGAAGAAGCATGAAAAAGTAAACAGCAAAGAGAAGACATAAGGGACTTACCAAAGGTGAACTGTTTACATTCCTACATGGAAAAACAATATTAGTAACTCTTAAAACATTTCAGTATCTGTGTAGGTGGTGGGACCATATACACACATACACACACCCACGCACACATGTACACGCACATGCACATATGTGCATGCACACACATACATGCATGCACACACAGAGACAGAGAGCACAGAGTGAATTTAATAGGATGGGATCATATCTTAAAAGAAATTAAGGTAAACAGTGAGAGAGAAATGTATTGGGAGGAGAGAGGGTCAAATGGAATGGGGAAAATTATCTCTCATTCAGGAGGCAAGCAGGAAACTTTTTAGTGGAGGGAAAAAGAGGAGAGCTGAGAAGAAAAAACATGAAGTTTACCCTCATCACATTCGAATAAAGGAAGGAGTAAAATGTACACTCATTTTGGTATGGAAACCTATCTTACAATAAAGGAAAGTAGGGGAGAAGGAGATAAGCAAGGTGGGGAGGATGATGGAAGGGAGAGCAACGGGAAGAGGGAACAATCTGAAGTCTACACTCTTGGGGAGGGACAGGATCAAAAGAGAGAACAGAAGCAGTGGGGACAGGATAGGATGGAGGGAATTATAGTTAGTCTTACACAACACGACTATTATCGAAGTCATTTGCAAAACTACACTGATATGGCCTATATTGAATTGCCTGCCTTCACAAAGGGAATGGGTGGGGAGGGAGGGATGTGGAGAATTTGGAACTTAAAATTTTAGGAACATCTGTTTAGTATTGTTCTTGCTCCTAGGAAATAAGAAATACAGTTAATGGGGAATAGAAAGTCTTCTGGCCCTACAGGACAAAAGAGATGATAGGGACATGAGAAGGGAGGGATGATTGAAGAGAGGGCAGACTGGAGATAGGGAAAATTAGAATGTTCAGTTTATTGGGGTGTGGGGACGGCATAAATGGGGAGCAAATTTGGAACCCAAAATTTTGTGAAAATGAATGTAAAAAGTTAAATAACTAAATTTAATAAAAGAAATATACCAGACATGATGTAACTTCATGTAGCTCAAAATCTAATTAGAGAACAAAATACATAATGGGATACAGGGCAAGTGGCTGGGATGGGGCTGGATGTTGCAGTTGGCTAGTGTGTAAAAACATTAAGGGAAAGTTGCCCTAAGAGTGAAATATGCAGTGTTGGGAAGAGAATCATGAAGTAAGGGACCAAGGGCTTGGGGTAGAGAGATCTTCTAAGTAGGAGGACTATTGGAAAGAATGTGGAAAAATGTTTAGGAAATGAATTGGTTGGTAATAAAGTGAGTATATCCAAGGTTATTCTTTTTGTTTCTTCCTGCTGCTGATGCTTATCATTGTTCTACACTTGTGGAGAATGTCAGGTTTCCATTAATACAAGCAATCAGAATAGAATGAGTATAGGAGAAAAATTACTCTATCAAAAGAGTTTTGATAAGGATGTCAGGAGGACTTCAAAGTGCACAGTTGTAGGGACAGCCACAGAGAAGACAAGCGTCAAATAGAAATATGGCTAGCATGGGTGATTAGTGCTGAAATTATTACATAACAAAAAACTGAGGGGGGAGGAGCCAAGATAGCAGAGTAGAAAGACTTACATATGCTAGCTTTGAACTCACAGCCCATATCAGTGCAAGCCATGAAGAAACACAGTGGAAGAGATTTCCATTCCAGAGAACCCTGGAAAGCTGTCCGCAGGAGGGAGTCATGCTCTGGACAGCAGAGCCCACCCCTGTGCTGCCCTGGCCGCATGGCCCCAGAGGAGCAGATCCAAGCAGACTTCAGGGACAGAATCTCCTGCGGCCACGAAGGTCCCTGCACCCACAGGTGCTACAGGTCAGTGAGACAGATTTCTGGGCTGGCCCAGAGGGGAGCAGGGTGTCTCCGTGACTCAGACCCCCTCAGGAGGCAGCTGCAGAGGGAGCGGGAGAGGCAGTAGCGGCCCAGGACTCCCAGAGCAGCAGGCAGGAGCTGAGGGCCATTACTGAAGGTCTGCCCATAAAGCTCCTGAGGGAACTGAGCCTGGGAGGCGGCCCTACACCCACCTGAGCACCAGAACTTAAGCTCACATTGAATAGCAGCCACGCCCACCGAGGAAAGCCCTGAGGCAGGGGGGAAGCATTTGAATCTCAGATCCCAAGCACTAGCTGGGCAGACCTAGGCAGGGGTGGAGAAGAATTTCAGAAGTCAAGAAACTGGCTGGGAAAATGCCCAGAAAAGGCAAGAAAAATAAGACCATAGAGAGCTACTTTCTGGGGGAAGAGATGTTTCTTACTCCTTTCATTTCTAGTGAGGAAGTACAATGCTTGCATCTGGGAAAGATGTAGAGGTCAGGTATCCCAGACATCCGAGGCGGATGTCCGGTGGGCTCAGGACATGGAAGAGCTCAAAAAGGATTTTGAAAACCAAATTAGACAGGTGGAGGAAAACTGGGAAGAGAAATGAGAGAGAGGCAAGGAAAGCATGAAAAACAGGTCAATACCTTGGTAAAGGAGACCCAAAAAAATGCTGAAGAAAATAATACCTTGAAAAATAGGCTAACTCAATTGGCAAAAGACGTTCAAAAAGCCAGTGAGGAGAAGAATGCTTTCAAAAGCAGAATTAGCCAAATGGAAAAAGAGGTTCAAAAGCTCACTGAAGAAAATAGTTCTCTCAAAATTAGAATGGAAGAGTTGGAGGCTAATGACTTTCTGAGAAACCAAGAAATCACCAAACAAAACCAAAAGAATGAAAAAATGGAAGAGAATGTGAAATATCTCATTGGAAAAACAACTGACCTGGAAAATAGATCCAGGAGAGACAATTTAAAAATTATGGGACTACCTGAAAACCATGATCAAAAAAAGAGCCTAGACATCATCTTTCATGAAATTATCAAGGAAAACTGCCCTGACATTCTAGAACCAGAAGGCAAAATAAGTATTGCAGGAATCCATCGATCGCCACCTGAAAGAGATCCAAAAAGAGAAACTCCTAGGAACATTGTGGCCAAATTCCAGAATTCCCAGGTCAAGGAGAAAATATTGCAAGCAGCTACAAAGAAATAACTCCAGTATTGTGGAAATATAATCGAATAACACAACATCTAGCAGCTCCTACATGAAGGGATCAAAGGGCATGGAATAGGATATTCCAGAAGTCACAGGAACTGGGACTAAAAGCAAGAATCACCTACCCAGCAAAACTGAGTATAATACTTCAGGGGAAAATATGGTTTTTCAATCAAATCGAGGACTTTCAAGCATTCTTGATGAAAAAACCAGAGCTGAAAAGAAAATTTGATTTTCAAATACAAGAATGAGAAGAAGCATGAAAAAGTAAACAGCAAAGAGAAGTCACAAGGGACTTACCAAAGGTGAACTGTTTACATTCCTACATGGAAAGACAACAGTTGTAACTCTTAAACTTTTGAGTATCTGGGTAGTTGGTAGAACCACACACACACACACACATACACACACACACACATACACACACACATATGTACACCTGTGTGTGCACACACATATAGAGACAGAGAGCACAGAGTGAATTGAATAGGATGGGACCTTAAAGAAATTAAGGTAAACGGTGAGAGAGAAATGTATTGGGAGGAGAGAGGGTGAAATGGAATGGGGTAAATTATCTCTCATTCAGGAGGCAAGCAGGAGACTTTTTAGTGGAGGGAAAAAGAGGAGAGCTGAGAAAAAAACATGAAGTTTACCCTCATCACGTTCGACTAAAGAAAGGAATAAAATGCACACTCATTTTGGTATGAAAACCTATCTTACAATACAGGAAAGTGGGGGAGAAGGAGATACGCCAGGTCGGGGAGAGGATAGAAGGGAAGGCAATGGGAGGAGGGAGCAATCTGAAGTCAACACTCTTGGGGAGGGACAGGATCAAATTGAGAACAGAAGTAGTGGGGGACAGGACAGGATGAAGGGAAATATAGTTAGTCTTACACAACACGACTATTATCAAAGTCATTTGCAAAACTACACAGATATGGCCTATATTGAATTTCCTGCCTTCCCAAAGGGAATGGGTGGGGAGGGAGGGATGGGATCAATTTGGAACTTAAAGTTTTAGGAACAACTCTTGAGTATTGTTCTTGCTTCTAGGAAATAAGAAATGCAGTTAATGGGGAATAGAAAATCATCTGTCCCTACAAGAGAAAAGAGAACATGGGGACAAGAGAAGGGAGGGATGATAGAAGAGAGGGCAGATGGGTGATAGGGGAAATTAGAATGCTCGGTGTACTGGGGTGGAGGGAGTGGATAAATGGGGAGCAAATTTGGAACCCAAACTTTTGTGAAAATGAATGTAAAAAGTTAAATATATAAATTTTATAAGAAAAAAAAGCCTGAGTTGATGGGATTTTTCCCCCTAGGCCAGTGAGCTCAGATGGTAGGGATTAGGGAAATGGAATGTAGAAATGGAGATGATGGGCCTCTAAGACAAAATAGATGATAAAAGGGAAGTGGGATTGAGAAGTGAGTAGGGTGAAGCAAGCTCAAGGTCCCCTTTCAAAGACTCATGTGAGATATGAGGTTCTAGTCTTTGTCCATTTGTCATGTACAAATCTTGACTTTTTGATAGTCTTACATGTAGCAGGACAGGGCTGAAGAAAGAGGGCAACCTCCACTTTCTGCACAATTGTACAATAATAATAACATTTATTACTATTAAAAATATTATTGTTGTTGATATCAATAATCAACATATTTTCCAGGTGCTTTCTAGTTTACAAGTTTTTTCTGGAGCATCCTTGTTAACCAGGTAGTACAAGAATTCTACTCATTATACAGATGAAAGCAGTTGAGGGTAGGAGAAGTTAAGCAATATGCCCAAGGTTATCTAGACCGTAATTAACCCAATACTCATATTGAAGAGAAAAAATGAATATAAACCACTTTTTTAGTTATATCTTATGTACCTTGTTGGAGAAAAAAGAATGGAACATCTCTTTTCCAAGGGAAGAATAAAAATTCTTTATTCTGGCATCAAACGGTTTTGGCTCTTCCCAATTTAGCTCTCAGAGTCATATTTGTATCATAAAACCAATTTAGTAGGAATCCTTCGTTACCACCTTTCCCAAATAGGATATATAGTATTTATTCTATTTTTATTAACTTATTTGTTTTAAGTTTTCAACAATCACTTCCATATGTTTTAAAATTTCTCCCTCATCATTCCCCATCCCTCCCAAAGACAGCAAACAAACTTATATGGTTCTACATATATATTCTTACTAAACACATTTTCACATTAGTCATGTTGCATAGACATTTAAAATGAATGGGAGAAACTATGAGGAAAACAAAACCAAAACAGAACATGACAAAGGAGAAAACAGTCTGCTTCATTCTGAGTTCAGGTTCTATAGTTCTTTCTCTGGATGTGGATGACATTTTGCATCAAGAATCCTTTGGAAATGTTTTAGGTACTTGCATTACTGTGAAGGGCTAAGAATATCACAAGAAGTCCTCACACACTGTGACTGCTAATGTGCATAATTTTCTCCTGGTTCTGCTCATTTCACTTAGTATAAATTCATACAAGTCTTTCCAGATTATTTTGAAGTCTACCTGTTCATCATTTCTTATAGCATAAAACTATTGCATTACATTCATATATCACTACTTGTTCAGTCATTCCCCAATTGATGGGCATTCCTTTGAATTCCAGTTCTTAGCTACCCCAAAAAGAGCTGCCATAAATGTTTTTTGTACATGTGAGAGCCCATTGTTATGATCTCTTTGGGATACAGGCCTAGAAGTGATATTTGGGCTTTGTGCTTTCCAGAATGGTTGGATCAGTTCACAGCTCCACCAAGAATTAGTGTTTCAACTCTCCCACACCTTTTCCAACATTTATTATCTTCCTGTTTTGTCATGTTAGCCAATCTGATATGTGCTATTTGGTACCTCAGAGTTGTTTTGATTTGCATCTCTCTAATCCATGATGATTTAGAGCATTTTTTTATATGACTACAGATCGCTTTAATTTCTTCCTCTGAAAACTGTCTATTCATATCCTTTGACCATTTGTTAATTTGGGAATGACTTGTATTCTTGTAAGTTTGACTCAATTCTCTATATATTTTAGAAATGAGGCCTTTATCACAGACACTAGGTGTAAAAATTCTTTCCCAATTTTCTGCTTTCCTCCTAATTTTGGTGGCTTTGACTTTGTGCAAATATTTTTTGGTTTAATGCAATCAAAATTATCCATTTTGCATTTTGTAATGTTCTCTACCTCTTATTTGGTCATAAATTTCCCCATTCTCCATAAATCTGGTGAACACAGTACACATTACTCTCCTAATTATTTTATAGTATCAGCCTTTATACCTAGGTTGTGTAGCCATTTGGACTTTATTGAGGTTTATGCTATCAGGAATTGTTCTACGTCCAGTTTCTTCGACACCATTATCCAGTTTTCCCAGTAGTTTTGTTAACCAGTGAGTTCTTATACCAGAAACTGGAGTCCTTGGATTTATCAAACAGTGGACTGCTATAATCATTGACTGCTGTGTCTTGTGTACATAACTTATTCCACTGATCTACCCCTCTGTGTGTAGCCAGTACCAAGTGATTTTATTGCTTACTGCTCTATAATATAATTTGAGATCTGATATGGGTAGGTCACCTTCCCTAGCATTTCTTCTCATTAATTCCCTTGATATTATGGAAATTTTGTTCTTCCAGATGAATTTTGAAATTAATTTTTCTAGCTCTAGGAAATAATTTTCTGGTAGTTTGATTTATATGGCACTGGATATGTAAATTAATTTAGGTACAATTGTCATTTTTATAATATCAGGTCAGCTTATCCACGAGCAACTGATATTTTTCCAATTATTTAGACCTGACTTTATTTGTGTGAAAATTGTTTTTTAATTGTGTTCATATAGTCCCTGGGTTTGTTTTTGTAGGTAGAGTCCCAAATATTTTATGATGTAATGGAATTTATCTCTTGCTGTTGAGCTTTGTTAGTAATATGTGGAAATGCACATGATTTACATGGGTTTACTTTGTATCCCGCAGCTTTACAAAAGTTGTTTAATAGTTCAACTAACTTTTTACTTAATTCTCTAGGATTCTCTGTGTATACCATCATGACATCTGCAAAGAGTGATAACTTAGTTTCTTTTTTGCCTATTTTAATTCCTTCAATTTACTTTTCTTCTCTACCTGTTAAAGCTAACATTTCTAGATCCATGTTGAGTAACCGTGTTGATAATGGACTTCCTTGTTTCACCCCTGATCTTATTGGAACTGCATGTATCTTGTATTATTATCACAAATAATGCTTGCTGATGGTTTTAGGTAGTGATTTAATGCTCTCCAGTGTTTTCAATAGAAATATGTGTTACATTTTTTTCAAAAGCTTTTTCTGCATCAATTGAGATAATCATATGTTATCTGCTAATTTTTTTTGTGTGGTGTGATCAATAATGCGGTAAGTTTTCCTAATATTGAACAAGCCCTACATTCCTGGTATAAATCTTACCTGATCATAGTGCATTATTCTTGTGATAAAGTGATGTAATGTTTTTGTTAATATCTTATTTAAAATTGTTCCATCTATTTTTATTTGGAGAATTGGTACATATTTTCTTTCTCTGTTTTGGTTCTTCCCTGTTTAGGTATAAGAGTTATATTTGTATCATAAAAAGAATATGGTAGGACTCCTGCACCAGTTTCCTAAATAGTCTAATTAATATTTGAATTAACTGTTCTTTAAATGTTTGATAGAACTCACTTGTACATCCATCTGGCCCTGGAGATTTTTTCCTAGGGAATTCAGTGATGGCTTGTTCAATTTATTTTTTCTGAGATGGGGTAATTTATGTAATTTACTTTCTCTTTTGTTAATCTGGACAATTTATCTTTGTGTAAATATTCATCCATTTTGCTAAGATTTTCAATTTGTTGGCATAGGGTTATCCCTTTTCAATATGTCAACTGAAGCTCCATGATGTGGGAGAAATCTCTCATTTTTGAGTTCACATGATTTGCAACTGTTGCTGAAATACATATTCCATAATGAGGAAATGATAGAGGTAAAAACATAGATTTTATTATGCTTAAACACATGGGTAGGAGGAAATAAACTAATTCCTAAATAAGAAGTAGGATTTACTTACAACTTCCTAAAAAGGAAAATTTTTTTTCAGAAATATAGAATTGGTTCTTTTACATATTGTAATCTCACATATTAATCTGGGCTATATTATTTTTTTCTTAGGCTACACACTTTTCTTACTTTAAATTTATAATCCCTTGCTTCTTCCAAAGTGATAAAATTGGACAAACTCAGTTAATCAAAGTCATAATGTCATAGATTCTTAAGGAATCAAACCCAGTCATAAGATATTATAGATAAATTAAGTTGGGTAATAGGTACAAGTGCTTTCAGAGGGTTTACAATGTGCTGCTTATGAAGGGAGATTTGCATAAGATCAAAAGAGAGAAGAAAACAAGTTAACAAAACCTGCTTTACACAGTTAGTTCCCAGAACTAACAAATAGCTACATCACTTTGGGGAATTCATATTCCCCTTAACTTCTATCTTAGGATAGAATATTGTTATTCAATGAGTCAGATTTTGGGCAGGTGAAGTTAATATTAATAGAAGACAGTCTTTCAGTTACCCAAAATTTTTGAGAAGAATAGTCCTGATAAATGAATAATGAAAATCAATAAAAGAACTTTTTTTTAAAAATCCATAAAATACCTATTAGTACACACTTCCTCAATGGAGACAGCTATTATGTGTTTGGACCCTTCTTATTGATAATTATTTTTCTAGCAGTATCTATGTAGTGGAGAAGTAATTCATTCTAATAGCCGTTCAACAGAGCTAGAAGAAAACTAGATATCAGTTGATCTTAAAACATTTTCCCCACATTTATTGATATATTTGTTTTCGGTTTTCAACATCCACTTTCATAAGTTTTACATTTTGTCTTCCTCCATCCCCCTTCCTAAAGATGGCATGCAGTCTTATATTGGCACTGCATTGCTCTTGAGCACATTTTCCCGTTAGTCATGTTCCATAAGAGAATTAAAATAAATGGGAGAAACCATGATTCAAGGGGAGTTCAAGGAGTTTTCCATAGTCTGAACCCCACCATTTCCCTCTCAAAGAAATGGGGCCCAAATTATTTTGGATTAAAGGGAGAAGGTCTCAGCTTTTGAAACTACTTCCTATTGGCAAGGAACATAGAGCTGTACCTGCCTCCATGTGTCCTGTTCAAACGGAGCATAGACTGAGTTCTCATCTGGAAGTTGATGGCTTGCTCTCTGGAAAAGATAAAGCTAGCAAGGAGGTTAGAGAAATAAGTACCAAACAGGCACAAAAGGAACATAAAGAAAAGACAATTTACTTGGCATGAAAGAATTTCCCTGGAGAGAATAAGGGTGAATATAGCAAAGTCAGAACAGAAGGGCATGTTTGGTAGGGAAGCCTTTTGCTGTCAGGGATTCCCTTTCTTTCCAAATTGCTACATGGGCATGTAGAACATGGAAAGCATATTTTGAGTAAATAAAAACATCAACTGGCCCAGGATCAGGTGCTAGGGATTGGATTAAGACTCCCAAAATCTGTCCTCTCCTTTCATCAACGTACTGAGTGACAGATTTTTCTAATTTGGGTAGAGTTAATCCTGGAGTGCTGACCAATTTAGTTTTCAAACTCTCAAAAGTTTTAGTCTGCTTGGGGTCCCACTCTATAAGAGATGAGTCAAGTCCTTTCATAGCAATTGATGACTGCTGTCTATCCCAGGTTTTGGTCTTAATTAGACATTGACTGTGATGGGGGAACACGTTAGGGTCTGGGAAGCAAACAACAGTTGGGGTGGCAGAATTAGCTTGCCAAGGAATTCTCGGATCCCACACAACTGAACTATCTCCCATACTTTTCAGTGAACATGGGGAGATCTGTTGAACAAAGGGAAAAAAGAGATGGAAGGATTAACTAGAGAAAATTTTCTCACCAATTTCACCATCAGTTCCCTTCCCAACAAGGGGACAGGGAAGAAAATCGTAAGGAAGGAGCTTCTATACAGCAGATCCTCAAGTAGGCTGGGGAAGCGGTATGTCTGCAGGTATTGCTTAATTTCCCCTGCCATGTCCAGGACCTGACTGGTCAAGGGCTGGATAAGGTCAGAGTAGTTAGTTAAAACAGAGAACTTAGTTGTGTTAAAGTGGATAACCTTACCTTCTGCCTTGATTTTTGCCCAGGGTATGACTTGAGTGTTGAAGAAAGTGGGAACACTGTCAAACTCCAGGAGGCTTCCCCGTTTTTCCAATTCTTAGAAGACCAGAGGACAGGGTGCTGAGGATTGGCTCCACCACTTTTCCAACCTTGAGGACAATCCTTCCTCCAATGTCCCTTCTGTTCACATGGGCACAGTTACACAGGTGTAGGTTCCTGGGGCTCCCTCTGCAGGGGGTACCATGGAGGGGCACTCCTTGGACTAGTGAGCCTCCTTCTGGCATCAAAAACAGGGTTCCCTGCTGCCCAAGAAGCCATACTTCCTCCAAGGGGGTGCACTGGGTGGGGGGTCACTCCTTGGGTCTTTCCCTGGCCATGGCAACAGCCAAGAATCGAATATGCTCTCTGTCTCTAGCCCTTGCCCTTTGTTCTCTTTCTTTTGCTGTAACTAGGCCTCTGTTGGTAAAGATTCTAAAGACTGTCTCCAATAATTGAGTCTGAAGAACTTGGGGTTCCATGAGCAATTTCTGCAGTTTCCTCCTAATATCTGGGGCAGACTCATTAAGGAAATGCAAGATAAGGATTGCAGCTCCTTCTATAGATTCAGTATCCAAATTTGTATGCTTTTTAATAGCTTATATTAGTCAATCTTGAAAAAGTACAGGGTTTTCCTTTCCCCCTTGAGTAATTTCCCTAATTTTTTGAAAAGTTATTTGCTTTTGAAATGCAGTTCTTAGATCTTCAAACAGGCAAATTACCATATAGTCTCTCTTTCCTCTATCCTCACTCCTTTGATAATCCCATTCTGGGTCACTATTGGGAACAGTAGCTGCTGCTGGAGGATATTTTATCCCCAAAATTTTAGGCTTGTTTTCAAATTCTATTCTTCTCCTCACTGGTACAACAGGTAGAGAAGAGGATGTGCAAATCACCCCATGAAAGCTCGAATTATAGGGATATGTCCCTAAACCCTCAGTAAACTTCGTGGTGTCTTCCAAGTATCTCACCAGATTCACTTTAACCTGAATGAGGTCTGAGATGGAGAGTGGGCCATATATTCTTCTTGTCCTACTAGGTGAGGTAAGCACTTCACTCAAGGGAAAAAGTCCTGAAGATGCTCTGGGGACAAGGGCTTGGGGAGAGAGATAGGAAATTACACTTCTTATGAGGAAGGGGCTAGGGAATTCTGCCTGAACTGGATTAGGCTGCAAGGTCAGGGCAACCAAGTGGCAAGGGGAAAGATCAGCTGCCACCTGAGGAAGGGCAAGGGTCAGAAGGGCAGATATCCCAGAGACTGCCATGGAGATAGAGCCTGAGGCCTGAGTGGATGTTACCTCAGGGAGAAGAGCTGCAGAGGGAGGCACCTCAGTAAGACTGTTGACTGGAACCTGAGCAGAGGTCCCCGATGGGGGAAGGACAGTGGGAAGAGATGCAGGATAGGAGGCATGGAAGACAAATGAGGCAAGAAATAAGGGATAATGGGCTACAGGAGAAGGCAAGGGAAACCAAGGGAAAGAAGAGGTAGCCAAGGAGGGGGAGGCAAGGATCAGGGGAGCTTGGGGTGGGGATAGCAGTTGGAATAGTGGGAACAGAGGTATGGAAGGAGGGGATATGGGAGCCAGAGAGAGGGGGTCATCCAATAAGTTCAGTTTACCCCTATTACCCTTTTGTTGGGTGGCTTTAGCTACAAGAATATTATAATCTTTTCTAGGAATGGGGTTCTGAGAGAATTTGAATAAGGCCATTATGTAGGGTATTTCAATTCATTTTCCTTCTTGGTGATAATATAACAGTAACTGTAAAAGAATATTACATTATAAGGTTCCAAAAATGGGTCACACTTTTGTGGTCCTCCAGGTGATACTGAAGCCAAAGAGGACTTATTCAAGTTCTTTAGGGAAGCTAAACTTTTTCTAATTTTGTAAAAGACAACCCAATGGCTAATTTTTGGGTATTGAAGCGGATTTATTCATTACAGAAGTAGGACTGGAAGTTTCTCCCTTAATAAAGGATTATCTGGGAGTAAACTGTGGGGGGGAAAAGAGAAGAAGAAAGTACCTGAAGTTTTCCCAGTTCTGTAGCACTGAGAAAACTGGGAGAGTGGGGCATAAACATCCCAGTAGGGCATCTGTCCTTATTCTCTTTGCTTTGGAAGGTATGCCCAGGTCCAAGGCCTCCAACATAGCCAAAATCCTGAGACCCTCAGGCTTGTTGCAAGGCAGTTTCCTAGTTGTCTGACCTACTGGGACCTGACAGGTCAGGCCCATAAAGCACCTCAAAGGTGTTTGGAGAGAAAGAAGGGGATAAGGAGAAGGAGAAGCTTGCATACCTTCCAGTATAGTCAGGAGAAGAATTTGAGATTAGCAGTTCTTCCCATTCAGGGAAGCAAAATGTTGAAATTCGGGGGTTTTCAGGACCCCAAAATACCAACATGCTGAGTTCTGCTGGAATGAATCCAACTCAAGCCTTTGTAAAGCCAAAGGAAAAAAAAGTTTATTAAAGATTTACCATATTGGATTAACTGTTAAGGAGCCTATGCATTTGTAACGCTTGTATTAAAAATGGGCCAAATAGAATCTCATCTAGAAAGAGTCTGAGCTGGTTTGAATCTTAGCCTGTTCACCTAAGTATTTCCAAAGTCTGTCTGTTCGTCAATTCTTATAGCACAAGAGTATTCTGTTACATTCATATACCACAGCTTGTTCAACCATTGCCTAATTGATGAGCATCTCCTCCCTTACCAGTTCTTGACCACCACAAAGAGAGCTATTATAAATACTTTTTGTACATGTGGGCCCCATTTATATGATATGTTTGGGACACAGCCCTTGAAGTGATATTGCTGGGTCAAAGGGTATGCACACTTTTGTAGACCTTTGGGCACAGTTAGAAATTGCTCTCCAGAATTATTGGATCTGCTCACAGTGCCAGCAACAATTAATTCATGTTCCAACTCTCCAGCATCTTTTCCAACATTTATCATTTTCCTGTTTTTCATGTTAGCCAATCTGAGAGGTGTGATGTGGTACCACAAAATTATTTAGTTTTGCGTCTCTCCAATGAATAGCGATTTAGAATATTTTTTCATATGACTATAGACAGCTTTAAATTCTTTCTCTGAAAACTGCCTGTTCATATCCTTTGATCATTTGTCAATTGGAGAATGACTTGTATTCTTGTAAATTTCACTCAATTCTTTATATATTTTACAAATGAGGCCTTTATCACAGACATTAGTTGTAAAACTTCTTTCCCTGCTTCAGTCTTATCTTCGTTGCATTGACTTTGTTTGTGTAAGAACTTTTCAATTTAATGTAATCAAAATTACCCATTTTGTATTTCATAATGTTCTCTATCGATTGTTTGTTCATAAAATGCTCCATTCTCTATAAATCTGATGAACGCAGTAGTTACTGTTCTCCTAATTATTTTATATTATCATTATTTATACTAGCTAATATACCAATTTGGAAGTTTATTTTGGTATATGATGTCAGGCATTGATCTATGCCCAGTTTCTACCACATTATTATCCAGTTTTTCCAGCAGTTTTTATCAAACAGTGTGTTCTTATCCAGGGACTCTGGGTCCTTGATTCATTCAAACAATGGTGTACTATAGTCATTTGCTACTATGTCTTGTATACCTCACATGTTCCCCTGATTTACCCCTCTACTTCTTAACCAATAACAAGTTGTTTTGATTATAGCTGTTTTTCCCCAATTTGTTTAAGTTTTCAACATTCACTTCCACAAAATTTTGAGTTCCAACTTTTCTCCCCATCTCTCCCCTCTTTCCACTCCAAAACGTCATGCACTTGATTACAAATTTCCTCAATCTACCTTCCCTTCTATCAGACCCATCCCTTCCCTTATCCCCCTATTCTCTCTTTTCTTGTTGAGAAAGATAGAATTTTACAACCCATTACCTGTATTTCTTATTTCCTAGTTACACACAAAAACTATTCTCAATATTTATTCCTAAAATTTTGAGTTCCAACTTCTCTCCTTTCTTACCTATCCATCACCCCACTGAGAAGGCAAGCAATTCAATATGGGCTATATATGTGTCGTTTTGCAAATCACTTCCATAATATCCATGTTGTGAAAGAAGACCTATATTTCCCTCCATCCTATCCTGTGCCTAACTTTATTTTATTCTCTCTTTTGACCTTATCCCTCCTCAAAAGTGTTTACTTCTAATTACCTCCCTCCTCTCCTTTGCACTCCCTTCTGTCATCACCCCACACCCCATTTTCCCCTTTCTCCTCTACTTTCTTGTAGTGTAAGATAGATTTTCATAGCAAATTGAGTTAGCATGTTATTCCCTCTGAAGCCAAATGTGATGAAAGTAACTTTTTCCCTCTCAGTTTCCCCCTTTTCCCTACACTGAAAAAATTTTTCTTGCCTTTTTTATGAGAGATAATTTTCCCATTCTATTTCTTCCTTTCTCCCTCCAATATATTCCTCTCTCACCTCTTAATTTTATTTATTTCCATATTATTCCTATATTCCTAGTTTTTCTTTTTGGATCTCCTTCAGGAGATGATTGGTGAATTCTTTCAATATCTATTTATCCTATGGTTCCAGACTATCAAGACAGTTTTCCTCAATGATTTCATGAAAGATGATATCTGGGCTCTTTTTCTGGTCATGCCTTTCAGGTTATCCCGTAATTTTTGAATTATCTCTGCTGGACCAATTTTCCAGGTCACTTGCTTTTCCAATGAGATATTTCACATTATCTTCTATCTTTTCATTCTTTTGGTTTTGTTTTGTAATTTCTTGCTTTCTCATAAAGTCATTAGCTTCCATCTGTTCCATTCTAATTTTTAAAGAACAATTTTCTACAGTGAGCTGTTAAAACTTCTTTTCCATTTGGCTAATTCTGTTCTTTAAAGCATTTTTTTCATCATTGACTTTTTTGACCACTTTTGCCATTTCAGTTAGTTTATTGTTAAACGTGTTAATTTATTCATCATTTTTTGAGGTCTCTTTTAGCAAACTGTTGACTTGATTTTCATAATTTTCTTGTATTTCTCTCATTTCTCTTCCCAATTTTTCCTTTACCTCTCTTACCTGATTTTCAAAATTCTTTTTGAGCTCTTCCATGGCCCAGTACCATTGCATATTTATTTTGGAGGATTTGGATTCAGAAACCTTGGCTTTTAGTTCTTCCTCTGAAGATCTAAATTGTTCCTCCTTATCTGAAAGGATGGGAAAAAATACCTACTCAAGTAAGTAAAGTAATTCTATTGTCTTATTCTTTTTCCCTTTTTTTGAAGCATTTTCTCAGCCAGTTTCTTGACTTTTGAGTTCTTTGTGGAGGGGAGTGTATACTTTGGGAACCTGTAAGTTCTCAGTTCCTCAGAGATGGTGTACCCAAGGGAGAGGAGTTTATTCCTCTCCTAGTCTGTGGCTAGGGGCTTTAGGCCAGGGCTCTAACAATGGAAGCTGCCCCTGCCTGAGACTAGGGTAAGAATGCTGCCTTCCCTGCTCACTCAAGTTAAAGAGCTTCCTCACTGACCGTTGAAGCTGTCATTGGTGTTGCTGAATTGAGGAATCTGGGATCCACAGATGCTGGTGACATGGAGTCTTGAAGCCAGATCCAGTCCTGTCCTTGCCACAGCATGTTCCATGCTGGGCTGTGCTCTGATCAGTGTCTGTACTGGGTTGCACCCTACTCGATGCCTGTGCTGGGTTGTGCTAAACTTGCCACCTGTGCTTGGCTTTGGCCCGCTTCATACTTGTGCTGAGCTTCACTCCACTCTGCATAGCTGTTTATAACACATTATGAGATCTGATATGGCTGGGCCACCTGTCTTTCCATTAATTCGGTTGATATTCTGGACCTTTTGCTCTTTTACTAAAGTTTATTTATCATTTTTTGTTTTCGACATTCATTTCCACAAAATTTTGAGTTCTAAATTTTCTGCCCATCACACCGTTGTTCCCAATCCATAACGAATTGCATTCTGATTACCCTTTCCCTCAATATGACCTCCCTTCTATCAAAACCCATACTTCCCTTATCCCCATCTTCTCACTTTTCTCATAGGGCAAGAAAAATGTCTATACCCTGTTACCTGTATTTCTTATTTCCCAATTTCAAAAAGAGTTCTCAGCATTTGTTTCTAAAACTTTGAATTCCAGCCTCTCTACCTTTGTCCCTCCCCACCCATCTTCACTGAGAAGGCAAGCAATTGAATCTAGGATATATATGTGTGTGTGTGTGTATGTGTAGTTTTGCAAAGTCTTTTGCGAAAGACTTCCATAACGGTCATGTTGTCTAAGACTAAATACATTTCCCTCCATCCTATTCTGCCCCTATTTATTCTGTTCTCTCATTTGACCTTGTCCCTCCTCAAAAGTGTTTACTTCTAATTACTCACTTCTCCCATTTGTCTTCCATTCTATCATTTCCATCACCCCACTTATCCCTTTCTTCTTTACTTTCCTGTAGTGTAAAATAGATTTTCACACCAAATTGTGTGAGCATGTTATTCCCCCCTTAAGCCAAATGTGAAGAGAGTAAGCGAGTAAGCTTCATTTTTTCCCTCTCACCTCCTCCTTTTTTCCCTCCATTGAAAAAGCTTTTCTTGCCTTTTTTATGGATGATAATTTGCCCCATTCCATGTCTCCTTTTATGTTCCCAGTATATTCCTCTCTCACCCCTTAATTTTATTTGTTTAGATATCATCTCTTCTTATTCAAATCAATCTGTGCTCTCTGTACCCTCACACACACATACACACACACAACACACACACACACACACACGTGTAAACAGTTCAATTTTAGAAGGTCCTTCATTTCACTTTCCTGTTTACCCTTTCATGCTTCTCTTGATTCTTTTGTTTCAAAGTCAAATTTTGTATTCAGTTCTGGTCTTCATAAAGAATGCTTGAACGTCCTCTATATCGTTGAATGACCAATTTTTATCCTGAAGTATTATACTCAGTTTTGCTGATTCTTGTTTTTAATCTCATTTCCTTTGACTTCTAGAATATCATACTTCAAACACTTCGATCCTTAGTGTAGAAGCTGCCAGATTCTTTGTTTTCCTGATTGTATTTCCACAATACTTGAATTATTTCTTTCTAGGTGTTTGTAATATTGTCTCCTTGTCCTGGGAACTCTGGGAAACTCTGAAATTTTGTCAAAATGTTCTTAGGAGTTTCTTTTTTCTGGATTCTTTCGGGATGTGATCAGTGGATTCTTTCAATATTTATTTTGCCCTTTAGTTCTAGCATATCAGGGCAGTTTTCCTTGATAATTTCATGAAATATGATGTGGCAGCTCATTTTTGATCATGGCTTTCAGGTATTCCCACACTTTTAAAATTGTCTCTCCCAGATCTATTTTCCAAGTCAGTTGTTTTTCCAATGAGATATTTCACATTGTCTTCCAGTTTTTCATTCTTTTGGTTTTGGTTTGTAACTTCTTGATTTCTCATAAAGTCATTAGCTTCCATCTGTTACATTCTAATTTGTAAAGAACTATTTTCTTTATTGAGCTTTTGAACTTCCTTTTCCATTTGGCTAATTCTGCTTTTTAAAGCATTCTTCTCCTTATTGACTTTTTGGACCTCTTTTGCCAATTAAGTTAGACTATTTTTAAAGTATTATTTTCCAAATCATTTTATGGGTCTCCTTTAGTCAGCTGTTGACCTGCTTTTCATAATTTTCTTGCGTTGCTCTCATTTCTTTTCCCAGTTTTTCCTCCACCTCTCTTACTTGATTTTCAAAATACTTTTTGAGCACTTCCATGACCTGAAACCATTGCATATTTATTTTGGAGGTCTCTGATGGTAAGCATTGCTATTCCTCATCTGAAAAGACAGAAGTAAATACCTGTTCACCCAAAAAATTAACCTTCCATAATCTTATTTGTTCTCCCTTTTTTGGACATTTTCTCATCCAGTTATTTGAGTCCTTTCTCAAGAGGAGAGTATATTATGGAGACCTGTAAGTTCTCAGTTCCTCTAAAGTGGCACAATCAAAGGAGAGAAGTTTATTCCTCTCCTGGCCTGTGCACTGCCTTTGGAACAACCAAAAACTTTTCTGCCCAGAACCCCTGAGTAATAGAATTCCTACACCCCAACGGCCTCCAGCTCCATCGTGTCCCAGGATCATGCTCAGTGCTAAAATTCAGATCACCTGCTCAATTTCCACAGGGGCTTTAGGCCAAGGGCTTCAAAAATGGACACTGCTCCAGCTATTGTTGAAACTGCCACCTGGGTCCAAGAGTAATGGAAGACCCTGCTCTCTTCTCACCCAGTTGAAAAAGCCCTCTCACTGACCTTTCAATTTGTATTTGACCTTTTTGTATTGAGAGATCTGAGAACCTCCACTGTTGCTAGTGATTCCACTCCAAGTCCTGTTATGGTCCAGTTCCTTCCAGTGCACATGGTCAAGGCTGTCCTGGACTCTGCTCCATGTCCCATGGAATAAACCTTTCATGTTGGCCTTCCAGGTTACCTTGGGCTGGAAATCCCTTTCAATCTGTCCTTCTTTGGCTTCTGCTGCTCCAGGCTTTGTTAAGAGTCATTTTTTTACTGGTATTTTATGGACTGTGGAAGAAGAACTAGTGTATGTGTGTCTTTCTCTGGACCTTTTGTTCTCGGAGATGAATTTGATATTATTTTTTTAGATCTATGAAATAAATTTTGGAAGAATATTAAACATTTTGAAGGATGACTTAGCAGACTGTATCCTCACAGTTAAGATAAGGTAGCAAATGTCCCAGTTTTCCAAATATAAGAGTGAAATATAGTTTCAAATCTTAGGCCGGTAAGCTTGACAAATTGCAAACCATATTAAAAAAGTAGTTGTTGATCATTTTGAAAGAGGAGAAGTAATTATCATTAACTTATATGTCTCATCAACCATAGATTATACAAATCAATAAGTGTTTGTCAAGAATTAAGCACTATCAATACAAAACAGCAGAGTCCCTTTATTCAAGGAGCTTACACTCAATTGGAAGAGACCTGATTCTATCTCTGGGGACTGAGAAAATTTTCCTATGTCCTACAGTAAACAGCTTCTTTTTCTTATCATTAATAACTACTGCCATTATGACAGTGTTCATAATTGATACTCTTGATACTGCACCAACCAATGCAGAAGCAGATGAAAAAACAGAGGAGAATATACAATTTGACTGGCTTGATCATGTTACAATAAACCACAATTTTACCTAGCTTTATGCATCAGAGGAGTGTGTTTGTTGATGTCTTTATAGAAGGGATAAGGGAAGGGAGCTAGCCTTTGACAATATATAATTAAACAAAATTTGACTTTGCTACTTGCAAGGTTTATGGAGTCCAGCTCAAGTTTACAGTATTTCCTCCTTGTTGAGCTCTGATTGTGATATTTCTCATTTCAAAAACTTTCAGAGGGTTTTCAAAGCAATGACTGAGAAGAGGTATCATGGTTATTCAGTGAGAACTCTCTTTAAATGGTCCTTATCAAAATCTTTAGTGCTGTGATTTAAAGTAATAGGTCAGGTTAATAGTTGTTAGGACTGAACCCTTTTGAGTTTGAAGTGGGCTGGCCAGGTAAAAGAAGTAGAGGAAGAAAGAAGAAAAATTTCCTAGCATTAATCTTGGTCTTTCCATTGGAGTTACTTGACAATAGCAAGGGAGTGGGAAATATGTGTATAAAAGTTAAGAATTGATGAAACTAAGAATATAAATACCCATTAGTAAAGATGTGAACCTAATAATTGGGACAAACACCATCACTTGCAAGCAGGAGTTTTGTAATAGTAACAAGATTTAAAGAGAAGAAAATTCAAAGATTTCTGTAAGTAGATAATTCTAAGGTCACAACCCTTTTACACAGCCCAGGAGAGGAAGTAGTTGTTTGCTAGTGAGAGTCTCATCTAGGTATATCTCCAGGGCTCAAAACTAGTGTATCTATTTTGAATTTCTCAGGAAATGAAGTAGACTTGTCTCAGTACATTTTCTTCTGTGTTACATAGAGCCAAATGGTAAGTGGCTGGGACAAATGATGTTTCATGTTGGAATTTCTCTTCTACAGGGCTTTGAAATTCTGATATTGGCCTTGGTACCTTGCCCCATAGTAGAGGTTCAGTTTTCTAGTGCAGGAAATAAATTCAGAAAGATATAGGATCATAAAATTTTGGAGTTAGCATTGCAAGCAGTTTTAAAAGTCATCTAATGGAACCCCTTACTTGACAGATGCAGAAACTGAGAATCAGTGATTTTCTCAAAGTCACAGGTTAGTAAGTCCAAAAGGCAGGGTTTGAATCAATGGCTTACGAACACAAAGCCAGTGCTCTTTTCCAACTCTTCATCATGAGGTTTACTCCAACCCTGCAATTCACACCTTAGAATTACTTCTATCCCTTTGGCCTCTCCTTTAAATTGAATGTTTCCCCCCAGAACACCCATTTAAGGAGGGAGTTCAGACCATTTAATTCATCTAAAGCCTGCACTTCTAAATTCCTCTACCATGCCTCTAGGCCTGAAAACTTCATCAGCACCTCCATTTTGACTACTATTTCATCTTCTTTTTGCAGTTAATGAGTTTCCCCCCAACACACACACACACACACACACGATTTTAAACACTTTGAGAGTAAGATCTATCTTTCACACGATTAAGTCATTGTTTCCATCCCTTGGCTCAGCCCCTGACACAAAATATGTTCTTGATAAATGTATGTTCACTAACCGACAGTCTTACCCATAAAATGAAATGCTTTTTAAATAACAAATAAAGACGAAGAAAATAGGAAACTGAGCATGTCTGCATTTGGGGGGAAGTAGGGACAACACAATAAATGAGTAATGGGAAGTTTAGGCAAATCCATCCTATTCCTTCATCCTACCAAAGGTCAATTTTTTTTCTGTGTATAAGAGCTTCACATTAGCAAAAGTTAATATGAATGTAAATCAATCCAGTTAGAATCTGTCATGCACTTTGGTACAAGGCACCGTGGTGAGGTCTCTCATTGAATGAACCCAAACTATATGTCAGATTCTCAAATTCTTATTTCTCGACCCTGATATTGATTTGGGTAGAATTTTTCCTCCAAAGGCAAGGCATGTTCCTCATAAAAAGTTTGATATCTACTCCAAATGATTAGCTCTGAAAAAGTGACTGCATGCAGTTTTATTTGCATCTTATGCCTCCACATCTAGTCTAGGTTAAAGTTATGAGAGGGAATTTAGACCTTTGGCATGGTTGGGAAGCAATGATTTTTAAATGAGATTTCAGTCCTTAAATTTTGCAACTAAGGAAACATTGTAAGGAAACAGCATATCCTTTCACTTTGTCCTTTATGTACAGCAAGAACAAGCTACCTGAGCCTAAATAAAAAGTTTGCTACTTTATGCATAATTAAAAAGTGACTCATTGTAGTCAATATATCAGGTTAAACGAAATTTGGACTTTGCAAAAGAACAAGAAATTGACTCAAATTACCTCTAAAGTGGTTTAGTTGCAATGAGACTAACGAAGGGAAGGAGAATTAGAGATATTAGTTATGTTTACGCTAAATTAATGTATATTCAAGAAAAACACAAGTATTTTTATGAGTTTTACTTTTGATTTTCATTCATTAACCATTCCATAGACTCTCTGGTATGAGAAGACTTCTCAAAATTTTTCCTCCATGACTCCTTTTGGCCAGATAAATTTTTGCTTGACCGTGTGTATAGAGGTATGTAAAAGAGATATACACATCAAACATTTACTGAAAATAAGTCATAAATTTATTTATTTTAAAACCATTATATATATGTATATATAATATAATATATGTGTATTTTATACATACACATATACATAATATATATACTATATATGTACATATATAATTTTACCATTTATTAAAAATGAAAGCAAATTTGCATACTAATGAGATGGATGTGCTTGTTTATTTTTAAATAAAGAATTAAATTTTGGTAGAATCTTTAATGCTGCAGGAAATCAAGCTTCTTCAACTTTTTTTCAGACTTGATCAATATTTCAATTTTATGATCACTGAGGCTATGTTCAGAACCATGACATAACATGGGCAAGTGCAGCCAAAAACAATTCTGATTCATTATGCCTTTGCTATTGAATTCATTTTTGGTCATTGAGCACTCAGAAAGTTTTATTATAAAATTTTTATAACCCCCATACGCATTTATGTGAGCCAATGTGGTTTCACAACTCACAATATATGAAACATTGAAGATAATAATAGAAATATAGAACCTGCGGGACCTTAGATGCCATCTAATACAACTCCCTAATTTTGTAGAGAAAGAAACTGAGAATCAGGGAGATTGTGGAATTTCCCAAGCCCACTACATTTCATAGGCAGAATTTGAACTCAAGTACACTGACTCTGCAGTCACTGTGACTCTCCAATCATTGTTACTTATATATGTGTGTTTGTATGCATGCATATATGGATTTATACACACATACATATACATATGTTGCATTCCAAGTGTCCTATGTAAATTCAGTTTATTCCAAAAGCTTAAAAGTACTTTAAAATTTGGACTTTTTTTTTTTGTGTGTGTGTGCGTGCGCTTGTGAGTGTCTGTGTAATTTCCCTTCTTCATATTTATTTGACGGTTAAGTAGAAAAAGATGTTGTGACAAATTAGGAAATACCCAGTTAGACGCCATTAAGTTGCTTTCATGCACAAAGAACTATGTATATCTTTTATCAGATGCAAATACAGATAAAAATACTGACCTTGTCTTCAGGGAGCTTACAATATTGTTAGTACTTTGTGCTCTGGATAGTGTCAGACTGATATATTTTATCTTTTTTTTAATTTAAATTGTGTCTTTCTGGCTGCTTGTAATATTTTCTCCTTCACTTGCTAGCTCTGGAATTTGGCAACTATATTTCTTGGGGTTTGAGTTTGGGATCCCTTTCAGGAGGGGAACGGTGGATTCTTTCGATGACTATTTTGCCCTCTGAATCTAGTACTTTTGGGCAGTTTTCCTTGATGATTTCCTGGAAGATACTGTCCAGGCTCTTTTCTCCATCCTGGGTTTCTGGCAGGCCAATAATTCTTAAGTTTTCTCTTCTGGATCTATTTTCCAGGTCAGTTGTTTTTCCAATTAGATATTTTATATTTTCTTCTATCTTTTCATTCTTTGGATTTTGTTTGACTGATTCTCTCTGTCTCATTGAGTCATTAGTTTCTACTTGCCCAATTTTGATCTTCATCAAATTGTTTTCTTCTGTTAACTTTTGTATCTCCTTTTCCATCTGCCCAATTTTTCCTCTTAAGGAGCTATTTTCTCCAGTTAATTTTTGAACTTCTTTTTCCATTTGTTCAATTTTCCTTTTCAACGAGATGTTCTCATCAGTGAATTCTTTCTTAATAATTTTAAAATCATTGGCCAGTTTATCTTCTATTTCCTTCTTCAGCTGTTCCAGGAGAGCTGCTTGTACTTGCGAGTAGTTCATAGTCCCTTCTGAAGTTTCAGATGGAAGTACCATCTCAGCTGTGACCTCTTTGGGGTTTGTGTTTTGGTTCTTATCCCCATTGAAAGATTCTGTGGTTCTTTCGGCCCTCTGCTTTTTCCTATTCATGATGTTGATTGAGTGTTGTGGCTTCTGGTTCTTTCAGTCAGAAGCTAGAGAACTTTTTGCTGAGCTGATGTGTGGAAAAGCTAAAAGCAGGTTTTTGTTTGGTGTTTCCCTGATCAGCCCTGGGTTTAGCTTGTTAAGTGTGGGGAAGGGGTGGTCTGGTCACAGGAAATCTCCTCAGCTGAATTGAGGCAAAGGCAAGCTTAGGGGCTGGTAATCCCAGCTGCCCTATTGTCTTTCTGATTCCCCTGGACAGCTGAGGCACGCCTAGATGCTAATGCACGTTCCCACCCCTCCTGGGACTCCTCTCCTGGCACTGGGGCTTGCCTGGGCCCTAATGCGAGTTTTCTCTGCCCTGGGTCCTCTGTCCTTCTGGTTTGCCTCTGCCACTGTAGGAGGAATCCCCTTTAGCTATTTTCCTCATCTCAGGTGTTATGAGACTATTGGTCTCCTTCTATTTCTACTGATCTGGGAATTTTCTGGGGAGATATTTTATGGTTCTTTCACAGTCATCAAAGGGGGAGGAGAGAGCATTTATTGATCACTCCTCCATCCTGGCTCCCGGAAGTTCAAGTAGGTGACTTACCGAAGTTTGATCTTCGGGCTGAAGGTCTCAGGAGCTGCTGTGTTGATATCTGGCGGTCCGCGGCTCTCGCTGACTCAGTTCTACTTGTCTCCCGCCCTGGGTGCTGTTCCTCTGGTTCCACCCGCCACTTAGGTTTCTCGGACCTCTTCTGCTCGGCTGCGCTGGCCACGCTGCGCTGTGCTCTGTGGGCTCACCTCTACGGAACAGATCCTTCCCATGGACCTTCCAGTCCAACCTGAGCTCCGAATCCATCACCGTCTGTCTCCCACTCGATTCCGCACCTCCAAAATTTGGTCAGATTCACCTTTCAGAGGTACCTGGAGGAGTTTGTCTGAGAGCTTAGGTGAGTCATTGCTCTCACTCCTCCACCTTGGCTCTGCCCCAGGCTGATATATTTTAAAGGTCAGTTCCATTGATGTGTACCTTTACTTCTATAAAGCTTTATGGTCTGTATTCAGAGCAGGTGTCAGTCTAAATTAATAAATGTAATTATCTAAAGACAAGGTCTGTGTGCAGAGAAAATGAAGCTCATCTCTGGTTGAAGTTTTTGCACAAAAGTAATTGTGCATCCCTCATGGAGTAAATTTGAGATATTCCAGTAGGTTGATGTGAACTCTAAAATAGAATGTGAAAACAGGATGATCCTGAAAATTATCGTGACTTTTTAAATTATTCTGACTTTTGCTTTCAGTTCTACATTTATACATATGCAATTAAATTAGAGGCAGCAATAGCAAAATCCCACAAAGCTGAATGAGTAAAAATGTGGGGATAATTTTAATTTCCCTCTTATTTATTTTTTCTACTTTTTAAATTATTTTTTAATTTTCAACATTCTCTTCCACAAGATTTTGAGTTTTCTTCAGCACTTTTTGAATCTCCTTTAGCAAGCAGTTGACTCATTTTCCATAATTTTGGTGCATCACTCTCATTTTTCTTCCCAATTTTTCCTTTACCTCTTTTACTTGATTTTCAAAATCCTTTTTGCACTCTTCTAAGGTCAGAGACCAATACATATGTATCTTGGTGGCTTTGGAGGCAGGAAATTTGACTTTGTTGGCTTCTGGTCATAAATTTTTATCTTCCTTGTTTCCAAAGTAAGATTCTGCCATCTGTGCTTGGTGTTTTTTATGCCTTTTTTTTTTTCATTTTCCCAGTCAATTACTTGACTTTTGTCAAGGTGGTACTCTGCTTCCAATAAAGGTAGTAGGGAGGGATTTTGAACAGTTGTTTTCAAAGATACCCCTAGGGGTCTGTAAATTATCAATTTTTCTAAGATGATATGATTGATGGAGAGGTGTTTACTCCTCTCCTGGACTGTTTCTTGATCTGTGACTGCCCAGAAGCACTCTTTTCTGCCTTAGAACTGTGAAGAGAATTCCCTCTTCACTGCTACCACAAGTTTAACCCACACCAGCATTCCTCCTCAACCCAAGACCACCACCCACGACTGTGATCTATAGCATAGCATGGGCAAAGCAAGAGAATTTATGAATGATTGATTAGGCACCATAAGCATCTCTCCTCCTTTTCTCTCTCCATAGTCAAGCCTTGTTTTGGAGCAACCACCATTGCTGTCTCCTCCTGCAAGTGGGCCTGGCCTGCAGAGTACAAGGAGGAGTGTCCCAAACACCTATGCATCATCTGCCTCTCAGAGCATGCCATGGACCCCTTCAAGCCAATATTGACCCCCTGTGGGCTGTGGTTTATGGTCATACAATACCAGTCATGAAGAAAAGGCCTTGTAAAAAACAGACATTCAGATTTCTCTTCACCCTGGGTGTTATGGTAGAGTTCTCTGCACATTATGGTAGAGTTTATCCAAGTTCTGACTTGACTGCAAAACATTTTATGAATGTGAGTGTTGGTGTCATACGTGAAGATTACAGAGGAAATGTTGGTGATGTACTATTTAAGTGGCAAAGAAACATTTGAAATGAACAAAGATGGTTGGGGAGGGGGGCAAAACCAAGAAGGCAGAGTAGAAGGATGCCCTTTTAGAATCTCTCTTCCCATAGTACATAAAATACCTGTAGAAATGATTGTGAACACATTCTAGTGCAGCAGAAGACACAAAATGATAGAGTGAAAGAGATTCCAGCCCAATGCAGGCTGGAAGGCAGACAGGAAATGTCTGATCCACTAGCAGTGGAGCAAACCACAGCCCAGGCTTGACCATGCCCCAGAAAGGACAGCACTGGAGCGAGCTTCAAGGTGCCACCACCAGCAGCTACCAATCCAAGATTCCTCAACTCACAAATGTCAAAGACATTTTCAAAGGTCAGTGAGAAAGTTCTTTCACCTGAGTAAGACAAGAACAGGAATTCTGCTGTCTAGTCTGGGCCATAGGCTGCAGGAGCTTTCACTGTTGTTGCCCTGTCCTAAAGACCCTGGTAGAATTGTGCAGTTGCCCTGGATCTCAGTCCTGAGTGGCGCCCCTGGGGTGAGGAAGAGCACTAGCTGGTGGAGCTGTCAGAGGCTTTGGGGAGGGAATTATGCTTGCAGAAAAGATTGATAATAGCTGCTCCCAGACAAGAGAGCAAGTCAGGAGAGGAGTAAACTCCTCTCCCTTGATTATGCCACCTTGGAGGAACTGAGAACATACAGGTTCCTAGAGTACACCCTCCTCTGGAAAAAGAACTCAAAAGTCAAGTAACTGGCTGGGAAAATACCCCAAAAGGGAAAAAGAATAAGAGAATAGAAAATTACTTTCTTGTTGAGGAGGCATTTTCTTCCATCATTTCGGTTGAGGAAGAACAATCCATTCCATCACAGGACGACAGAAAAGTCAAGGCTTCTGCATTCAAAATCTGCAGAATAAATATGCAATGCGACAGAAGAGCTCAAAAAAGATTTTGAAAATCAAGTAAGAGAGGTGGAGGAGAAATTGGGAAGAGTAATAAGAGCCTGTTGTACCATTAAGGAGAAGGGGAGAATTTGGGAACATGTTGAAAAGTTCGAGGATCATATGGTTAGCAATGATCCCATAAAATACACCCCAGGAGCATCTGCTATTCCCATTAGTGACCCAGGATGTGATTATCAAAAGAGTGAGGATAGAGGAAAGAGAGACCTTATGATAATTTACCTGTTAGAAGGCCTAAAAACTGCATTTCAAAAACAAGTAAATTTTCAAAAAATTAGGGAAATTACTCAGGGAAAAGAGGAAAACCCTGCCCTTTTTCAAGAATGTCTAGTAAAAGCTATTAAAAAGCATACAAGTTTTGATCCTGACTTCATAGAAGGAGCAGAAATCCTTAGCATGTATTTTATTAATCAATCTGCCCCAGATATTGTAGAAATTGACAATGGTGTCCCAAACACCTCAGGCCAAATTACTGGAGATGGCCTTTGGAGTCTTTAACAACAGAGGTCTCGTAGCAGCAGAGGAAAGAGAACGCAGGAGAAGGGCCACGGACAGGGAGCATACTCAACTCATGGCTGCTGCCTTGGCCAGGAAAAGACCCAGCTGCCCCCTTGGAAGGCTGACTACTTGAGCAGTGGGGAAACCTGCTTTCAATTCCACAAGGTGGGTCACTGGCCCAAGGAGTGCCCCTCCAGGGCGACCCTCTAGAGGGACCCCCAGAAACCAATGCCATGGAACCATGCCCATGTGACCAGAAAAGACATTGGAGGAAAGATTGTCCTTCAGGTTGGAAAAGTGGTGGAGCCACCCCCTAGACTTTGTCCTCCAGTCTTCTCAAGACTTGGAATGACCGGATAGCCTGGTTACTGGCAGTGTTCCCACTTTCTCCACCTCTCTCTCCAAGCCCTGGGCAAAAACGAAGGCTGAAGGTAAGGTTACCCACTTAAACATGGCTAAGTTCTCTTCTTTTTCCAGTTATCTGGCCCTACCTGCCTCTTGAACCCTCGGGTCATAGACATTGAAGAGGAAACTAAGGAATGTCTCCAGGCAAACCCCCTCCCCAGGCTACTTGAAGATCTCTTATTTATACATTCCTTCCTTATGCCCTCCTCCAGCCTTACCCCCTTGCTGGAAAGGTACTTGATGGTGAAATTGGGGAGCAAATTTTCTTAGTTAACCCTCCCATCTCCTTTTCCCCTCTATTCACTAAATCTCCCCATTTACTTGAGAGTGTGGGTGATGGTTGAGCCAATTGTTTGGGATCTGGGAATTCCAAGGCGAGCTACTTATGCCACCCCAGCTGTTGTTAGCCTACCAGACCCTAAAGTGCTCTCCTATCTCAACTACTATCTGATTAAACCTGAGGCCTGGGAAGAACTACAACCTTTAACTGAAATATTCCTTAAGTGTAAAATCCTTGTCCCTTGTTCATCTCCATACAACACTGCAAACCTTCATGCAAAAAGCCTAATGGAGAATACTCACAATTTATTTTTGCTTTTGAATGTACATTTCCTGGGGAATCAAGTCCATGTCAGCTAACATGGACAGTCTTGCCCCAAAGCTTTTGAAATAACCCTCATTTATTTGACCAGTCTTTGGGAAGGAATTTAAGGCACCTGAAACTAGCAGGTAGTAGCTTAATACAGTGTGTGCATCATATTCATATTTTTAGCCCCACCCACATACGTTTTTGGCTGTTGCCACAGAAGCCCTTAATTTATTAGGCACTCCAGCTCTAGGGTGTCTTTGAACAAAATCCAGATAGCATGCGAGTCCATAAAGTATCTGGGCCATGAACTCACACCCACCTCTCTCTCCTTAACCTCTGAGAGAAAAAAGGACAATCCTGCCTATCCAGACACTAAGTAACAAGTTTGAGTGTTTTTAGACATGACTGGATTTAGTAGACTCTGAATTCCTAATTTTGGTTTTATTGCTAAATCCCTTTATGACCCTACTCAGTGCATTGATTCAGACCAGGATAAAGCTTTTGAGACTCTGAAAAACAATTTGACCACCACCCCATCACTAGACCTACCCAATCTGGGAAAACATTTCACTCTGTATGTTGATGAAAGGAGAGGACAGGCTTTAGGAGTCTTAACCCCACACTTTAGGACCTGACACCAGGCAAGTTGATGGTTTTATTTACTCAAAATATGTTTTCCTTGTTCTATATGCCCATGGAGCAATCTGGAAAGAAAGGGGATATCTGACAGCAAAAAAGTACCCTATCATATTTTGGCCTTGCCATAGGCATCTTTGATTCTCCCCAGAGAAATTGTCTTTTGTGCCAGGGACATTCATTGTCTTTTCTTTATACTCCTTTTGTGCCTATTTGGTGTGTGCTTGCCTAACGTTTTTGCCAGATTTGTCTTCCAGAGGGCAAGCCATCAACTTCCAGATGACAGCTCAGGCTATATACCAACCACCAACTGAATCCAAGGTCTCCAGCCCATTGGACCTGGCACCGCCCAGGTTCAGAAGTCTGACCCCTTGAACAGGACCCAACAAGGCAGGGATAGTTCTATGCCCCTTACCAGCAGGAAGCAGTTTCAGAAGCTGAGACCTTCACCCATAACCCCAAAAGAATTTGAATCTAATCTGTTTGAGGGGGGAATGATGAAGTTCAGACTTGGGGAATTTTCTTGAATTCTCCTTGAATCTCCCCACTAATCCTGACTTTTTATGCTCAGATTGAATTCTCCTTTAATCTCCTCACTGAACCTGGCCTTTCTTAACCAAATCTGTGGCCATTATCTGTTACCTCTTGATTGCCCCATCTGCTTCCCATCCGAACCCTCCATTGTCATTCCCTCCTTGGAATTCTCCTCAAGACCCTTCTGTAAACCCCTCTTCCCCTCACTCTAGATTACCAGACCATCCCCAGAACCCTCCCATGTCTTTTCTGTATTTAAGTTTCATCTTGCCTCCATGAAGGCCCTCAGATTCAATCCAGCTCAGACTCTGTCTAGCAGGAATTGTATTTGGCCCGTTTGTGAATATAAGCATTACAAATGCTTAGGATCCTTAAAAGCCAACCCAAGACGGTGAATCTTTAATAAATTTTGTTTTCTTTGGCTTTAACAAAAAAAAAGCAGAATTAGTCAAATGGAAAAGGAGATTCAAAAGCTCACTGAAGAAAATAGGTTTTTTTGTTTGCTTCCGTTTTTTTTTATTTTTAAAAATGTATTTATTTTAACTTTTAACATTCATTTTCACAAAATTTTGGGTTCCAAATTTTCTCCCCATTTCTCCCATCCCCCACCCCCAAAACGCTGAGCAGTGTAATTGCCCCTATCACTGAGCTGCCCTCATTTCTAACATCCCTCCCTTCCCTTGTCCCCATCTTCTCTTTTGACCTGTAGGGCCAGATAACTTTCTATAACCCAATACCTGGGGTACTTCTTATTTCCTAGTAGTAAGAACAATACTCGGCAGCTGTTCCTACAACTTTGACTTCCAGCTTCTCTTCATCTCTCCCTCCCCACCGATTCCTTTGGGAAGCAAGCAATTCAATATTGGCCATATCTGTGTAGTTTTGCAAATGACTTCCACAATAGTCGAGTTGTGTAAGACTAACTATATTTCCCTCCATCCTATCCTGCCCCCATTGCTTCTATTCTCTCTTTGGATCCTGTCCCTCCCCAAGAGTGTTGACTTCAAATTGCTCCCTCCTCCCTCTGCCCTCCCTGCCATCATCCCCCCCATCCTGTTTATCCCTTCTCTCCCACTTTCCTGTATTGTAAGATAGATTTTCATACCAAAAATGAGCGTGCATTTTATTCCTTCCTTGAGTAAAATGTGATGAGAGTAAGCTTCATGCTTTTCTCTTATTTCCCCTCTTTGTCCCTCTACTGCAAATTCTTTTGCTTGCCTCTTTTATGAGAGATAATTTACCGCATTCCATTTCCCCCTTTCTCCTCCCAATGCATTTCTCTTAACTTCATTTTTTAAGATATGATCTCATCCTATTTAATTCACTCTGTGCTCTCTGTCTCTGTGTGCTTGTGCTCATACATGTGTATGTGCATGTGTGATTATTTTCATTCTTATATTTGAAAGTTAAATTTTCTTTTCAACTCTGGTCTTTTCATCAAGAATGCTTGAAAGTCTTTGATTTCATTGAAAGACTAGTTTTTCCCCTGAAGAATTATACTCAGTTTTGCTGGGTAGGTGATTCTTGGTTTTAGTCTTAGTTCCTTTGACTTCTGGAATATCATATTCCACACCCATCGATCCCTTAATGTAGAAGCTTCTAGGTCTTCTGTTATCCTGATCATATTTCCACAATACTGGAATTGTTTCTTTCTAGCTGCTTGCAATATTTCCTCCTTGACCTGGGAATTCTGGAATTTAGCCACAATGTTCCTAGGAGTTTCTCTTCTTGGGATCTCTTTCAGGCAGTGATCAGTGGATTCCTTCAAATATTTACTTTGCTCTCTGGTTCCAGAATATCAGGGCAGTTTTCCTTGATAATTTCATGAAAGATGATGTCTAGGCTCTTTTTTTTGATCATGGCTTTCAGGTAGACTCATAATTTTTAAATTGTCTCTCCTGGATCGATTTTCCAGGTCAGTTATTTTTCCAATGAGATATTTCATATTATCTTCCATTTTTTCATTCTTTTGGTTTTCTTTTGTGATTTCTTTGGTTTCTCAGAAAGTCATTTAGCTTCCATCTGTTCCATTCTAATTTTGAGAGAACTATTTTCTTCAGTGAGCTTTGGACTTCCTTTTCCATTTGGCTAATTCTGCTTTTGAAAGCATTCTTCTCTCTCACTGGCTTTTGGAACCTCATTTGCCAATTGAGTTAGCCTATTTTTCAAGGTGTTTTTTTCTTCAGCATTTTTTTTTGGATCTACTTTAGCAAGATGTTGACCAGTTTTTCATGCTTTTCTTGCATCTCACCCATTTCTCTTCCCAGTTTTTCCTCGACCTCTCTAGCTTGATTTTCAAAATCCTTTTTTGAGCTCTTCCATGGTCTGAGCCCATTAAATATTTATTTTGGATGTTTTGCGTACAGAAACCTTGACTTATATGTCTTTCCCTTATGGCAAGCATTGTTCTTCCTCATCTGAAAAGATGGGAGGAGATATCTGTTCACCAAGAAAGTAACCTCCTATGGTCTTATTTTTTTCCCGTTTTTGGGAATTTTCCCAACCACTTACTTGACTTTTGGGTCCTTTGTCAAGAATAGGGTATAATCTGGGAATCTGTCATATCTCAGTTCTTCCAAGGTGGCACAATCAGGCGTATATAATCTGGATACAGAGAGGGATTTTTTTACTCGGAATCTCAGCAGATACCTCTCCACAGACACTTGGCTTCCAGTTCCACCAAACCAGCCCTGGGGGCTAATTTTCAGATAGGTTGTATGGTCAGGGCCACCATTCAGTTAGAGACAAAGACCAGCTCAGCCAGGGCATCCACCCAGGGTTCAGGTAAGACTCAGCTCTTCAATGGCCCCAGGGGTTTTTACTCTCCAACAATGGAGCTTCCTTATGAGCTGCTGTGCTGGCTCTTTGGCTGCTGCCACTTCCTGGAGCTATGGTAAGGCCCTTCTCCCTTCCTGGCCTGCTGATAAGACCCTGTAACTGACCTTTGGCGCCTGTGGGCTGAGGGATCCGATGACTGGCTGCTGTGACTGGAGATTTTGCCCCAGAGGTGTCCTCCTCCCAGAGTCTTGTTGTGCCATGCTGCCAAGGCTGGGCTGCATTCCATTCCTGGCTCCCATGTCCGGGTGCAACTGATGTTTCTGCAGGCCTTTCAGGTCACCGTGGGTTCGAAATCTCCTCCATTCTGTCGTTTTCCATCTTCTGCTGCTCCAAAATTTGTTGAGAGTCCCTCTCTACAGGTATTTTATGGGCTTTGGGGAGGACTCTGTGTAAGTGTATCTTTCTAGTCCACCATCTTGGCTCTGTCCCAGTTTTTTTTTTTTTTTAACAATTAGAATGGAGCCGATGGAAACCAATGACTTTATGAGAAACCAAGAAATTACAAAACAAACCCAAAGAATGCAAAAATTGAAGACAATGTGAAATATTTCAATGGAAAAATAAATAACTTGGAAAGTAGGTCCAGGAGAGTCAATTTATAAATTGCAGAACTACCTGAAAGCCATGATCAAAAAACAGAGCCTAGAAATAAGCTCTCTTCAAATTATCCAAGGAAACCTGACCTTGATATTCTGGAACCAGAGGGTAAAATAAATATGAAAAGAATCCCACGGATTACATCCTGTAAGAGATCCGAACAGGAAAACTCCTAGCAATATTGTAGCCAAATTCCAGAGTTTCAAGCTCAAGAAGAAAATATTGCAAGCAGTCAAGTATTGTGGAAATACAATCAGGATAACAGAGGATCTGGGAGCTTCTACTTTAAGTGATAGAGGGGTTGGGATATGATATTCCAGAAGTCAAAGTAACTGGGATTAAAACCAAGAATCCCCCACCCAGAAAAACTGAGTATAATACTTCAAGGTAAGTATGGTCATTTAACGAAACAGAGGACTTTCAAATATTCTTGATGAAAAGACCAGAACTGAATAGAAAATCTGACTTTCAAACACAAGAATTAAGAGAAGTATGAAAAGTTTAACAGGAAAGTGAAATGATAAGGGAGTTATTAAAGTTGATATGTTTGAATTTCTACCTCTTTTCTCAGTGTGTGGTTAGTTGGAGGATTTATACACACACACACACACACACACAGGGCACAGAGTGAGTTGAATAGGAAGGGATGATATCTAAAAAAATAAAATTAAGAGATAAGGGAAGAATATATTGGAAGCAGAAAGGAATAAATTGCATGGGGCAAATTATCTTTCACAAAAAAGGCAAGAATTTTTTTCTCAGTGCAGGGCAGAGGGAAAAAATGAAAGCTTACTGCCATCACATTTGACTTAAGGAGGCAATAGCATGCACTTTCTATTTGGTATGAAAATCTTTTTTTTTTTAATAAAAATTTATTTGTGTAACTTTTTACATTTATTTAGACAAAATTTTGGGCTCCAAATTGTCTCCCCCTTTTTATCCCCTCCCCGCACCCCAGTACAGCCGAGCAATCTAATTTTTCCTTATCACCAATCTGCCCTCTCTTCTATCATCCCTCCCTTCTCTTGTCCCCCATCTTATCTTTTGTCCTGTAGGGCCAGATGACTTTCTACTCCCCATTAACTGTATTTCTTATTTTCTAGTAGCAAGAAAAATACTCAATAGTTGTACCTAAAACTTTGAGTTCCAAATTCTCCCCATCCCTCCCTCCCCACCCATTCCCTTTGAGAAGGCAGGCAATTCAATATAGGCGCTATCTGTGTAGTTTTGCAAATGACTTCCATAATAGTCGTGTTGTGTAAGACGAACTGTATTTCCCTCCATCCTATCCTGCCCCCCCATTGTTTCTCTTCTGCCTATTGATCCTATCCCTCCCCCGAGTGTTGACTTTCAAATTGCTCCCTCCTCCCTTTGCCTTCCCTTCCATCATCCCCCCCTTGCTTATCTCCTTCTCCCCCCCACTTTCCTGTATTTTAAGATAGGTTTTTATACGAAAATGAGTGTGTATTTCATTCCTTCCTTTAGTCGAATGTGATGAGGGTAAAACTTCTAGTTTTTTTCTCAGCTCTCCTTTTTTTCCTTCCACTAAAAAAGTCTCCTACTTGCCTCTTGAATGAGATATAATTTACCCCCATTCCATTTCACCCTCTTTCCTCCCCCACTACATTTTTCTCTCACCATTTACCTTAATTTCTTTTAAGATATGGTCCCATCCTATTCAATTCACTCTGTGCTCTCTGTCTCTGTATGTGCATGCATGTGTGTATGTGTGTGTGCAATGCACACATGTACATGTGTGTCTGTTTGTTTGTGTGTGTGTGTGTTCCCACCAACTACCCAGACACTGAAACCGTTTTAAAAGTTACAAATATTGTCTTTCCATGTAGGAACGTAAACCATTCACTTTTGGTAAGTCCCTTATGACTTCTCTTTGCTGTTTACTTTTTTCATGCTTCTTCTCATTTTTGTGTTTGAAAATCAAATTTTCTTTTCAGCTCTGGACTTTTCATCAAGAATGCTTGAAAGTCCTCTGTTTCATTGAAATACCATATTTTCCCCTGAAGTATTGTACTCAATTTTGCTGGGTAGGTGATTCTTTGTTTGAGTCCTAGTTCCTTTGACTTCTGGAATATCCCTATTCCATGCCCTTTGATCCCTTAATGTAGAAGCTGCTAGATCTTGAGTTATCCTGATTGTATTTCCACAATACTGGAATTGTTTCTTTCTAGGTGCTTGCAAGATTTTCTCCTTGAGCTGGGAATTCTGGAATTTGGCCACAAGGTTCCTAGGGGTTTCTCTTTTTGGATCTCTTTCAGGTGGTGATCGATGGATTCTTTCAATACTTATTTTGGCCTCTGGTTGTAGAATTTCAGGGAAGTTTTCCTCGATAATTTCATGGAAGATGATGTCTAGGCTCTTTTTTTGATCATGGCTTTCAGGTAGTCCCATAATTTTTAAATTGTCTCTCCTGGATCTATTTTCCAGGTCAGTTGTTTTCCCAATGAGATGGTTCACATTATGTTCCATTTTTTCATTGTTTTGGTTTTGTTTTGTGATTTCTTGGTTTCTCAGAAAGTCATTAGCCTCCATCTCTTCCATTCTAATTTGAGAGAACTGACCTGCAGCTCCTGTGGGTGGAGTGACCTTCCCGGACGCCGGAGATTCAGTCCCTGAAGCCTGCTGGGATCTGCTCCTCTGGGGCTGCATGGCCAGAGAAGCTCAGGGGTGGACTCCACTGTCCGGAGTGCGATGGTCCCCTGGGAATTGCTCTCCAGGGCTGTCTGGAACGGAAATCTTTTCCACTGTGTTTCTTCCGCCTTGCAGTGCTCCAGACTTTCTGGGGAGTTCTTCTTGCAGGAAATATATGGGCTGTGGGTTCAGAGCTAGCATACGTGAGTCTTTCTATTCTGCCATCTTGGCTCCACCCCTGAAAATCTTTTTTACAGTAAGGGAATGTAGGGGAGAAGGGGATAAGTGGGGTGCGGGAATGATAGAAGGGAGGGCAAAGGAGAGCATGGGGGGTAATTAGAAGAAAAAATTGGGGGGAGTGATAAGGTCAAAACAGAGAATAGAAAAATGTGTGGCAGAATAAGATGGAGAGAAATATAGTTTTTCAGCATGAATGTTATAGAAGTCTTTAGCAAAACTACACATATATTTCCTATAATGAATTTCTTGCCTTCTGAGTGGGAAAGGAGGAAGGGAGTTAAGTTGGAACTCAAAGTTTTGGGAATGAATGTTGATAATTGCTTTTGCATGTGACTGGGAAATTAGAAATACAGATAATGAGGTATAGAAATCTTTCTTGCCTTACAATGAAAGAGAGAAGATGGGGAAAAAGGTAAAGGAAGAGTGATAGAAAGGAGGGTAGATTGGGAAAAGGGTAATCAGAATGCACAGAGTTTTGGGGTGGGGGAGGTGAGAGATGGGGAGAAAATTTAAAACCCAAATCTTGTGGAAATGAATGTTAAAAATTAAAAATTAATTATTTGGGAGAAAAAAGAAATTAATCAGAGAATAAGCAGGGGAAAAAACTTGCATTCCCTTGGCCTGATACTCTGTGTGAGTATTCCTTTATGCAGATGAGTAATCTGAGGAACTGAGATTCCAAATGAATTATACTGGATGATATATCTGTACTCATGAAGGACCTATGATTTTGTCATTATTGCGAGCCCCTACCAGCAGTCAAGATCACAGACTATCTGTGAGATGACACCAAAAGATGTGGTCTCTACTTCTGGAAAAAAAAAAAAAAAAGATGATCCCATTTCACAACAGATTTGTAAACAGGTTTTTTATCCAGAACTTGAAAAGGTATAAGGCTTAGATAATACAAAATATGCTGCAGGAGGTTTTGGACTAACTAGTCAGAAATAAAATTATATAATGAGGAGACATGACAGCTTTCCACTAAAACAGTAAAAAAGGAACTTCCACTTTAAAACGAAAGCAAGAAGATCTAGCCTAAGCACCAGCAAAGAGATCCTTGTAATCCCCTCTGATGAGCCATTTGATCTCCCACAGTCTGTGGGGTGAGAGCTCCAGAAGTAGCCACTGCAGCTGCTGCTGTTCCACCACACAGCCACAGCCCTGGGTTGTGGTGGTTAAATGCTCCTCTTTCACATAGGTCTGATAGATTTTTCTCTCCTGATCTTCTAAGTTGTCCTTTGATATTTTGGGGTTAAGAAGTCTGGAAATTGCTGCAACTGCCAACGATTAAGTTCCCTGAGGCCTGCTCTAGCCAGGTCTGTGCCAGCAAGGCCCATAATGGACTGCACTTTTCTCTCAGACTGGTGCAACAGACATCTCATGTTGACTTGCAGGTATTCTTGGGTTGAAAATTTGTTTCACTTTGTCATTGTGTGGGTTCTAGAATTGGAAAGGTACTTGTGCTGCTCTAGAATTCCTTTAGATTAATTTTTACAGGTATTTGGAGAGGTTTGGGAAAAAGCTCAAGCAAGTCTTTGCTTTTACTCCAACATATTCTTTTTTTCTTATTTCAATCCAGAATATGCTTTCTACAGGAAACTGGAGATTTTCTTCATTGATCTACCCAAATATATTTCAACAAATGCCCTCACTTTCATACTTGTTGCTTTACTAATCTAGTCCCCACAAAAGCTGTAAATGTTTTAAGTGAGAAAGATAAGAATGTCATAATACATGAAGACTTTATTCCCATCATACTAGAGTGTCTTAATGTACTGATTGTGAAAAAATTCTATGAAATGTCAAGTGATGGATTAACCTATTTCCTTTTCCTTTCTAAAATATCAAAGTGGTATAACTTCCTTCCTTCCTTCCTTCCTTCCCATACCTCATCCTTCCTTCCTTCCTTCCTTCCTTCCTTCCTTCCTTCCTTCCTTCCTTCCTTCCTTCCTTCCTTCCTTCCTTCCTTCCTTCCTTCCTTCCTTCCTTCCTTCCTTCCTTCTTTTCCATAATAGAAAGCATATTATTGATTTTGGGGAGGAAAGAGAAGGATGGAACACAAAGTTATTCTTCAAATATACTGTTCATATTGTAAATAGAGAACTATCATAAATAATTACTGCAGAGAGTTGGTTGAAATCTGGATGTGGGACATAGAATCAAATATCAGGGACATAGAAACCTCGAACAGACCATAAATCACAATTTTCCATTATCCTCCAGGTAGAGCTGAGGTGTCACAACATAGACCAAAGTGTACATGATCTACAGCAATCCTGAGATTATAAAGAACCAGATTAAAATTTAATTGGGAAATAGTAAACAATACAAAAATACAGTAGAAGCATAGATAACATGTGTTTTTCTAAGTCAATATAGAGCTCACAGGTATCCTTATTTATGATTTTGTGGCCCAGTTTTTTATTTACATTTGCCACCACTGGTGTATGTATATAAATAAAATTATAAACACACACAAAATAATTTATACATATGCACATGTGTGTGTATTTATATATGTCTATTTGCATGCATGGATTGTTTTTGTATTTATATATACTTTTGTGTGTTGCATTTATATAAATATTCACTTAAATATGTGATTATATAATATATGTAGGCAGAAACATATATATATATATTTATGTATATATACATACACACATATATTACATGTATAATGAAGAAAGACTTCACTTCTCCCATATCTTAACTGGGACTTGTTTAGAAAGCTATGCTAACCAGGCCTTGTGGGGTGGGGGTGGTAAATTCAAGTAGAATCCCATTCATGAATAAACATAGCCCTAGATGATGTATTAAATTTATTTTTCAGATCAGTTTTATCTCTCCTTATCTTTTGTAGACCCTCCCCCCCCAAAGATTGGTATTTTATCATTTCCCCTTCATTTTCGATATTCGAATTGTAAGTGAGGAGTATCTTTGAACGAATAATCTCAAGCAAACTTGACTCATAGTACATGGACCAGATCTTCTGGGATCTGATCTTTGTCACCAGAAGTGACCATAGTCTTTCTGGTTTCAGACACTGGGGATGAAATAAGTCTGGGAGTACCAATGTTACCACACATATCTCTCTCCATCAAGTTAGTGAATATTTACTCTTCTCTAAATTCATGCCTCTCTCTTCTACACTCTTCTCCTAGCACAACTCCATTTATCTAGATGCACAGTTTCCATTTGATGATGTACATTCTGGGATTTTCGTGTCTTAGAAATATGGTTAGCATCCTAATATGGATTACATTATAGAAGGCTTGAAAATAACTTAAAGAAAATATATGCTTTTGTTAGCAAGGGAAGAATAAATGGATTCTAATATCTTGAACCCCTCTGTGTGAGTGTGGGCTACTAGAATAGAAAAGTAGATTTATACAAATGCATGCTGGCATCATGTTTATATAAGCTAGAAGTTTTTCTTAGTGTATTGCTACGATACATGACACTTCACCACAAAGGTAGCTGGATACCTGTCCAAGGGCACTGCTGGGAGCCATGGCAGAGCAATTTTTTCTATCTGCAAAACAACTATTGGTAGCATTCCACTTATATGAATATATAGGCTTGATTTTGTTCAGAAAAGTTAAATTTTCTTTCTTTGCTGACAACTGGACCAGTTATAAGCATCTCATTTTCTTCTGCTAGGGAATATGGTACACTAGAAATAATGATTGTTTTAAATGCAGAGTACATAGGTTCAAATACAAACACTGCAATCTAAGGAAATCATTTAATCTTGCTGGGCTTTGATTTCTGTGTAGGTTAAGAAGAAGCTTTTGCACATGACCTCTAATGTCTCTTCCATTTCTAACTAGCATGCTGTTTTAAGGGATCAAATTATTATTACCACCGAAACACAAAATAACGTGTTTAACCATTTGAAACTAGAGATTTATGCAAAAATAAAAGTGTCTAGAAACAATTTAAAAAGCACTCCTTGTTTAGAAATAATATTCAGTAAGAGCATACATCATACGGCAGAATGGAGTCCCTGTGAAAAAGGTTACAGAAATACCTGGCCATTGTATGAGGTTTCTTTTTTTTTTTTATTTTTTATTTTTTATTTTTTTTATTTTTTTTAATTTTAATTAATTTATTTATTTAAATTTTTTACAATCATTTTCACAAATTTTTGGGTTCCAAATTTTCTCCCCTTTTATCCCCTCCCCCCACCCCAATACCCCAAGCAATCTAATTTTCCCTGTCTCCAATCTGCCCTCTCTTCTGTCATCTCTCCCTTCTCTTGTCTCCATCTTCCCTTTTCTCCTGTAGGGCCAGATGACTTTCTATTCCTCCTTAACTGTATGTCTCCTTTCCCAGTTGCAACAACAATACTAAACAGTTGTTCCTAAAACTTTGAGTTCCAAATTCTCCTCAACCCTCCCTCCCCACCCATTCCCCTTGGGACAGCAGGCAATTCAATATAGGCCATATCTGTGTAGTTTTGCCAATGACCACCCTGATAGTCGCGTTGTGCAAGACTAACTGGATTACCATCCCTCCTAATCTGCCCCTCATTGTTTCTCCTCTGTCCTTTGATCCTGTCCCTCCCCATGTGTTGACCCCAAATTGCTCCCTCCTCCCTTTGCCCTCCCCTCCATCATCCCCCCCCCTTGCAACATCTCCCTCTCCCCCACTTTCTTATACTGTAAGATAGGTTTTCATACCAAAATGAGTGTGCATTTCACTCCTTCGTTTAGTCAAATGTGATGAGGGTAAACTTCTTGTTTTTTGTTTTCTCAGCTCTCCTCTTTTTCCCTCCACTAAGAAAAATTCCTACCTGCCTCTTAAATGACATATAGTTACCCCCTTCCCTTTCCCTCCCCCTACATTTCTCTCTCACCATTTACCCTAGTTTCTTTTAAGGTATGGTCCCATCCTATTCAGTTCAATCTGTGCTCTCTATCTCTGTATGTGTGTGCATGTGTGTATGTGTGTGCATGTGTGTATATGTGTATGTGTGGTCCCACCAACTACCCAGATACTGAAAAGTTTTAAGAGTTACAAATATTGTCTTTCCATGTAGGAATGTAAACAGTTCACTCATGGTAAGTCCCTTAAGACTTCTCTTTGCTGTTTACTTTTTCATGCTTCTTCTCATTCTTGTGTTTGAAAGTCAAATTTTCTTTTCAGCTCTGGTTTTTTCATCAAGAATGATTGAAAAGTCCTCTGTTTCATTGAAAGACCATATTTTCCCTTGAAGTATTATACTCAGTTTAGCTGGGTAGGTGATTCTTGGTTTGAGTCCTAGTTCCTTTGCCTTCTGGAATATCCTATTCCACGTCCTTCGATCCCTTAATGTAGAAGCTGCTAGATCTTGGGTTATCCTGATTGTATTTCCACAGTACTGGAATTGTTTCTTTCTAGCTGCTTGTAAGATTTTTTCCTTGAGCTGGGAGTTCTGGAATTTGGCCACAATGTTCCCAGGAGTTTCTCTTTTTGGATCTCTTTCAGGTGGTGATCGATGGATTCTTTCAATACTTATTTTGTCCTCTGGTTCTAGAATGTCATGGCAGTTTTCCTTCGTTCTTTTGGTTTTGTTTGGTGATTTCTTGGTTTCTCATAAAGTCATTAGACTCCATCTGTTCCATTCTAATTTTGAGAGAGCTATAAAATTCAGTGAGCTTTTGAGCCTCTTTTTCCATTTGGCTCATTCTGCTTTTGAAAGCATTCTTCTCCTCATTGGCTTTTTGAACCTCCTTTGCCAATTGGGTGAGCCTATTTTTCAAGGTGTTAATTTCCTCAGCATTTTTTTGGGTCTCCTTTACCAAGGTATTAACCTGTTTTTCATACTTTTGTTGCATCTCTGACATTTCTCTTCCCAGTTTTTCCTCCACCTGTCTAACTTGCTTTTCAAAATCCTTTTTGAGCTCTTCCAGGGCCTGAGCCCACCCCCCCCCCGGGGTGTCTGGGGTACTGAGGCCCCGCCCTCCACGTCTTTCCCTGATGGCAAGAATACGTCCTCATCTTCGTCAGATCCGAAGGTCGGGATCATTTGCATTTGTTGGAAAAAACTCTCTAAAGTCTTATTTTTCTTCCCTTTTCTAGGCATTTTCCCAGCCAGTTACTTGACTTCTGAGATTCCTTTCCACCCCCGCCTGGATCCGCCCAGCTAGTGCTTGGCCTCTGAGATTTAAATGGGCTTTCCTCCTGCCGGCTGTCAATCAGTGAGCTTTAGTTCAGGTGCTGGGGTGGGGCCAGGGCTGCCTCGGAGACTCTGATCCCTGGGGGGGGGCTTTATGCAGAGACTTTTATGAATGGAGCGGGTGGGGGCGGGGTGGGGGGCCCACCTCCCACTCTCAGCTCCCCTGGGGGTCCCGAGCAGAAGCTTTCAGCAACAGAGCGGGGTGGGGGCAGGGCCGTCTCCCAGGCTCAGCTCCGTCAGGTTTTATGCAGGAATCTTCCGTAATGAAGATCCTGCCTGCTGCTGGGGGATTCCTGAGTCCTGGGCCGCTGCCACCTCAGCCGCCGCCCATGCCTCTGCCTCCGCCGCTTCCTGTCTCTGTCCCTGCCCTGCCACCGCCGCTTCCTCCCGAGGGGGCCCGAGTCACGGAGACGCCCCGCTTCCCCTCTCCTTCAGCCCGGCCTCTCTCACTGACCTGTCGCTTCTGTGGGCGGAGGGGCTTTCCCGGCTGCTGCAGCCTCCGTCTCTGAAGCCTGCTCTGATCAGCTTCTCTGCGGCCTCGGCCAGGGCAGCGCTGGGGGTCGGGTTTACTTTCCGGGGTGCGCCGGACCCTGGGGACGGGTCTTCAGGGCTCCCTGGAACAGAAATCTCTTCCACTCTGCTTCTGCACACCTCCTATTCACCCAGAAGCTATGGGGGACTCTTTTTACATTAATTCTATGGGCTTTGGTTTCGGAGCTCGTAAACGTGCGTCCTTCTACTCCGCCATCTTGGCTCCGCCCCCCCCCGTATGAAGTTTCTTAAGAGTTAGTAAGAATACAAACAAATAACACTCCCCCCAAAATAGTTATTAACTAACCGACTGTTCCATCCCCTTTCCCGTCTATTTTCATGTAAGGAAAAACAGACTTCTATATGCCTTTGCCTGTATATCTTAATTTCCAGTTGCATGCTAAAACAACGATTATCATTCATTCTTAAAACTTTGAGCTCCAAGTTTTCTCCCTCCCTCTCTACCCACCGTCATTGAGAAAACAAGCAATTCAATAAAGTTCATACATGTTTAACAATGCAAACCACTTCCAAAAGAGTTGTGTTGTAAAAGACTAACCATATTATCCTTTATCTGATACTGCCTTTCATTTATTCCATTCTCTTCCTTGTCCTGTATTCCAACAATAGTGTTTGCTTACTATCCCTTTCCTGAATTTGCAGTCACTTCTGTCATCTTCCCTTTCCTATCCTTTCCTCCTTGCCTTCCTGCAGGGTGAAATAGATTTCCATATCCAGTTGAGGGTATGTTATTCTGTCCTTAAGAAAAATCTCATTAGAGCAAGGCTCAATTATTTCCTTTCATTTCCCCCCTCTTCTCTTCCATTTTCAATGCTCTTTCTTGCCTCTTTTATGTGAGATTTCTGCACTATACCTCTTCCTTTCTTTTACTCCTAATACATTGCATTCAGAAGTAAATTTTACTGTTTAGGTATTATTCCATCATATTCATCTCACTCTGTGCCCCCTCTATATATGTATATATGTGTATACATATACATATATATGTATGTACCCATATATATGTGTGTATGTGCATATATACACATACAGATATATATATGATATATACAGATCTACACAAGTATAGTATACACATGCATATATACATACCCATGAACACCTATATATATGCACACATATATCTATATTTACGTGTGTAAGTGTATATATATATATGTATATATACATACATATATACTATATATCTTCTCTCTAACTCTGCTAATACTGAAAAAGGTCTCATGAGTTACAAGTAACATCTTTACATGTATGAATATAAAAACTTCAACTTTCATGAGTTCCTTAAGGATTCTCTTTCCTGTTTACAATTCATGTTTCTCTTGATTCTTGTATATGAAAGTCTAATTTTCCATACAGCTTTGGTCTTTTCAAAAAGAGTGCTTGGGGCGGGGAGGAGCCAAGATGGCAGAGTAGAAAGACTCACGTAATCTAGCTTCGAAATCACAGCCCATAAATTTCCTGTAAAAAGAACTCCCCACAAATTCTGAGTGGTACAAGCCATGCAGCAACGCAGTGGAGGAGATTTCCGTTCCAGAGAGCCCTGAAAAACCCGCACCAAAGGTCTATCATGCACCAGACAGCGGAGCAGAGCCCTTACACTGCCCACACAACCCCAAGAAGAGCAGATCCGAGCAGGCTTCAGGGACAGAATGTCAAGCAGCTGCGAAGGTCCCTCCACCCACAGGCACTACAGGTCAGTGAGAGAGACTTCTGCTGTGGCCAACAGGGGAGCGGGGTGTCTCCGTGACTCAGGCACCCTTGGGAGGCAGCGGCAGAGGCAGCAGTGGCCAGGACCTCCCAGAGCAGGCAGGAGCTCCGCTCCATTACTGAAGATCTCTGCATAAATCCCCTGAGGGAATGGAGCCTGGGACGTGGCCCTGTCCCCACCTGAGCACCAGAACTTAAGCTCACATTGAATAGCAGCTGCGCCCTCCACTGGAAGCCCTCAGGCTGGGGAGCAGCCTTTCAATCTCAGACCCCAAGCACTAGCTGGGCGGATCTAGGCAGGGGTGGAGTGGAATCTCAGAAGTCAAGTAACTGGCTGGGAAAATGCCCAGAAAAGGGAAGAAAAATAAGACCATAGAAGGTTACTTTCTTGGGGAAGAGATGTTTCCATCTTTCATTTCTGATGAGGAAGTACAATGTTTACCATCAGGGAAAGACATAGAAGCCAAGGCCTCTGTATCCCAAACATCCAAAATAGATATCCAGTGGGCTCAGGCCATGGAAGAGCTCAGAAAGGATTTTGAAAATCAAGTGAGACAGGTGAAGGAAAAACTGGGAAGACAAATGAGAGAGATGCAAGAAAAGCAAGAAAAACCTTGCTAAAGGAGACCCAAAAAAATGCTGAAGAAAATAACACCTTGAAAAAGAGGCTAACTCAAAGCCTATTTTTCAAAGTGTTATTTTCTTCAGCATTTTTTGGGTCCCCGTTAGCAAGGTGTTGATGCGTTTTTCATGCTTTTCTTGCATCTCTGTTATTTCTCTTCCCAGTTTTTCCTCCATCTGTCTCACTTTATTTTCAAAATCCTTTCTGAGCTCTTCCATGGCCTGATCCCTTTGGATATCTATTTCAGATGTTTGAGATACAGAGGCCTTGACTTGTATGTCTTTCCATGATGGTAAGCATTGTTCCTCCTCATCAGAAATGATAGGAGGAAACATCCGTTCCCCAAGAAAGTAACCTTCTATGGTCTTATTTTTCTTCCCTTTTCTGGGCATTTTCCCAGCTAGTTACTTGATTTCTGAGATTCCTCTCCACCCCTGCCTAGATCTGCCCAGCTAGTTCTTGTGGTCTGAGATTCAAGTGCTGCTCCCCAGCCTCAGGGCTTTCATCAGCTGGAGGGGCTGCTGTTCAGGGTAAGATTAAATTCCGGTTCTCAGGTGGGGGCAGGGCCGCGTCTCAGGCTCAGTTCCCTCAGGGGATTTATGGAGATACCTTCAGTAATGGAACAGAGCTCCTGTCTGCTCTGCAAGTCCCTGGCCGCTGCTGCCTCTGCCCCTGCCTCCTGAGGGGGCCTGAATCACAGAGATACCCCGCTCCCCTCTTGGCCAGCCCAGAAGTCTCTCTCATTGACCTGTAGTGCCTGTGGGTGGAGGGACCTTCACGGCCGCTTGACCTTCTGTCCTTGAAGCCTGCTTGGATCTGCTCCTCTCAGGACCACGTGGCCAGGGCTGGGCTCCGCTGTCCAGTGCATGACAGACCTTTGGTGGTGGTTTTTCAGGGCTCTCTGGAACGGAAATCTCCTCCACTGTGTTTTTGCGAGGCTTCCACTGCTCCAGAATTTGTGGGGAGTTCTTTTTACAGGAAATTTATGTGTTGTGGGTTCAAAGCTAGCATACATGAGTCTTTCTACTCCACCATCTTGGCTCCTCCCTAATTTCTGCTTTATAATACAATTGGAGATCTTGTGGAACTAGGCCACCTTCAGTAGCAGTTCTTTCATTATTTCCGTTGATATTCTGCCTTTTGTTCTTTAAGATGATTTTAGATATTGTTTTTTCTTACTCTAGAACATAATTATCTGATAGGTTGATTGGTATGGCATTAAATAAGTTAATTAATTTAGGCAACATTGCAATTTTTAATGTATTGGCTCGGCCCTTTTATGAGCAACTGATGTTTTTATACTTATTAGACCTGACTTTCCTTGCATGAAAAGTGTTTTGTAATTGTGTTTATATAGTCCCTGGGTTTCTTTTGGTAGGTAGACTCAGAAATATTTTATATTTTCTACCATAACTTTAAATGAAGTTTATCTTTCTATCTCTTGCCATTGGGCATTTTTAGTAATATATAGAGATGCAGAAGATATGTGTGGGTTTATTCTGTAATCTGCAACTATGCCAAACTTGTTTATTATTTCCAGTCATTTTTTGCTTGATTCTCTGGGATACTCTAACTATATCACCTCCAAAGAGTGGTAACTACATTTCTTCTTTGCCTGTTCTAATTCCTTCAATTTCTTTTTCTTCTCCTACTGCTATAGATAACATTTCCAGTGCCATATTGAATAATAGTGGTGATAGTGGACATCCTTGTTTCATCCCTTTTCTTATTGGAAATGCATCTACGTTATCCCCACTGCATATAAAGCTTGCTGAATATTTTAGGTAGATACTGCTTATTATTTTATGGAAAATTCCATTTATTATTATTTTCTCCAGTGTTTACAATAAGAATGGGTGTTTTACTTTGTCAAAAGGATTTTCTGCATCCATTGAGATAGTAATTTTGTTTCTGTTAATTTTGTTGTTGATAGAGTTGATAATGTTAGTAGTTTTCCTAATACTGAACCAGCCCTGCATTTGTAGTATAAATCCTACCTGATCATAATGTATCATTCCCATGACAATTTGCTGTAATCCTTTTGCTAAAATATTTTTCAAAAATTTTTGCATCTATATTCATAAGAGAAATTGGTCTATAATTTTCTTTCTGTTTTGGCTCTTCCTGGTTTATGTATCAAAACCATATTTGTATCCTAAAAAGAATTTGGAAGAACTCCTTCTCCAATTTTTCCAAATAGTCTATATAGTACTGGAATTAACTGTTCTTTAAATGTTTGATAGAATTCATTTGTAGATCCATCTGACCCTGGATATTTTTTCCCAGGGAGTTCATTGATGACTTTTTAAATTTCTTTTTCTGAGATGGGGTCATTTAAGTATTCAAATTCCTCTTCTCTTAATCTGGACAATTTATATCTTTTAAAATAATCATCCATATCATTTACATTGTCGAATTTATGGGCATACAGTTGGACACAGCAATTTCCAGTTATTGTTTTAATTTCCTCCTTATTAGAGGTGAGTTCACCCCTTTTTTTGATATTGGTAATTTGGTTTTCTTTCTTTTCTTAAATGAAATTGACTAAAAGTTTATCAATTTTATTTCTTTTTTTTTCACAAAACCAACCCCAAGTTTCATTTATTCGTTCAATAGTTTTCTTAACTTCAACTTTCTTCATCTTTTCTTTGGTTTTCAGAATTTCTAATTTGGTATTTAGTTTGGGATTTTCAATTTGTTCCTTTTCTGGCTTTTTCAGTTGCATGCCCAAGTTATTGATCTCCTCTTTCTCTATTTTCTTTATGTAGGCATTCAAAGATATAAAACTTACCGTTAGAACTGCTTTTGAAGTATCCCATAAAATTTGATAGGTTGTCTCATTGTTTTCATTCTGCTTAATGAAGTTGTTGATTGTTTCTATAGTTTTTTGTTTAGTCCACTCATTTTTTAAGATTAGATTGCTTAGTTTCCAACTAGCTTATGGGTTATGTTTCCAAGGCCTTTGTTTACATATACGTTTTATTGCATTTTGGTCTGAGAAGGATGCATTGACTATTTCTGCTTTTCTGCACTGGATTATGAGGTTTTTATGGCCTAGTATATGGTCAAATTTTGTATATGTGCCAAGAACTGCTGAGAAAAAGGTATATTTCTTTCTGCTCCCATTCACTTTTCTCCAGAGATTTATCATATCTACTTTATCCAGATTTATATTCATCTCTTTAATTTTGTTTTGTTTATTTTTAGGTAAGTTTTATCAAGTTCAGAGAGGGAATTGTTGAAGTTGTCCACTAGTATAGTTTTGCTGTCTATTTCTTCCTGTAACTCCCTTAACTTCTCTTCTAAATATTTGGATGCTACAGCACTTGGAGTATATATGTTTAGTAATTATATGGTTTCATTTTCTTTGGTGCCTTTTAGCTGAATAATGTTTTCTTTCTAATCTCCTTTTATTTAATCTATTTCTGATTTTGCTTTGTCTGAGTTTAGGATTCCTACTACCACTTTTTTCACATCAGAAGAGGCAGAATATATTCTGCTCCAACCTTTTACCTGTGTATGAACCCATTTCAAATGCATTTCTTTTAAGCACCATATTGTTCTATTATGTTTTTAAATCCATTCTGCTATACATCTTTGTTTTATGTGAGAGTTCATGTTATTCACAATCACATTTATGATTCCTATCTGTGTCTTTCCCTCCAACTCCTTTCCCCTTGTTTATACTTTTAGTTCTCCCTTCTCCTTTCCCCTCCACAATATTTTGGGCAGCTAGGTGGTGCAGTGGATAGAGCACCAGTGCAGAAGTCAGGAGGACTTGAGTTCAAATTTTACCTCAGACATTTGACACTCACTAGCTGTGCGAACTGGGGCAAGTCACTTAACCCCAATTGTTCATCCTGGGTCATCTCTAGTCATGCTAAGGAACATCTGATCACTGGATTCAGATGACTCTTGAGAAGAAGTGAGGCTGGTGACCTGCACAGCCCTCACTCACTCAAAACAAAGTCAAGTGCAAGTCATGTCATTATTTCTCTGATGGCATGATCCTCTTCAGCAATGCAGGACGAACACACTCACCCAACCCACAATAGTTTTAATTTTTGACCACTGCCTCCCTCAGTCTTCCCTCCCTTATTTCAGCACTCCCCTTTTAATCCCCCTTTCCATTACTGCTTCTTCCCTCCCTTTTTTCTTCCCCTCCCTTTCCTTTCCCCCTTCACCTCCTACTGCCTATAGAGCTAATTTTATTTCTTTACGTGAGTTTGTTGTACCTTCCTTGAATCCAACCAAATAAGAGTGCCTCTCAACCAAGGCTTATCTTCCTTCCCTCTTTCCCTCAACTTTAATATATTTTTTGCCTCTTCCTGTGATGGAATTCATTTTCTTTTCATTTTCCTTTTCACATATCCCACTACAGTACCTTCTCACCATTTAATCACATTTGTTATCATCGCTACCTTTCATTTATACCCACTTCATCTATCTGTTTTACATATCATAAAAATATACAGTTCTCAAGATTTGCAAGTACCAGTTTTCCTCATAGGGATGTAAACAGTTTGCCCATATTGCATAACAAAGTTCCCCACCCCCCCACCCTAGTTTCTGTTTTTATGCTTCTCTTGAGACCTGCGTTTGAAGATTGAATTTTCTATTAAGTTCTGTCGTTTTTGTCAAGAAGGTCTGGAAACCCCTTACTTCATTGAATGACCATCTCCTTGCCTGAAATGTTATGCTGAACTTTTCTGGGTAGTTAATCCTTGGTTGTAGTCCCATCTCCTTTGCCTTATGGAATATTGTATTCCAGTTCCTGCGATCTTTTAATGCAGAAGCTGCAAGGTCCTGTGTGATTCTCACTGTAGCTCCTCGATATTTTAGTTGGTTCTTTCTCATTGCCTGCACTGTTTTCTCTTTCACTTGATAGTTATGGAATTTGCAGTTAGAGTCCTTGGTGTCTTTAATATGGAATCCCTTTCAGGAGGTGAATGGCAGGTTCTTTTGATGACTATTTTGCCCTCTGTATCCAGGAATTTCTTGGCAATTTTCCTTAACGATGTCTTGTATGAAATTGTCCAGGCTCTTTTCTCATTATGGCTTTCTGGTAGACCTGTAATCCTTAGATTTTTTTTTTCTCTCCTGGCACTATTTTCTAGGTCAGTTATTTTTCCATTTAGATATTTTACATTTTCTTCTATCTTTTCATTCTTTGTGTTCTGTTTGACTGATTCTTGATGTCTCATAGTTTCATTGGGTTCTACTTGCTTGATGCTACTTTTTATTAAATTGTTTTCTTCAGTTAACTTTTTCATCTCCTTTTCTATATGTCTAGTTTTTCCTTTTAAGGAGTTTTCACCAGTTAGGTTTTGTACATCCTTTTACATTTGTCCAATTTTCCTTTTTAAGGAGCTGTTCTCTTCAGTGAATTCTCTTTTAATATTTTCAAAATCATTTGTCAGTTTTTCTTCTATTTCTATAATTTAGATTTTAAAATCCTTCCAGAGTTTTTTCTAGAAGGCTCTATGTGATTTAGACTAGTTCACATTTCCTTCTGATGTTTCACATGGGAGTACAGTCTTAATGTTGACCTCTTTGGTATTTGTGTTTTGGTCCTTCTCACCATAGAAAGATTCCATGATCTTTTCTTTTCTGCTTTCCTTTTTACTCACGATAATACTTTTTTTCCTGGCTTTTAAAGTAGATCTCTGCATCTGTGGTACAGGGAGCTCTGTCCCACAGTTTTGTTCCTAAATCTTGAGGCTTTGTGTGTTGTGGCCGCTGATTATTTCAGGTAGAAACTAAAAATGCTACAGTTGACCTGATGCTGAGCTGGGTGGTGTTTGAAAGTGAAGATCAGGTAAATTATTTTGGGGTTTTACCAACAGTTACACTGAAGCTAGCTCATTAAGTGTGGAGGAGGGGTGTTCTGGAAGACAGAGGCTCCTCTGCTGAGCTAGAGCATAGCAAACTCAGCTGTCTGCTCTAGTGTCTTCCTGATTCCCCTGAGGTGCTGAGGCATGCCTGGGATCCTGGTGCTGGCAGTTGCTGCCTTCTCCTCACTTGGATTCAGGATCTTTTCCTGGTTTGTTGAGGTGGGGTTGTCTGGGTCAACTCTGCTCCTGCAATGTTCTCCTTTGCTCATGGAAACGGAACCCTCCTTAGCGATTTTTCTAATGTCATGGGCTGAGAGTCTATTTATCACTTCTGCTGCTCTCACTGTTACAAAGTTTTTCCCAGGGAGATATTTTCTGGGCTCGTCAAGGTCAATAAGGGGAGGGAGATAGAAATTAGCAATCATTCCACCATCTTGATTCTCAGACTTGAAATCTCTCTTGGTAATTTCTCACAAGATAATGTCTAGGTTTGTTTGTTTGTTTGGTTGGGTTTTTTTTTTTTGGTCATTTCTTGGTTTCTCATAAAGTCATTAGCTTTCTTCTGTTCCATTCTAATTTTTAAATTTTTTTCTTCAGTGAGCTTTTAAACTTCCTTTTGCATTGGGAAAATTCTGCTTTTTAAAGCATTCATCTCCAGTTTGACTTTAGGAAACTCTTTTGCCGTTTGGGTTAGTATATTTTCTTAAATTTACTTTTGTTGTCTGTTTTTATTATTTTATTTACTTTCAGTGTTCTACAAACAATTCCATATACCTTAGATTTTTTCCCCTCCCTCCTCCCCTAACACCCTCCCTCCACCTCCAGTCCTGAGAAGGTATACACTTTTACGTATTTTCTACACATATATTCCTATTAAATATATTTTCATCATAGTCATGTTGCATAGAAGAATTAAAATGAATGTGAGAAATCATAAAAGAAATCAAAACATAATACAAAAGAAAATTAAATGCTTGATTCTGCGATCAATTTCCATAGTTCTTTCTCCGGATGTGGATGGCATTTTGCCTTCAGAGACCATTGAGAGTTTTTTAAGTCCTTGCATGGCAATGAAGTTCTAAGTCTACCAGAAAAATTCCTCACACACTATGGTTGTTGCTATGTACAAAGTTCTCCTGGTTCTGCTCCTTTCACTCATCGTCAGTTCATATCAATCTTTTCAGGTCTCTCTGAAATAGTATACCCTTATATTCATATACCACAGTATTTTCAGGGATTCCCCAAGTAATGGGCATCCACTTGATTTCCAGTTTTTGGTCACCACAAAGAGTGCTGCTATAAATATTTTTGTACATGTGAGTCTCCTTCCCATTTTTATCATCTCTTGGGGATACAGCCCTAGAAATGGTATTGCTGGGTCAAAGTGTATGCACATTTCTGTACCCCTTGGCTCATTGTTCCAAATTGCTCTCCAGAATGACTGGATCAACCTACAGATCCACCAACAATGAATTGGTATTCAATGAATTAGTATTCCAACTCTCCTACATCTTCCCCAACATTTATCATTGTCTTGTTTTGTCATATTAGCCATTCAGATAGGTGTGATATGGTTTCTCAGAATAGTTTTGATTTGTATCTCTCTAACCAATATGTTTTAGCACATTTTTCTTCATGTGATGAAAAGTAGTTTTATTTTTTTCTTCTGAAAACAGCCTGTTCAAATCCTTGCATCATTTATCAGTTGGGGAATGGCTTGTATTCTCATATATTTGACTCAGTTCTTGATATATTTTAGAAACAAGACCTTTATCAGACACTAGAAGCAAAAATTCTTTCCCAGGTTTCTGCTACCCTCCTAAATCTGGTTGCACTGCATTTGTTTGTGAAAAACTTTTCAAATTAATGTATACAAAATTATACATTTTGGACTTCTTCATGTTTTCTATCTCTTAGTTGGGCAGAAATTCTTCCCTTTTCCATAAATCTGATAAATACACTATTCCTTGTTACACTACTTTGTTTATAGAATCAATCTTTACATTTACATCATGTACCCATTTGAACTTTATTCTTGTGTATGGTGTCAGGCATTGGTCAATGCCTAGTGTCTGCCACACTATTATCCAGTTTTCCCAGCAATTTTTGTCGAACAGTGAGTTCTTATTCCAAGAGTGGGAGTGTAGGTTCTTGGGTTTATCAAAGAGCAGATTTCAATATTCTCTGACTACTGTGTCTTGAGTACCTAAACTATGATACATGTCTGCCCTTCTGTTTCTTAGCAAGCTTCAAGTGGTTTTGATAGTTGTTGATTTATAATAAAATCTGAGATTTAGTAGAATTAGGCCACCTTGCCCAGCATTTCTCTTCATTAGTTTCCTTGATACTCTGGACATTTTGTTCTTCCAGATGAATTTTGATATCATTTTTTCTACCTCTACAAAATAATTATCTGATTGTTTGGTATGGCACTGAATAAGCAAATTTATTTAGGAAAAATTGTCATTTTTATTATAGTGACTTGGCCCACCTATAAGCAACTGATGTTTTTCCACTTACATAGATCTGACTTCATTTGTGCCAAAAGTATTTTCTAATTGTGTTCATATAGCCCCTGGATTTCTTTTGGCAGGTAGACTACCAAATATTTTATAGCATCTACCCTAGCTTGAAATGGTTACTCTTTCTATCTCTTGCTGTTGGGCTTTTTTAGTAATACATAGACATGCAGAAGACACATGTGGGTTTATTTTGTAATCTGCAACTTTGTCAAGGTTGCTTATTATTTCAAGTCATTTTTCACTTGGTTCTCTGATATTCTCTGAGTATAGCATCATATCAGTGAAAAAGAGCAGTAACTTAGTTTCTTCTTTGCCTATTCCAGTTCCTTCAATATCATTTCTTCTCTTATTGGTACAGCTAACATTTCTAGTACCATATTGAATAATAATGGTGATAATGGACATCCTTGTTTCACCACTGCTCCCATTGGAAATGCATGTAGCATATCACCATTGCATATAATGCTTGCTGAACGTTTAAGGTAGACACTGCTTATTATTTTATAGAAAGTTCCACTTATTCCTAGTTCCACAGTGTTTTCAATAAGAATGGGTGTTGTATTTTGTAAAAAGCATTTTCTACATCTATTGAGATAATCATTTGGTTTCTGTTAGTTTTGTTGCTGACATGATCAAAAAAGTTGAGAGTTTTCCTAATATTGAACCAGCCCTGCATTCCTGGTATAAATCCTACCTGGTCATAATGTATTATTCTCTTGATAAGTTGGTGCATTCTTTTTGTTAAAATATCCTTTAAAATTTTTGCATCTATATTCACTAGAAAAGTTGGTGTGTAATTTTCTTTCTCTCCTTTGGTTCGTCATGGTTTAGGAATTACAAATCTATTTGCATCATAAAAAGAATTTGGGAGGACTCTTTCTTCCACAATATTACCGAATAGTCTGTATTGTATTAGAATTAGCTATTGTTTACATGTGTGATAGAATTCACTTGTTAATTCATCTGGCCCTGGAGATTTTTACCCAGGGAGTTCATTGATAACACTTTCAAATTGATTTTCTGAGATGGGGTTACTTAATTATTCAAATTCCTCTTCTGCAAATCTGGAAAATTTATGTCTTTTAAAATATTCACTCATCTCATTTACATTGTCGAATTTATGGACAGATAGTTGGACAAAGTAACTTCTATGATTGTTTCTATTCCTCCTCTTTGGAGGTGAGTTCACCCTTTTCATTTTTGATTTTGGTAATTTGGTTTTCTTCTTTCTTTATATGAATCAAATTGACCAAAGTTACATCATTTTTTTTGTTTTTTTTCTGTAAACAACTCCTAGTTTTAATTCTTTGTTCAATAGTTTTCTTAATTTCAACTTTATTAATCTCTCCTTTGCTTTTCATTATTTCTAATTTGGTGTTTATTGAGTATTTTCAATTAGATCTTTTTCTGGCTTTTTCAGCTACATATCCAATTCATTGATTTCCTCTTTCTCTATTTTATTCATTTAAGCATTCAAAGATATAAACCTTCCCATAGTTTAGCGTCCCATAAAATTTGGCAAGTTGTCTCATTATTCTCATTGTCTTGCATGAAGTTGTTGATTGTTTCTATAATTTGTTGATTAACCCACTCATTCCTTAGCATTAGATTTTTTAGTTTCCAATGGAACTTTGTTTATTTTTTCCATGGCCTTTGGATACATATAAATTTTATTTCATTTTGGTCTGTGAAGAATGGATTGATTATCTCTACATTTCTGCACTGGATTGTGAGGTTTTTCTGGCATAGTACATTGTCAAGTTTTGCATATGTGCCATGTACCACTGAGAAAAAGGTATTTTTCTTGCTATCCCCATTCAACTTTCTCCAGATATCTATCATATGTACCTTAACCAAAGTTATATTTACCTATTTTAACTTCTTTCTTGTTTATTTTGAGGTTAGATTGATCAAGTTCAGAGAGGGTAAGGTTGAGGTTCCCCACTAACATAATTTTGCTCATTATTTGTTCCTATAACTCCCTTAATTTCTCCTCTAAGAATTTGTATTCTATATCACTTGGAGCATATATGTTTAGCAATGAAATTGCTTCATCGTCTCTGTTACCGTTTAGCAGGATATAGTTTCCTTCTTTATCTTTTTTGATTATATCTATTTCTTCTTTTGTTTTGTCTGAGATTAGGATCCCTACTCCTGCCTTTTTTTACATCATCTGAAACACAAAATATTCTTCTCCAACCTTTTTCTTTCACCCTGTGTGTATGCCCTTCTTCAAATGTATTTCTTCTAGACAACATATTGTTGGATTATGGTTTTTAATCCATTCTGCTAGCCTTCTCAGTTTTATGGGATAGTTCACCCCATTCACATTCACAGTTATGATTACTATCTGTGTCTTTACCTCCAACCCCTTTCCCTGCATTCTTTCTTTTAGTTCTCCTTTCACCCTTCCCCTCCACAATAGAATTTTCATTTTTGACCACCTTCTCCCTCAGTTGTACCTCCCTTCTTTCAGATCCCATCGCTTTTAATTCTCTTTTCCCTTACTCCTTCTTCCCTCACTTTTAACCTCCTCTCTCTTTCCTTTCCCCCTTCCCCTCCTACTGCTTATAGAGCTAGTTTTATTTCTATACTTAACTGAGTTTGTTGCATCCTCCTTGAATCCAATCAGATGGAAGTACCTCTCAGACAATGCTCATCTCCCTCCCCTCTTTCCCTCTTCTGTAATATATTTTTATGCCTCTTCCTGTGATAAAACCTATTTTTTCTGCCTCCTCCTTTTCACATCTCCCATTACAATCCCTTTGCACCCTTAATGGGTTAGTCTATTTTTAAAAGTATTATTTTCTTGGACATTTTTTGGGGTCTCCTTTAGCACACTGTTGTCTCTCTTTTCATGATTTTCTTGCATTTCTCTCATTTCTCTTCCCAATTTTTCTTCTACCCCTTTTATTGATTTTCAAAATACTTTTTGGGCTCTTCCATGCCCTGAGACCGCCACATACATTTTTGGATGTTTTGAATGCACAAGCCTTGACTTTGATGTCTTCCTCTGATGGTATGCTTCGTTCTTCCTCATGCAAAAGGATAAAAATAAAATTCCTGTTCACCAAGAAAATAACCTTCTATAGTCTTATTTTCCCTCAATTTTTTTGGCCATTTCCCCAGCCAATTATTTGACTTTTGAGTCCTTTGTGAAGTGGAGGATATACTGTAGTGATCTGTAAGTTTTCAGTTCCTCTTAGTGGCACAATCAAGAGAGGGATATTTCCTCCTCTCCTGGCCTGCTCTCTGTTCTGTGAACAACCACAAGCATTCTTATATGCCTAGGATCTGCAAGTAGGATTCCCTTTTCACCATCACCACCAGTTCCACCATGCCAGTGCTCTTCTTCACCCCAAGAACGTCACTCAGAGCTGGGACCGAGACCAGCTGTTTGATTCCCGCAGAGTCTTCAGAGCAAGGTCTCCAAAGATCTGCAACTTCAGTGGCTGCTTCTGCCCTGGTGCTTGGGCTGAGATCATACTACACACTCTTCTTATCCAGAGGAAAGAGCTTTCTCACTGACCTTTTAAGCTGTCTTTGTTGTTTAGGTGTTGAGAAATCTGGGAACCTCAGGTGCTACCCGTGATTCCATGCGCTGAAGTCCGCTCCACTCCTGTTTGTGCCATGCTTTGCCACGTGACCAAGGCAGATCTGTGCTCTGCTCCAAGCCTGGTGCAATAGACCTTTTCTGTGGGCCTTCCAGGTTGTTTTGGTTCAGAAATCTCTTTCATTCTGTTGTTTTGTGGCCTCTGCTGCTCTAGAATTTGTTTAGAGTCATTTTTACAGGTATTTTATGACCTTTGGGGGGAGAGCTAGAGTAGGTCAGTCTTTCTACTCTTTCACCTTGGCTTCTCCCCCCAGGCAGGAGATTTTACTGTTTCTTAGTTCCCATTGTTATCAAATGAGAAGCATAGATGATTTATTTTATGTAATCCAAATTAGATTTTCCAAGGTCCTAAAGAGTTATTTTGCTCTCTCATATGCCTGTTTCATTTCCCATATTATCTCTTGAAAAACCTCTGTCCTTTCATTTCTCTACCTGCACAATATTCAACCTTGCCCCCACTCTGAACCCTTGTACTATGTGACCTACATCATACTTCATGCAAAACATTAAAGACATTTATTGAGGTTCTTCATCATCCCTTTCTCCACTCCTTAACCATTTTGGCAACATATTTTTCCTCCTTTCTTACCATTTCAGAATCAGAGAAAACTCTATTTCTCAGTAAAACTAAGACAACTCCCTGCACCTTAGAACACGTTCCTTATGGACTATTCATAACTCTAATAACATGAGATTTCCTATCTTTCTCCTTAGCTTACTCCTACCAATCTTCTTAACAGCCTCAACGTACACTGACAAGATGGTTATTTATAAGACAAGACAAATCCGTCTTCCAAAATTCTGCATTTTTTTCTTGGCTCTCCTTCCTTGATGAAATGCTCTTCTTTCCAGTCTCTGATTCCTGCCTTACTCAAATCTCATTAAAAATCCTGAAATCTTCAAGAACTCTTTGACGATCTTTCTTAAGGCTAGTGCCTTCTCTTCAAGATTTGCTACAATTTTTTCCTGTTTACAGTTAACTTGTACATACATGTTTGTCTGTTGTCTTCTCCAGTAGAATGTGGATTTCTTTTGTTCTCTAGATTTATTAATTTATTATTTCAATTAATTAATTAGTTTAATATTTAACTTAATATTATTATCAATTTATATATATTATTAATTTATTATTATTAATTTATTTATTTTATCATTTTCACTTTTCCACTTCCACTTCTGTAATTTCTAAATTTTCCCCCTTCTTCATCCTTCCCTTCCCAAAAGCCGTGGTTCTATACATAGTTTCTACACATGGGTTCTACACATACGTAGAATGTTAATTTCTTGAGTTCAGTTTATCTTTGTATCTTATTCCTTAGCCACTGTCTACAACAGTGTAACCATTCAATAAATGCTTGGTAGATGACTAGGTGTGTGCTCCAGCTATTATCTTCATTATCTTATGCTCTTGAAATAACTTATTCTCAATTTCTGATGGTAAAGTCAAGATGTCAGAAGAAAGGCAGCAATTGTCACAGCTATACCACCACTCCCCTCCAAATAACTTTGCAATAATATTGAAGATTAAATTCTGCATTGACAGCCAAGAAAAGACCAGAGTGAGACATTCTTCCAGTATAAGAATGTAGGAGTTCAGAAACATAAATTGGAATCACAGCCATAGAGGATGGATCTTGGCCCATGTGGATGGAACATCAGTGATGAAACTAGGTAAGTAGTAAGAAAAGTAGTTGCAGCTTCAGAAGCTGCCAAACAAGAGATGGAAAAGGTACCCTGGAAATTAATCAGAAAGAATTTAGATGGCCAACTTATGCTAGGACTGTGTGCAGAACCAGGCACTATTTGTCAGCTCCATTGACCATACCCACTTCAAGGTCATAGTTCAAGGGTAGAGAGGAGCACTCTTAGTCAAGAAGTAGTGGGCATCTTGAGCAACAGTATTCCTTCCAGTCAAAAGCTATCAGGGACCCTGAGAAACATTTTCACTTCTGATCCTAAGAGATCAGTGACCCAGAGTGAAAATAGGGAGAGCAGAGACAGAAACTGTCCCAAGATTATCCAACTTTGGAAGTAGCAAAAACTTCAAAATTTCCTTAATTACCTCTGAAAAAAAGCCGTGTGAAAAGCCTGAGGCTTCAGACAGTACTTCTCTCTGCCCCATAACACCAGGAAGAGACCAAGTTTAACATAAAGTTCAAAAATCAAGAAATATTGCAGAAAATTAAGCAAAAAATAAAATAATCTCATCATAAGTCACCTATAATTACAGGGAAAATAAAGATTAAAAAAAATCTAAACAAGATAATAAAGTCAAAATAACACAAGAAAAGTCTCAAAGGGAAAACAAAACGAATGTGACACAAGTACAGATAGAATTCCTGAAATAATTAATTTTTCAAATCAATGTGTTAGAGTAAAAATTAGGTAAAGAAATGAGAGCAAAGACATTTATGAAAAGACAATTAACAGCTTGACAAAACAGGGACAAAATATTTGAAAATTATAACACATTATAAACCAGAATTTGTCAAATAAAAAAAAAGAGTTTAAAGAAAACTCACAAAGAAGAATTCTTTGAAAATTAGAATTAGCAGGGTGGAGCTAAGAGGGCAGAGTAGAAGGATACACTTCTAGAAGGTCTCCTCCACAGCCCATAAAATACCTGTAAAAATGACTAAAATTCTAGAGCAGCAGAATCCTCAAAACGAAAACGTGAAAGAAAGAGGACAGGAAATGTTTGTCTCACCAGGTTCAGAGCAGAGTGCAGAACAGACTTAGCCACACCTCAGCAAAGACAGGACTGGAGCCAGCTTCAAGGCACCAGTGACAGCAGCTGAAGTTCCCAGATTCCTCAACTCACAAACTCCAAAGACAGCTTCAAAGGTCAGTGAGAAAGCTCTTTCACTTGTGTGAAAAGGTAACAAAGTGGTCTAGCCCTGGCATCAGGCAGCAGCAGCTTGCATTGTTGGATCCCTGGTCTAAAGACCCTGAGGAAAGTGATCAGCTCATCTGGATCTAAGTCCTGAGGGACAGCCATGGAGTGAGGAAGAGCACTGGCTGGTGGAGCTAGGTGAGGCTTTGGAAAGGCAATTCTACTCTCATGAAAGAGTGCTTCTATTTGCTCCCAGACCAGAGAGCAGGTCAAGAGAGAAGCAAAGTCCTATCCCTTGATTATGCCACCTTGGAGACACTCAGAATGTACGAGTTCACAGAGTATATGCTCATCTTGACAAAAGTCACATAACTGGCTAGGAAAATACCCCAAAGAAAGAAAAATAATAAGACAATAGAAAGCTGCTTTCTTGGTGATCAGGCATTTTCTTCCATTCTTTCATATGAGGAAGGAAGAACAATGTATTCCATCAGAGGAAGAACTAAAAGTAAAGGCTTCTACATCCAAACATCCAAAAAATATATGCAATGATATCAGGTCATAAAAGAGCTCAAAAAGAATTTAGAAAATCAAGTAAGAGAGCTGGAAAAAAATTGTGAAGAGAAATGAGAGATATGCAAGAAAATCATGAAAAGAAAGAAAAGAGCTTGCTAAACCAATGCTGAAGAAATTGACACCTCTAATCATATACTAACCCAAATGACAAAAGAGGCCCAGAAAGCCAGTGAGAGGAAGAAAACTTTAAAGAACAGAATTAGCCAAATACAAAAAGGAAGTGCAAAAGTTCACTGAAGAAAATAGTTCTTTAAAATTAGAATGGAGTAGATAAAAGCCAATGACTTTATGAGAAACCAAAAATCACAAAACAAAACTAAAAGAATGAAAAAAAAATAGAAGACAACGTGAAACATCTCATTGGAAAAACTACTGAGGAGGCAGAGCCAAGATGGCAGAGTGACAGCAACTACTTATCTAAGCTCTTAGAGAAACTCCTTTAGATACTTCTAAAAAGAGAATATGACAAAATTTTAGAGGTGCAGAATCCAATAGAAAACAGTCTGTGGCAGATTCACAGAGCAGAACAGACCAGAAAATCAATAGGAATGATATGTATTGCAGGGGTGAGCCCACAGTGCAGCCCAACCCGCCATAGTGTGGCTGAGCAGGAAACCCCTGGGGTGGCCTGAGGCAGTGGCAGGATGGTGAGATGGAAGATTGACAGCTCAGGGAGGGAGACCAGCGGGAGCTGAGCAAGTGACAGCCACTGAGCCCCAGGTTTCTGCTGCAGCCAGTATTGAGACTTTCAGTCCGTAGATTAAATGTCTGTAAGTCACCTACTCTAACTTCCAGGAGCCAAAATGGTGAAGTGATTGGTAAATGATCTCTTCTCCTCCCCTTTTTGACCTTGAAAGAACCATAGAGTATGTCCCCAGAAAAATCTTGCAGCAGTGAGATCAACAGATGGGGCAAAGAGTCTCATAGCACTTGAGGCTAGGAAAATAGCTAAGGGGGATGCGTCTTACTGAGGCAGGATGGACCAGAAGGAGAGGAGCCCCAGGGGGGTAGGAACTTGCACTAGGACCCAGGTGTGCCTAAGCCCTCCAGGGGAAACTGGAAGACAATAGAGCAGCCAGGATCACCAAGACCTGAGCTTACCTTTGCTCTAGCTTAACTGAGGAAATCTCCTGTGACCAGACTACTTCTTCCCACACTTAACAAGCTAACCCCAGTGCTAATCCATGGAAACACAAAACAAAAGAAAAAGACACCTGCCCTTTGGTTTTTCACACTACTCAGCTCTATACGAGATTCTCCAGCTTCTAGGTGAAAGAATCAGAGGCCTACAATACACAGAGCATCATGATCATGAGTAACAAGAAGAAAAGCAAGAAGGAAAAGACCAAAGAATCTTTCTATGTGGAGGACCAAAACACTAATACCAAAGAGTTCAATATTGAGACTGTACTCCCATCTGAAGCTTCAGAAGGGACTATGAACTGTTCGCATGCACAAAGAACTCTCCTGGAACAACTGAAGGAGGAAATAGAAGAAAATCAGGCTAATTATTTTAAAAGTATGAAAAAAGAATTCTATGAGGAAAACAGCTCTTTAAAAAGGAAAGTTGAAGAAATAGAAAAGGAAGTACCAAAAATAACAGGAAAAAATAATTCCTTAAAAGGAATAATTGGACACATGGAAAAGCAGATACAAAATTAACTGAAGAAAACAATTTGATGGAAATTAGAATTGGGCAGGTAGAAACTAATGACTCTACGACACATCAAGAATCAGTCAAAGCAAAATCTAAGGAATGAAAAGACAGAAGAAAATGTAAAATATCTAATTGGTAAAACAACTGACCTTGAAAATAGAAGTAAAAGACAAAATTTGAGAATTATTGGCCTACAAGAAAGTCATGATGAAAAAGAGTCTAGACTCTATTTTCCAAATAATCATTAAGGAAAACTGTCCAGGAATGCTAGATGAAGAGGGCAAAATAGTCATCCAAAGAATCCCCCATTTACCTGCCAAAAGGGATCCCAAACTAAAAACACCAAGTAATATTGTTGTCAAATTCAAGAACTATAAACTGAAGGAGAAAATACTACAGGCAGCCAGAAGGAAACCATTCAAATACCGAGGAGCTGTAGTCAGGATCAAATAGGACCTTGTGGATTCTATATTAAAAGATCATAGGAATTGGAATATAATATTTCACAAGGACTACAACCAAGGATCAATTACTCAGCAAAGTTTAGCATAATATTTCAGTCAAGGAGATGGACATTCAACGAAATAAGGGATTTCCAGACCTTCCTAACAAAAAGGCCAGAACTTAATAGAAAATTTGTTCTTCAAACACTGGTCTCAAGAGAGGCATAAAAACGTAAACAGGGGAAAACAAACTTGTTACTCAATTTGGGCAAACTATTTACCACCCTTCAAGGGAAGATGATACTTGTTAGTCTTAAGAATTATACATCTATTATGAAACATAAAAGGAATAAGCAGAGATAGAGGGTGCAGGCAAGCAAAAAATAAATGATGTGATGATAAAACTGTGATTTAAGCATGCAAAGGAATTGTAACAGGAGATGTGAAAAGAAGGAAGCAGAAAATGGAAAACTACATCACAGGAAGAAGTACAAAATTATATTATACTAGAGGGAATGAGTGGAGGGAGATGAGCACTGTTTGAGAGCTGCTCTTATCTAATTTTGGTTAATTAAGTATATAAATCCAACTAGCTCTATAGGCAGTAGGAGGGGAAGGGGGGAAGAAAGGGAGGGGAAGCTAAAAAGGAGGAAAGAAGTAGTAAGTGTAAATGGCAGTAAAAAGGAGGGGGGCTGAAAGAAGGAAAGGAAGACTGTCAGAGGTGGTGTTCAGAAGTGAAAACTATTGAGGAGGAGAAAGGAGATAGGAGAAGTAAAAGCACACATGGTGGGAAACAGGATGGAGGGAAAGACAGAGATTGAAATCATACCTGTGAATGTGAATGTAATGAACTCTCCCATAAAACAGAGAGGGACAGGAGAACTGATTAAAAGGCATAATCCAGCACTATTTTGTTGACATGAAACCTATTTGAAATGGGGGCATACATACAGAGTAAAGGTAAAAGGTTGGAGCAGAATATATCGTGCTTAACTTGATGTAAGAAAAGTGGGGGTAGAAATCCTATTCTCAAACAAAGCAAAAGCAGAAACACATATAATCAAAAGACATAAAGAAGGAAACTATACCTTGTTAGAAGGCACCATAGACAATGAAGCAGCACTAGTATTAAACATATATGCTCCAAGGGGTAAAGCATCCAAATGCTTAGAGGAGAGTTTGAGGGAGTTGCAGAAAGAAATAGACAGCAAAAATATACTAGTGTGTGATTTCAAACTCACCTCCTCTAAACTTTATAAATCTAACCTCAAAATAAACAAGAAAGAGGTTAAGGATGTAAATAAAACTCTGGATAAGATAGATATAATAGATCTCGGGAGAAAACTCCATGAGAATAGAAAGGAATATACTTTTTTCTCAGCAGTAGGTGGCACATATACAAAAACTGACCATGTTCTAGGCCATAAAAATCACACAATTCATTGCAGAAAGAAAGAGATAGTCAATGTGTACTTCTGAGATTATAATGCTATATAATTATGTGTAATAAAAGACCAGAGAAAGAGAAACGAAAAATATATTGGAAACCCAATAATCTAATCCTAAAGAAGGAGTGGCTTAAAGAACAAATCATAGCAACAATCAACAACTTCATTCAAGAAAATGACAATAATGAGACAACCAACCAAATCACATGGGACACTAAAAAAGCAGTTCTTAAGGGAAGTTTTATATCTTCGAATGCCTACATGAATAAAATAGACAAAGAGGAGATCAATGTCTTTGGCATGGAGGTGAAAAAGCTTCAAAAACAACAAATTGAAAATTCCCAAGTAAATATCAAATTATTGATTGAAAATCAAAGGAGAAATTAACAAAATGGAAATTTAGAAAACTATTGAAATCATAAATAAAACCAATAGTTAGTTTTATAAAAAAAAAACAATAAAATTGATAAACCTTTGGTCAATTTGATTAAAAAAAAGAAAGAAGAAAATCACATTAATAATATAAAAAATGAAAGGGTGAACTCACCTTCAATGAGGAGGAAATTATAACAATAATTAGAAATTACTTTGCCCAACTTTATGCCCATAAGTTCGACAATCTAAATGACATAAATACTTTAAAAATATAATTTTCACAGATTAACAGAAGAGGAGGATGAATTCTTTTTTTTTAAATTTTTTATTATATTTTTTATTTTCTTTATTTTTTTATTACTCAGTTTCACAAAATTTTGGGTTCCAATTTTCTCCTCATTTTCTCCCTCTCCCCACATCAAAACACTGAGCATTCTAATTGCCCCTATCATCAATCTGCCCTCTCTTCTGACATCCCTCCTTTCCCTTGTCCCCATCTTCTCTTTTGATCTGTAGGGCCAGGTAACTTTCTATACCCCAATACCTGGGGGTGCTTCTTATTTCCTAGTAGTAAGAACAATATTTGGCAGTTTTTCCTACAACTTGGACTTCCCACTTCTCTTCATCCCTCCCTCCCCACCCATTCCCTTTGGAAAGCAAGCAATTCAATATAGGCCATATATGTGTAGTTTTGCAAATGACTTCCACAATAATCGTATATTTCCTTCCATCCTATCCTGCCCCCCATTGCTTCTGTTCTCTCTTTGGATCCTGTCCCTCCTAACAGTGTTGACTTCAAATTGCTCCCTCCTCCCTCTGCCCTCCCTTCCATCATCCCCCCACCCTGCTTATCCTTCCTCCCCTACTTTCCTGTATTGTAAGATAGATTTTCATACCAAAATGAGTGTGCATTTTATTCCTTCCTTTAGTCGAATGTGATGAGAGTAAACTTCACCATTTTCTCTCACCCCCTCTTTTTCTCTCCACTGAAAAATATTTTGCTTGCCTCTTTTATGAGAGATAATTTTCCCCATTCCATTTCTCTCATTCTCCCAATATATTTCTCTTTCATAGCTTAATTTCATTTTTTGAAGATATGATCCCATCCTTTTCAATTCACTTTGTCTCTCTGTCTCTGTCTCTGTCTGTCTGTCTGTCTGTCTCTCTCTCTCTCTGTATGCGTATGTGTGTATGTGTGTGTGTGTGTGTGTGTGTGTGTGTGTGTGTGTGTGTGTGTAATCCCATCAACTTCCCAGATGCTCAAAAGTTTCAAGACTTACACATGTTGTCTTTTCATGTAGGGATGTAAACAGTTCAACTTTAGTAAGACCCTTTTGACTTCTCTTTGCTGTTTACTTTTTCATGCTTCTCTTCTTTCCTGTGTTTGAAGGTGAAATTTTCTCTTCAACTCTGGTCTTTGCATCAAGAATGCTTGAAAGTCCTTAATTTCAAAAAAAGACCAGTTTTTCCCTTGAGCTATTATACTCAGTGTTGCTGGGTAGGTGATTTTGATTTTAGTCCTAGTTCCTTTGACTTCTGGAATATCATATTCCATGTCCTTTGATCCCTTAATATAGAAGCTGCTAGATCTCATGTTATCCTGATTGTATTTCCACAATGCTTTCTAGCTGATTGCAATATTTTCTCCTTGACCAGGGAACTCTGGAATTTGGCCACAATGTTCCTAGGAGGTTCTCTTTTTGGATCTCTTTCAGGAGGTGATCTATGGATTCCCTGAATACTAATTTATGTAGACACAATGCTCCCCTCTTGGGCAGCCAAAAAGGAGCTAGCATATGTATATCTTTCTACTCTGCCATCTTGCCTCCTCCCCCCAGGAAGTTGAATTCTTAAAGAACCCCCTCTCAGAAAAAGAAATTGAACAAGCCTTCCATGAACTCACTAGGAATAAATTTCCAGGGTCGGATGAATTTACAAGCGAATTCTATCAAACATTTAAAGAAGAGCTAATTACAATATGATAGAGACAATTTGGGAAAAGGGAACAAGGAGACCTCCCAAAGTCTTTTTATGTTACAAGTATGGTTTTGGTACCTAAATCAAAAAGAGACAAAAGAGAGAAACAAAAATATAGACCAATTTCTCTAATGAAAATAGATGGAATATTATAAACAAGATTTTAGCAAAAAGAATTCAGCAAGTTATCCTAAGAATAATACATTGTGATATGGTAGGATTCATACCAGGAATGGAGGACTGGTTCATTATTATGAAAACTATTAACATTATCATATCAAAAACAAAACTAACAAACCATATGTTTATCTCAATAAACTCAGAAAAACTTTTGACCAAATACAAAATCCATAACTATTAAAAAGCACTGGAGATCATAGAAATAAAGGGAACTTTCCATAACATAATAAGCAGCATCTAACTAACACTTTCAGCAAGCATTATATGCAATGATGATAAACTATATCCATTTCCAGCAAGAGCAGGGGTGAAACAAAGATGTCCATTATCACCACTACTACTTAATATGGTACTTGGAATGTGAGCTGTAGCAATTAAAGATAAAGAATTTGAAGATATTAGAAGAGGCAAAGAAGAAACTAATTTATTACTCTTTGCAGATGATATAATGATATACTTCGAGAATCTCGGAAACTCAAGTTAAAAGTTACTTGAAATAATAAACAACTGGCAAAGTTGCAGATTAAAAAATAAACCCACAGAAATCTTTTGCATTTCTGTATATTAGTTACAAAGCTCAATAGCAAAAGATAGAAAGAGAAATTCCATTTAAAGCTAGAGTACACACTATAAAATATTTGGGAGTTTACCTCCCACAACAAATCCAGGAGCTATATGAATACAATTGCAAGACAGTTTTTGCACAAATAATGTCAGATCTAGGTAAGTGAAGAAACAGTGGTTACTCATTTGTAGGTCAAGCCAATATAATAAAAATGAAAATTCTACCTAAATTAATTTACTTATTTAGTACCATACTTATTGAACTATCAGATAATTACTTTCAAGAGCTGGAAAAATAATATCAAAATTTATCTGAAGAATGAAAGGTCCAGCATATCAAGGGGACTAATGAAATAAGTGCTAGGGAATGTGACCTAGAGCTACCAGATCTTAGATTGTATTATAAGACAGCAATTGTCAAGACCACTTGGTACTGGCCTAGAAACAGAAGGGTGCACAGGTGGAATAGGTTATGTACTCTAGAACCAGTGGGCAATGAATATAGCAATCTACTCTGTGATAAACCTAATTTTTTTCTGGATGAACAAAAGGTCAAGAAAATTGAAGAAATCACAAAAATAAAAGAGAGAAGCAAGGCAATCAAATAGCCAGATTTCAGACTCCATTACAAAGCAGTAATCATACAAACAATCCGATAATGAGTAAGAAAGAGAGTGGTGGATCAGTGCAATAGGTTAGGTATGCATTATACCATAGTGAATGACCATAGTGATTTAGTATGTGACAAGTACAAAGACCCATATTTTGGGGATAAAAACTCATCATCTGATAAAAAATGCTGGAAAATGGGAAAGAGATATGGAGGAAACTATGCATATGCCAACATCTCATACTAGTTACCAAAATGAGGTTAAAATGGATAAATGATTTAGACATTGAGTGATATAAACAAATTAATGAATTTTGCAAAAATGTACCTATTAGGTCTATGAATCAGAAAAGAATGCGTGACCAAGCAAGAAATAGAAATGGTCATAGGTAATAAAATGCATAACTTTTTATAATATTGATTACATGAAATTAAAAAGGTTTTGCACAAACAAAAGTAATGCAGCCAAAATTAGAAGAAGAGAAAATGGGGGAAATTACATAAAGTTTCTCTGATTCAGACCTCTTCTCTAAATTATATAGGAAAATGAGTCAACTTTATAAAAATAAGAGCCATTCCTCAATTGTAAATTGTCAAAAATATGAAGAGGCAGTTTTTAGATGAAAAAATCACAGCTGTCAATATTTACATTAAAATGCTCTAAATCATTACTTATTAGATAAATTTGATAAGTAGACAAATTAGATAAATTAAGACAACTGAAGATACATCACCACATATCTATCAGACTGACAAATTTTGACAGAAAGAAAAATAAGAAATGCTGGAATGGATGTGGAAAAAATGGGACACTGATTAAGTTTTGGTGTAATAGTGAACTAATTCAACCACTATAGAGAAAAATTTGGAACTATACACAAAGGGCTATAAAATTCTACATACATCTGACCTAGCAATACCACTACTAAGTCTGTATCCCAATGAGATCAAAGAAAAGGGAAAAGGATCAATTTCTGCAAAAATATTTATAGTGTGTCTTTTTTTGTGGTGGGAAAAAATTGGAAGTTGAAAGAATACCCATTGATTGGTGAATGACTGAACAAATTTTGGTATGTTAATATAATGGGATATTGTTGTGGTATGAAAATGATGAGCAGAATCGTATCAGAAAGACCAGAGAAGACATTCATGAATTCATGAAAACTGAATGAGTCAGACCAGGAAAACACTGTAAGCAGTAATAGCAATATTGTTGGGACTATTAACTGTGAAAGATTTAGCTACTCTAATCAAGACAATGATTCAAGACAATTTCAAAAGACTTTTAATGAAAATTTCTATCTACCTCCAGAGAGAACTCTGAGCATATACTGTCATACTTCTAGAACTTTCTTTCGTTTTATTTTTTTTTGTTTGTTCTGTTTTGTATTTTCTTTTACAATGTGGCTTATATGGAAATACATTTTGCATGATTTCACATGTATAATCGATATCAAATCCCTTACCTGTTCAAGGAGGGAGGAAGGACAAAAGGGAAGGTAAGAACTGGAAATAAATATTTTAAAATTGAATATTAATTTTTATCTAATTAGGAAATATTTAACAAAATAAATAAAATATATTAAGTCACTCGCTTTTGATCTAACTTCCATCGCTTTGTACTCAAATCTACTTGATTCTCAGTCTAGAAAGTCTTCCTTTGAAATCAGTTCTTTAAGCTAGCATATTTTCTCTTTCCTGTCTTTTAATGCCAATCCTTTTTTTTATTATCTAGATTGCTCCACCTCCTAATCGTACATTCTCTTCTTGATCCCTTTCCATCAGCTTTGTGCAACCTCTCTAGTTCTACAATATTTTCTTCAAATATTTAAAAATAACAAACAACTTTAAAAAATTCATCATCCTCCTTCATCTCTAAAATTTTTGACACTCTTGACTACTTGCTGTTACTGGGTACATTTTTGTCCCTTGCCTTCAGAGGCATTAGGCCCTCTTGTTTATGATACTGTCACAGAGTCTACTTCTCTTACCTCCTTCACTACCTCCTCTTTATCCAGATGGCACATTAAACTTGGTGTTCCTGAAGGGTCTGTTCTGGTTCTCTGCATTTCATTAGGTATAATCACTTATTTCAGTTCAATAAGCATTTAAGATTACTCAATGAGAATTTATTAATCACCTACTATTTGCAAAGTATGTTACATGAAATAGAGGATACAAAAACAAGGTGAAAAGTCTCTGTATTAATATATGTATTCATACACGTATATACATATAGATGTATATATATATACATCTATATGTATATATATGTATGTATGTGTTCTCTGCATCTCACATTATTATGTAGTTCTGTGTCTCCAACTACTACCAGTATATAGATCTATGTCTGCAAACCTGACTTTTGTGAACTCCACACCATCTCCATTCTACTATATTATATTGCTTCCTAAAGGTTCCACTAGCACCTCCAGCTCCAATCCCAAATTATTTTATTATTTCCTGTTAATGTTTCTTCACTCTGAACTTTGCTATTTCTATATGTGAATGCATAATTGGTCCTATCTTTTTGTATCTCCTCATCTGCCTCCACAATATATCTAGTGTCCATCCCTGCTCCCTCTATTCCCACTGCTGATCAAATTTACATGCATTTTGACCACCCGCCTTCAAGATATTTTAAATATGTTGTTTTCATGAGATTTCCATTTATGTTTTTCATTTTGTTATGGATACATCAAATGTTAAATTTTAATAAATTTCTATTACAAGACACTATTTTGATAAAATACGGTGGCTAGGTGGCACAGTGGATAAGGTACCAGGCCTGGAGTCAGGAACAGAGGCTTAGTAACTGTGTGATCCTGGACAAGTCACTTAAACCTGTTTGACTTAATTTCCTCATCTGTAAAATGAGCTAGAGAAGGAAATGGCAAGATACTCCAGTATCTTTGCCAAAAAAATTCAAAATGGGGACACAAAAAGTCAGATCTGATGAAATTACTGAACAACATTTTAAAATAGTAAATTACATAAAGTTGTTTTGTTCATTTTCATTGATTTTTGAATATATAATCATATACACAGTAATTTTCAGTTCCTTTTAATATTCATTCCTTTGATTTCTTTTTTCTTACCTCACAGTAATAACTGACATGTCTAGTGTAATAGTGAATAGTATGTTCAAGAATTGACAGTCTTGCTGAAACTCTGTTCTCAACAGAAAAGTTTCTAAGATTTCTCTATCAATAACTCCACAGTTCTCTTTTTGGAGTAGAAATAAGTGTTTTCTATTATGTGAAGAGGAAAAACAAATCTTTCTTTCCCCAAATGTTTCAGTGCTTACTCAAAGGTCATTTACTTTTCAAGTACATTGCATTCATATTCTTTTCATTATTTTTATTTTAATGTAACACCTTTTACACTTTTGCACTTGATCTATACTATTTGCAGACAGGAACATCTGGAGGATTGTAAAAGCAAACATCCCGACATACACAGAAGAGTCTGCTATCTCAGATTCTTAGATCTGCTTTTCTAAAAGGAAAGGCAACTTTTGAGGGGTCAACAATCACTTCAATCAAGCACACATATCATTCACTTAGTTCAGGGGGAAAAGTTAGCACCCTGAACTCCAGAGAAAATACAGAGAGATCAAAATCAATAGACATCCTTCCAAGTGTCTGGCATCATCACAGATATGCAGACAGATCCAACTGTCTGATCATTGCATACATACATAGTTACCAGAGAAAGAAGAACCAACACTTGAGTTTTCAAAGCCAGTGGGCTTCTTAGAGGCTTTCCAGATCTCATCTGGCACAGAAACCTTCTTCTACAAACTAAGCCCCAAAATAAAATCTCGCCCTCAGAGTATTTATACACTTTTTAGAGCAGAGAGCATCACAACCCTTGAGAACCAGAGCCTCAGTCATAAAAGGTGTGGACCTCGTTAGAAATCTTCCCAGATTCATTAATGAATGGAGAAGATCTTCTTTAATTACATTATTTAATAAGAGGCACTTGATTATACTAAAATAACAACAGAAAAAGATCCTACTGTCTTGCCGTTACAAGGACCTCACAATCAACAGAGTTGTCCTCCTTTATCTGGTCTTTGTAATATATGTTGTCTATTATAATGAAAATATATTGGGAAGGTATGAAACTCCTTGTTTTAGGCCCCACCTGATGTATGTAATCAGAAGCCTTCTAACTTTTTCCTACATCTTTAAAAAAGTGTACATAGATGAGGAAAGTCTTGATATAAAAAAGTAAACTTGTAAGGTATTATTTTGTTATACCTCAAAGATTCTATGACCTTTATGTTGTGTTTGGTCATGCGTTTTTCTTTTCCTTTACATAGACCTGTTATGCAATATTTCTGTGACTCTTTAATATGCTTCTGATATGATCCTTTATATATACATCACATATTTATTTAGAACTTTTCTTGTTATAAGGTGTAAGATGTTTGTCTAAATCTAATTTCTTTCATAGTTCTGTACAGTGGTATAAGCAATTTTTGTCAAGTAGTGAGTCATTATGTCTGTATATGTTTTTATGTATTAAATGTTAGTTTATTAAATATATTTGCTTCTAATATGTTGTATATCTAAACTGTTGCACTAATAAATAGCTTTATTTTTCACCACTACCATTTTTTTTAAAAAATGGCTACTTTGTAATATATACTTTGAAATCTGGCATCATCAGGACCCTTTCAAACATATATAATAACCTATGATTCAAAGTGCAACAATTAACTGGGGAAAAATCTTTGCAGCAAGTTTCTCTGATAAACATATCAATAAAGATACAAAAAATAAATGGTCCAAATTTTTATTAGTTAGATCAATGCAATTTAAAGTCATTTTGAGATTCCATCTCATACCCATCAGATTGGTAAAAATGACAACAAGAAAAATGACAAATGTTGAAAGGTCTATAGGAAGGAAAAATTCAATGCTTGATACACTGTTGGATCTGTGAATGTGTTCAACCAATTTTAAATGAAACTCAAAATTACACACACACGCTGGAAACTAAGGATATGTCTAAAAATTGAAAAGTGACTAAACAAGTTGTCTTAAATGAATGTAACAGAGTATTATTGTCCTCTAAGAAATGAGTAAATAGAGGGTTTCAAAAAATTTGAACTGATGTAGAGTGACATAACTCCAACCATAAAAGAAATGGGCAATTTTGGGAAATTTTAGAAACTGGTGAAGAGTGAGATGCTCAGAACAAAACAATTTATTTATTAAAAACAATATTGTAGAGACAAAGAAAATCTTTGAAAGCTCTAAATATTATGATGAATAAAATAATCATTCACTTCTAGAAACCTTATAATGAAGTATGCTGTCTGTGACAGTTGCTGAATTTACAATGCAAAAATATGTGAATAAGAATGTAAGTATGACTACAGGTATACAATAGTGTACATACAAAATGGTAGTAACCCAAAAAAATTTATAATGTTAAAAGACAGTAGGGGTGGAGCCAAGATGGCAGAGAAGAAAGACTCATGTATGCTAGCTCCGAAACCACAGCCCATATATTTCCTGCAAGAAGAACTACCAACGAATGCTGGATCACTGCAAGGCACACAGAAACACAGTGGAAAAGATTTCCATTCCAGAGAGCCCTGGAGAGCTGTCCCCAGGGGTCCGTCATGCCCCAGAAAGCAGAGCCCACCCCTGGCTATGGCCCCAGAGGAGTAGATCCGAGCAGGCTTCAGGGACGGAACCTCCGGGAGCCGGGAAGGTTCCTCCACTCACAGACGCTACAGGTCAGTGAGAGAGACATCTAAGCTGGCCGAGAGGGGAGCAGGGTGTCTCCGTGACTTGGGCCCATTCAGGAGGCAGCAGCAGAGGGAGTGGCAGAGGCAGCAGCAGTGGCCGGGGACTCCCAGGGCAGCAGGCAGAAGTTCAGGTCTCTGCATAAACCCCCTGAGGGAGCTGAGCCTGGGAGGCAGCCCTGCCCAGACACACTCCATTACTGAAGGTCTCTGTATAAAGCCCCTGAGGGAACTGAGCCTGGGAGGTGGCCCTGCCCCAACCCGAACACTAGAACTTAAGCTCACATTGAATAGCAGCTGCGCCTGCCACTGAAAGCCCATTTGAATCTCAGACCCCAAGCACTAGCTGGGCAGATCTAGGCGGGGGTGGACAGGAAACTCAGAAATCAAGCAACTGGCTGGGAAAATGCCCAGAAAAGGAAAGAAAAATAACACTATAGAGAGCTATTTTGAGGGGGTACAGATGTTCCTGCCTTTCAATTCTCATGATGAGGAAATATTCTTACAATCAGAGAAAGATGTGGAGGTCGGGGCCTCTGTATCCCAGTCATCCCAGGTGGATGACCGGTGGGCTCAGGCCATGTAAGAGCTCGAAAAGCGATTTGAAGGTCAAGTTAGACAGGTGGAGGAAAAACTGTGAAGAGAAATGAGAGAGATGCAAGAAAAGCATGAAAAACGGGTCATTACCTCGGTAAAGGAGACCCCAAAAAATGCTGAAGAAAATAACACCTTGAAAAATAGGCTCACTCAATTCGCAAAAGTGGTTCAAAAAGCCAATGAGGAGAAGAATGCTTTCAAAAGAAGAATTAGCCAAATGGAACATTGAAGAGATTAGTTCTCTCAAAATTAGAATGGAACAGATGGAGTCTAATGACTTTCTGAGAAACCAAGAAATCAGCAAACAAAAACAAAAGAATGAAAAAATGGAAGAGAATGTGAAATATCTCATGGGAAAAACAACTGACCTGGAAAATAGATCCAGGAGAGACAATTTAAAAATTATGGGACTCCCTGAAAGTCATGATCAAAAAAAGAGCCTAGACATCATCTTCCATGAAATTATCGAGGAAAACTGCCCTGGTATTCTACAACCAGAGGGCAAAATAAGTATTGAAAGAATCCATCAATCACCACCTGAATGAGATCCAAAAAGCGAAACTTCTAGGAACATTGTGGCCAAATTCCAGAATTCCCACGTCAAGGAGAAAATATTGCAAGCAACTAGAAAGAAACAGTTCCAGTATTGTGGAAATAAAATCAGGATAACTCACGATCTAGCAGCTTCTACATTACTGGATCGAAGTGTGTGGAATAGGATATTCCAGAAGTCAAAGGAACTAGGACTCGAACCAAGAATCACCTACCCAACAAAATTGAGTATAATACTTCAGGGGAAAATATGATCTTTCAATGAAATAGAGGACTTTCAAGCATTCTTGATGAAAAGACCAGAGCTGAAAAGAAAATTTGACTTTCAAACACAAGAATGAGAAGAAGCATGAAGAAGTAAACATCAAAGAAAAGTCATAAGGGAGTTACCAAGAGTGAACTGTTTACATTGCTACATGGAAAAACAATATTTGTAACTAATTAAATTAAAATTTTTCAGTATCTGGGTAGTTGGTGGAATTATACACACACATACACACATATGTACACATGTGCACACACACACATGCACGCACATACAGAGACAGAGAGCACAGAGTGAACTGAATAGGATGGGACCATATCTTAAAAGAAATTAAGGTAAATGGTGAGAGAGAAATGTAGTGGAAGGAAAGAGGGTGAAATGGAATGGGGTAAATTATATCTCATTCAGGAGGTAAGCAGGGGACTTTTTAGTGGAGGGAAAAAGAGGAGAGCTGAGAGAAAAACAAGAAGTTTACCCTCATCACATTCGATTAAAGGAAGGAATAAAATGCACAGTCATTTTGGTATGAAAACCTATCTTACAATACAGGAAAGTGGGGGAGAAGGAGATACGCAAGGGGGGGGAAGATATTACGGAGGGCAATGGGAGGAGGGAGCAATTTGAAGTCAACACTTCGGGAGGTACAGGATCAAAAGACAGAATAGAAACAATGGGGGGGCAGGATAGGATGGAGGGAAATACAGTTAGTCTTACACAACACGACTGTTATCTAAGTCATTTGCTAAACTACACAGATAGGGCCTATATTGAATTGCCTGCCTTCCCAAAGGGAACGGGTGGGGAGGGAGGGATAGGGAGAATTTGGAACTCGAAGTTTTAGGGACAACTGTTTAGTATTGTTTTTGCTACTAGGAAATAAGAAATACAGTTAATGGGGAATAGAAAGTCATCTGGTCCCACAGGACAAAAGAGAAGAAGGGGACAAGAGAAGGGAGGGATGATAGAAGAGAGGGCAGATTGGTGATAGGGAAAATTAGATTGCTCGGTGTATTGGAGTGGGGGGAGGGAATAAAAGGGGAAAAATTTGGAACCCAAAATTTTGTGAAAATGAATGTGAAAAGTTAAATAAAAAAAAAGAAAATGAACAAGTTAAATTTACAAGAAAAAGAGGGGAAAAAATTGGCAGTAAAAGGATATCCAGGACTACTTATTTGTGGGTCAAAAATATCTGTAGAGAGTGGCTCTCTGAATAAACAAGAGGTCTTAGTCATCATAATGCCATCCCTGCCTTTTGTACGACTTTTACCCAATGCATTTGACATCGATTTTAATCAATAACAGATTATTTTCCCACAGACACGTTATAATAATTGTTTATGATCTCATTGTTATCCAAATGCTACCAATAGCTTTTTTGAAGCACCTGTTTTGGGGGAAACAAAAAAAAGAGAGCAAGTATGCTGATTTTTCATTCATCTCTGTTTTTCAGGTTTTATCTCTATATTAAGTCAGATCACCAGTGAGCAAAATATCTAGTACACATTATCTCATTCCAGGACTTGGAAGACTTCACTGAATTATGTGAAATGTCCTTTGCTTGTATGTAGGGCAGATTCAAGATGTGAACCTTGAGTAGTATGCCTGTATCTTTTGTAGAGTCATAGAATAGATATTGTTTACGGCAACTTAACGTCCTTTGTACAAAAACCCATACAATAAATTCCTCACTGACTTTAGCTCTAGGGAGATAAATGTTATCTCGCACATGAATGTATGTACTTCCTCTTGTCAAGAAGCAAATCAAAATTTCCAAACTGTCTAATATATTTCTGTTTTTGTCTCTGCTGCCAGAAAATGTTTAGTGTCAGTGCTACTTATCAAGCCAACTCATGTTCTTGGTTGCTATTATTTTATCTTCTTCCTTGATATGTCTTTGCGAGTTATTACTAACTATAATAGAAATATATATCTAATATTTTACCTTTACTACTTCATTCTCCCCTTTCAAAAGAAATTGTATTTCCAGAAGTATCTAGTGGATTAGAAAAATGAGATCTCCCATTTAGTGTCTCTAAATTAGGGGCCACAGGTTGATAGCCTATGACAACTTTTCATAATTTTATGTGACTGCTTCAGAAACATTCTGGGTGCAGGAGAGGCAGTTAAACAGAAATTATGATATTGTTTTGGTTATTTTTTAAGTAAGGGGTCTTTTTCTCTCTCATGGGGAAAGGAAGGATGTATCCCAGGAGTCAGAGTGAGAAAAAAAATATCTCAGAAAAGAAAGTCACCATTAGAGAAAGAAAGATAAATGTCAATAGCACCAATGACATATTTGGTATGTCACTGGTTCATGAGTTGACATTTGAGGCCTATAATGATACATGTTCCCCCGGGACAACGGTGATTAGATTAGATGACTTTTAATTTCTCTACCAGCTCTGAATTCTCTTATTCATGATGGTAGTTTGGCATGACAAAAGAATTCATGACTTAGTCACATATGTACTAATAATGAATCTTTCTTTACTTAGACTAAGACTGGGCAAGACACAGATTCTGTCACTGGGGCTTGCTCAAAGTCTTTCTAATTTAGAAAATTCCAGTTCCATTTACCAAAATTTTATTAAGTATCTATTCTATGCTGAGTCCTTTTCTAGGAATTAGTGGTAGAGATAGAGATTGGCCTTCTGTTTTCATTAGCATGAAGGAATCTTTTATAAGGGAAATCATTTTACCTTTAACTTTTAGCACATTTACTGCAGGAGGGTTGGGGGGCAGTTAGATGGTACAATAGACAAAGCACTGGGCCTAGAATCAGGAGTATCTGAGTTCAGTTTGGCCTCAGACATTTTAACTGTATGATCCTGGGCAAATCACTTAACCCCGTTTGCCTCAGTTTCCTCATCTGTAAAATTAACTGAAGAAGGAAATGGCAAACTAGCCAAATATCTTTGCCAAGAAAATACCATTTGGGTTCATAGAGAGTCAGACACGACTGAACAATTACCATCACCACCACTAAACCTTTTGTGAAACTTGAGAGTCCTAAAATGTTGCCTAGAATAGCTAGAGGTTAGATGGCTTACCCAGGTCACACAATTAATATGTGTCAGCAGTATGCTTGGTTTTAGGTATTTATTTCTTACTTGAAGATTAGCTCTCCATTGTGCCTTATTGTCTATTTTCTTGTGTGGAACATAAAGAAATGAAACAAAGTATTCTTGCTTTCAAGGAGCTTACGCTCTATGAAATTAATAGGCCATTTCCATTTCCGTGTTAAGTACATATAACATAATTTAAAGGTAGGGTAAAACACAGAGCACTAAACACTAGAGAGAGAAAGAAAGGCTTTGCATATGAGGTGGTACCTGAATTGGAGAATTACAAAATAAATTTGGAAAGGTAGGCAGAAACCAAACTGTGAAAAGCTTTAAATATAATTAAAAAACCTCACACACTCCTGGGGCTCTGCCAGCCCGGGTGCTCCCATGGACTCTCAGTTGAGGGTTCACAGGGAAGAGGGGGACACTGAGCTCATGGTCCTGGGGCTCTGTATGAATTTTTCTTAAGAACGATTTAATTTTATAGTTGTTGGTTGAAACTTAAATGTAAATTCTATAATGAAGGCCTTGTGCCTTCCCTCCCCTGTTCAAACAAACTTGTAACTTCATTTATGTCAGAAGATTTCTCTAATAAATATCCATACAACAGTGCACTCAATGCTACTCAGCAAGTATTTACCAAACACCAACCATGTGCTTGGTGCTATGCTAAATACTGGTGGCACAAATACAAGCAGAAAAAAAAAAATCAGTGCTTGCCCCTGAGGTCTTTACATTCTATTGTGGGAAAACAACATGTAAATGGAAGCCAAAAGGTAGAAGTAGAGATACTTTACCTGTTGACATGACATTAAAAATCTGGAGAACAACTTGGAGAGGAATGAAGACAAAGCTAGCTTAGGTACATTCTTTAAATGTAGGTTTTGGGAGAGGATATCCAATCAAAAAGAGAGACTGCAGCGCTAGTGTTTCTGGAGAAGATTAGGGACTTTTTTGCAACTACAATAGAGAATAGTGGATAAACAACCTACAATATTCAAGAGTAAGTTCTAGACCTATGAGTCCATCAGTATGGAGAAGTCCCTGTGTACACACTTTCTCTAGCAATGGCGTGTGGTAACTTTCTGTAACTTATAATAATAGAAAATTGTATGGGGACTTTATCCATACTGATTATATCAGAATTCTAGGTCTTATTTCTGATTCCTCATCAGTTCTCTATCCACTGCAGAATATTTTAAATTATTCCTTTCAAATTTCATTGTGTTGTTGTCAAACCACTGTCTCATAATATTGAGATTTTTTTTAAATTATATTTTTGTTATCCAATCTTTTAGTTAATCCTTGAAGATTTACATTATTCACGGATATGATAAGATGTGATTTTGCTTCTTTGTTTTCATAACAGATAAGAGCTGGATGGTCCTTATATGTCATATAATCCTGCCTTTAACTCTAAGATGAGGAAACTGGGGCCAAAAAAGTTTGAGTGACTTCTCAAAAGTCATTTAAGTACCTGTGTATGTATTTTTTTTAAATTGAATTTGATAGATCCAAATAAAAAAAATCCTGTAATACACCACTGAAAACCTGTATCAGAGGTGATGTTCCTATATTAATCAATACTTTGGGAGATTAGAACTGTGAAATCAACAGCACTTCCACCTAACTATATAATCTTCTACCTCACTTTTTGCCATCAATTCCTATAAATATACCTTGCCTTCTAAAGTCTTGCTAAATGACAGTATTTCGGTTTTGCACTTATTTATGTAAAATAAACTAAGTTACTTATTTTGCTGAACCCATGCTATGTATTAAAAGTTTATATTGTATTTCTTTTTCCTTCTTCAGATTGCTATCAATGTTATTAATTTCTGAAGTATTTTTTTAAAAAAAAATTTTCTTAAGAGTAAGTTCAAAATTATTCCTGTTTCCAACGATTTTTTTCTAAAAGTTTAGGTGAAACGATCATATAGAAGTTTACTGTTGCTATTTATTTAACATTTCAAATAATTTTTCTACATTCTTTTTTTTTTTAAATTTTGGGTTCTAAATTCCCTCCCTCCTTTGCTTATTATCTCTGAAATACTGAAATATTAACATATCACATAACATAGCAAATATGTGATATTAACATATCAATATGATATCAATTATACATGCGAAATCCTGCAAAATTATTTTCATATTAGCCATATTAAAAAAAAACAAGAAAAATAAAAGGAGAAAATTATGTTTCAATTTGTACTTGGATTTTAGCAATTCTCTCTTGGGAGGTTTATAGCACTTTCTTATTATGAGTCCTTTGATTATTTTATTGATCAGATCAGCCAAATCTTTCACATGTGGTCATCATTACAACATTGCTGTTATTGTGCACAATAATTTCCTTGTTCTTCTCACTTCACTTTTCATCAGTACTATTGGTCTTGCCATGATATTTTCCTTTTCCCTAAAATCACCCCCCTCATCATTTTAATAGCAAAATAATACTCTATAACAATCATATGCCACAACTTGTTCAGCCATTTCCAATTGATAGGCCTCCATTCAGTTTCCAATTCTTTGCCATCGGAAAAAGGGCTGCCATAAATATTTTTGTGCATATACTTTCTTTTCCTTTAATCTCTTTGAAATACAGACCTACAGTGACATTGCTGTGTCAAAGGGTATGCAGAGTATTATAGCTCTTTGGGAAAAGTTCCAAATAGTTTTTTTTTTTTAATTTATTTATATTTAACTTTCAATATTCACTTCCACAAAATTTTGAGTTGCAAATTTTCTCCTCATCTCTCCCCTCACCCACTCCAAGACAGCCTGTATTCTGATTACTCCTTTTCGCAATCTATTCTCTCTTCTATCACAACTTCCCCCTTCTCTATTTTCTTGTAGGGAAAGAAAAATTTCTATATCCCATTGCCTGTATTTATTATTTCTCAGTTGCATGAAAAAACGATTTTTAACATTGCTTTTTTAACAGTTTGAGTTCCAAATTCACTCCCTTTCTCCATCCATCCTCATCCTCATTGAGAATGCAAGGAATTCAATTTATGTTTTTCACGTGTAGTGATGCAAGACACTTCCATTAGTCATGTTGTGAAAGACAAACTATATTTCCCTCCATCCTATTCTGCCCTCCATTTATTCCATTCTTTCCTTTGACCCTGTCCCTCCTAAAAATTATTCACTTCTGATTAATCCTTCCTCCCATTTGCCCTCCCTTCTATCACCTTCCTCCCATCTCCTTCCCCCCTATTTTCCTGTAGGGCAAGGGGAATTTTCATACTCAATTGAGTGTGTATCATCTCCCCTTCCATCTCTCCCCCCCCCCACACTTTCCTGCAGGGTAAGGGAGATTTTCATAGCCAACTGAGTGTGTATGTTTTTCCCTCCTTAACTCAAATGCAATTCAAATAAGGTTCATTCATTCCCTCTCACATCCTTGCTCTTCTCCTTCATTTTCAAAGCTTCTTTTGGCCTCTTTTACATAAGATAATTTGCTCCATTCTATATCTCCCTTTCCACTTATCTCAATATGTCTCTCTCTCACATGTTAATTTTTTTTTTTAGACATAATTCCTTCATATTCAAACTCACTCTGTGCCCTCTGTATTCTCTTGATTCTAGTATTTGAAAGTCAATTTTTCTATTCATATCTGGTCTTTTAAATAAGAATGCGTAAAAGGTCTGTATTTCATCAAATATCCCTATTTTCCCTGAAATATTATACACGGTTTTGTGGGGTAGGTGATATTTCTCTTAATCCTAGTTCCTTTGAGCTCTGGAATATCGTATTCCAAGTCCTATGATGGCATAATGTAGAAGCTGCTGGATCTCGTATTATGCTGACTGTGTTTCCAAAATATTAAAATTGTTTCTTCCTCACAGGTGGCAATATTTTCTACTTCACTTGGGAAGTCTGGAATTTGACTGCAAACTTTTTTTTTATTTATTTTTTAAATTTATTTATTTATTTATTTAACTTTTTACATTCATTTTCACTAAATTTCGTGTTCCAAATTTTCTCCCCATTTATCCCCTCCACCCATCCCAATACAACAAGCATTCTAATTTTCCCTATCACCAATCTGCCCTCTCTTCTATCATCCCTCCCTTCTCTTGTCCGCATCTTCTCTTTTGTCCTGTAGGGCCAGATGACTTTCTATTCCCCATTAACTGTATTTCTTATTTCCTAGCAGCAAGAAAAATACTCAAAAGTCGTTCCTAAAACTTTGAGTTCCAAATTCTCCCCATCCCTCCCTCCCCACCCATTCCCTTTGGGAAGGCAAGCAATTCAATATAGGCCATATCTGTGTAGTTTTGCAAATGACTTCGATAACAATCGTGTTGTATAAGACAAACTGTATTTCCCTCCATCTCATTGTGTCCCTCATTGTTTCTATTCTGTCTTTTGAACCTGTCCCTCCCCAAGAGTGTTGACCTCAAATTGCTCCCTTCTTCCATTGCCTCCCTTGCATCATCCTTCCCTCCCTGCTTATCTCCTTCTTCCCCATTTTTCTGTACTGTAAGACAGGTTTTCCTACCAAAATGTGTGTGCATTTTACTCCTTCCTTTAGTCGAATGTGATGAGGGTAAACTTCATGTTTTTTTTCTCAGCTCTCCTCTTTTTCCCTCCACTAAAATCTTTCCTGCTTGCCTCTTGAATGAGATATAATTAACCCCATTCCATTTCACCCTCTCTCCTCCCAATACATTTCTCTCTCACCATTTACCTTAATTTCTTTTAAGATTCAATTCACTCTGTGCTCTCTGTCTCTGTGTGTGCATGCTTGTGTGTATGTGTGTGTGCATGCACGCATGTGTGTATGTGTGTGTACATCTGTGTGTGGTCCCACCAACTACCCAGATACTGAAACGTTTTAAGAGTTACAAATATTGTCTTTCCGTGTAGGAATGTAAACAGTTCACCTTTGGTAAGTCCCTTATGACTTCCATTTGCTGTTTACTATTTCATGCTTCTTCTCATTCTTGTGTTTGAAAGTCAAACTTTCTTGTCAGCTCTGGTCTTTTCATCAAGAATGTTTGAAAGTCCTCTGTTTCATTGAAAGACCATATTTTCCCCTGAAGTATTATACTCAGTTTTGCTGGGTAGGTGATTCTTGGTTTGAGTCCTAGTTCCTTTGACTTCTGGAATATCCTATTCCACGCCCTTTGATCCCTTAATGTAGAAGCTGCTAGATCTTGGGTTATCCTGATTGTATTTCCACAATACTGGAATTGTTTCTTTCTAGTTGCTTGCAATATTTTCTCCTTGACCTGGGAATTCTGGTATTTGGCCACAATGTTCCTAGAAGTTTCTCTTTGTGGATCTCTTTCAGGCAGTGATGGATGGATTCCTTCAATACTTATTTTGACCTCTGGTTTTAGAATCTCAGGGCCGTTTTCCTCGATAATTTCATGAAAGATGATGTCTAGGGTCTTTTTTGATCATGGCTTTCAGGTAGTCCCATACTTTTTAAATTGTCTCTCCTGGATCTATTTTCCAGGTCAGTTGTTTTTCCAATGAGACATTTCACATTCTCTTCCATTTTTTCATTCTTTTGGTTCTGTTTTATGATTTCTTGGTTTCTCAGAAAGTTATTAGACTCCATCTGTTCCACTCTAATCTTGAGAGAGCTATTTTCTTCAGTGAGCTTTGGAACCTCTTTTTCGATTTGGCTAATTTTGCTTTTGAAAGCACTCTTCTCCTCATTGGCTTTTTGAACCTCTTTTGCCAGCTGAGTGAGCCTATTTTTCAAGGTTTTGTTTTCTTCAGCATTTTTGTGGTCTCCTTTAGCAATGTATTGACCCATTGTTCATGCTTTTCTTGCATCTCTCTCATTTCTCTTCCCAGTTTTTCTTCCACCTGTCTAACTTTATTTTCAAAATCCTTTTTGAGCTCTTCCATGGCCTGAGCCCACCGACATCCCCCTGGGATGTCTGGTCTAGAGAGGCCCCGACCTCCACATCTTTCTCCGATGGCAGGCATTTTACTTTGTTATCAGAAATGAAGGGGGGAAAGAACATCTCTTCCCCAATAAAGTAGCTCTCTGTGGTCTTATTCTCTTTCCTTTTTCTTGGCATTTTCCCAGCCAGTTACCTGAGTTCTGAGATTCCTCTCCACTCCTGCCTAGATCTGCCCAGCTAGTGCTTGGAATCTGAGATTCAAATGCTGCTTCCCAGTCTCAGGGCTATCCGCGGTGGGAGAGGCCACTATTCAATATGAGCTTAAGTTCTGGTGCTCTGGTGGGGGAAGGGCCGCCTTCCAGGCTCAGTTCCCTCAGAGGCTTTATGGGGAGACCTTCAGTGTTGTAGCTGGTGGGGGCAGTGCTGCTTCCCAGGCTCAGTTCCCTCAGGGGGTTTATGCAGAGACTTGAACTTCTGCCTGCTGTTCTGGGAGTCCTGGGCCACCACTGCTGCCTCTGCCACTGCCTCTGCTGCTCCCTCTGCCGCTGCCTCCCGAGGGGGCCCAAGTCACGGAGACACCCTGCTCCCCTGTTGGCCAGCCTATATGTCTCTCTCACTGACCAGTAGGGGCTGTGGGCGGAGGGACCTTCCCGAGCCCTGAAGGCTGCTCGGATCTGCTCCTCTGGAGCCGTGGCCAGGGCAGTGCTGGGATGGACTCTGCTTTCTAGGGTGCGACGGACCCCTGGGGACCACTCTCCAGGGCTCTCTGGAACGGAAATCTCTTCCACTGTGTTTCTGTGCGCCTTGCAGTGATCTAGAATTTGTGGGAAGTTCTTCTTAGAGGAAATTTATGGGCTGTGGATTCGGAGCTAGCATACATGAGTCTTTCTACTCTGCCATCTTGGCTCCTCCCCTCTGACTACAGTCTTCTTAAAAAAATTTCCTTTTGGCATCACTTAAAGGAGATGATCAGTTGCTTCCTCCCATTTCTATTTTACCCTCTGTTTCTAGTATATCAGATAAGCTTTCTATGATAATTTCTTGAAATATGATGTCTAGGCTCTTTTTTTTTTATCAAGGTTTTAGGGTAGTCCAATAATTTTTAGATTATCTCTCCCGGATTTTTTTTCCTGATCACATGTTTTTCCCCAAATCTAATTTTGAAGGAGCTACACCAACAAGAGGTCATGGAAAGGCCTTTTTTTTTTTTACCTCCAAAAAGTTAAGTGGTAGCCAAGAAAAGTCTGTGACTTTGGAGTGGGGACATATCTGGAGCTGACTTAGCAAGAAGAGTGACCCTAGCAGCAGCAGCGGTAGCAGCTTTAGGAGCTCTAGGTTCAGAGACATAAGTGGAGGGTCAGAAAACTGGTTAGAACAAAATATTACAGGAGCCCCTTGAAGGCATTTGGTGCAGCGGCAACTGTAATGCCTACATACTGTTCTGGGTCATCGTTCCAATGCAAAGAGTACTTATGGTCAGTCACAAAAGAGAAGGGACCTGTTTCTCAGTTTCATAGTAAAGTGGAGCTCTAGAACTTTTGGCTGTAGGGGAACAGGGGACCTTCCCAGGTAAAGACCAGAGTACAGACCAGGAGAACAGAGAAAACACATCTCCCAAATTAATTTCCACTTGGAAACATTAAAAACTTCTAAACCCTCTGAAAAAGTTTTTAAAACAGCAGTACAAAAAAAGGCTGAAGTTTGGCACAGTATATCCCCATTCTTATGACCAACTTTAACAAAAAGTTCGAAGTCAAGAAAAAGGTTAGAAAATGAACAAAAAAGGAAGAACTTTACCATAAAAGGTACTACAGTGGTCAGGTGGGGGCAAGGCCTCCTCCCAGGCTCAGTTCCCTCAGGGGGTTTATGCAGAGACTTTCCATAATGGATCTGGGGTCCTGCCTTCTTTGGGAGCCTCTGGTTGCTACCCCTGCTGCTTCCTCCCGACGGGGCCTGAGTTATAGAGACACCCCGCTCCCCTCTCGGCCGGCCAGATAGGGTCTCTCACCGACCTGTAGTGCCTCTGGGTTGAGGGACCTTCGTGGCCACCAGAGATTCCGTCCCTGAAGTCTGCTCGGATCTGCTCTTCTTGGGGCCACACGACCAAGGCAGGGCTGGGCTCTCCTCCGGGTCTGGTGTGCAATGGACTTTGGTGGCGGTTTTTCAGGGCTCTCTGAAATGGAAATCTCCACTTTTGCTGCGCAGCTTCCACTGCTCCAGAATTTGTTGGGAGTTCTTTATACGGGTAATTTATGGGCTGTGGGTTCAGAGCTAGCATATGTGAATCTTTATATGCTGCCATCTTGGCTCCTCCCCCGCTTCTATCCCTTATTGTAGAAGCTGCTAGATCATATGTTATCCTGATTGTATTTCCACAATACTTGAAATGCTTCTTTCTAGCTGCTTGCAATATTTTCTCCTTGACCAGAGAACTCTGGAATTTGGCCACAGTGTTCCTAGGAGTTTTTCTTTTTGGATCTCTTTCTGGTGATGATCAATGGATTCTTTCAATATTTACTTTGCCCTCTGGTTCTAGAATATTAGGGCAGTTTTCCTTGATAATTTCCTGAAAGATGATGTCTAGGCTTTCTTTTTGATCATTGCTTTCAGGTAGTCCCATAATTTTTAAATTGTCTCTCCTGGACCTGTTTTCCAGGTCAGTTGTTTTTCCCATGAGATATTTCACATTCTCTTCCATTTTTTCATTCTTTTGTTTTTGTTTGGTGATTTCTTGGTTTCTCATAAAGTCATTAGCCTCCATCTGTTTCATTCTAATTTTGAAAGAACTATTTTCTTCAGTGAGATTTTGGACCTCCTTTTCAATTTGGTTAATTCTGCTTTTTAAAGCATTGTTCTCCTCATTGGCTTTTTGAACCGCCTTTGCCAATTGAGTGGGCCTATTTTTCAAGGTGTTATTTTCTTCAGCATTTTTTGGGTCTCCTTCACCTAGGTGTTGACCTGCTTTTCATGCTTTTCTTTCATCTCTCTCATTTCTCATCCCAGTTTTTCCTCCCCTCTCTAACCTGTTTTTCAAAATCCCTTTTGAGCTCTTCCTTGCCCTGAGCCCACTGAATATTTATTTTAGATGGTTGGAATACAGAAGCCTTGACTTCTATGTCTTTCCCTGATGGTAAATATTGTTCTTCCTCTTCTGAAAGGATGGGAGGAAATATTTGTTCACCAAGAAAGTAACCTTCTATGGTCTTATTTTTCCCCTTTTTTGGGCATTTTCCCAACCAGTTACTTGACTTTTTGGTTCTTTGTCAAGAGTAGGGTATACTCTGGGAATCTGTGAGATCTCATTTCCTCCGAGATGGCATGGTCAAGTGTGTACTGCTCTGGACATACAGACAGATTTTTGTGCCCAGAATCTTAGCAGATACCTCTCCACAGCCACTTGGCCTCCAGTTCCACCAATTCAGCACTGGGGGCTGATTTTCAGATAAGCTAGATGTTCGGGGCCACCATGTAATTTGAGACAAAGACCAGCTCATCCAGGACCTCCACCCAAGGCTGAGGTAAGACTCAACTTTTCAAGGCCCGCATGGGTTTTTGTGCTCCAACAATGGAGCTTTCTTATGAGCTGCTGTGCTGGCTCTGTGACTTCTGCCTCCTTTTGGAGCTATGGGAAAGCCCTTCTCCCTTCCTGGCCCCATGATAAAACCCGTAACTGACCTGTGGTGCCTGTGGGCCAAGTGATCTGAGGACCCGCTACTGTGACTGGAGATTCTGCCCCAGAGGTGTCCTCCTCCCAGAGTCTCCTCTTGTCGCACTGCACCACTTGGCCAAGGCTGGCTCCATGTCCACTGCAACCATCGTTTCTGTGGGCCTTTCAGATCACTATGGTCTGGAGATCTTCTCCACTCTGTTGTTCTCCACTTCTGCTGCTCCAAAATTTGTTGAGAGTCCCTCTCTACAGGTATTTTATGGGTTGTGGGGTGGACCCTGTGCAAATATGTGTTTCTTGTCTGCCATCTTGGTTTTGCCTATATTTTCTTAATAAGTGTTCCACGATCAAATTTCACTTGGCCTGGAGATGAGACTTAGTGTAAAGTTGTACTCTTCCTATCACGTTGTCTATCACTTTTGTCTTCAATGCCAACTTTTTTGTATTCATACTTATTTGATATTCATAGGCCATATTTCTTGAAAAAGGAAAAGGAATATTAATAAAACTGCATATAGTTCTGTTTTTTGTCTTTGTAGCCCCATAATTTAGCACATAACTCACATAGCAGTCACACAATAAATGCTTGTTCCTTGATTTAGCACACTTTCTTTTCCTGGTCTTATCTATTCCTTGTATTTCATACTGTTCTGTGTATATAACTATTTTGTTGGCCTTCACATTTTTCACAAGCTTTATATGTTCTTAAGATTTGACCTCCCTGACCTTTACAGTTCCTTTCACTTTATTTATGTTATCTTATTTTGACCTTTTCCATGGATTAATTTAAGGAATGAAACTGCATATCTACCTAATAATGTTATACTATAATTTATATTTTAAAATAACTTTCTATAAGCTCATGTTTTATTAAATGTCTTGGTAAATGACAACCTCTTGACTTTACAAATATTTGAATAAAGTAAAATAGCTAAGCTATTTATTTTTCCTAAACACATAATAACTTTTAATTATTACCACATTCTTATGCATCAGTTTTGTGAAAGGTAAATTCAAACAGAACATCCTATATAAACATTTTTTTCTTTTTATTCAGAGGTCATATTCATTTCCTCATATTTGCTATTTATGACAAACTCATACTGGCAGAGGGCTCACATGGTGAAGGGAAGAAGTAATGCAATTACACACTCAAGGTCTCACATTAGATTTGGAATTGATCTGAGAGAGCAAAGATGGTGGCATAGAAGCAGGGACATGCTACAATTCTAGTCCCAAACTCCTCAGAAAATTTGTAAAAAAAATGACTTTAAAAAAATCCTAGAGGAGTAAAAGTCACAAAATGACACACCACACAAAATTTACAGTGCAATAAAATCTGTAAGATTGACACAAATGTTCTATTGCAGCAAATTCAGAATAGAGGACAGTTGATCATGTGCTATGCAGGGAACAGATGCAGTTGGATCATGTCTTAGGAGATTGAATCTGGACCAGGAGAAGCAATTTTGACTTCTCAACCCACAAATGCCAATAAAATCTTTAAAGGTCAGTGGAAAGAGTCTCTCAGCTGGTTCAAAGGTGGGGGTGGGCAACCCACTACAGGCATGGAGTGGAGAACAACCCAGGGCAAGTGTCTAGCTGAGTACAGGCCAGCATGGGTTATGTCATAGCAAGGACAAAACTGGAGAGGGCTTCAAGGTGCCACTTTACCAGCAGTTGTGTTTCCCAGATTCCTTAACTCACAAACGTGAAAGACAGCTTCCAAGGTCAATGAAAAATCTCTTTCACTTGGATGAGAAGTGAATGTGGTGTCTAACCCCAGCCCCAGGCAGCAACAACTTCCAGTTTTGGAGAACTAGTCTAAAACCCTTGGGGGAATTGAGCAACCGATCTGGATCCCAGCCATGATTGGGGGCCCTGGGGTGAGGAGAAGTGTTAGTTGGTGTAGTGAAACAGGTGGAAGTTCTGGAGGGGGAATCCTGCTAACAGACAAGTGCACGGGACAGGAGAGGAATAAACTCTTCTCCCTTGATTGTGCAACTTTGGAGGAATTGAGAAATTACAGGTCCCCAGAGTATACCCTCCCCTTCACAAATAACTCAAAAGTGAAGTAACTGGATGGGAAAAATGCCCAGAAAAGGGAAAAAGAATAAGACAATAGAGAGTTACTTTCTTGGTGAGCAGTTATTTTTTCCTTCTTTTCTGATGAGAAAGATAAACTTAGATCTTCAGAAGAAGACCTAAAAGTCAAGGCATCTGCATGCAAAACCTCCAAAAGAAATATGCAGTGCCCTCAGGCCATGGAAGAGTTCTAAAAGAATTTTGAATTTCAAATAAGAAAAGTGGAAGAAAAATTGGAAAGACAGAAGAGAGTGATGCAAGAAAATCATGAGCTTGTGAAAAGAGACCTAAAAAATACTCAACAAATTAACATCTTTAAAAAGAGACTAACTCAAATGGCAAAAGTGTCCGAAAAAAATCAATGAGAAGAACAATGATTTAAATAGTAGAATTAGCTAACTGGAAGGCAGCAATGAAGAAAATAGTTCTTTAAAAATTGGAATGGAGTTGATGGAAGCTAATGATTTTACAAGAAATCAAGAAATTACAAAAGAAAACAAAAAAAAATGAAAAACTAGAAGATAAGGTGAAATATCTCATTGGAAAATCAACTGACCTGGAAAATAGATCCAGGAGAAATAACTTTAAAATTATGGGACTACCTGAAAACCATGATCAAAAAAAGAGCTCAGACATTATCTTTCAAGAAATTTTCAAGGAAAACTACATGGATATTCTAGAACCAGAGGATAAAGTAAGTATTGAAAGAATTAACTTATCACCTCCTGAAAGAAAACCAGAAAGAGAAACTCCTAGGAATATTGTAACCAAATTCTAGCATTCCCAGGTAAAGAAGAAAATATTGTAAAGAGCCAGAAAGAAAGAATTCAAGTATTGTGGAAATACAATAAGGATAACACAAGATGTGGTAGTTTTTACATTAAGGGATCAAAGGATTTGCAATATGATATTCCAAAAATCAAAGGAATCGGGGACGGAGCCAAGATGTCGGAGTAGAAGGACGCACATTTACGAGCTCCGAAACCAAAGCCCATAGAATTAATGTAAAAAGACTCCCCCATAACTTCTGGGTGAATACAAGGTGTGCAGAAGCAGAGTGGAAGAGATTTCTGTTCCAGGAAGCCCTGAAGACCCGTCCCCAGGGTCCGGCATGCCCCGGAAAGTAAACCCGACCCCCAGCGCTGCCCTGGCCATGGCCTCAGAGAAGCTGATCCGAGCAGGCTTCAGAGAAGGAAGCTCCAGCAGCCGGGAAAGTCCCTCCACCCACAGAAGCTACAGGTCAGTGAGAAAGAAAGCCGGGCTGAAGGAGAGGGGAAGCGGGGCATCTCCGTGACTCAGGCCCCCTCGGGAGGAAGCGGCGGCGGCGGGGACGGGGGCAGGAAGCGGTGGAGGCAGAGGTGTGGGCTGCGGCTGAGGCGGCAGCGGCCCAAGACTCAGGAAACCCCCAACAGCAGGCAGGATCTTCATTACAGAAGATTCCCGCATAAAACCGGATGGAGCTGAGCTTGGGAGATGGCCCTGCCCCTACCCCGCTCTGTTACTGAAGGCTTCTGCTTAAAGCACCCAAGGGAGCGGGATTTGGGAGGCGGGCCCCCACCCCGCCCCCACCCGTCGCATTCCTGAAAGTCTCTGCATAAAGCCCCCGAGGGATCAGTCTCGGAGGCAGCCCTGAAACCACCCCAGCACCTGAACTAAAGCTCACTGATTGACAGCCAGCAGGAGGAAAGCCCATTTAAACCTCAGAGGCCAAGGACTAGCTGGGCGGATCCAGGCGGGGGTGGAAAGGAATCTCAGAAGTCAAGTAACTGGCTGGGAAAATGCCTAGAAAAGGGAAGAAAAATAAGACTTTAGAGAGTTTTTTCCAACAAATGCAAATGATCCCGACCTTCGGAGCTGACGAAGATGAGGACGTATTCTTGCCATCAGGGAAAGACGTGGAGGGCGGGGCCTCAGTATGCCAGACACCCCAGGGGGGTGGTGGGTGGGCTCAGGCCCTGGAAGAGCTCAAAAAGGATTTTGAAAAGCAAGTTAGACAGGTGGAGGAAAAACTGGGAAGAGAAACGTCAGAGATGCAACAAAAGTATGAAAAACAGGTCAATACCTTGGTAAAGGAGACCCAAAAAAATGCTGAGGAAATTAACACCTTGAAAAATAGGCTCACCCAATTGGCAAAGGAGGTTCAAAAAGCCAATGAGGAGAAGAATGCTTTCAAAAGCAGAATGAGCCAAATGGAAAAAGAGGCTCAAAAGCTCACTGAATTTAATAGTTCTCTCAAAATTAGAATGGAATAGATGGAGTCTAATGACTATGAGAAACCAAGAAATCACCAAACAAAACCAAAAGAACGAAAAAATGGAAGAGAATGTGAAATATCTCATTGCAAAAACAACTGACCTGGAAAATAGATCCAGGAGAGACAATTTAAAAATTATGGGACTACCTGAAAGTCATGATCAAAAAAAGAGCCTAGACATCATCTTCCATGAAATTATCAAGGAAAACTGCCCTGACATTCTAGAACCAGAGGGCAAAGTAAGTATTGAAAGAATCCGTCGATCACCACCTGAAAGAGATCCAAAAAGAGAAACTCCTAGGAACATTGTGGCCAAATTCCAGAACTCCCAGCTCAAGGAAAAAATCTTACAAGCAGCTAGAAAGAAACAATTCCAGTACTGTGGAAATACAATCAGGATAACTCAAGATCTAGCAGCTTCTACATTAAGGGATCGAAGGGCGTGGAATAGGATATTCCAGAAGGCAAAGGAACTAGGACTCAAACCAAGAATCACCTACCCAGCTAAACTGAGTATAATACTTCAAGGGAAAATATGGTCTTTCAATGAAACAGAGGACTTTAAATCATTCTTGATGAAATAACCAGAGCTGAAAAGAAAATTTGACTTTCAAACACAAGAATGAGAAGAAGCATGAAAAAGTAAACAGCAAAGAGAAGTCTTAAGGGACTTACCATGAGTGAACTGTTTACATTCCTACATGGAAAGACAATATTTGTAACTCTTAAAACTTTTCAGTATCTGGGTAGTTGGTGGGACCACACATACACATGTACACGCATGCACACACATACACAGATGCACACACATACAGAGATAGAGAGCACAGATTGAACTGAATAGGATGGGACCATACCTTAAAAGAAACTAGGGTAAATGGTGAGAGAGAAATCTAGGGGGAGGGAAAGGGAAGGGGGTAAATATATGTCATTTAAGAGGCAGGTAGGAGTTTTTCTTAGTGGAGGGAAAAAGAGGAGAGCTGAGAAAAAAAAAAAACAAAAAACAAGAAGTTTACCCTCATCACATTTGACTAAACGAAGGAGTGAAATGCACACTCATTTTGATATGAAAACTTATCTTACAGTTTAAGAAAGTGGGGGAGAAAGAGATATTGCAAGGGGGGGGATGATGGAAGGGAGGACAAAGGGAGGAGGGAGCAATTTGAAGTCAAAACTTGGGGAGGGACAGGATCAAAAGACAGAAGAGAAACAATGAGGGGCAGGTTAGGAGGGATGGTAATCCAGTTAGTCTTACACAACACGACTATCAGGGAGTTCATTGGCAAAACTACACAGATATGGCCTATATTGAATTGCCTGCTGTCCCAAAGGGAATGGGTGGGGGAGGGAGGGATGAGGAGAATTTGGAACTCAAAGTTTTAGGAACAACTGTTTAGTATTGTTGTTGCAACTAGGAAAGAAGACATACAGTTAAGGAGGAATAGAAAGTCATCTGGCCCTACAGGAGAAAAGAGAAGATGGAGACAAGAGAAGGGAGAGATGACAGAAGAGAGGGCAGATTGGAGATACGGAAAATTAGATTGCTTGGGGTATTGGGGTGGGAGGAGGGGATAAAAGGGGAGAAAATTTGGAACCCAAAAATTTGTGAAAATGAATGTAAAAAATTTAAATAAATAAATAAATTAAAATTAAAAAAAACATCAAAGGAATGAAAACCAAGAATCACTTACCCAGCAAAACTGTGTATAATACTTCAAGTGAAGAAATAGTCATCCAGTGAAATGGAGGACTTTCAACCATTCTTGATGAAAACACCAGAGAGGAATAGAAAATTTGACTTTCAATCACAAAAATCGGAGAGAAAGAATTGGAGTAATGAGAAAATACAGAGAGCACAGAATGAATTCAATAGGATGGGATCATATCTTAAAAAAAATTTAGGGAAATGGTGAGAGAGAAATGTAGTGGGAGGAGAGAGGGTGAAATTGATTGGGGTAAATTATCTCTCATTCAAGAGGCAAGCAGGAGACTTTTTAGTGGAGGGAAAAAGAGGAGAGCTGAGGAAAAAACATGAAGTTTACCCTCATCACATTCGACTAAAGGAAGGAGTAAAATGCACACTCATTTTGGTATGAAAGTCTCTCTTACAGTACAGGAAAGTGGGGGAGAAAGAGATAAGCAGGGTGGGGGTATGATAGAAGGGAGGGCAATGGGAGAAGGGAGCAATTGGAAGTCAACATTCGGGGAGGGACAGGATCAAAAGACAGAATAGGAACAATGGGGGACAGAATGGGATGGAGGGAAATATAGTTAGTTTTACACAACATGACTATTATTGAAATCATTTGCAAAACTACACAGATGTGGCCTATATTGAATTGCTTGCCTTCCCAAAGGGAATGGGTGGGCAGAGAGGGATGGGGAGAATTTGGAACTCAAAGTTTTAGGAACAACTTTTGAGTATTATTGTTGCTACTAGGAAATAAGAAATACAGTTAATGGGGAATAGAAAGTCATCTGGCCCTACAGGACAAAAGAGAATATGGGGACAAGAGAAGGGAGGGATGATAGAAGAGAGGGCAGATTGGTGATAGGGGAAAATTAGAATGCTTGGTGTATTGGGGTGGGGGGAGGGTATAAATGAGGAGAAAATTTGGAATGCAAAATTTTGTGAAAATCAATGTAAAAAGTTAAATAAATAAATTTATATTTTAAAAAATTCACTTTCAAGTACAAGAATCAAGACTAGAATTAATAGGTAAACAGGAAACAGAAACTGTCAGTGACTTATTAAAGTTGGCCTATTTACACTACTATGTGGAACAATGATATTTGTAACTCATGAGATCTTTCTCAGTATTAGGAGAGTTGGAAGGAATATATGTATGTATTTATGTGTGTGTAAGTTTATATACATATATGTGTATGTATATTTAAGTTTATATGTATGCATAGGTTTATATATGCCTGTGTATATGTACACACAAACACACACATAAAAATATATATAAACCTTTACGTATATTTACATGTGTGTATATATGTTTATGCATGCATGGAGAGAGGGAGAGAGAGAGAGGAGACACTGAGGTAAATACGAAGGGGTAATATCTATAAAAGAAATTAAGTGTTGAGAGGAATGTACTTGGATAAAAAGAAAGGGATAGCTAGAATGTTGTAAATCATCTCACATAAAAGAGGTAAGAAAGTGTTTTTAGAATGCAGGGGTGAAAAAGGAAAATGGGAGGGAATAAGTAAGCCTTCCTTATATTGGAGTTGGCTTCAGGAGGGGAAAACACACACACACACACACACACTAAATTAGTTATAGAAGTTTATCTTACCCTACAGGAAAGCAGGGGGAAGGGCATGAGAGAGGGGAGATAATACAATGTAAGGAAGATTGGGAGAAGGGTTAATTGGAAGCAAACATTTTGGTAGAGGAAAAGATCAAAGGAGAGAATAGCATAAGTGGAAGGCAGGACAGGATAGAGGGAAATACAGTTGGTCTTTCATGAAAGGACTGGTCTGAAATGTATGATTATGCATGTATTAACTATATTGAAATACTGGCTTCTCATGGAGGATGGATTGGGATGGGAGGAGGGAGAGAATATGAACTCAAACTTTTAAAAAGTATGTTGAAAATTGTTTTTACATAGAACCAGAAAATAAGATGTATAGGCAAAGGGATATAGAAACATATCTTGCCCTACAGGAAAATATAAGGGAAAGGGATAAGTGCCAAGGTGATAGAAGAGAGGGTCTATTGGAAGAAAAGCTGATCAAAATGCTTGCTATTCTAGAGTGGGGAGAGAGGGGAGACAGGGAAAAAAAATTAAATTCAAGATTTTGTGGAAGTGAATGTTTAAAAGTGAAAATAAATAATTTTTAAATAGATTTATTTATTTAACTTTTTACATTCATTTTCACAAAAGTTTGGCTTTAAATTTTCTCCCTACTTGTCCCCTCCCCCACCCCAATACACTGAGCATTCTAATTGCCTCTACCATCAATTTGCCCTCTCTTCTATCATCCCTCCCTTCCCGTGTCCCCATTTTCTCTTTTCTCCTGTCGGGCCAGATAACTTTCTATTCCCCATTACCTGTATTTCTTATTTTCTAGTATCAAGAACAATACTCAGCAGTTGTTCTTAAAACTTTGAGTTCCAACTTCTCCCTGTCCCTCCCTCCTCACCCATTCCCTTTGGGAAGGCAGGCAATTCAACATAGGCCATATCTGTGTAGTTTTTCAAATGAATTCCGGAATAGTCATGTTGTGTAAGACTAGCTACATTTCCCGCCATCCTAACTTGCTCCCCATTGCTTGTATTCTCTCTTTTGATCCTGTCCCTCCCCGAGTGTTGATTTCAAATTGCTCCCTCCTCCAATTGCCCTCCCTTCCATCATCCCCTCCACCACGCTTATCCCCTTCTCCCCCACTTTCCTGTATTATATGATAGGTTTTCAGACCAAAATGAATGCCTTTTATTCCTTCGTTTAGTCGAATGTGATGAGAGTAAGCTTCGTGTTTTTCTCTCACCTCCCCTCTTTTTCCCTCCACAAAGAAGTCTTTTGCTTGCGTCTTCTATGAGAGATAATTTGCCCCATTCCATTTCACCCTATCTCCTCCCACTACATTTCTCTCTCACCCCTTAATTTATTTTTTTAAAGATATGATCTCATCATATTCAATTCATTTTGTCCTCTCTGTCTCTGTGTATGCATGCACATATGTGTCTCTGTGTGTGCCTGTCTGTGCGTGTGTGTATGTGTGTGTATTCCCACCAACTACCTAGACACTGAAAAGTTTCAAGAGTTACAATTTTTTTTTCCATGTAGGAATGTAAACAGTTCAGCTTTAAAGTCCCTTATGATTTCTCTTTGCTGTTCACCTTTTCATGCTTCTCTTCATTCTTTTGTTTGAAAGACAAATTTTCTTTTCAGGTCTGGCCTTTCCATCAAGAATGCTAGAAAGTCCTATATTTCATTGAAAGACCAATTTTTCCCATGAAGTATTATATTCAGTTTTGCTGGGTAGGTGATTTTGGTTTTAGTCCTAGTTCCTTTGACTTCTGGAATATCCTATTCCATGCCCTTCGATCCCTTAATGTAGAAGCTGCTAGATCTTATGTTATCCTGATTGTATTTCCACAATATTGGAATTGTTTCTTTCTAGCTGCTTGCAATATTTTCTCCTTGACCAGGGAATTCTGGAATTTGGCCACAATGTTCCTAGGAGTTTCTCTTTTTGGTTCTCTTTCAGGAGGTGATAACAGTGGAGTCCCTGAATACTTATTTTACTCTCTGGTTGTAGAATCTCAGGGCAGTTTTCCTTGATAATTTCATGAAAGATGATGTGCATCATCTTTTTTTTTTTTTGATCATGACTTTCAGGTAAATTTTAAATTGTCTCTCCTGGATCTATTTTCCAGGTCAGTTGTTTTTCCAATGAGATATTTCACATTATCTTTCATTTTTTCATTCTTTTGGTTTTGTTTTGTTTTGTCTTTAGCCTCCATCTGTTCCATTCTAATTTTGAAAGAACTATTTTCTTCATTGAGCTTTTGATCCTCCTTTTTAATTTGGCTAATTCTGCTTTTTAAAGCATTCTTTTCCTCATTGGCTTTTTGAACCTCTTTTGCTAATTGAGTTAACCTATTTTTCAGGGTGTTATTTTTTTCAGCATTTTTTGAGTCTCCTTTAGCAAGGTGTTGACCTGTTTTTCATGCTTTTCTTGCATCTCTCTCATTTCTCTTCCCAGTTTTTCCTCCACCTCTCTAACTTGATTTTCGAAATGTTTTTTGAGCTGTTCCATGGCCTGAGCCCATTAAATATTTATTTTCGATGTTTGGGATGCAGAAGTCTTTACTTCTATGTCTCTCCCTAATGGTAAGCATTATTCTTCCTCATCTGAAAGAATGGGAGGAGATATCTGTTCGCCAAGAAAGTAACCTTCTATGGTCTTATTATTTTCCCCTTTTCTGGGCATTTTCCCAGCCAGTTACTTGAGGGGCTGAGATTCAAATGCTGCTTCCTAGCCTCTGGACTTTCAGTGGGAGTGAGACTGCTATTCAGTGTGAGATTAGGCTCAGGGACTCAGGTGGGGACAGGGCCACCTCTCAGGGCTCAGTTCCCTCAGGGGCTTTATGCAGAGATCTTCAACGATGGATCCGGGCTCCTTCCTGCTTTGGGAGCCCCTGTCTGGGGCTGTATATATGTTTACACACAGATATGTATTCTCTTTAAATACCCTAATATTGGGAAAGATCTCTATTTACCTGTGGTCTTTTCATTAAGAATGCTTGAAAGTCCTTGACTTCATTGAAATTCTATTTTTACCCTGAAGTATGATATTAGATTTTGCTGGGTAAGTGATTATTGGTTTTAATCATGGCTGCTTTGATTTATACAATATCATATTCCAAATCTTCCAGTCCCTTGGTGTCGAAGCTGCTAAATCCCGTGCTATTATGATTGTGTTTTCACAATGCCAGAATTGTTTGCTTCTGATGTGTTTTAACATTTTCTCCTTGACCTAGAAACTCTGGAATTTGTCTACAACATTCCTAGGAGTTTGTGGTTTGGGGATCTCTTCCAGGAGCTGATTGATATATTCTGTCCATTTCTATATTACCCTTTCTTCTAGAATATCAGAGCAGTTTTCTTCAATAATTTCTTGAACGATGATGTCTAGCCTCTTTGTGTGATCATGATTTTCAAGTAGATCAATAATTTTGAAATTGTCTCCCCTGGATCTATTTTCCAAGTCAGTTTTTTTTCCAATGAGATATTTCACTTTGTCTTCAATTTTTTCATTCTTTAAGTTTTGTTTTATAGTTTTTCGATTTTTCTTAAAGTTATTAGCTTCCATCTGCTCCATTTTGATCTTTAAGGAATTATTTTCTTAAGTGAGCTTTTGGAAGTCCTTTTCCATTTGACCAATTCTTCTTTTCAAGGCATTCTTCTCTTCATTGGCGTTTTGTATCTCTTTGGGCATTTGTGTTAGTGTGTTTTTGAGATGTTATTTTCTTCAGTACTTTAGAGAGTCTCATTTAGAAACAATTGACTTGATTTTCAAGATTTTCTTACATCACTTTCATTTTTCTGCCCCATTTTTCAAGACTTCTCTTACTTGATTTTCAACTTCCTTTTAAAGGTCTTTCATGGCCTGAGATCAATTCAAATGCTTCTTGGAGGTTTTGGATGTAGGAGCTTTTATTTTTGTCTTCTTGTGTTTGTATATTTTGATCTGCTTTGACACCAAAATAAGATTCTATAGTCTGATCCTTTTTCTAGATTTTACTCATTTCTCCAGCCATTTACTTTACTTTTAAGCTATTTCCCAAGGTAGTTCTTTGATTCCAGTTTGGGTTAGGGACTGTCCTAGTAATCGTGTGATGTCCTCACAATCTGTGGGTCTAGAGCTCTTGAAACACCTGCTGCCACTGTCTGTAATGAAACTGCTGCAGGCTTCTCCACCTGCTTTGCTGCCCTGGGGATGGGGTCAGGCTACTCTACTCTCTCATGCAGGTCCAAAAGAGTTTTTCCACTTATCTTCTAATTTGTCCTCGGGTTTTGGGGTTATGAAGTCTGGAATTTGCCAGAGGTGCCCAAAGTTTAGTCCCCCTCAGCCTCTTTAGGTCCCATCTCTGCTGGCATGGCCCATGTTGAACTATGTTCTGCTCCAGGTTCAACATGATAGACATTTCCTGTCAACCTTCCAGGCTATTGTTGGCTGGATATTTGCTTCCCTCCATCATACTGCAGGTTCTGCATCTCCAGAATTTATTTTGACTCATTTTTCGCAGGCATTTGGGTGGGCTTGCGAGGTAAGCTCTAGCAAGTCTCCACTTCTACTCCACCATCTTTGCTACACCCCTAACTATGACCTTTTTTAAGGTCTTTCTGAGTACTCATTTTGACTGAGGCAATGCCTATTCAGTGATTCAGGTTATTTAAGAAGTGAGTCACAAGATGGCTCCTTTAATTAAATCAAATCAAACTGGGAGAGGAAGACACTCGAGGCTTTTGGTGGAAAGAGAAACAATTTCTATTTACATTCATTCTCAGCCAGTGGTCCAAACATTTATCAGTAAGTCATACTTGGGTAAAAAATCTATTGTTGGCCCATCAATGAGAGCCACAGTTAAGAGGATTTAAAGCATGATTTTGATAAAAAGAAATGTAGTCAGCAAATCTCAAGATATTGGGACAGCTTTCAGAATTCAAATTTTACCTTCCTTTGGGAACCCTCAAATAAGGGCATGATATCCCATGTGAACTTACTTAATACAATTTACTTATCTATAACTTTACTATATATAATAAAATTATGTATGCATGATTATGTGTGTATATTATATATGTATACACACATATACATATATACATAGCTATCTATCTGTATATGTGTGCTTATAGATATGTAAGTGTGTGTGTGTGTGTATCTTTGATTATGTTCTTTTAACGGTTGATATATAAGGTGGAACTATATGAAGTGATGGGAGTTGAACTTCGAAGTAAGCTAGGGATCCTGGAAAACTGAGATGGAAAGGGGGCATATTTTAGGTATTGCGTAGAGCTGTCCAAGTCAAGAACCTGGGAAATGTGGGGGAGGAGCCAAGATGGCGGAGCAGAAAGATGCTAGCTCCGAATCCACAGCCCATAAATTTCCTGTAAAAAGAACTGCCCACAAATTCTGCAGCAGTGGAACCCAGGCAGAAACACAGTGGAAAAGATTTCTGTTCCAGAGAGCCCTGGAAAGCCATCCCCAGGGGTCCATCGTGCTTCGGACACAGAGCCCAACCCTGCGCTGCCCTACCTGCGCGGCCCCAGAGAGCAGATCCGAGCAGGCTTCAGGGACGGAACCTCTGGCGGTCGCGAAGGTCCCTCCACCCGCAGGCCCTACAGGTCAGTGAGAGAGACTTCTGGGCTGGCTGAGAGGGGAGCAGGGTGTATCTGTGACTCAAGTCCCCTCGCGAAGCAGTGGCAGAGGAAGCAGCAGAGGCAGCTGTGGACTGGGACTCCAAGAGCATACAGGAGCTTAGGACCATTACCGAAGGTCTCCACATAAACACCCTGGAGGAACTTTGCCTGGGAGGCGGTCCTGCCCCCACCTGAGCATCAGAACTTAAGCTCACATTGAATAGCAACCATACCCACTGCAGAAAGCCCTGAGGCTGGGAAGAAGCATTTGAATCTCACACCCCAAGCACTAGCTGGGAAGATCTAGGCGGGGGTGGAGAGAAATCTCAGAACTCAAGTAACTGGCTGGGAAAATGCCCAGAAAACGGAAGAAAAATAAGACCATAGAAAGCTACTTTCTTGGGGAAGAGATGTTACTTCCTCCTTTCATTTCTGATGAGGAACCAAAATGCTTGCCATGAGGGAAAGACGTGGAGGTTGGGACCTCTGTATCCCAGACATGCGAAGTGGATGTCCGGTGGGCTCAGGCCATGGAAGAGCTCAAAAAGGATTTTGAAAATCAAGTTAGACAGGTGGAGGAAAAACTGGGAAGAGAAATGAGAGAGATGCAAGAAAAGCATGAAAAACGGGGTCAATACCTTGCGCCAAAGGAGACCCAAAAAAAATACTGAAGAAAATAACATCTTGAAAAATAGGCTCACTCAATTGGCAAAAGAGGTTCAAAAAAGCCAATGAGGAGAAGAATGCTTTCAAAAGCAGAATTAGCCAAATGGAAAAAGAGGTTCAAATGCTCACTGAAGATAATAGTTCTCTCAAAATTAGAATGGAACAGATGGAGGCTAATGATTTTCTGAGAAACCAAGATATCACAAAACAAAACAAAAAAAAATGAAAACATGGAAGATAATGTGAAATATCTCATGGGAAAAACAACTGACCTGGGAAATAGATCCAGGAGAGACAATTTAAAAATTATGGGACTACCTGAAAGCCATAATTTAAAAAAAGAGCCTAGACATCATAAAATTATCCAGGAAAACTGCCCTGAGATTCTAGAACCAAAGGGCAAAATAAGTGCTGAAGAAATCCACTGTTATCACCGCCTGAAAGAGATCCAAAAAAGAGAAACTCCTAGGAACATTGTGGCCAAATTCCAGAATTCCCAGGTCAAGGAGAAAATGTTGCAAGCAGTTAGAAAGAAACAATTCCAGTATTGTGGAAATAAAAGCAGGCTAACACAAGATCTAGCAGCTTCTATATTAAGGGATTGAAGGGCATGGAATAGGATAATCCAGAAGTCAAAGGAACTAGGACTAAAACCAAGAATCACCTATCGAGCTAAACTGAGTCTAATACCTCAGGGAAAAATATGGTCTTTCAATGAAACAGAGAACTTTCAAGCATTTTTGATGAAAAGACCAGAGCTGAAAAGAAAATGTGACTTTCAAACGCAAGAATGAGAAGAAGCATGAAAAAGTAAACAGCAAAGAGAAGTCATAAGGGACTTACCAAAGATGAACTGTTTACATTCCTACATGGAAAGACAATATTTGTAACTCTTAAAATTTTTCAGTATCAGGGTAGTTGGGTGGGACCACACACACACATACACACACACACACACACGTACACATGTGGATTCACACACACATACACACATGCACGCACATACAGAGACAGAGAGCACAGAGTGAATTGAATACGATGGGACCATATCTTAAAAGGAATTAAGATAAATGGTGAGAGAGAAATGTAGTGGGAGGAGAGAGGGTGAAATGGAATGAGGTAAATTATGTCTCATTCAAGAGGCAAGCAGGAGAATTTTTAGTGGAGGGAAAAAGAGGGAGAGCTGGGGAAATAACATGAAGTTTACCTGTCATCACATTCGACTAGAGGAAGGAGTAAAATGCACACTCATTTTGTTATGAAAACCTATCTTACAATACAGGAAAGTGGGGGAGAAGGAGATAAGCAGGGAGGGAGGGATGATGGAAGGGGAGGGTAATGGGAGGAGGGAGCAATTTGAAGTCAACACTTGGGGAGGGACAGGACCAAAAGACAGAATAGAAACGATGGGGGGCCGGATAGGATGGAGGGAAATAGTTAGTCATATACAACATGACTATTATTGAAGTCATTTGCAAAAACTACACAGATATGGCCCATACTGAATTGCCTGCCTTCCCAAAGGGAGTGGGTGGGCAGGGAGGGATGGGGAGAATTTGGTACTCAAAGTTTTAAGAACAACTGTTGAGTATTGTTGTTGCTACTAGAAAATAAGAAATACAATTAATGGGGAATAGAAAATCATCTGGCCCTACAGGACAAAAGATAAGATGGGGTCAAGAGAAGGGAGTGATGATAGAAGAGAGGGCATATTGGTGATAGGGAAAATTAGAATGCTTGGTGTATTGGGGTGGGGGAGGAGATAAATGGGGAGAAAATTTGGAACCGAAAATTTTGTGAAAATGAATGTAAAAAGTAAAATAAATAAATTTATATTAAGATAACAAAAATAACCTGGGAAATGTGATGTTATGCTTGAGAAATAGAAGGAAAGTCAATTAAGCCAGATTGTCGTTTGTGTAAAGATAAGTAATGTATAATAACTGTGGATAAGCAGACTGGATCCAGATTGAGGAATAGTTATAAATGTCAACTAGAGAATTGTCTAATACATCTTAATGACAATAGCGAGAAACTGGAGCTTTTTGAGCAGGTGAGTGACATGATTGGGGCTGTGCTCTGTGAATAATAATACTTTGCTATCAATTTCACAGGGATTATGTAGGATAATTAATTTGTAAATCTAAATGTATTATACAATTGTGACTCATTCTTTCCTTTGAATTCTGACTTTTCTTTCCTTTCTATGACCCATTTTCTTTATCTGATTTGTTCCTTTTCTCATTTTTCCTTTTGGAACACTTTCTTTGTTTCTTTTTTCCCTTGAAAGAAATATGCATATGTGCAAATGTATATTTATATGTATATTATATAGACATAAAGATAGATGAGTGTGTGCTCTTTTGCATACACACATGTGTACTGACTTTTGCTTCATTTATGAGTGACCACACCATCTGTTCCCTTAAATGTGTTCTGTTTTGGGGACTGATTCAAAGTAAGAAGAGAAAAATTGTTTAAGTAAATTAATAGACCACTAACGTTTTTCAACATCATATACATCATCTTCCCACTGAAACTGACAAAAGAGTTTGTTTCATAATATGTATTCCAGGATTCAAATTAAATCAATCCAAGTATTATTCGAACATCCACTATGTGTTAGGGCCTATCCTAGCGTTTTGTAACTCAAGCACAAAGAATTAAACAAGAATCTTTGGGGTGTGGATGAAATAAGGACTAATTACGATGATGATTATTACAATGATGATGATGGACATTAAGGTTTGAAAATACAAATATTCTTATTTTGTGCACACGATAAACTTCGGAGGCAGATTCTATCATTACCCATATTTTAAAGATGAAGAAACTGTGAAAGACTTGCCTCAGATTCCATAGCTACGTCGAAGGTTATCTTTGAACTCAGGTCTTCCTGAGACCAGAGCAGCTAGGTGGCTAAGTGGGTCAATTTCTGGACCTGGAGGTCAGGAAGACCCATCTTCCTCAGCTCTAATCTGGCCTCAGAAATTAGTAACTGTATGACCCTGGGCAAGTCACTTTAATCTGTTTGCCTCAGTTTCTCATCTGTTAATAAGATGGAGAGGGAAATAGCAAACTATTCCAATATTTTTGCTAAAAACTTCCAAATGGAGTCATGAAGAGCTGGACATGATGAAAACAGCTGAAAAAACAACAACTTCAAGAGAACAGGTTTGGCACTATTCAGTGAATCACCTAGTTGCTTGTGATATAATATATTTATGCCTATGTGTGCGTGTGTATGTGTATATATATATATATATATATATACACACACACACGCACGCACACATACATATAATATATATATATATATATATATATATGTGTGTATGTATGTACGTATGTATGTATATCCTCTTATGTTGCCTATATGTAATTTCTGGAATCAATTGATAAAATGTGATATCTGGATCTCCTCTGAGGAGAAAACAAATAGTTATAGCTGATAGGTAAAGGGGTAGTAAATAGGCATGGAAGCCCTGCAAAGCTAAGTGTTTTCTTCCCTGTCTCTTAGATCATAGAATAAAAGTATACCCATCTTCCCTCCAAATATTGCTGGATTAAGATCATAATTGCTTCAATACAAAAGTCACTTTCTAGCTACACCTCAGTTTCAATCCACAATATATGATGATTACCCTGAAAATCATTGCAAATAGCGAAGAGCAAGTAACCAAACCCATTTATCCAAGCAAAGAGAAAATGGAATTTGGAGAAGGCCATAGAGTAGACTACCCCAGAAATTATAGGAGTCTCTATGATCTCTTTAGCTGGAGGCTGGGTAAGCCAAGGCCTCAAGCCAAATGATTCCCATTCTTGCCCAAGGAGAATTTATTCAAAATGTCTAGTTGAGCAATCTGAAAATGAGAGACATGTTGAGCATCCAGCTTGATTTACATGTCTGCACATTTCAACGCTTTTTCTCTCTACAAGTTTCTGGAGTCTGTCCCAAAGTGACAGTCAGGACAACACACAAAAAATATATTTGGTTTTATTTGTGTTTTACCAAAGAAAGAATCTTTTCGGGAGCCAAGATGCCTGAGTACAAAGATTCACATATGCTAGCTCCGAACACACAACCCATAAATTTCCAGTGAAAAGAACTCCCTACAAATGCTGTAGGAGTGGAAGCCATGCAGCAACGGAGGGGAGGAGATTTTCGTTCCAGAGAGCCCTGAAAAATCGGCACCAAAGGTCCGTTGTGAAACAGGACAGTGGAGCCCAGCCCTGCTCTGGCTCGAGAGGAGTAGATCCGAGCAGGCTTCAGGGATGGATCCTCTGGCAGCCACGAAGGTCCCTCAACCCACAGATGCTACAGGTCAGTGAGAGAGACTTTTGGACTGGCCGAGAGGGGAGCTGGGTGTCTCCATAACTCAGGCCCCCTCGGGAGGCAGCAGTAGAGGCAGTGGCAGCCAGGGGCTCCAAAGCAGATAGGACCTCAAATCCATTACTGAAGATCTACTCATAAACCCCCTGAGGGAACTGAGCCCTGTGAGACGGCTCCAACCCCACCGGAGAAACTGAATTTAATCTTACCCTGAAGAGCAGCCCCAACCCCCCCTGACAGCCCTGAGGCTGGGGAGAAGCATTTCAATCTCAGGCCCCAAGCACTAGGTGGGCAGATCTAGGCGAGGGCGGAGAGGAATTTCAGAAGTCAAGTAACTGGCTGGGAAAATGCCCAGAAAAGGGAAAAAAAAAAAAAAAAGACCATACAAAGTTACATTCTTGGTGAACAGATGTTTACTCCTTTCCTTTCTGATGAGAAAGAACAATGCTTACCATCAGGGAAAGACATAGAAGTCAAGGCCTCTGTATCACAAAAATCCAAAAGAGACATCCAATGGGCTCAGGCCATGGAAGAGCTCAAAAAGGATTTTGAAAATCAAGTTAGACAGGTGGAGGAAAAATGGGAAGAGAAATGAGAGAGAGGAAAGAAAAGCATGAAAAAGGGGTCAATACCTCGGTAAAGGAGACCCAAAAAAATGCTGAAGAAAATAACACCTTGAAAAATAGGCTCACTCAATTGGCAAAAGAGGTTCAAAAAGCCAATGAGGAGAAGAATGCTTTCAAAGAAGAATTAGCCAAATGGAAAAAGAGGTTCAAAAGCTCACTGAAGAAAATAGTTCTCTCAAAATTAGAGTAGGACAGATGGAGGCTAATGACTTTCTGAGAAATCAAGAAATCACAAAACAAAACCAAAAGAATGAAAAAATGGAAGAGAATGTGACATATCTCATGGGAAGAACAACTAACCTGGAAAATAGATCCAGGAGAGACAATTTAAAAATTATGGGTCTCCCTGAAAGCCACGATCAAAAAAATACCCTAGACATCATCTTTCATGAAATTATCAAGGAAAACTGCCCTGGTATTCTAGAACCAGAGGGCAAAATAAGTATTCAAGGAATACTTATTCCTTGATAAGGAAGGAATTCCTTATCACCTGAAAGAGATCCAAAAAAGAGAAACTCCTAGGAACACTGTGGCCAAATTCCAGAGTTCCCAGGTCAAGGAGAAAATATTGCAAGCACCTAGGAAGAAACATTTCCAGTATTGTGGAAATACAATCAGGCTAACACAAGATCTAGCAGCTTCTACATTAAGGGATTGAAGGGCGTGGAATAGGATATTCCAGAAGTCAAAGGAACTACGACTAAAACCAAGAATCACCTACCCAGCAAAACTGAGAATAAAACTTCAGGGAAAAATATGGTCTTTCAATGAAACAGAGAACTTTCAAGCATTCTTGATGAAAAGACTAGAGCTAAAAAGAAAATGTGACTTTCAAACACAAGAATGAGAAGAAACATGAGAAATAAACTGCAAAGAAAAGCCACAAGGGACTTGCCAAAGGTGAATTGTTTACATTCCTACGTGGAAAGACAATATTTGTAACTCTTAAAACTTTTGAGTATCTGGGAAGTTGGTGGGACTACACACAGACATACACACACACACTTCCATGCACACACATGTACATGCATGCATGCACACACACATACACGCATGCAAGCACATACAGACACAGAGAGCACAGAATGGTATAGGATGGGATCGTATCTTAAAACAAATTAAGGTAAACGGTGAGAGAGAAATGTCGTGGAAGGAGAAAGGGTGAAATGGAATGGGGTAAATTATCTCTCATTCAAGAGGCAAGCAGGAGAATTTTTAGTGGAGGGAAAAAGAAGAGAGCTCAAAAAAACCCATGAAGTTTACTCTCATCACATTCGACTAAAGGAATGAGTAAAATACACACTCATTTTGGT